>CM046657.1:187856837-188456837 GCA_025594165.1 Tamias sibiricus | reverse complement strand
GCAATTTAGTGAGCCAGTCTCTAAGCAAAATATAAAAAGGGCTGGGGATGTGGTTCAGTGGTTAAGCACCCCTGGGTTCAATCCCTGGTACCAAAAATAAAAATAAAAAGGGCTGGGGATGTGGCTCAGTGGTGAAGCAAACTGGGTTCAATCTCCAGTACCCCATCCCCAAAAGAAATTCAGTACCCCCCAAAAAATTAAGGAAAATTAATAGCAAATATGAATTTAAATAAAATGGTTGGTTATAATTTTAGAAGAGAGTAGCAAATGTTGGTGAGGCTGTAGAAGAAAGACCACACATACATGACTGGTGAAAATATAACACGGTGCCACCACTCTGAAAAACAATCAGGCAGTTCTGCAAAATGCTCAAGTTACCATGTGACCCAGAAATTCTACTCCAAGATGTGTTACCAAGGAAAATACATAAATTAACCCTCTAGCTTTATTTGCTCTCAGTTGACTTAAAAATCACATTTTGGAGGTCACACAACTGAGCAATACATTATTAGTCTCCCACTAGCTTTGCTGTAGATAATACCTCTGCATGTGGGTTATGATGATAATGGTTGCCTAGGCTACTTTCCAGGGACATCAAGGCTGCTTCTGCTGAAGATACTACCTCTTCATTTGGGCCTGCAGGTATCCAATAGTGTGACTAGACAAGAGAAACAGGCCTGGCATTTTTCTGTCTTCACACTGTGTCTGTCTCCTTTGTGGCCCAGGCTTTAAACACCTACAGCCACCATGACCAGAAACAGAAGACCATAAAAGAAGTGAAAACAGGTGCCACCTGAGTTGCTAGAGGAGCACCTATGCCCAAAACAGACATAAATAATCCTCCCCTTTATTAGCCCGTCTCCATCCTGGTTGTTCTTACCCCATATCTGTAACTCCTTAACACCCTAGAGTTGAGAAACTGTTTTGCAAGCATAACTGCTTCTCCATTCTTTGGCTAGTACTGAATAAAGCACTTTCTTTTCCCCTGACCTGTCACTCTCTCAAGTCACTGGCCTTATCAAGCAGCAGCCAAACTGGACCTTTTCTTGGTTACAGGTATATATACACAAGAGAACTGAAAACATGTCCATACAAAAAATTTGTATATGAATGTTCAGAATAGCACCATCTATAATAGCCAAAAAGTGCAAACAATGCAAATGAAATAAAACATGATATTATCCACACAATGGATGATTATTCAGAAAAAGAACAGAATGCAGTGGAAGTTACAACACAGGCAGAAAAGGTGTTCAGACAGGAAGGGCTGGGTACTACAGAAATAAGGATTTGTATTGAACTTGGCGACTATGAATAACAGGAATGAGAAGGAATGTTCATGTACACCAATCTGACTCTTCCAAACAGGCTCTCCACTCCAAATTAAGAGCATCACAGTTCACCCAACCTCTACAGCAGGAGATCCAGAGGCTAAGGCAGAAAAAAGTGAAGGAAACAGGTCGGTTGGATGAGGGCCAGCAGAGTGAAGAGTGGTGCCTCTAGCTCATTCTGGCTATGTGGAAATGAACACCTAAAGCTGCTGGAATATCCAAATTTAGAAGACAGAAATCCAGACTTTAAAGTGAAACCACTAATTTTTTTTTTCTTTTTCTTTTTGGTACTGAGGATTGAATCCAGAGGCACTTTACCACTGAGCCATATCCCCAGCCCTTTTTAACTTTTGAGACAAGGTCTCCCTAAGTTGCTTAGGGCCTCACTAAATTGCTGAGGCTGGCCTCAGACTTGCAACCCTCCCCTGCCTTAGCCTCCTAAATCACTGGGATTATAGGCGTGTTCCACCACACCCAGCTCTCTAGATTTTTAATGGTTAACAACCAATACAATTTTTTCAAACACTGTGTAGGCCAACAATCCTCTTAATTTTCTTTCCCCATGTCCATTATTATTTTTCACCTTGCTTCCAGTCCCTTCACAATTCCATCTTCCCCAATTACAGAGTATTTCTAAAACCACAATGTCCAACCCTTTAAAAGCCTACCTTGCTCTTGAGAACAAATGCCAAACCTTCACATTAGCCTTGAACCCCTCTCAACTAATGGTAGCAACTTGTACTCCATATCTCCTGCCTTCATCCCCACCACCTAGGGCAATATTTCCAAAATACTGTCTTCACTTTCCCACCTTCAAGACTTGCTATTTCCTCAGCCTAGAATGCCTTTCCCAACTCTTCTCAGTTGCTATGTTCATTCAGTCTTTAATCCATCCCACAAATAAATATGCAATAGGCAACTGTGCCAGACACTATGCTAGGCACTGTCCATATAAAACTACACAGAATAGACAAAAATCCCCACCTTCAAGGAGGTATTTAAAGGAAACAGATAATAAGTAAAATGTGTAGTAAGTCACACAGGAAAAGGTGCTTTGATGTTAAGAAAAAAGCATGAAGAAAGGTTAAGATGGGAGAGGGGAAGATGGGATGGGAGGTGCAAAAAGTTGCAATTTTAAGGCATCATTTTGAAGGTGACATTAGAGCAAAGACTGAAGGAGCTGAAAGGATAACTGGGACAAGAAAGTTCCAGGCAAAAGGAATATCAACAGCAAAGGCCTTAGGTAAAAGTGTACCCAGTGTTTCAAGCTAACATTCTACTCTGTCTTAAAACCCAACTCAAGTACCACTTACTCTGGGAAACTAGTTTTAATTTCTAGAATCAGAATTATTCATTTCCCCAACACTGAATCTGTTCCTTCCTTTAGGCACCTTGTACAGTGGAAAAATCCTTCTTTTGAACATAAAGAGTGATCACTGATCAATCAAATATCAGTTAAAGCAGAAAATTATTCATAAACAATACATATTTTAAACATTTTAACTTCAAACATATACCTTTTCTTTGAGAATGAGTATGCTAACTGCAGTTCACTCACTTTCTTAGATAAGCTACTCTGATAACCCATTGTCTATGATGTCCCTTGCCTTTTTTTTTTAAATATTTATTTATTTGTTTTAGTTGTACACAATGCCTTTATTTTTACATGGTGCTGAGGACTGAACCTGGGCCACGCAGTGCTAGGCGAGCGCAGTGCTAGGCGAGCGCTCTACCACTGAGCCACAACCCCAGCCCCTCCCTTGCCTTTAAGTAAAACAGGGACTTAGAAATAATTGAAATGTTTTCTGGGAAATCCATTCAAAAACTGACAGGGTTCTCCCACACTGTTTCAGTTTTCTTGGTCACAAAGGCAATTCATTCAAAGGCAGTTCTTTCAGCATCATGCTTGCATCAAGTCTTTCCAAAGCATTTCATAAAAATAACCTTGTATCCATATTTCTTGATTTGTGTAATATTTATTAAATTATACTCACAAGTGCCAGTGGCATACATAAGTTTGAATATATACAACTCTTAGAGAACAGAAAAAATCAAATGATACACATGCCCACTAGAGCAAACTTACCAAATGTGAGAGTCTGTATACTAGCTATGGGAATTGCCTCGTATGGTTTACTGAGGAAATGATTAATCCAAGATGTCAAATCAAGCCCAGCAAAGGATTTGAATAGATAACTTCTTCAAACAAGATATACAAAGGCCAATAAGCACATGAATATTTGCGTAAGGTCATTAGTCACTAAGGAAATGCAAATCAAAACCACACTGGTACACAACTTCATGCCCACTAGAATGGCTATTCCCCTAAACCCCCCTCCCCCGAAAAAAAAAAAAACATAGCAAGCACAGAACGTGAAGAAACAGGAACCCTGAGACATTGCTAATGGGAAGGTAAAATGGTTTGGTAATTCCTCAAAATGTTAAACACAGAGTTACCGTGTGACCTATCAATTCTACTCTTGTACACCCAAGAGAACTGAAAACATAAGTCTACACAAAACTTGTATATAAATGTTACAGCAGCATTATTCATAATAATCAAAAAGTAAAACAACTCAAATATCCATTAATGGAGGAATGAATACACAAAATATGGTACAGCCATACAGCAGAATATTATCATAAAAAGGAGTTAAGTTCTAATACATGCTACCATATGGATGAACACTAAAAACATTATGCTAAGTGAAAGAAGCAGATACAAAAGAAATGCATTGTCTTTATCCAGAATAGGCAGATCCATAGAGACACAAAGTAGATTAGTAGCAGCCAGAGGATGGAGAAAGGTAGCAATGTGGAGTGACTATTGACAGTCACTGGGTTTCTTTTGGGGGTGAAGAAAATGTTATGGAATTAATGATGATGGCTGTCTAACTTTGCGAATATACTAAAAACCACTAAAGTGTACACCTTTAAAGAAATTTCAATGCTACTAGTGTTCAATAAATGCTTGTTAATAGATGGGGAAAAAGCAGGCCCAGATGTACTACTATGCAGAAATTTCCACTAGAATATATTTGTTAGAGGCCAACTACCTCTGTCAGACTCTGGCCCTGGAGAGCAGAGATGGCCTCACATATATTTCCCTTAAAATCTAGTATATCATTGTAAGCAGGCATTAAAGTCAAAGTTCACTAAATTAATTAATATCCAGGAATCTAGAAGAAAAGTGTCGTGACCAAGATTCCACAATAATTAGAAAAACTCACTTTTTTATTCCCCAAAATTCTAAATTCCTACTAAAATGGCATTTCTCTTAGTCTGACATTTATTCTATCCATATGCCACATGCCATTCTTACCATCATATTACAATCCAGAGGCCCGGGTTTAACTTCTGTGACATTTTTTAAAAATATTTTTTAGTTGTAGATGGACACAATAACTTTATTTATTGTTTATGTGTTGCTAAGGATCAAACCCAGTGCCTCACTCATGCTAGGCAAGCACTCTACCACTGAGACACAACCCCAGCCCCACTTCTGTGACATTTTTAAAACCTAGTTCCAATTCTCTACCTTATGTCTATCACCAAATGCTACTTATTGGGCTCTCTGTGTGTTCTTCTGCCTCTTTAGCATATTCCCTAAGATAGAAATGCCTCATATGTTTCGCCCCATTTGTTCATCTCAAACACCCTAGAGCCAAAAAAGAAAAAAAAAAAAATCACTCATTCATGTTATAAGTGAAAAAAAATCTCACGTTTTGGGTTACCTGGTCTCCTGAGCTCAAAGTCCACCTTTCTTCATAAATGTCATGTGGTGCCAAACTTTTTTCTCTTTGAATGAATAAAGTACTTTCTCATATGTTAGATTTTGAAAGGATAATAAAAAAGATAAAAAATCAAAGGTAGGGGCTGGGGTTGTGGCTCAGTGGTAGAGCGCTCGCCTAGCACGTGCGCGGCCGGGGTTAGATCCTCAGCACCACATAAAAATAAAAAAGACACCCGCATTGTGTACAACTAAAACAAATAAATAAATATTAAAAAAAATCAAAGGTAATAGCCAATAAGCCTAAAGTCCAGAATTAGTGGCATGAGGCAAGAGAACAACAAAAAAGGGCTATTTAGAGCATCACTACACAAACAAAGGACCCACTGCTTAGGGAAGATGTAATATCAAAAGATGAAAGGACAATGCAGACCTATTCAGCTTCTTTGCTTGTCTTCATGAAGGAGCCTAATCTTCAAATTGGGAAGGTTAGAATTGTAACAAAAGGGAGCTAACATCTAAGATGAGTAGCTTGGATAGTGGACAGCAATGGAATATAAAACTATTTCAAAAGTTATCTACTTTCTGATCAAATATAACTACACAATACTTAAAAAACTTTCACATCTGACAAAAAATTACTGTTATAACCAGTAGTTATTTAAGCTACCTTGACAAGGCAGCAGGAGTCAGAAATGAAAAAAATGCATCCTCAATTTTCAAAAAAAGGTACACACAAATCCAGAAAAACATCTATGGGTTACCTTGCCACATATCAGCTGAAAAATTGTAGAATAGACAAATAACAAGTCTTTGGACATGGTATATAGAAAGCCACAACTGGGACTTTTACTAAGGCAAGCTCCACACGTTTGCCTTTGGAAAGGATTACTAAAATGGAAAAAAAGATGATAGACATTCACATAACTGATTCTAACAAGACAATCTGACCAAATCTTTTAATGAGAGTCTGATAAACAAAATGGAAAATGTTGAACAACAGTAGCTGGAAAATCTGTTAAACTCAACTACGAGGATGGTTGAACATCTCAGTGAAGTGACCAATGTATCAACATAACCAACTTGGTAGGAAGTCTCCAGTAAACATCACAGGGTTCCATCCTTTCCCACAATCTACATAACTTCTGTTAATTTAATAAAAAATTTAGTAAAGTCATAGACCTGCTCTTCACTTTGTACATGCCACAAAGCTTAGTGACCCAACATACATAGTCTGACAAAATAAGGCTCCGTAAGAGTCATGACAGCTGAAGTGCTGATCCAAAAGCAAAAAATGAAAAGTTCACAGAAGTCAGGGCCAGCATTTAGATTTTAAAACTCAAATCCATGAATAAGTATATGTATGATCAAAAAACCTACACACAATCTCCACTTGCATTAACAGATGTTTATGTCCAGGCTGTCCTACTATAGTTCTCAAATTCATCAATTAAAAAAAATACCGATTTCCATATGAATCTTTCCCAGTCTTCATCCTTTAACAGTTACAAAAAGAATACAGGTGGGCGCAGTGGTGCACGCCTGTAATCCCAGCACTTGGGAGGCTGAGGCAGGAGGATAACAAGTTCAAAGCCAGCCTCAGCAATGGCGAGGCACTTAGCAACGCAGTGAGACCCTGTCTCTAATAAAATACAAAAAAGGGCTGGGGATGTGGCCCAGTGGTCAAGTGCCCCTGAGTTCAATACCCGGTACCAAAAAAAAAAAAAAATACAAATGTCATTTAGTTAATACTTTAGCTTCAGACCTAGAGTCATTCTAGTCATTCTAGGACTAGAAAACATTTTATTTGATCAGTCTAATTTATTGACATTTTTATCAGTCACAAATATTCCCTGAAAGAAGGCTCAGATATTATTAAATCGAAGTTTCTCTCATAATAAAAGAAACCAAAAAAAAAATTAAATAACCTATCCCAAATTACCCAGCTGCATACCAGTGTCCATGACTCCTAGATACCATGCCCTTTTTCCCACATCGTATGGGTTTCCAGTTCTCTCTTTCCTTTTTAAAAACCACCTTTCCACTAAAGAGTTAGAAAACACACTGCAAAAAAAATCTACCAATACACACCATATTTTGCTAAAGACAACTTAGCTTAGCAAAAACAAATAACCGTAGCATATTAATCTGTACAATATTTTGACATGTGTGATCACTTGCAAGTTTGATAACCAATATTTGTTTTTTTAAAAAAAGGCACTCTAATATACAAATGGCTTTTATTCTTAAATAAAGTATGCTTAGTTATCAGAGCCCTATGTCATATCCCACTTAACAATCAGAAAAAGTTATTTCATGGATGGAAAGGCTTTTAATGGACATGCCATTGTTAACTTGTTCTCAAAACCCCTCCCCCCCCCATAAAACATACCATGTGAAATTATTAAAAGGTTTTAGGCCTTCAAACCTAAACAGCAGGCCAAAACCTTAGTCCTGTGCTGAGACCCTCTCCTGCTCCTTTATCAGCCCCCTCTACCCCAAAACAATGCCTCTTCAGAGCCAGAAGGTACAAAGGTTGTCTGGCAGGCAGGCCAACAGATTCCTGGTGGCCTCCTGTCCGTCCTTCCTCCCCTTTCCCTGGGTTTAAAGACTAGTGGAGGATTGAGAACTGATAAAAGGACAAGTTAGTAAGGATTATCTTATAATTACTAGCATCTACTAGGCCAGCCTCAGGACCAACCCACCCCGAAGAGACCAGGATGCCTTTCCTTGCCCCAGGCCAGAATCCTTGGGTTCCTCTGGGACCCCCTTAGAAAGGAAGAGGAAACTTAAATGCCCAGTACCCTCCTCCCCAGTGTCATCCATTAAAGCCCCGGCAAGCTCTTTGTTTCCAACAGCTGTGGGAGGGCAGGCGGCCTTGAAGAGAGGGGAGAGGTCATTCCCTAGCTCCCCGGGCTGCCAATCTCTGGGCCCTCCCTCTGGCAAAACACAGAGACACAGGCACAGCACTCTCTCCTCTTTGCACAACCATCTTAATAACCCAGGGTTACACTTTGCTACACTGGGGCACTCTCTGAGGCATAAATTACCTGTTTCTACACCTAAACCCCACACAAGATGACTCCCTGGCCCCCTCCCTCTGTAAACGGGGTTCACTCTAGGACTCCTATCCCACCCTCCTCAATGCAAACGCCAGGGGGACTACCTGAGCCCCGGGCTTCATCCATACACAACACACAAAAACACAGGTCACTTTCTGAGCCCTGGGTCTTTCCCTACACCCAAAGATCCGGGTACACTTCAAGACCCCATCCCACCTCTGAACCCGAAGGTTTCTCACACTCTCTCTATCGCCACCCGCGTCCTCTGGCCACCCATTCCATTTCTCACAACGACCCCGAGACCCCGGCGCCCTAAGGAAGAACGCACCCTGCACATGGGCGCTCCTCGGTCCTTGCGCCTCGCCCCCAGCCCCTCACCGTCTACACCAAAGCGCTCTCACACAGATGCCAGCCTGGGGCCGGCCAGCCGCCCTCCCCCGAGCCTTCACAACACAAACACGCGCTCCCGCGAGCACACCCACGATCAAGCCGGGAGCCCTGGCCGCCCCGCCTCGCGGGGTCCTGCCTCGCGGGGTCCAGCCTGGCCGGTGCCTCGGCGGGTCCTCGACACCCACGGACGCACGCAGGCCACTCCCCGTCCCCAACGCCGGTCCCCAAGCCAGCACCGCGCGCTCGCGACCTGCCCTCCGCCCTCGCGCCGGGGTCTTTCCCAGCCCCGCCGCGGGAACCCGGAACGGGGCGACGGCAGAGGGAGGAGCCCCGGGCGGGATCCGGCCGGTCCTACCTGAGCAGTTGATGCTCTTGCCTTTGCCACCGGGACAGTCTCCGCCGCCGCCGCTGCCGCCACCCGGGGGCTGGTTGGACGCGCGGCCACCGGGCAGGGAGAAGGCGAAGAGCAGAAGCACCGACGTGTAGCAGCAGAAGGCGAGCGGGGGCGCGGCAGCCAGCCGGAGCGGCGCCTCAGCGGCAGCGGCGCCCATGGCTGGCGCCCCTGGACGGCGGGAAGTGCAGGGAGCTGCAGGCCGGGGGCATCCAGCCGCGCGCCCACAGCCCCGCCGCCGCCTCTCTGCCTCCTAGCAGCCGCGCCGCTGCACCCGGGAGGAGCCCCTCGGCATCCCCGCTCCACACGCAGCGCCCGCCAGGCCCGGGCCCGCAGCGCTCGGGACGAAGTCGGTGGGTCCCGGCGCGTGCGAGGGTCGCGGGCGCGCGAGGGAGCGCGCGAGGGTGCGAGCCCGCGTGGGGGAGATCGAGACCGGGGGCGCGAGCGGGGCGCGAGCGCGGTGGGCGGGGGTCGCGGGGCGGGGGCAGGCCCAGCCCCTCGCTCGTCGGCTCCCTTCCCTTTGTGTCCGCGGCCGTCGCCACCGCGTCACAAAGACCCCGGCCCGCCCGGTGAGGGGCGCGTGACGGAGCAGCCGGCGGGAGGGGTGGCAGCGACCCCGCCCCGCGCACACCCCCAGCGCCCGCGCCGACAGCTCCGCCCCCGCCCGCGGCCGGCACCGCCTCCGGGGCAGCTATTGTTCCGGCGGCGGGGCGGGGGCCGTGCGGGGGGCGCGCACCTCTCCGCGCCGGGTGGGCTTCGCGGCGCCGAGGTGACCCAGCCGGCTCTGTTTCCCTAACAGACGTCGTCGCCGCCCTTTGTGAGCGTTTTTGAAGCGTTTCCGTCAAACGGTTTGAAACGCTGGGAAAGAGGGGCAAGTGGGCTATTCCTCTGTTCTCCAGGTGAAGAAACGACCGCGGAGAGGAAAAGGTGACTTGTCCAAGGTCACATACCAAGAAATGGGCTGGATCAGGATTGGAACCCAAGTTCTGACTCCAGCCGTGCAGTTCACAGAGATGCTACGTGAATGGCTGAATCTCCAGGACCTCACCCCCCACCGGGTTCCCAGATGCGCGCACACCAACTGAATTTAAAATACTTTGGAAAGTCTGTATTGCTCTCTCCCCCTAATAATAGCTAAGATTTAGAGAGGGCTTGCTGTGTCCGAGGCCTGGAGAAAGCTCTCTGCGTGTGTTTCTCTCCAGTTCTTTCTTTACAGCCCTACAAGGGAGTTTTCATTCTGATCTACAGATGAGGAAGTTGGGACCCAGAGACTTAAAATGACCTCACTCTCAGACCAGTGTCGTTCTTGCCACATCTTACTGGTGACAACCCAGACATAAGATCCTGGACTGAATTCTTGGAAAGTCCTTTGCCCTTTTCATTCCATTATATTGCCTCCAGCCTCAGCAGGAATATTTAAGTCTCTTTGAAAAACTCATAAAATTAAGAATTGTGTGGAAAAACCACAAAGAAAGCCACATCAGAAAAACTCCTTCAATGTAAATATGAGACAAAATACTTATATAAACAGGTAATAATAAAAAAATGACTGGCTTATTCACAAAAGCATAGACAATAAATATGTGAAAAGAGAATTAAAGCCATTAGTAATAAAAGGCAAGATAAAATTCTGCCCCCACCCCAGGATGATTAACAAGAACTGACAAAGCCTGCAGCTACTAATTTATACACTTGGGGAGGACAATCTTACCATGAATGAAAAACCTTTAAAATGCATTTACCCTTCTTTAATCTAGCATTCCAATTTATTGGAATTTATCCTATAGAAATTATCAGAAAAGCACACAAAAATGTATAAATAAGGATGTTCATCAGAGCCTTTTAACAATAGTAAAATATAACCTAAGTGTCCACAGTGGGGACTCCTTAGATATAAAGTATGATACATCTCAGTATGTTGGCCTATGATACAGCTTTAACAGCAGTTACAATTAGGTTACTGTTTACTGACATGGAAAAAAGCAGCATAGTAATGGGTGTGTATAAGAAAATCCTATTTTTCTAAAAATGACTATACCAGTGGTTATCTCTGAGAAATAGCTTATGAGAAATAGTTCCTTGTCCTTTATATTTTTCTGATCTGAACTTTTTTTTTTTTTTTTTTTTTTTTTTTTGAACCAGGGTTTGAACCCCAGGGTACTCTACCGCTGAGCCACATCCCCAGCCCTTTGATATTTTGAGATAGGGTCTAAGTTGCTTAGAGTCTGCTTAATTGCTGAGGCTGGCCTCAAACTTGCAATCCTCCTGTCTCAGCCTCCTGAGCTGCTGGGATTACAGGTATGGGCCATTGCACCTGACTTTGATCTGAATTTTTTCAGTGAAAATATTTTATTGTTATAATTTTTAAAAGCTAGTTCCTTTTAAATTATGTCTTCATCCTACTATTTACATAAATAAATTTGCAGTCTTTAACATTAAGATTCGCCTCAAACCTCTAAATTGTCAGCAGTGTCATAGCAATTGTTACAACTACAACTGAATTTGTGACTTACCTGAATTAGGTGTGACCCCAGGTCCCTGACTGGTAAGCCACAGAGGAAGGCTTATTCTCAGACCACTACTTCAGCAGCTCTTTGAATCTAGACTTCACCTGTGCTACTTCCCTGACATGTATCTTGGCCCTCCCAGTCCCAGTATTCTGCCTTAAATTTTTATTCGTTAGCTGACCATAGCCCAGGCAGAAATACTAAGAGTAGACAATCCTTAAATAAAAAGGGAACAACCCTTGGTTCATAAATCATAATTTAATTTACATCTGCATCTTTCTCCAAATTAGGAAAGAAAAATTCAACACAGATTTCTGAAAAGTTTTCAGAGTGAGCCGGGTACAGTGGTGCACACCTGTAATCCCAGCAGCTCAGGAGGCTGAGGCAGGAGGAACGCAAGTTCAAAGCTAGCCTCAGCCACTTAGTGAGGCCCTAAGCAACTCTGAAACCCTGTCTCTAAATAAAATATAATAAAGGGTTGGGAATGTGGCTCAGTAGTTAAGTGCCCTGAGTTCAGTCCCTGGTACCAAAAAAAAAAAGTTTTCAAATTTAAAAGGACACTACTCGGGGCTGGAATGTGGCTCAGCGGTAGGGTGCTCGCCTAGCATGTGCGTGACCCGGGTTCGATCCTCAGCACCACGTAAAAATACATGCACTGTATACAACTAAAGCAAATAAATAAGCATTTAAAAAAAAAAAAAAAAGGACACTACTTCAGAAACAGGATTTCTCTGGCTTTGATCATACAATCTCAGAAAAAAAAAAAGAATCTTAGAGGTTATCTAATGAAACCCCATCACACTCTAATGTTTTTTTAATATTTATTTATTTGCTTTTTAGTTGTACACAATGTATTTACTTTTATGTGGTGCTGAGGATCGAACCCGGGCCGCACATGTGCTAGTCGAGTGTTCTACCGCTGAGCCACAATCCCAGCCCCCACACTCTAATATTATATGGCTTCGAAATGCCAAATAACAAAATCATGTGGGACTCAGTACATAAAATCCACCGTTAGAGTTTAAAAGAAATGTAAATTCTGAACATCATTCCAGTCTGGGTGAAGCTCAAGTATCTCATTGCTTTTTAAAGTTCTCTAGATAACTCGATGCCCTGTCATATTTAGAAACGTCTGACCTCATCTTGATCAATCAGCTATTGCTCCATAATAATCATAAATTCTTAGCAGCATGAAACAATAATCATTTCTCTTAGGTCTCATAAGGGTTGTCTGGGACTTGACTGGTCAAGGGGAGGCCTGGCTGTATGGTTCTGCTGAAGCCTCAGATCCAACTGGGCTTGGGTCCTGTGCACAGGCTGAGCTCTGGTACATTCCACCAGTATTCATTCTGAGGTGCTGGTGGAAGGGGCAGCTACCAGAAGGAGTTCTTAGGAAGGTGGTGGTGTTGCACAGGGACAGGCCCAACCATGCAAGCACTTTCCACACTGCCATTTATAATGTCTGCTAACATCCCACAGGCTAAAAGTAGTCCTGGGCTTGAGCCCAAAGACAAGAGGTTAGGAAGTCCATTCTTAAGGAGATAAGTGAGAGGCGTGAATTTTTTTTTTTTTTTTTTTTTTTTTTTTTTTGTGGTACTGGGGATTGAACTCAGGGGCACTCAACCACTGGGCCACATACCCAACCCTTTTTTGTATTTTATTTGGAAACAGGGTCTCACTGAGTTGCTAAGTGCCTCGCCATTGCTGATGCTGGCTTTGAACTTGCGATCCTCCTGCCTCAGCCTCCCAAAGTGCTGGGATTACAGGTGTGCGCCACCGCGCCCGGCAGGCGTGAATATTTTTGAACAAAAATCTTATCAGAGATCCTATACTTGGACACCATTAGTTATGCTGTTATCAAGAATGTTTTCAGTTCTAAGCAACAAAAAATTCAAATCAGAATTAACCTAAATAGAAAGGGGTTTCATGACTTAGGTTTAAAAAGAAAAATGCCAGAGGTAGTGCCCCCTTTCCTATGAGTTGGTTCTTGTCCTCATTAAAGCTTCACTCATGGAAAACATTGCATTCCTTAAAGAACCTTTATGAGCATTTGTTGTATGCTAGGCACTACAGTAGCCTCTGGTGGCAAGAGATAATCCTGCCCTTGCTGTGTGGGGATGGCGAGACATCTGAAAATTAACAGTTACAACACAGTGTGATAAATACTAAATATAAATAGAGCGAGGGTAGGGTAGGAGTAAATGGCAGATCCCATCCCATACTCCCAGCCCTGCCAAAATCCTGGCTTTTCTGGAACTCCTGCTGGATAGACTATCTGCGTAATGAAGTCCTGAGAAGCAGTAATGAGTCACCTGGGGGCTGACAAATTGGCCCCCCTAGGGGAGAGTCAGAATACTCCATCCAGAAACAGGAGAAAGGGTTGATTTATGGTGTAGCACTGACACAAACTTGGGACTGACCCCACTTCCTAGAGAGAGGGATCTTAAAAAAAAAAAAAAAAAAAAGGAAAGTGGATAAAGTCATTCATTCATTCATTACATTGATATTGAGGGTCTATTCCTAGTCCATGAGAATTCAGTGATGAGTCTAACAGACCTAGTGTCTGTTCTTAGGAAGTTTAAGTTCAAATACTAATCAAAGTTATACAAATAAAAGTAAAATTGCAACACGTTAAATGCTACAAAGATGAAATTCAGATGTTTCCCTGAAGGTGTGATTCTGTGCTAAGATTAGAGGATAAATGGGAGTTAACCAAGAGACAGGGGAGCATTCCAAGCAAGCCAAGGGCCTGTAAGAGAGTCGAATGCCAGCCAGAGTAGGAAGGACCTGAAACAGCAAAGTCCACTTGTTTAGAACTTCATTGATTCAACAAATATTTAATGGACATCCACTATGATCTAGGCACTGTTGTAGATACAGAGAAACAGCAGTGAACAAAGTCCCTGTTTTTCATAGAGCTTAAACTCTAGTAAAGGAGACTATATTATAATATTGTTGATGGGAGAGAATAATTTTGGATCACATGATAGTAATAACAACTAAAATTCTCTGAGGACCTGCTGGGTTAATTCACTGAGGACTGACCTCCAAGGTAATGTCAGACACTATATTTGTTATCACTAATCTTCCTACCCACCTTGTTTGGTAGGAGACCCCTGCCTCTTAGGTATTGTTTCCATTTTATGAATTAGGAAACAAAGGCCTAATGAAGTTAAGTACCTAAGGCTACAAAGCTAGGAAGATGGAGTGATCTGGTTCATTCTGATCCAAAAGCCCTCCACATCACAAGCATGAGAAGATGGAGAAAGATTATCAGATACAAGATTGAGCAAAGATTGGAACTGTCATGACTGCAGCCAGACTACTCAGATAACCAAGACACAGAATCAGCCTAGGTGCCCATCAACAGGTGAATGGATAAAGAAAATGTGATATATATACACAATGGAACATTATTCAGCCATAAAGAAGAATGGAATCCCATTATTCGCAGCAAAATAGATGGAATTAGAGGACATTATTTAAGTGAAATAAGTCAGACAGAAAGATAAGTAGTGCATGTGGATGCCAAAAAAAGTCAACCTGAAAAGTAGAAAACTTAATACTAAGAATTTGGAAGGGGCTGGAATAGGGGTAGGAGAGGGTAGAGAAGGATGGTTGGATATGATCAATGTACACTATATGCAAGTATGAAAATACCACACCGCACCCCATATGTACAATTAATATAAATTGAAAAACTGACCACAGTCAAGGTCTGGGGGATGCAGTTCAGTGGTAGAGCACATACTTAGTATATGGGAGGCCCTGGGTTCAATCCCCAGCACCAAAAAAAAAAAAAAAAAATCTGCAGATGTCAAGGGTATGCACAAAAAGCCGGGCGCGGTGGCGCACGCCTGTAATCCCAGCACTTTGGGAGGCTGAGGCAGGAGGATTTCTAGTTCAAAGTCAGCCTCAGCAATGGCGAGGCACTTAGCAACTCAGTGAGACCCTGTCTCTAAATAAAATACAAAAAAAAAAGGGCTGGGGATGTGGCCCAGTGGTCGAGTGCCCCTGAGTCCAATCCCTGGTACCAAAAAAAAAAAAAAAAAAAAAGAGTATGCACAAGGCATCCTGAGCACCTGCAAGAGTGTCAGGAAATTTTGTTGGGGTTTCTTATGATAATGATGCAGGGATTCTTGTGAGTACATTGTCAAGGACTCTGGTTGGAGGTACTATTATTCCTACCCACATTCCCATAATGTGCATGGTGGGCAGAAGGCAAGGAGGCATTTATAGATATCTGAACAAAATATGCAGTGGGAATCCAGAGAACAGCCTCCCCACTATAGTTTTGTCAGTTTGAAAGTCTCACCCAAACAGTCCCTGTGAGTGGGCAGAGAGAGTGAGGAGGCGTCTCTGGGTTTTTCCTGCAGGTCTTCTTATCATTCAGTTGTTGAGCACTGCTCTGAATACAGAATTAAGATTTTTCTTGATCTTTCAGCAAATGGAAAATTTCAGCTGCAATTCAAAAATTTCTCCAAGGGTTTTAACTCATAAAGGAATTGTATCAAAGAAATAGCTTTCCTGACAAAGACAATCACACATAAATGGAAGTAGGAGGTAGAACAGAATAATCAAGAGTGTAAGCTCTGGAACCAAACCATCTGGGTTTGTGTCTTAGCTCTGTCACTTGCTGGTTCTATGGCCCTAGGCAAGTTATTTCTCTATGCCTCAGTTCCATAATCTATTCAGTTCCATTTTTATCTACTTCATAGGGTTGTTGTAAGGATAAATAGGTCCATAGAGGGTTAGAGGTATAACTTAATGGTAGCATGCACACTAGCACGCAAGAGACCCTGGGTTCAATTCCCAGTAGCAAAGATAAGGGTGGGGGATTCATATATGTAAAGTGCTTAGAACTGTACTTAGTACATCACAAGTATTAATAAATAATTAGCTAGAAGTAGTAGTGGCTTAGTAAGCGTGTGATAAATGTTATTGTTTTTGTTTTTTGTAGGACTTGTTTGTTTTTGCAGTACTGGATTGGACTCAGGGGTTCTGCTACTGAGCTATACCTCCCAACAATCTCCCCCCCCCCTTTTTTTTAAATTTTGAGGTAAGTCTCTCTCTAAGTTGTTCAGACAGGGCTTGAGCTTGCAATTCTCCTGCCTCAGCATCTCAACAAGCTGGGACTACAGGCATGTGCCACATTGTCAGCAAATGTTACTTATTTCCAGTGGCAGTTGTCATTACCTACACTTATATATTACGACGAAAGTTCCATATGTATTATCGAATATATACTACCAAAAACATAAAAGATGCTAGTATTATCTTCATTCTGTAGATGAGAAAACAGGTTTGACAAGGGTAAGTCATTTTTCCCAAGGTTTCACAGTAGGTGGGCAACAAGGCTGAGACCAAGTCTATGTAATGGTCACAATTAGTACTCCGAATCAAAACCCAAAGGGTTAAATTCAACAGTCAAAACGGCTCATTTGGCTGCCTACTGAAGAAACCTGCAGAAGGGAAACCTGGTGACTGGAAGGGCAGCCAACTGCTGGGTGGAAAAGTAGTGACAAATAGCCAGGTGGGTCAAAGGGAAAGACAAGTGGTTACAGCTAAGAGCCTGGGAACTTGAGAATGGCATCCACTGAGGTAGAATCATGAGAGGTAAAGCAAGGGCTAGGCACATGAAGAAACTAGAGAGATTCAAATGGAACTAAGTTATTATATCTTACCACTGAATGTGTTATAAGTATGTCAGCTTGTCTCTGTATGTATACATATGTACTGAGCATATGTCATTTGCCTGTGTGTATACATATGTAATGAGTATATCAGCTTGCCTCTGTACATATGCATAAGTGCCAAGCATATGCCATTTTACTCTCTGTGTACATATGTAAGAATGAGTATATACCAGGTTGCCTCTGTGAGAGTGTGCATGCATGTATATTTGAGAGTGACAGGCAGGCCTTGTGTTTATACATGTGCATTTACATATGTGTACTCATGCATACATTACTGTATGTATCAACTCATCTGTATATGTACATGTGAACTTGAATTGAGTCAATAGTTTTTTTTAATTCTTCTTCCTTGGTTCAGAGTTGAAAATTATTCCCTAAAACCTAATGGCTTGGCAGCTTTGCATTGGGGTCAATATAGTTGGACTCAGCACTTAGTCTGGATTCCCAGCTGAGCTGCAAGGGTAAGACAGCAAGATCACATTCTGAGGCTGTTTCTCTCAGCACAGAACAACAGTGATAAGACATAAGGCAACTTTGGCAGTGGTGACCTCAACAACGATGAGAGCAGTGGGTAGGGCAGGTCAGGGAGCACACTGACAATAGCCCCATTCATTCAGCAGTATTTAGAGATTGCTACTATGTGCCAGGCAACCGTGTGAGGCAGTGAGGACACAGAGATGAACAAGACAGACACAGTCCCTGTCCTGTAGTCTGGTAGGGATGTCAAACTTTAAACAACCATAACTATAAAGCGTTTGCAAAGGATCGAGAAAGCATCTAGCCCCTAATGTACCAGGAGCTGGAGGTTATCAAGGAAAGCTTTCCAGAAGTGCCATTCAGTCTGAAGCTGGATGACAAAGAAGAGTTAGAAGAAGGCAAGAGTGAAGAGTATTCTATGAAGAAACTGCACCATGTAAAAATGAAATAAAAGCTAAGGCAAGTTCAAGAAACAAAAGCAAATACCACATGATCTCACATGTGGGATCCAAAAACAAGTTATCTCAGATAAGTAGAGAGTAGAATAGCAGTTCCAAGACTTGGGTATTTAGAAGTGGGGGATGTTGGTCAAAGGATACATAATTACAGTTAGATGAGAGGAATAAACCAGGCTTGATGGAGCAGCCTTATAATCCCAGCAACATGGGAATCTGAAGCAAGAGAATCACAGGCTCAAAGCCAGCCTCAGCAACTTAGCAAGGGCCTCAGAAACAGACAGTCTGTCTCAAAATAAAAATTAAAAAATAAAAAAGGACTGGGAATGGCAAAGTGGTTAAACACTGAGTTCAATCCCCAGTACTGCCCCCACTCAAAAAAAATAGGAGGGGGCGGGGGTTGTGGCTCAGTGGTAGAGCACTTGCCTAGCATGTGTGAGACACTGGGTTCAATCCCCAGCAGCACATAAAAAATAAAAACAAAAACAAATAAAATAAAGGTAAATAAATAGGGAATATATATGCTCTATTATGTGATATAATAGGTCAAGAGATCTGTTATACAGTATGGTCACTATTTCATGATGATATATTTCTTTGCATGTGTGCATGGATTGAACTCAGGGCTTTGCACATGATAAGCACATGCTCTACCACCATACTGTATTCTTGAAAATGCAAAGCAAGTGGATGTAAAATGTTTTCACTATAAAGATGATAACTATGTGTGAGGAGATCCATTTGTTATTTAGCTAGTTGTAATCATTCTAAAGTGTATATATAATTTAAAACATCATGTTGTGCACCATAAATACATATAACTTTATCTGCTTGGTTTTATTTTGTTTTGTTTTTTTAAGAAACAGAAAGGGCTGCTAAAGTCTGGAGAGTGAATGACACAGAATGAAGTTGGAGATGTCAGGGAGCAAAGGGGCAGATCATGTAGGCTTATTAAGCCAGAATAAAGATTCAGACTTGAATTTAAGTTTGTAAGCAGGGAATAACCTGCTTAGATTTGTGTTTGAAAAGATCATTTGGTTAAATGGGTGAACTGTAAGTTACGTTACTAACATCTCAGTTCAGCTGGGATACAGTTCCTGGATTCAATACCCAGCACTACATAAAAGAAAAAAAAAGTCAATGAACTTGTTAAAACAGAAATCACATGGGCTACGGTGTGTAGCATGGAGTAAAATGACAAAATGTATGCAAATGTGTTTCCAGAGCAGGATGTGGCCAACTGACCAAATGCTGCTGAGAGTTCAGTCAAGATTAGTATTGAATAGTGTCCGATGGGTACAGCCACTTGAAGCCACTGGTAATCTTAGCAAGAGCTATTTGGTAAAGTTGTAGGGGCAGAATCCAGATTAGAGTTTAATGAGACATGAATAAGAAATAGGAAGTGAACACAGAACATTTAGACAGCTCAGCTGTGAAGGGAAGAAGATAAACAAGCAGGACATGCCTTCGGGTAGAGGAAGGACTTTTTAAGATGAGACTATAGAACATTTACATGATGATGATAAAGTTCCAGTAAAGGGAGAAAGGGAGACCTGAACAGACAAGACAGAGAAAGGATATTCAGTTGTGTAAGATTCTTGACACATGGGAAGAGTGAAATTCAAAGCACGGATGGAAGGAATGGCTTTTGAGAGCAGATACTTTCTTTGTAACGAGGAGGAAGGTAGAGACAACGGAGGCTGAGGCAACTGGGCTTGTAGACAAGGATTGAGACACTAAGGAAATGCCTGGAGCAAGGCTTCTGTGCTCACTGAAGAGGAAGAGGGGGCAGGGAAGAATGGGGATAAGGGTGGGGGGGTGGCTGCATCAAAAGGTGTAGTGTAAGGCAGCTTTAGTTCCACCAAGCTCTCCATCAACTGTCTCAGCCTCTGCACCCCAGTCTTCATCACCATCTTTGATGTGAGCAATTACATTTTCTCAATCTTATGTAAAATCTTACTTTTTAAAAAAACTGATCTATAATATACAGTCTCTCTGATAGATACCACTCCAAAGACAAGCAACCTGGTCTCACCCTTCCAATCAGTCAGCTGCCCCAGTTCCTGCCATGCAGACATTCTATGTCAGATTTAGAAAGGATGGGAAAAACAATTGACATGGCCATTGATGATAATGGGAGAGAAAGCATATGATTTTCTCCAGCAGAGTGCAGGAGAGATGGATAATGCCAGGCAGACACCAGAGAGGCAACCAGGAGCCAGGATACTCAGAAGAAGGAAGTTGGGAGTCTTTTCTTTCAGGTGGGCATTTGCTGGCATTCGGGGGAGATCTATCCCTGGTATTCCCCACCTCCAGCAAAGGAGTTCTAAGGGAGATGCCCTCTTAAGAAAGATGAGGAAGTGAGTAGCCAGTGTGACTTGAGGTGACCTAAAGTAGAGTTTTGTCAAACCCAGCACGTCTTTCCACATGAATGCCGACAAATGGCAAGGCTGATTTAATCACCATTTTGCAATCTCAGTGAAATAACTGATTCTGGTAAGATTCCTCAGTGGATGCTAAAAATCACTGGGTGAAAGATTATGAAAGGATATTCACAGAGTCTTAAAGGATCACTCCACAGATAACTTAGTATGAGCAAAAGAATTTATAATGGTGAGATTTCACAAATAATAACATACCTTCAACAAGTGATCAAATTTAGCATTACCAGTGATGAGACAATTCACCAAGATGGGCCTCCTGTAATGATGGCAATGAGAGATATGTGACATTTATCTATGTGATGGTTGTACTGAAAATACTTAACCTAAATCTAATCACAAGGATGGAATCATATCAATCCAGGATGTGGGGCACTTTACAAGGCCTAGATTTTAAAAGATATTAATGTCACGAAAATAAAAAGTTTTGTTCTAGATTATATAGAGACAAAACAACCAAATGCAATAAACCTTGACTGGATTTGAGAAAACAGACAGCAATAAAAGACATTAGGATTACTGGAGAATTTTAAATCATAGACTTCATATTAGATATTACCAAATTAATGTTGATTTCCTTAGGTGTGGTAATGTGATTGTGGTAACATTGGAGAATATTCTTATGCTTATACATGCATGCTGAAGTACTTAGGGGTGAAGTGTCAGGATGTCTGAAACTTTTTGGCAAATGATTGAAAGAGAAAATGAAAAACTATTGGTAGGTCTAGGTGAAAGGTGAAAAAACAAAGATTAAAAAATCTCAAGGCAGTCTATTTCTTAATTACTTCACCAAACATTTTCTTTTTGTCATGACCTTGAATAGCTTTATGCTCATAAGCATAAACTGTGCTGTTTAATGTGCTAAATTAGATTGAAATCTTTAAAAGCATCACAGCAAGAAAACTGCTCTGCAGAGCTTTTTAGACATAAAAGAACTTCTAATTTGTGTAGGAATATAAGTAAAGATAGGGTAAAGTGGAAGAGAAAGCCACAAAATAATAAAAAGAATGCTTTCCTTGAAATCAGAAAACCTTTGGTCCAGCACATAATGATTGCAGATATCAGTTTCCTCATCTGCCAAGTGGGGCTAATGATCATCTCTGTCAACCTGATGTACAGGTACAAAAGAAGACACAAAATCTTTAAAAGCATCATTTTTCCATTTCTAAACTGGAAATGGAAAATCATCATGTGGCACTACATAAAAATGATTTTATGATGATGATATCTTATTAGCTGTGGTTCTCAAATGTTATACATAACAAGCAACTGAGAAGCTTGTTAAATGTGTGGGATTCCAGTTCCATCCTCAGAGCTCATGACTCAGTAGTTCTGGGATAAGGCCCACAACTTGCTTTGTGAAAGCGCCCCAGATTCTTCAGTGCAAGTGGTCTGAAACCCACACCTGGTGAGCCACCTTGGAGAAGGTTATTGTGATCTAAGTCCTTGCTACTTAATATTGGTCCATGGACCAGAAACAATCCCCATCACTTGGGAGCTCACACCAGTCTTACTGAGTCCAAACATGCATTTTTTAACAAGATGTCAGGTGTTTCCTGTGTATATTCATGTCAGAGAAACACAATAAAAATGGCAGCACTAATTGGAAACCTTTCTTTTTTGGCTTGATCACTGATTCTCAGCTTCCTTTAAGACAGAATTGGGGCCTGTCACCCTTACTGTTGCTGACACCTCTAACCTCATTTAGCTCTTCTCTCCGCTTTTCTTTGTTTCTGGCTCTTCAGTGTCCTGCCAGATCTTTGATAAATAAAACCAGCCCATCGAGTATCATGCTCCCATGCCATGAACACACCAACCAAAGCACACTGACTTGGCATCTAAATCTAATTAACTTACTTCTTAAGTGTGTAGTGTTTTCTTTTTTCTTTTTTAATTGGGGTGAAAAATAAAATTTTCCATTTTAACATTTTTTAAGCACATGGTTCAGTGGTACAAAGTACATTCACATAATTGTGTCATCGTCACCACTATCCATCTCCAGAACTTTTAACACATAATTTTGAACAAGTCAACCTCTTAAAGCTTCATTTCCTTATCTATAAAATATGAGTAATATTACCTACACCTGTAAAATATTTGAAGCATTAAATGAGATAATATATGAATATATCTAGGGCGCATAGATATTCAATAAATAATGAAAAGCTTCCTCCCATTTAAAGTAGGTTTTCAGACAGCGCTGTTTTTACAAGAGATATTGCCTGTGGAAGTCCACTGAAAAGAATTTTTGAAAGTATACAAAATCAAGCCGGGCGCGGTGGCGCATGCCTGTAATCCCAGCACTTGGGAGCCTGAGGCAGGAGGATCGCGAGTTCAAAGCCAGCCTCAGCAATGGTGAGGCACTTAGCAACTCAGTGAGACCCTGTCTCTAATAAAATACAAAAAAGGGCTGGGGATGTGGCCCAGTAGTTGAGTGCTCCTGAGTTCAATCCCCGGTACCCAAAAAAAAAAAAAAAAAAAAAAAAAAAAGTATACAAAATCTACATGTTCTGGGTACATTATTGCCTTAGAACACTGAAATCTGTAAAATAGAAGTATCCTATAATCTATAGAATTGAACGATTTGAAACAGTTTAACAGCAGCCAATTACATTTTGCTGAGAAAATTACATTCTGGGACGCACCAACCCTTGTGTTCCCACTATACAGAATTTCTTGTATTGTCTATATTTAGATTGTGTTATTAACAGTGTAAGTACAATCATTATCCTAATATCAATAACATTCACAGATGTTGCTTTCAACCTTGGGGCTTATCTACTTGGATGTAATATTTGAATTTCACTTATGTACACATTATCTTTTAAGGAGAATGCTAACTTGCAAACTTGGGTTACATGCAGTAAATTGAAAAGATTAGTTTAACTTCAGAATGAGACTAATTAGAACACAGGAAGGGAATTTAGAGATCTTCTTTTCTAAGACACTTATTTTATAAACAAAGAAATTAATATCCAGAAAGATCTAGTAACTTGCCCACAATCACATGATGAGTTACCAGCAAAGCTGGGACCAAAGCCCAGGTTCCAGGAGGGCATCCTGGTGTTCACTTGACCTTAAGGAATGGATGGACAACACTACAGCAGCATAGGTAACATGAAGGGATCATAGAGGGGTGGGGAGCCCACCAGGTAAGGGCTCAACAGAAATGATTTCCCAGAGCCTGGATATTCAACTGAGAGACTCAGTGATTGTGTTCAGGGAGAGTCACAAAGAGGAGAGACTGGGAAGAGAAATTAAGAGAAATAAGTCAAACTGTACTTTGACTTTTGATATTTTTGTGATGAGAGGAGAGATCTTCTCAGACTCTCTTGTAACACAAAAGGTCAAAAGAGAGATCTAGGAAATTCTTGGTTTTGATTTTACAATTTACAAGGCTCTTCCATATTTATATTCTCATGTGATCATCATAGCAATTGTGAGAAGTTGGTATTTTGCAAAGGATAATCTAATACTCAGGAAGTCAACATTCTTTGCAAAGCTAAAGATTTAACAGAGACCCCCCAAATAGAAAGTCTGTGTTATGATTCTTAAAAACATGAGCTTTGGAGCCATATCAGTTGGATTCAAACCTTTCCATCTCTATGTAGAGGCCATATGACTTGGAAAAAATTAAGGGACTAAAATTTGCAGTGTTTATTATATGCCAGGCACTGTTCTACATACACACGCAGACCATCCCTGACTTACAATGGTTTGACTAATAATTTTTGACTCTGTGATGATGCAAAACATGATAAGCATTCAGTAGAAGCTATACTTTGACTTTTAATATTTTCCCAGTCTAACAATGTACAGTAGGATATGCCCTTGTGATGATGGGCAGGACAGACAGCTACAGCTCCCAGACAGCTGGGCAGTCACCCCGGCAAGTAGTCACTACTCTACAATGCAGTGTTGCTATCATGTTCTATAGTGTATTAAATGCATTTTTTATGATATTTCCAACTTACTATGGGTTTATCAGGATGTGACCCCATGGTACATATTGGCAAATGTATACTATTCATTTATTTCAACAACCCAAAGAAGCATATTCTATTATTATCACCATTTTAAATCCCCTCTACCTGCCAAAAATTGAAAGGAAGGAAAGAAGGAAGACGTATCTAAGGAGAAAATGAGAAAGGTATTTCTCCCCTAGATTCCCTGTTCCTTAATTTATAATGTAATCTCAACTCCTTGGTATCCCACTAGCTCACTTCCCCCCTGTAATACTGTGGTAGATTAAATTGTTTTTCAAAAATATTCACTTTCTCTCCTCTACCTCTTAGGAGGAGTCTAATTCCCCTCCCAGGACTTCAGGTTCAGCCATGTGAATTGGTTTGGCCAAGGAGAGGTTTAGCAGATAAACAAAATTTGAAGTGTCCTACAATTGGGTTTTCCTCTCTTTTTCTTCTGTCCTAAGAAGAGCTTCCTCAGGAGAGCTGTGGCCCCTTTGGCCTGGGACTCAGAGTGACCACAGATCTGCACCAGCCACCAAATGTTCCAATGGCTGAGTACCCTCCAATTCTACAGAAAGTGTAATACCAGCCCATTCCAAGAAACTTTTTGTAGACTTGTGGATAAGAGAATGGGAATGTAGATCAGTAGAAGAGTTGTGTACTAAGCATGTATAAAGCCCAGGGTTCCATCCCAGCACACACACAAAATAAGAGTCTAGATCCATGTGTACCTTACCAGCAGAGCACCTGCTCTGAGCTAAGCTGCTGCAAGTTGAATCAGATGATTGAACAGAAAAGGAACTATAACCTTCTACTGCTACTCACAGTATTTTCACTATAACAAGTATCCTTTTGATTTAAAACAATCAATGTGTTAAGTAACAGGATTTGGAATTTTTACCCCAGCAAACACACAGAGGAGAAAACTCAGACCAGAACCTAATAAAATTTCTTAGCAGTCACCAGGAGTTTAGAAAAGTAAGCCCATGCTACCAGCTTGAGACCTCCTCACACTCCCAGCCCTCTAGAGAATATACATGATTAGTCTTTTCTCCCTATACCAGCAGTGATATAAGGACATTTTACAAGACTAGAGTCTTAGATCCTCTCATTCACAAGTAGCAGGATCACCCTTTTGTCCATCTCAATCAGTGCCAACAATGACAGAACCTTCACGCGTGTTTGGGGCATCTGGATAATGAATATACAAAGGTTTTCCACCTAATGATGATAAAGTGTACCATTAGGTTAATAATCAGCTTGCAAGCCCAACAATTATATTGAGTAATAGAGGTTCAGGAGATGTATTCTTTTAAATTTTTGCATAAATCACACTTCTATAAATTGAATCTCATTGTAAATGCACCAATGTACTATTTAAAGAATGTTGAAAGTTTTTCATAAAAAAAATCACTGCACTCTCATATTTGCTATGGAAATTTTACAAACTGGGTATTCCTAAACCATGGAACACCTGGAGTACTTCCCCTATGGGGCAGCCTCTCTACAGGAAGACAACCCTATCCCAATGACAACAATAATGTTAAAATGCTTGACATGATTTTTTATTTTAAAAGTGCTTTACCAACATATACTAATCTTCACAACATAAGGGAGGTAGATAAGTATTACAACACTTTCACAGATGGAGAAACTGAGACAGAGATTAGTAGATTGTATTGAAGGGCATAATATATGGCACCAGTGTAAAAAGAATCTGTTGCAGTCACAGGTCATAGATGACCTTTCCCATGTTCTGAGTCCCACTAACAAAAAAGTATCAGGTAAAGCATGGAAACGGGTCATCCATGGTTTGGCTAGCTAAGGCTGAAAGTTACCTTGTTGATACTGGATGCTGAACATGCTGTCCTTTGGCAAGCATTCCCCACACATTCTCACACGCTTCCACCTCCAAATGGGAGAGTGGAGGATGCTGTAAGAAACATAAGGAGGGGCTGGAGAAACAGGGTAGGGAAGTAAGACAGAAGAGAAAACCCAGACTGATATCAAAGCAAGGGAAAAGAACAATAGGACCAACTGGGAACCAGTCCAACAGAAAGGAAAGCCACAGTAGAAATGAAGTGTCATTCGTCTGAAAAGCTCAGGCATCCAGAAATGCTATTAAAAGGGTCATTCTTAGCAATGACATTACAGAGTCACTCCTCATGGCTTTGCCAAATATAATTATAAGGTCGTTCTGACATTCCCAGGAGGCAAAATCATTCCTTTCCTCTGGTCCAGACCAAGTGCTGATGTAATTGACCTGACACTGCAGAAACTGTTGACAACTCAAATGCATTATTCCACCATGCCACCTCTCTTCCTCTGCCCTGCTAGTCTCTTCTGACACAAAACAAAATGAAAACACATCTTTAAGATTCTCCCTGCAAAATCCTAAAATAGTTCCTAAATCTTTGATGCATCATAGCGTAGGATTCCATGTTTGATTTTTGTAAAGGGGCTGTGAGAAGCATATACAAGGCATACCAACCCCTTCCAGCCAATGCTCCTTGGTACCTTTTTTGATTGTTCTAGCGGGGAGCCAATCTAAGAGATGGTGAATGGCATACCACCAGCTGCAATGGAGGTATTGACGGCAGAGGCAGCATCAAATGAGAGGGGTGACCCAGGACCCAGCAGGGAGGGGCTGGTATCAGATGAACAGGTGGAAAGTGGCAGCACAAGCAGCTGGAGAGGCAGATGTCAGAGCAAAGATGTGATAGCCCAAGAGAAGATGGGTGTAGGTGTTGGCTGAGAGGGGGGCAGTAGCATTAGTTCATCTAGGCCTCTCCTAGGTCAGAGCCCAAATGCATCCTTCCTCCCTGTATTTCCAATCAGCAGCATCATTCTTTCAGGCATCTAGCTTTAACACCTTGCCCCTCCTTACCCCCAAAAGCAATCAACCACCAAGCCTTACTGATTCCACTTCAGCAATGCCCTTCACACTGGTCTCTCTAGGTTTTATTTCAACCCTCTCTGGGTCCTCCTCTCATCTCATCCTAACCAGGACCAAACCCTCCTTCCTGATATCCCTGACTCCAGTCTTCTCTCACTCAGTTCCATCTTCTAATCTTCCTCCTGGAGTTCAGTTCTGATCATGGTACTACCCAATTTGGAAATTCCTATGCCTTCACTGCCTCCCATTTATGGGTCTCATCTTGAATCTTCAACGGGAACTTGCATCTAGTGAAATTCCTCTGTTTTTCTGCCTGCCAAAATGACAACTCTGAAGACTTATTGCAAATGCCACCTCCTTTGCGAGGCCTTCCTTCAAGCTTCTTACCTACAGGTGTGCTTGAAGACATGGACTAACCAACCACATGAGAGCTCTCTACAAACCTTACCTCCCAACTGGGCTGTGCCCATGATTTGCCCTGGTGGGGGATGGTGAACTGTGTCTTAACATTTATCTGTCTATTCCCTATAATACCTGCAAAGAACTGGTTATTGCATTTCCATGTCAGGACATGAATCTCAAAAATGAAATGAATTGGGATGTTCTGTACTTGTTCATGAATGAATGTTATAAGAAGTATCCTGTAATGTGATCTGACTCAGAATAAAACAAATCCATGACATAGCTTCAAGGGAAGGGGTGAGGGCAGGACAGTGGGATTATGTTTTTAAAAAACCTGGGGTTGAGGCTCTGCTTTGCACTTACTAGTTGTAGGCTTAGTGCCAGGTGGTTCTTAGGGCATCATTTTCTTACTTTTGCAAGATTTCACAAGATTAAGAATCAAATGAGACACATTTGTGAACTCTACACAAGTGGTTCTCAATCCCAATTATGCACCATAATCACCTATAAGGCTCTCCAAACTACAGAGTACCAGGACCCAACCCAGGTGAACTGAATCAGAATCCTCTGGAAGTGGGACCCAGTGGGATTAATTATTTATGAAATACTGCTTCTAATGCATAGTCAACATTGCAAACTACTGTTATAAAGTCAAAAATACCATTAACAGTAGAGCAAGGTGCTTTAGGCTGCTGGCTTAATTATCCTTTATTTGTTCAGTTAGAAATTAGCTCAGTGCTTTTATAGTTCAATTAAAATATACTACTGTATGCCAATATTTTGTGTGTTGTTCTACATTGTTGTTTGTGTGCCCAAGTCATAAGTTCTTACAGCAAGAACAATAACCAGCACACCACAGTACATGAAGATGTACAAAGTGCCCTTTTTTTAGGTTGATAAATTAAATTAAAATATCATAGGGTCTTCTAAACCCTTGCTACTCAGAAGTGTGTTAACCAGCCAAGCAGAACTGGTATAACCTGGGAACCTGTTAGAAATGCAGAATCTCAGGCCTCACTGCAGAATGTGCACAATAACAAGACTTTTATAGAATCAATAGGTGAGGCGAACACAATCTTTTCTCAGTTCCTATCTGTGTTTAGGACCTGCTGTTCCCTGTTCTAATCTTCAAAGTGTGAATGTGGAAGAGGATGTGGAAAATCTGTCTTCCACGGACCACTTAAGCTTGAGACTTTAGGATGCTTCATTCTCTAATGGGTCCATTTGATTAAAAACTAAATTAAGGTCAGAAATCCTTATAAAAGTATCCTTCTTCCCAAAGAAGACTAGTCTTCTAGTCTATCATTATAGGATCTAAAATAATTAACCAATTTTTCTAACATTTTTAAAAATATGATTCGGTGTGTAAAGTAAATTTATACCCATTTAAGTTCTATGCAGTGCACAAATCACAGTCCAGATGTACCTTACAGAACTTACAGTCCCCAGGACTCAAATTTTTAAAAAATTATCAAGGACAGCAGCTTAGCCATTGCAGGAGACAATTGTTCCCCACTGACCCATGCTCTCCATGATGTTGGGTAATACTCATCCAAGTTACACAAACCAAATCATGGCCAATGAGTTGAAGCAGACCCTGAACACCATCTAGCCCAGCCCCCTTGTTCTGTGGATAGGAAACACCACACCAAGGACTTAAGGAGTTATCAAAGGTCAAGTAGCAGCTTGAGGCAGAGCCATGCTTAGAACTCAGACCCTGACTCCTATTCCTCCTACCCTACCTTATAAAGCTCCTGCCGCATCTACTACTCCTCCCCCACCACAAGGCCTTGAAATTTCATTATCAGAGATGACTGATCTGCTGGGCACTGAAGTGTCACTTTGTGCTTTCAGGACTGCTCCCCCTACTCCTCCTAGCAGCTGCACACAGCTCAATCAAAACATCTATTTATCAATCCATATTCCTATATATGTTGGTAATAGAATCTTAGAAAGGCAAGGCTAACCATGTAATGGCAACTCCATAGCATTGCTATACACTAGCACCATGAGCATGGGGAGGGAAGAGCTTTTCCTTGGGAGGCTAGGACTGTAAGCAAGGGTGACCATGAACTCAGTAGTACAAAGTTGGGAGGAAGGAGAGAGGCAGGACAAAAACAGAGGCAAAACCTTTAAAAAAAAAAAAAATACACAGTGTGACTATAAAATTGCAAGTCTTTTTTTTTTTTTTAATAAAACAAACATAACAGTAGAAACCTAAATGAACATTTCTCCCTCAAAGTTGTTACATCCTTAGTTCCCAAGAAAACTCTCTACTGTTGGGAGACAGCACTTGGAACTCCTCTTTTGGGGAAAAGCCTTAAAAGGCAGTTTATGAGCCACATTAGAAACTATCCTTTCAAATGCTGGGCTTTTTGGAACCAGAAAATCCACACTCAAAGGATGACACTGGAAAAAATGAAAAAGGTGCTACAGCTCTTGTGGAGGTTCGTTAAAGAACTCTAGCAAGCTCTGAGCAATAGCACAGCCACTGGAGAAACATGTGGGCACCTTGGACAGCCACTTTCAATGGGGAGAGCATTCATTTGATAGAAAAGTTCTGCTGTCTGCTTTAAAAAAAGAAAAGAAAAAAATCAGCCACACTCCTTTATAGTCACACTTGCATTTGATTAAAAAAAAGATACAACACTCACACATGGTTCTTATATGAATTCTAATTAAGAGACAGTACATTCAGAATTATAGCACTCAAAGATACTTTTCAGAAACTGTAACAGCTTCATTGCCACTTAAGGGGTACCGAGGGTGCAGCTGTTTACCTGAATGTATTCTTAAATAAGTGACTACTACCACTCTAATTTTCCTAGTTGTAGTTCTGTTACAGGTTACTGACCGCAAGTTCATGTTCCAGACTTCCTTTGCCAACACAGATTAATTACAAGGGAGCCACCCCCAAAGTCTTAGGGTGAATTGGGAAAGGGCCGGTTAAATGAAGAAACAGGCCATTCCTTGGTAAAAGTTTGTAGTTTTCTTTCCCAATACATCTTCTTTTTATTGAGAACTTCCATTTTTATCCTGTGTTCCTCCTCTGCCATCTCACACTCTCGCTCTATCTGCTGGATTTTGGCCACATGCACCTCATTCATTTGTATCAGCTGCAGTTGTAAGATGGACATTTGTTGATGGTGTTCTTCCTCATGCATCTTTTTTAAAGCACCTTCCTGAGAGGTTTTGCTCCTGTAGTTTTTATTGGCTGTTATTCTGACAGCTGAACACGAGGGTTCAGGTTGAGAGGTCCCCTCACATACTGGAAAATGTATGAACTCTTTCTCATCATCGCACAGTTCTCTATTTGAAACAGCAAATGATTCTGAAAAACAGTAGCAGAAAACATGTTCAAAGATTTTACAGGCAAAGAAAAAAGTCAATCCTAGCTCAAATGATAGGGTGCCTCATTACAGAATGGGCCTAAAATAGTGTCTGCTTTAGCTTTCATGTCTACAGGCACCCTGGCCACATCTGACTTTTTAAAAACCCCATGAATCAAAAGCAATTTCCCCTTAAGAAATAATGATAAAGGGTTTTGTTATGTTATTTCTAGAACTGCAAACTGTGGGCACAGTGGTCAGAGAATGTACTTATCAAGAATCAGAGAGCTTGTGATGATGATACACATTCTAAACTGAAATGTGCACAACTCTGATGAGGAGACCACAGTACGAGGCCAACTGTGTGGGTCTTCAGATGAAGTTCTCTGTCAGTCTGATCATCTTTTGCCAGTTTCTCATTTAGCTGCAAACACTTCTGCTACATAGCCTAAAAAGCATAGTTGCTGGTTGCTACTTCTTCTTCACAGGCATTAACCCTCATAGCCATTTTACGAATGCTCTTCCTAGAAAGAAGAGTCTATGCACCCTGGCTTGGCTCCCTCACACACCATTTCTCTTCCATCTCCTGCACCTGACTGTTATCACTGCACTGTTATATGGGGCCAATATTCAGATCCCAAGGACACTTGTCAATGTCCCCTTTACTTAGCCTCTTCCTTGGCACTCAACAATCCTTGAAATTTCCTTCTTCCATTGGCTTCTGGAGCATCGCTCTCTCCTCGTCTTTCTAGCCTCCTTCCTCAACAACTGCTGATGTCAAGTCTCCTGGATGTACTGAGACTCTTCTCCACCCGTTACCATTTCATATTCCCCTAAGGTTTCCATCTTTGATTCTCTTCTCCATCCATCCACCTTAAGTAATCTCAAAATCTGGTTCCAACCTCCTTTTATCTTTCTTGCTTTACTCTTCAAAATACTTTGTGCACCCTTTAACCCTACCAAAAACTCACATTCTTGAAAAAGTCATGCTTATTTTCAAAATTCTATGTCTCACTATTCCCTCAGCTTGAAGTTGGGCTCACTGCCCCCTGCCCCTCACCCCATTCCTTTTTCAACTCCTACTAACTCCTCAGGACCAATTCTACTCATTCAGGACCAATGCTGCTTGCTCTGTGAAACCTCAGATCTTTCCTTTCTCTATAGGTGCTGCTCCTATAGCACTCAACACGCACCAGGCCTTAGTCATTTCTTTTACCCTTGAACACAAAATACTTTCCAGTGCACAGGAGATGCCTAGTAATATTTATTGTTCTGAGTCCTTGAGTACAAAGGGAAAAGAACACATGGATGCAGAAGGATGCCACTTTTGGTAGGTGCCATGTTTGCACTGATATTTTTATAGGATAATGACATTAGTGTCAATTGGAGAATTTCAATAAGGAAACTACTAATTCCACTAAACCATGGAGTTGTCTAGCTATGACTCCAAGGCTTTCTTAAGAAGCTTTACATTTCCAATAATGAGAGTCTTATCCTTAGAGAAAAGTAATTCCAATTTATTAAGAGTTGATTACATTATTATGTCCACTCCATTATTCTGGAAGACAGGATGCTGGGAATGTTAATGGCTACTGGGGGAAACCTAATTCGTGATACTCTGTTAATAAAAGTAAAATGGCTACTGTTTAGATTATTTCACTCCAAGGGGTAAGGTAACAACCATAACTAGTTCCTAATTAAGATTAAAGAACAGGTAAAAATCTGACTTTTGGAAGATTAGTTTTAAAAATAAGAGAAAGAGAACTTCTGTGCCAGAGATAATGAAAAGGTCTCCCTAGGACCCTTTTTCAACTCCAACAGCTCTGGCCTCAATTCAATATTCTTCCTTCATGTTCCCACTGCCTCCTGGGCCCACCTCTGATCCAGAGGTGGTTTAGCTACCTACCCTTCAGGTTTCTGAATTCTCTGAGCCTCTTACTCAGGTAGAACCCAGCACAGAACTTGGGACAGTGCTGGGCATGTAAGAAATGCGTGCAGGGTGAACTGGCTGTAGTAGATCATGTCCTTCCCCACAACACAACTAGGGAGAAAGAACAGTGCTCTGAGTGGGTGACTGAAGCACAGGACAAAGGAAAGGGAGAGGGTTGACAGAGAGGACAGAGGACCTGGGGTATGAGCATCAACCACAAAGTCTTACCTCACCTGTTTCCCTTCTAGTCTTCAATCTGAAATTATTTTCTTTGAAGACTGGACACATTAGACATATTCTGTTATCTATACCCTCATGGCTTTTTTATTTCATTCCAGGGGATAGTTCTGGATATTCCTCTGAGTCTTTAAAGCTCATCCTCTCACAATGCTGCTGTTGCTACCAATTTCTAAATGCTCACTTTTATCTCAGCAATTCCAGGCTTTAGGGACATGAGATGGAAGGGGAGGAGAAGGAGAAGGAGGAGGACGAATACCATTTTCTGAATGGTGAAACAGGTATTGACTAGTGTTTTACAACATTTCTTATCTGGTCCTTACAACACCACTTGGAGGGAGGTATTATTACAGAAAACTAAATACAATTTCCAAGGTCATTTGGCTAATTGAAAGAGCCAGGATACTAATCCAAATCTACATGACTCTAAAATCCAAGCTCAATCTCTTCAACTCAGGCTTCCATGACTCTGCTTGCTCAGCTGATAACTTACATGCTGTAAAATACAACCCAAAAGTTGTATCCACTACAAAGCCATCTATTACTAAGAATATCAGTGTGTATTCCAAATTTTGATCTCCAAAAGTTCTCTCTGAACATTCAAACAGTATATTCATGTCTGGAAGCAAAGAAATAACTACTTTAAGACTATTCTCTTTTTATTAATGTGCACTAACAAACATATTTTTAAAAAGATAGTCAGGCCTCTTAAGAAGGCTGGCATAGATAGGACTTAAACTAGGAAGCCCGATAGTGTAGTTAACTTTCAAACATATGTTAGCTCCAATTAATAGAAGCTAGTGTTCAGATAGGAAGAATGTTCTCCTAATTGGAAAGAGACTAGCCTGGGAATAGCAACCTGCTACAAACACACACCATATAATAATCTCTTTCCCAAGTAAAACCAAACCGACCAAAGTAGAAAACAACTCGGTTTTATGCAAAAAGGTTAGGAAAGCTTTTCTGGGACTGAGAACACAGCCAAGAGGGTGTTCTTTCACTTGGGCTTTGAGTAAATTTAGCATTAGCTGGAAAAGCCTACATGGCAGTGAAAGGCTCTGAGGAAACTGTGTACGGGCCAATCTCCAGTTCTCAACAGAACAAAGGAAACAGGATTATGGAGAAATGGATAAATGAGATGAGAGGGAGGCAAACTATGAGAGATAATGCCATAGCTAAAAGAAAGGACTCAATTTATATACTACTACGAGAATAGATCTTAAAAACATTATTTTAAGTGGAAAATGCAAAAGCAGAGATATCTACAATTTTTCATCTATGTAGGTTACAAATATATGCTCACAAAACACATGTGAAATAATACTCAAGCAGACTAGACTGATTTTGGTGCAGAAGAAGAGGATGAAAGTGGGGAATGGGGATGAAAAGGGGATAAACACATACCTAATACAAAAGAGGGGCTTTTCACAGACCAATAATATAGGTGTGCCATGACTGGAAATGAAACTCAGCTCTCTGTACCTGAGTTCCCACCCCAAAAGAATGGGATTGGATTAAACAGTGATGATGATAATGGAATTTATTAATAAATATTCACTTTATTTAATTGTAATAGAAAACAAAAACATATGTAATTAAATATAAAGTATCCCAGGATATTTGAGTGCTACTCAGAAGCTTAGTTTCCTTAAACGTATTGAACTATCATCTTACTTCCCAGTCACTCCTAGCAAATTTTGATGGCTCCCTTAGTTTGTTCTCCATATCTGATCCCCAAAGATAATGGAAAACAAGTTTCAGTAAGTTTCACATTATCACAGATCACAAAATCTGTAGAGTGTAAACTGTTTAATATGTTATGGAAAAAAATACTGACTTTTAATTTTTTTTTTTTACATTTCTATTTTTCTTAAACTTTAAGGTCACTGTGTTCAAATGCATTTGGACATTTTGTATAATTTGTACATTTTAAGAAAGTCCTTGGCAAAGCTAAGAATATCGAGGGGACAGTGATCAAAATGACATAGTTCATACTGTCTCACATCAAAACACAGTTGGAGGGAGGCCCCTAGTGGAATACTGCTAGGCTCCATCCTGCTTCACATTTTTATAATAAATTCCAGCAAATTTCTGAGCCCCTAATTCTGTTAACAGGCACCCTGTAAGATGTTACAATAGCACTGTTCAATAGAATATAAGCTACATAACTGATTTTAAATTAATTTTAAATTCTAATTTCTGTAATGTTAATCCAATATATCTAAAATATTATCATTTAAATATGTAAATCTAAAATTTAATGAGATATTCAACACTCTTTTTGTGGCACTGTCTTCAAAATGTGTGTACTATTATGGCACATCTCAATTTGGTCTACCCACTCTTCAAGTGCTTATGAGCCTCATGCAGCTTGTAGCTACCGTACTGGACTGTGCAGTGTTAGAGAGAATAGAAGTAAAACAAACACACACACATAGTCCATTCGTCAAAACACACAGGAGGCAAGGAGGGCCTTAACCATATAGTAGATTTTCAACCTTTTCCCCACCAAGTCCCAGAAGGGATGATTGACAATTCTAACCTTTTATTTTTGTTCTTTCTTTATTGAAAATAAATTGAAACACAAAACGAATGAAATAACCTCACAGTTGTTTTAATGTGTAGAAAGATTTCCAACATCTTAACTACTAGTACTAACAGATGACTTTGGTAACACTTCCCAACTAACTAACCACCAAGGTTCTCCACTGCCCTCCAGGTCAGGTGTGGAAATAGTAGACAGGATTTGGCTGGGCGCCATGGTACCAATGACCCAGGTGCCATGGTACACACCTGTAATCCCTGCAACTCAGGAGGCTGAGTCAGAAGGATCTCAAATTGAAGTCCACCCTGCACAATTGAGGGAGACCCCGTCTAAAAATAAAATTTAAAAAGGGCTGGAGATGTAGCTCAGTAGTTGAGCCCTCCTGGATTCAATCCCCAGTACTGGGTGGAAAAAAAGCAGGAGCAAAGAGAAGTCTCCAGTGTTATACAGGTATAAACATCTAATTTAATATAAATTTCTTTTACAAGTGAGTCTCTAGCAAATGTCATGACAGGAAGGATATTAAGAACCTATATTCATTCTCTTCTTTCTGAAAATTTACAGAGTGCATTATGAGTAAATGAATTATATAATTACTTCTCAAAAAAAGGGAGGGGGGAATTGTGGATGAACTCTCTAGATCCTATCCCAGATTTTGAAAATGTGGACATAAGACTGTCCCCTAAGGATGACCCTATAAAATCAATACACCAGAATCTAGAACACAGATTTGCAAAAACTGAAGGCAGTTCACCCCAGCATCTTCCTCAGCAACAAAGCCCAAGGGACACAAGCAATGTAGAAAGCCAGAAAATCACTTAAGCTGATTCCCTCCCCCCCCCCCCCCGCCCCCGCCCCACCTCAGCACCACTTCCTATGCTGCCTCACAGAGGCTAAATAGCTCTGAGGCCAGCAAGATGGAAAGAAATCAGCTGAAGCTATGAGCATCTACAAAGCAAGCACTCTCTCATTCAGCAGCGCAGCCCAGGCCCAAAGAAGCAGCAGGGAGGGAAAAGAGAGTTAGCAGTGTCCATGAAAACACTGTCTGCTAAGGAGCGGACCTGGCTTGGGAACCCAAGAATCAAAACCAAGGCACTAGGCGCCTGCAGTGGAAAATGATGCAACAGGGCCATTACATTAACCACTGTGGTTACCTAACTGGCTCCCTGAACTTAACCTTGGCCAAATGATCACAAGCAAACTTTTGATCATAATTTAGCTTCCCAGTGTGATCTGCCTACAGGAAAAAAGAAAAAAAAAAGTGCTAATCAAAAGCATGTATTTGGTTCACTTGGTAATTACTTTTTTCACTCTACACAGATAATATTCTTGGTTTCAGATAGTTTCTCCTGACTTTTAATTAACAGAAGCCAGTCCCTCAGAGCTCAATCTACTCTGGGGACACTGACAAGTGAATTTCTGATCCTGCAAGCCAAGAACCAGATTTTCTGGAGTAAGTATTTGCTGGGTCCTTAGAATACCTTATGAGTAACACCCAGAAACTTTCCTCTGCTTCATAGTGTCTTTTGCAAATTGCAGTGAACAGGTCAGTTCATATAATATAATTTTTTAATTATATTATTTTCCTTTCCTAGAATTATATATGACATATTTGCTTTTTTCAATGGAAGCATATTAAATTAAATTTTTTTTCAAAATCCCTTAAGTGCCACAAATTAGAACTTTAGATCACAATATTATAATGGACAGAAACGTTGGATTTTAATTTGGATGAATGCCAAATGGGATTTTGCTATATTAGTCTCTCTACTTTCATTTTTAAACCTGAATTGAGTGGCTTACCACACTGGTTTGCTCATAACAGGTCCTCAAAATATATTGTTTGAGAAAATAGTGAGTGGATGAATATAAACCCTCATCAAGTTCCCTTTAATATATTGGAAATGGGTTGAGATAAGCGACTGATATTCCTCATTAATAACAGCTCTATTAATGTAGTCCCTAATTTTTCCTTATGTTTAAGAGATAATAAAATCTCTAAGAGAGATGGCAGAAGGATTTAAACAAGTACTTTTGCTTTATGCACTACATGACTTGCACGTCAACACATTCGTCACATTTTCAACGAGGAGCGGTACCTGGGGCTGCAGCATCAGGGTGGTACTCGGGCTCCTCCTCAGGCGGGCTCTGCAGAAAGTACAGCTGCTCGGGCAGCATGCTGGCGATCTTCTCCTTCCCCAGGACGTGGGTGCTCAGCAGCGGGCTGACGCTCCGCTTCACTTTCTCTCTCCTTTCATGGGCCATAATTTTTTTGGTCCGAGCCTTGATGTTCTCCCAGCACTTCTTGAGCTGTTTGAAATCCCGCAGCGACACGCTGGGCTGAGAGTTGTATTCGTGGGCAAGCGCTTGCCAGGTCCGCTGCTTGAGGGCGATAGTTCGGGCATCGCTTTTCTTACACTCCAGCACATATTTGTACTTTTCTACCAAAGCAAGCAAGATGCTCTTTTCCAACTCTGAGAAGTATTTGGCAGGTTTTATAATTTCGTTGTTTTGCATTTTCCACTCTGTTTCTTTGGGCCGTTAGCTATCCTGTAAAGGGAAGTTTGAAGCAAAAATTACCAACTCTGGCAATAAAAATGCTGGCAAATCACTTAAGCTTAATTCCTGACTTGATTCTCTTGTTTGAAAGAGGATCAGTATTTTCTTTTCCATTAATGTTGAATTACGAGATTCACAGGAAAATATTCAGAAATTTACTAGCAACTGGATTTTAGAAGTCCCAAGATTTTCTAGTAGGTCTTTTGTCTTGGTCATACTATGAATATTTTGCGTATAACAGAAAAAAGAAAAGAAAAGTTATACATCTATGTGGAACTCTGATTTCTTAATTTATTTCTGCCTAATGTAAGGGAATTGATTATTCCCCCCAAATCTTAATGTCAGACAGCTTTGGAACTAAATGGCTTTCTCAAATTTTTGTCACAGATGAATATAAGTCACTGTGCAATCAAACAGAAGGGAAGATGTAAATACTACCAAGATTTCAGAATCATAAAGAAATTACTCCAAAGATTTGACATTTCCATCACTGTATCTGTGACCTTAGGTCATGCTCCCAGAGCAACCTCAGATTCATCTTTAAAATGAGGGGTGGAGCTGGGCAGGGTTGTGCACACCTGTAATCCCAGCAACGTGGGAGGCTAAGGCAGAAGGATCACAAGTTCAAAGCCAGCCTCAGCAACTTAGCTTAGACCCTGTCTCAAAATAAAACATAAAAGGGGGTGTGAATGTGGCTCAGTGGTTAAGTTCAATCCCTGGTATCAAAAAGAAAAAAGGAAGAAAGAAATGAGGGTAGAATCTGTGATCCCTCAAGTCTGAGGGCCAATTTTGAAAGCATATAATCTTATGTAAACTATTTCTATAATTTAAGAAGTGAAAAGGGCCTGCACACAGCTAGGGACTGAGCCTACTGTCCCACCTTTACAACTGAAGGAGCCAAGGGCCGTAAAGAAAAAGTAGATTGCCCAAGATCATAAAGATAGTGACTTGGAAAGTCCAGAACCTTTTTTGTCCCAATAGTCTAGTGTTAACATCATTCTACAACGATCATTTGGGTTCTTGCCTTGGATGGCTCCAAATCATTTAACCATGACCCTCTGAGGCCACCTTGCCATTCCCCTACAGGGCTGAATCAGCATCTTTCACACACCAGGTACTGTGTAAAGGTGTTGTTCCACTAAGTCTGAGACCTGTGTTTCCCAAATCTTCTAACCACAGGAGGCTCCTATAAGGTTAACCTCTCAACTGTGATGGAAACAGGTGGCTAACAACTCTGACTGAAGCAGTACAGTGAGCGCCGTCTGTCCCCTTGCTGGAAGGGCCAACCCGCTCCCAAACCTTCCTGTGTTTTCCAAGCTTCAATCTTTCAGAGAAACAGGCAAGCATGGAGATAATGATGAGGTAGTCCATTCAAAACTGGCCAGTCCATATCTAAAGAATTAGGAAACAACTTGAAAGGAGTCCTACTAACTGAAAGTGGGACAGTTGGAACAAGGGTGGTGAGTACACCAAAATTCATTATTTTCTCCATTTTTGAGCATGTTTGAAAATTTCTACAATAAAAAGTCAGGGTGGGTGGAGGCTGTGGCTTTTAAATGTATAGTATACTGATTTAAAATCACACTAGTATATGCCAGCTTTTCACACACTCTACCTGAGGAGTTACTGTAATTGCATCAGACTGAGGCTGCAGAAGACCAGGCCAGATCAGAGTTTTGAAATTGGGGTCAGGAAGTGTGGACTTTTACACTAGGGCAACAAAATCTATCAAGGTCTCTCATGATGCACAGCCTTATCCCAAAAGTTAAGGTTGGAATGAAGTTCTAATGTGTTCAGAGTTTCCACCTAACAGGCACCACTCTTCCCAGCCACACTGGGTATGTCGGATATTAGAAATTGAGAGATTTAACACATGTCAAAGGCAGGATGGCCTTAGATCCTAAGCAATGCTAAATGAAAGGACATTTATCTTTGGGGATGTGTCCCTGCACCCCTAAATTCCTAACATGTGCTTTGATCACATTACTCTAATTTCCCTACAATGACACCCCAATGCAGGCCCCTTCTTCCTGAAGATCCAAAATTCATTTTTCACCTTTGTCAATTCTTCCATTCACTACAAAGAAATGTTTCCCAAACTGAAATTTATTAATGCATGCTCTAGAAATCTCTCTCTTCTGTATAGTCTCTATGTGTCAAAATGTTCATGTCCAACTTACTTTCTGTAGCTTTTATTATGAAATCAAAGGGTACACTGAATGTTCTTAAACCACAAAGCTCCAAGACCAAGTTCTAACCTGATTCCCCATCCCAACTCCTCTGCCCCAGGACAGAGATGCCAATGTGACTATTTTCCCCATGTCCCAACTCTTTAAGAATTGCTACTGTAAGGATTCAGAGAGCTCTGATCCACAAGGGAAAAAACGATTACACCCTATTTTGTTTTATTATATATAATGCTATTTTATATACATTTTATATACGTGTGTATTGTACATATATATTACATGTACTTTTGAAATAAATCTTTTTCCTATCTCAACGATTTCTTCAAGAAAAATTCCTAGAAAAGGAATGGCTGCCACGAAAGATGAAAAAATTAAATAATTTGTGCCAACCATCAACTTGTCCTTGTAAAATTTTGTACCAATTTACATTCTTACTAACAGCACAAAAGCATATCTATCTCCCTACTTCATTTACTCTTTTGGATTTTTGTTGTTGTTGTTGTTGTTGTTGTTTTTTGTACCAGGGATTGAAATCAGAGGTGCTTAACCACTAAACCACATCCCCAGGCCTTTTTATTTTGAGACAGGGTCTCACTAAGCTGCTTATGACCTCACTAAGTTGCTGAAGCTGACTTTGAACTTGTGATTCCCCTGCCTCAGCCTCCCAAACCACTGGGATTACAAGCATGTGCTTTACTCTAATTGACACATTTTTTTATTCTATGCTATCTGCAGAGGTAAAAACTGTCACTTTACTGTCTAATATTATATGGATTCCAGCTCTCAAGCAAATAAGCCAAACTCTAAGGAAAACCCCTGTGATACTTGATAGAATTGAAACTACACAGAATTAATACCAAGTAATTAATTTTTCCTCATAATGTGTGCAGTACCACCAGCTACCATCCAACAGTGGTGAACTTGGGGGGAATCTCAATTTCACAAAGGATTTTGCCTTAAGTGTGGCCAGTGGGGTGTGCCTGATGATGGCAATGATGTAATAGCAGATAACTTTTATTGAGCTCTTACTGTGGATTACATGCTATACCAAATGCTTTATATCATTCAATTCTCCCAAAAATAGATCTTGAGAGCATCATTTGTTACACTTCAATATTTTTTTGCTTAAAAAAATTACAGTATCAGAAGAAATTATGCAACTGCTCTCAAAAGTAAATACTAAGAATTACCAAAACCTGGGGACCATTAATAGTCTATTAACTAAACTGTTATTTAATCTCTAAGTAAATCCAGACTTACCAATTTACTTTGCTTAATTTCTTAGAACAGCAGTCCTCCCTGGGCCATGTAGTTGCATTCCATAGGACTATAAAGGGATTCTAGTATAAGCCAATGTAACCCAAAGGTTCCCTACAGATTCTTAGCAAACTTATAAATAGGTTGCTTATCTCAATTAACCAATGATTATTCCCATTTCTCAGAGAAGAAAACTGAGGATCAGTAACTTGCCACAGTAAGCTGCAAGACCAGGATCCAAACTCAGGTCTGAGTCCAATGCCCATGCTCCTCTGCTTAGTTCTCTTATTTCAGACCTAGTGACAGCCTCTACTCCCCTGCTCAAATTTATCAATTAATTAGCAATCTAGTTGCCAGTTGGCAAAGGTCTGTGGGTAGGGCAACTTAGGTAGTGGTGCCTGCTCTGTCCATCTCCATTTGTTGGCTCTTCTCCCTGCCTCCTGTCTCCCCATCATCCCCGTTATTCTTCTTGCCTTCATATCCTCCCTCTTTCTCTTGAACCCAGGCCCCAACAGCCCCCACACAGGATATACCTCACTTATTCCAATCAGATCTCCAAAACAATTTCTGCTGTTGATCTGGAAAGAACCATGTCTGTAAAGTAACTGTAGAGATCACATGGAGCTTGAAATGGCCCACACCCCAGGGAAACAATAGCTTTCTGCTTGAGCACCTGAATGACCGTCCCCAGTACACCAGTGCTTCCCAAAGTAAGAGCTCTCACCAGCAAAGTTTACTAATACTTTCAGGCTGGAAATCCTATTCTAGCTTTAAAACTATTCAGCAATGTCCAGCATTGCTTACAAGTGACAACATAACAAACTTTCCTGCTGCATCAGCTTTTATTAGAGACAAACTAGCCTTCCCTGTCCTCTAATTCTGCTCAGTAGCAATCCTCTTTTACACCTGCTATTCTGCTAGATAATACGTTACCTGTTCTTGTGCATGGTTGTGGTCCAACAAGCAACTCAGTGACCCTCACAAAGTGGGCCATCAATAAACATTTAATGAATGCCTACATTTTCACATAAGTGTAAAACTGCCTATTGTGTAAAATATCACACACAAAAATGAAGGAGCCCCAATTAGGGAGATGGCTATTGCGGTCAGCTGGAAGCCATAAGTTCCACCTGATAATATGTATGTGACGCACCTGTAAATGCACGTGAGGCACCCGCAAAGCTAAAGGTATATAACCGGGTGAAAGCGGTCGGAGTGAGGAGAAGAATGAATTCATTCAGTCAGTCATGCAGTCGCTCGGTCAGAAGAAGAGTTCGGGTCGGAGAAGAAGAAAAGAATCAGAGCGGCCAGAACGTAGGCAGAGCGGTTACAGAAGAGAAACCAGATAGAAGAAGTAATTCCTGGTCAGAGTCAAGCCGAGGCTCCCGAGGAAGAAAGAAGAAAGAAGAAAGAAGCTCTAAAAGCTATCTCTAATCTTTCTCTCTAAGCTCTTTCTAAGAAGAAGAAAAATCTTTCTTTCTCTCTCTAAGCTCTATCTAAGAAAGTAGAAAAGTAGAAATAGCTTTACTCTGCCTCCGAGTTTTTCTCCCGTGGCGTTTGTGGCTGGCCACGATATAGACAGGCAGCTTACACAAAAACATAGTACACTAAAAGCTGCATTAAGTTAAAAATGGTCAATAAAATAACAAAACCCAAACACAATGAAAGTTCCCCTTGGATTGGCAAAGAAAGAAAGACCCATAGATAGGTTTAAATAAAACAGTACAATTCTAACATCACAAAAGAATAAGGAGGAAGTGACTAGCACAATCCCCAAAACACTAACGCTGAGTGTGAACTACCAAAAGATTGTAATAGGTACATATAATATTCTGCCTTAAGACAAAAACCCAGCTGTGTAAGCACTGAATTTTTGTGTGCTCCCAAAATTCAAATACAGCCCCAGTGTGACTGTATTTGTAGACTGGAAACTGTAGGAAGTAGTTAAGGTTAAATTAAGTCATAAGTATGGAGCCATGGTCCAATGAGATTAGTAAGTGTTAATTAGTGAGTGCTTTTAAGAAGAAACACCAATCATGTGTGGTAGGGCATGCCTGTAATCTCAGTAACTTGAGATATTGAAGCAGGAGGGTCTCAAGTTCAAGGCAGTCTCAGCTATTTAGTGAGGTCCTAAGCAATTTAGCAAGAATAAAATAAAATAAAATAAAAGGGCTGGGAATGTAGTTCAGTGGTAAAGAATCCCTGGGTTCAATCCCTAGTACCCCCCCACACACACAAAAGAGGAGACACCAGAGAGCTTGTGCTCTTTCTCTCTACAGACATAAAAGGCCATATGAGCACACAGTGAGAAGAGATCTCAGAACAAAACCTACCTTGTTGGCACCTTTATGTTGGCTTCTCATCCACTGAAACTATGAGAAATGAAATATGCAATCTGTGGCATTTTGTCATGGCAGCCTGAGAAGACTAGATATGCTCTCTAATGATTTTAAGACCGACAAGGATGAAACCAAATCTTCTTTTTTTTAATATTTATTTATTTGCTTTAGTTGTACACAATGCGTTTATTTGGACGTGGTGCTGAGGATCGAACCCAAGCCGCGCATGCGCTAGGCTAGCGCTCTACCGCTGAGCCACAATCCCAGCCCCAAAACCAAATCTTACAGTCTGAGCAAAGACTAGAGAAATCTGGCAAAGCTTTTGCTTCTACTTCCTTTGGTAGAAAAAGAAGTTCTTTGAAGTTAATGGGCATCATGACTAAAGAGATGTGGCCTCTTGGCTTAGACAGATATTAAGATATGAATGAACTAGGGCTCCTAAAGTAAACTGGATGCAGAAAAACTGGGTTCAGGTCCAGCCTTCAGCACTCATTTGGCTGTGTAACTTTAAACAAGTCAGTTATCCTCCAATGCTTCATTTGTATGGTGGAGTTAATGCCCTTCAAACTCTCCCACTCCCTGAGCACCAGTCTTACAATGCAAGTGAAAAACAAGCATAGATTAGGGTTTCAATAAATTGTAGTTCTTTTCCCATCTCCCACACGTATCAGACTGCTTCCAAAAGTAGAAGAGTGATCTATATGCTACACACACACACACACACACACACACACATCAACCATATACTTATGGGCTTTTTATTTCATATACACACAATTCAACAAATATTGAATGCACTCTTGCCAAAGGCTGAGTGTTGCCCTTAAATATGTGAGAGACAAAAGCCAGCTGAATCCTGCAGCCTAGAAAGAGTACTGACATGCATAAACTGACAACTACAGCCAGCAAGAGGCAGGCTGAAGCAGACAACATAACAGAAGACCACATGCCTTTCGTGAAAAGGCAGGAGACAAAGGAGGTGAATCTACCTTCTTCATGAAGAAGAGGACATTTGTGCTAGACCTGTAAGAATGAATGAGGGAGAGAAGAAGGAGATACTTCAGGAGATGGTGCAGGGGGAGAGGCAGGAGGAGAAGGGTGAGATACTTCAGATAAAAAAAACACAAAAAAGGGCTGGGGATAAGAAAGGGCCTGGACTCTGAGTGGGACAATGGTAATGGAGAGGAGGTACATGCCACGGACTGTTATGAAGGAAAGAATGACCAGCATGTATGTGTTCACTAGGGTGAAGGATAAAACAAGAGCAGGGCAATGGAATGTATGAGGATTAACTAAGCACCTACTCTGTGCAGGTGTCAGAGAGAATGGCATTCCTGAAGGTCAACGAGGAGATCATGGTTCCACAGTGATGTAACACAACACAGTGCATTGTGGGACAGGCTGGTGACAAGGCAGTGTGGTAAGTAGGGTGACAGAGATGAGCCTGTGAATACTACTCCAGGATGGAGGAGGTCCTAGAATAAAAATCTTTAACTCCTGCTAGAGAGAATTAGCCTTAGAACAAAGCAGGGTCACAACTTGAGAGACTACTAACACAGGGAGAAGTGGGGGGTGAGTGGGAAGAAATAGGGCACCCATTCCCAAGGGTGCCTGCCAGCAAGTTGTAGGGTATCAGTTTGTTCTCAAATGATAAAAGCTGTTTCCTATCCTCTGTTGCCCCTGTCTCCTGACTCAACATCTCAAAAGTAACCTTTCTTTGAAACAATCTACAGCCTAACATATTAAAAACTTAAAAAAAAAAAGGAACTCAGTCCAATCCTCATACTTTTATGAGGTAACTGAGACTCATAGCAAAAGATTGGCTTCTCAAGGCCTCCTAACAGAGGAAAGCCTCCAGTCAAACCTTCATGGTTTGTTTGCAGGCCCTCTCTCCTTTTGGGACTCCTTCCCATAAAGATCCCCTTTTTGCTGGGTTCCCCCAAGACTTCCTGATTATCCCACATGCTATGGTATGAGTCTTGAGTACCCTTTAAAGGCCCATGTGTCAGAGGCCTGATCCCCAGCTTGATGCTACTGGGAGGTGGTGGAAGCTGTAAGAGTAAAGGCCTAGTGGGAGGCCTTCATGTCCTTGAGGGTATGCCCTTGACTGGGATGTGGAGCCCAGCCCCTTCCTCTTTCTCTCTCTCCCTTCACTTCCTGGTCATGAGGTGAGTGGTTTTGCTCTGCCACATGCCCCCACCACAATATGTTCCCTTGCCTCAGGGCAAACAGGGCCAACCAATCATGGACTGAAACCTCTAAAACTGTGAGCCAAAATAAACCTTTCCTTTTTATACGCTGTCTTGGGTATTTGTTACAGCAACAGAAAGCTAACATATCATTTGAAAACTAAGGTCACTGCTCTCAACTCTGCCAATTCATTTTGTGACATTAGGCAAGTCCTCTTTCCTCCTTATCAATTCCTCATTTCTAAATTATAAAACTAAAGGGGGTGTTCCCTGAAGTCCAATCCAGTGCTGGAGTCCATATCAGCTCTACTATTGGCACTACTGATTTTCTGCAATCAGATTTCCACAGCTCGCTGCCAAAGATGCATGGATGGTATTTTCTGATTATTTATGAGGCCAGTAGAGCTATTGGCCAATGAAAGAGAACACTGCAACACAAGGAAATGATGTCACACAATCTTGCTATTTGCTTTAAGGCCCATACACTGATTTAATTCCATAGGTTAAGCAATTCCAGGCGAAATGGCTAAGGCAGCTGATGTGATCTGTTTTCCACAACTCCTTGAAGAGCACTGGCTACAGAGTAGACACTTTTCTTCATGTGTGTGTGTGTTGGGGGGGCGGGGGGTGCTGGGGATTGAATTCAGAGGCTCTGCCTGTAAGGCAAGCACTCTACCAACTGAGCTATATCCCCAGCCCCGGAGTAGACACTTGATACACACTTATGGAATATATGTAGACCCACCTGCTTGCCATTTGTATTTTTTACTAATTATATAGCTACATGTTCTATTATGTGAAATTTCTCCTTTTATAAGGGATTTATCATAAAAACATCATTTTCTGGCTTATTCTTATAAATACCATCACAGTCCAAAAAGAAGTAGAAATGCCATTTTTTCAAGAGATTTATGACAACCATGAGCCTTTCTGATCTCATTTGATCCTCACATGTTCAGACCTGTCTGCCCCAGGTGGCCACTCCCCATGTCCTCTCTGCCCTCCATCTTCTTTCTTTCATTTTACATTTTACATTCTTTAGCCCAGCACCAAACTTGCCTCTAACGTATTCCCTCCTCTTCCTGTTGCCCACCCATCCCAGCAGCCATGTAGCTTGTATAGTTCATCTTTACCATCTATGTCTGAATGTAACTCTGAGCAGAACCAGCCTTGTGTTTAAAGGAAAGGATCCTGTCATCCCCCACCCCCGTCCTCCCACCCTCATGGTCCCCTCTATAAACCAGATGAGGGTTCTTAAAAGTCCTGACTCCTTCCTTTGCCTCCCCAACATCTCCATCCTAAACCACCCCCATCCAGTGACTTCCCTGAAATCATTATTAAAGCATCCTCCACAAAAAGCATTCCAAAATACAGAAGGTGCCCTTCTGTAGGTGTTCCCACTCCAGCTTGCTTCTCTTACTGAGGACACTCTCCTCCACACCCACCACTTCAGCTATAGCCATCGGCTCTCCGGTCTTCTCTAGACTATGGGTCCCCTGTATTTACCTCTTACCACAGCACTCTGGGAATTACTCAGCACTAGGATCTATCCACATCAAAGATCTCCCCTGTTTGAGGCTTGGAACAACATTTCTTGTGTATCTTTCACATACATAAGAGGCTCAGTGTTTGTTCAAAAGAAAGTGAGGTATCAGGGAGAACTTCTCTCCTGGGTCCCAACTTCTCTCCTTAGCATCAATCGCATTACCAGTTATCTCCCAACCACCTCTATTAAGCAGCCCAGTATAGGAATCTTGGAAATCTTCAATTCTCCACTGTCAAAAACAAACTAATTATTCCCCTACCTCCCCTGATGTCTCATGAGTTCTGCCACATCAAGTTAGACTCCCCAAACAGAAACCTCAGTGTGCTCTTCAATACATGCAATCAGATGACAAGACAGTGTATGTTCACTCCGTATCTATTCCCTCCTCTCCCACTCTCATCACCCATGGCTGAGGTCAGATCCTCATCTCTAAAATGATCTCCCAAACTTCCAGCTCATCTTCCACATAACCATAGGAGGGATGTTCCTACAACACAGTGATCAAGCCACAGGTGTGTGTGTGCATACCTCCACATCTCTCCCACTCCCTAAAAGACAGATAAATCCATAGTGCCACTTGGTGTTCAGGGCCTTTCTGGATCTGACCCTGATTATAGCACCCACTTCACCACCACTCACACTCTCTCAGTATTTTTCAACCTAAACAGAATAAACTCACCTCATACCCTTGACTCTGCCATGTTCTTATGCCTCTTTGCACATGAGGCTTCCTCTGGCTGGAATCTTCACCCCAAGGTTCACCCAGGGCCCATTTTCATCCTATGAAGGCCAGATCCCATGTGATTTTTCTGAAGCCTTCCTCAACTAACATCCAGGCTGTTATGTTTGTTTTATTTATAACAGCTTCCTTTTAAAATGAGTTTGAAGCAGCTTACAAACTATGCTCACACTGCAACTTGATTTTTTGTTTTTTTTCTTGAGAGAAACATCGGGGCAAAGACAAGATAGAGTACAAGAGATAAAAGATAGGAGGTAATGGAGCATTCAAAAGATCTGTCGTAGGTCTCATATTCATCTTGTTAGCAGTACACTGGCCCTGAGTCTCTTATCAAATGAGTTAGCTACTCTTCTGTGAGCCCACTACCAACTGTGGATGCCTGCCTGGGAGTACTTCTCATATTTTTTGTAACTTGCTCTTCAGGTCCATCTCCCTCACTGGACTGGGGAATTTCTAAGGGCTCATTTCTGATTCATCTCTGAATCCCAGCATGTAGCATATGACTCAGCACACAACTGATGCTCAGCAGACATCTGTTGAATGGACATGGAAAACAGTACAAGTGCTTGTTGAGTTCTCTGATCATATATATTAGATATTTGAAAAATAACATTATTTATCCTCAGGAAAAAGTTACAATTCTCAAAAATGGCAGAGAAATGGATTTGAACTCTACATCATCTATCTCTCCAAAGCAGTTACTCTTTCCACTATGCCTGGTATTCACCACTGTGTTCCCAAAAACCCTCTTGTTCAAGGCCTAGTTCAAAATAAAGCACATCTCTCCAAGAACCCTTTTCTGTTCACTTGCTTTTACTTTAGTCTTGCCTGACTTTCTGCAGCACTTATGTAAGACATCGGAAGAGGGCAGGGTGTCTTCTTGTTGGCTGAAAACTGAAGTCTTCCAGGTACTCTGCAGAGGGTATGCTGAAGCAGCCAGCTTCTCTTTCCACAGCATTTCCCCTAGAGCATCCCTAGGCCTTTCCTGCTTCCCTTTTACTTTTTCATAATTCAAAGTCTTCCAGTTCTCCCCATTCCAAAATGAAACCCAAAACAACCTCCTGGGGCCCACTGCTTCTCTGAGACCAAGTGAATGTAACTCAAACACCCTCCTCCATTACATCAGTTAGTCCTTGGCATTTTAAGCATCTTATTAACCTTTAGTCCTGGTAAGCATCCCCATCTCCTGAAACACATTACAAGAATTTGCAGGCATCACAGAAGGAATAAGGACACTTTAAAGAGGCCTGCCTAGTCAGGGGCCTGCATTCCTTCTGAATACCCTTTTGTCTGCCCCAGAGTAAGAAGAGACAACCTGTGATCTCCCTGGGGGCACCCTTCCCCGGTTTCTAAAGGCAGGCTGGAAGACTGGTCCAGCATGCTGCTGGGAGGATGGGGTGGACCCTTCTCCCTTCTTCTACATCTTCTCTAGGGGTTTAGGTTTATCCCTCTCCACTCCTTGTCTCCAGCCCCAAATTCCCATAGCAGTCCTCAATCCTAACTCAGGAACTATGTTTTTTTAATTAATGTTCAACAATTTCTTGCGTGACACATGGTCTTTTCTGACACACTGAAATGCACACCTCATGGCCCCCCTATTATCTTACCTCCAGTTTTAAATGTGTGACAAATATATCCCTGCATCCACTCTTAAGTATAGCAAGAATATTTGTACTCTAAATGTTACCACACCTAAGAAACATCCATTCTCCAGAATCAGAATAGCGCGGCTAAATTCTTCTGTTTCCTACTTCTAAATAAAGATTTTTTTCATGTAATTTACAGTAGCTACCTCATAGCACCAGTGCGATGATTTAATGATAATTCATGCCAACTGTTCAGGACCTAGGGCCTGCTCCATAGAAAGTGCTCAAAATCAAGCTATTATCATGTACACACATATCTTTCACAATAGTACCTGAGGAGAGGTATTACATCACGCCCCCCGCCCCCCAATTACAGAAACAGCAGCCCAGGTTCGGAGTACAGGAGCTTCCCCAAGGTCAGTCGGCAGGAATGATGCTCTGCCTTCATCCTCCGAGCAAGGGGCTCTCTCCTCTTGCACCCTTGGACAGGGCAAAGGAGGTCTCAATGGAGACAAGTATGGAAACCCGGCGAGCAGAGCGCGGCGTGCGGAGGAAGCCGGGGCAGGGAGGACCATGGCACTGCAGGTCACCCGAATTCTTCCCCAGCGACTCTGGACCCGGGGGTCCAGATCCCCGCGCTCCAACAGCACCACTGAGTCCGCGCCCTGGGGCTTTGTACGCGGCAGGCCGGCCCGCTCACCGCGTCCCGCCGCGGCGCGCGGAGGCGGCCGCCCGGCACCCGGCCTGCAGGCAGGGGTCGCGGCGGCTCGGCCCCGAAGCCCTCCAGGCCCGCCCGCGGCCCCGCACCGGCCCGCGCGCCCGCCCCGCCGCGGCCCTCCCGGCCCGGAGCCTCCTACCTGCGGCGGCGGCGCGGCGGCCGCGGAGACCCAGGGAGGGGCCGGCGGGGCGCGAGCGCGGGGGCCTCGACTCCTCTCGCAGGCTGGGCGGCCGGGAGGGCCGCGGGCTCCGGAGCGCCGGGCGGCGGCGGCGCGCCCCCGGCCGGTCAGGCCCCACCGCGCGCGCCGCGGCCACAAAGCCCGAAGCCGCCGCCCCCTCGCGGGCCGCCGCCGCCTGCCGGTCGGTCGGCGCCGAGGAGGGCGGGAGCGCGGCCCCCGCGCAGTCCCCACCTCCCCGAGCCGCGGCCGCCGGGCTCCCCGGGGGGCAGGGGCGGGGCGCGGGTGTCCATCTTCCACCCGCCGGGCCGCGCCGACCCCAGAGCTGGCGTTCCCCGCCTGGCATCCTCGGGGTGATTTGGTTCCCTTTCCCCACCTTGGCCGAGGAGCTCCTGAAGGGGCCCAACAAAGTGTGTTTCTTTTCCATGAACAACAAAAGAATGCGTTTGTCACCAGGGATGTGGCAGTCGTGGACGCGAGTTAGTCGGTCCAGGCCTCCTGATCGACAGAGGCCCTTTTCTTCTCGGACTTCGTGATGCTGGGCACAGCCAACCCCCGTGTTCCGAGTTTACCACCGACTTTTGTTTTAATTGGTGGGGTGTGTCTCCTAGGTTGTGCGCTGCCCGAGGGGGGACTGTGCCGGCGGAGCTCGGGACTTGGCTCAGACACTGGGTGCTGACTCAGTGGGGACTACCACGTGCGTACGTGAATGCACAACAGATCGAGCAGCTGTGGGACAAAGCGCTCCTCTACAGACAAGGCGCTCAGCCCTTCCCGCAAGGGTGGTTTCTCTTGCCCTGGATCCACTGGGAAGATTCCAAGACCACAGAACAGGCTGTTGGAACTTTTTTATTTTTATTTTTTTTAATCGAGCTGAAATTCACATGGCATAAAATAACCATTTAAAAATAAATAATTTAGTACAGTAGTTATATTTATAATGTTTGGCAACTACCACCACTATCTCGTTCTGAAATGGTTCCGTTGTCCCAAAAGGAAACCCCGGCACCAGTTAAGCCATTACCAATCCTGTCCCTACTCCCCCCAATCTGGCAATCGCTAATTTGTTTTCTGTCTCAATCGATTTACCTTTTCAGGATATTTCATGTAAATAGAATTGTACAATATGTGGCCTTTTGTGTCTCCTTTCTTTCACTTAGCCTAATGCATTTAAGGTTCATCCATGTTGTGGCAAGGACAGTACATTATTTTCATGGCTAAATAAGATACCATTTTGTATGTATATAGGACAATTTGTTTATCCATCATCTGTTGGTGGGTATTTGGAATATTTCCACCTGTCATCTGTTGCTGAATTTTAGGGTTATTTTTACTTTTTCCACTCTATTGTGAATAATGCTATTCTGAACATGCCTGTACATGCATTAGTCTACCGTGTCCAACTCTTTGGAGTACATACATAGGAGTGGAATTGCTGGGTCATATGGTAATTTTGTGTGTGTGTGTGTGTGTGTGTGTGTGTGTGTGTGTGATGGTAGAGACCTAATCCAGAGCCTAGATGAATGCTAGATAAGTGCTGTACCACCGAGTTACATCCTGGGCCCCTATGTTTTAACTTTTTAAGTAACCACCAAAAAGTTTTCCACAGCAGCTGAATGAATCATTTTACAGTCCCACCAGCAATGTATGAAGTTTCAAACTCTCCACAACCTCACCAACACTTACTATTTTCCTTTTTTTATTTTTATTTATTTATTTATTTATTTATTTGGTACAGGAGATTTAACTCAGGGGCACTTGACCACTAGGCCACATCCCCAGCCCTTTTTTTTTTTTTTTTTTTTTTTTTGTATTTTATTAGAGACAGGGTCTCACTGAGTTGCTAAGTGCCTCACCATTGCTGAGGCTGGCTTTGAACTCTCAATCCTCCTGCCTCAGCCTCCCAAGTGCTGGGATTACAGGTGTATGCCACCGCGCCCAGCCTTTTTAAATTTTTTTTTAAATTCCTTGGACATTTAGAGGGCCAATGCATGCCTGTCCAGCAACCACCACCCACAGACCTTAAACAGTGCTGATTCAAGACTTTGTCTACAAAAACAAAGAACTTCCAAACACTCCCCAGGGACAGAAGTACCAAGAAAAATAAAAACACTAGGCTAAGAGCTATATTGCTCCTTGATCATTATTTTAACAACAAATATTCTCCTATCCAAGTGGCTGTGAAATTGTCTAGAGAGCCTAGAAACTAAGACCATTCTGAGGGAGTTGCTACCGGCAAAAAAACACTTCATGACACGACCCTGGAAGCCAAGGCTGCATATCATTTCCACTCATGTTTTCCACTAGTGCCACATTGGAATCAAGGGGAAACTACTGGAATATGAAATTAGGTCAATTCTGGACATTTGATTGATAGGTGGTAACAGTGTGGGGAATACATTAGATATGCCAAACAGACCTCTGTCTGAATCCTTTGTACTGCTTATTTCTTCGTGAAATAAGTTAACTCCTAGAATGTGTTTTCTCATTTCTATGGTGAGAATAACAAAGTCTACCTGACATGGTAGATGAGAGCTTTCAGTCTTGAATTCAATAAATGATCTGTGATACTCAAAATACTATGATTGACATGGGCCACATACAGAAATGCTGCTAAAGAAACATGGAAAACTCATATTTAATCATGAGTCTCCTCGAATCAAGAGAGTAAGCCTACTCTTTGCTACCAACTTTAAAACAAATGTGCCAATGGTAACTATTTGGACCTGTAATGTGATTGCTGCCTTCCCAGCTTTCTCCTTGTTCCCTGAATTAGAATGGCAAGTTACCGTGGACAAACTTTTAAACTTGTCTGAATCTTGTCTGTAAAATGGAGTAAAAATACCAACTTTTCTTTTTCAGTGCTGGGGATCTAATGCAAGGCCCCACACGTGGTAGTCAAGTGTGCCCCTACTGAGCTATACCCTCAGCCCCAATAACTACTTAATAGGGTTGTATGAGGAGTCAATGAAATGTGTATATAAAGGACTTAGCACAGTGCTAGCTAATAGAAAAAAATGTGAGTTATTATCACCAATGATAAAGCTATCATAACTTCTCCAAGGAAACAAAGTGTTAACAGAAGGATAGGGTCTACACAGAATCTAGTATAAGAAAGCCATAAAGAAAGAAGCCATCCTTGTGAATTGTCCCCTCCCCAAGAGCATGAGGTTTCCCCAGGAGGTCCATTCCCACAACGGAGATGATGGTGCATTGCACTCCAACAGGTTGTGGAGAATAGCTCTAAGTATGGTCAACCCTCACCAAGCGATCTAGACATAGCAGGTGATTTCTATAGAAGTTTTCTTAAAGGAAAGAAAATATACTAAACCTCCACCCTGAATACTCCAGAGCTCTAAGAAATTTCAATTCTCTTTGAAAATTAATACATGGTGAGTTTATACATCTGTCTATTACTAATTTGATTGGCCAGATCCAGTCCTCCTGAAATCTAATTAAGAGTGGATATTAGAAACTATTTTCATCAGTCTCTTCTGGCAAAGAACAGAGACTCATCCCAACTTGCTAAAGAAGGATGTTCACTGAATCTTAGGGGAATTGCAAGGTAGAAACCCAACTTGAGTGGGACTTTGTAGCCACTGGGGACCAGTTCTCTCTCTCATTTGAAGTCTGTGTCTTTCTAGGTCTCTGCCTCTTCATCTTTGTCTCTTAGTCTCCTCTCTCAGTCTTGTTACACCTCTCTCAAAATATATACTCCATTCTCCTCTATTTCCCACCCTGTTCTCTCTTCTCAGACAGTTATCCTGCACATGGCCATGATAGACACCTCAACCCCAGCCCAGGGGCAATATGGAAACCTCCCCTTTGTCTCTTGGTTCATATTTACCTAAAAAGTGTCAGGCCCAGTTCATCATTTCAAGCCAGGACAAACTGGCAACCTATGACTTGACTGGGAATTAAAAGTCCCTTCTGATCCAATCAGGTGTTATGGGATGGGAGGGAGGTACTAGTAAATATAAAAATAGCCTCCTAGCACAGCAAGGACTGTAAATGGGGGTATTTATCAAACTTGGCTAGCATGGGTGGATAGATAGATTGAAATCATTGTACTAATATGACCATATGTTCTAGAGCAAAATATTAAGATTTAAGTAGTATAAAAATTATTTACGGGCGCGGTGGCGCATGCCTGTAATCCCAGCACTTAGGGAGGCTGAGGCAGGAGGATCGCGAGTTCAAAGCCAGCCTCAGCAATGGCGAGGCACTTAGCAACTCAGTGAGACCCTGTCTCTAATAAAATACAAAAAAGGACTGGGGATGTGATCCAGTGGTCGAGTGCCCCTGAGTTCAATCCCCAGTACCACAAAAAAAAAAATTTTTTTTTTGGAATATACTCTTTGATAGTAGAGGCAGTCTGGGATATGTAGTTCAAATGCTGAAATACTGGAACTTCTAAAGTATTTTGAAAGCTAAGGAATAGTAACGGAAGAAGATTTTTGAAATTGAGACTTTCCTGGAAAATCCTAATCACCAAAAAATAGCAAACGATCTTATAAAGCTGAATATCTATGTAGCAGAATTGTTCAGAGAATTAAATGAATTTATGCACATAAATCAACTTGAAGTTTCTGTATAAATATTAGATATTATTATCACAGAGCAGACAACTGGAAGTCCTCAACCTGTGCTGACTCCACCAAGATACAGCTATCCCTAACTGCCAATCAATCTCTTTCCAAATGTTTCATTAAATACAACATCAACATTAAAAAACAGCCATGTAGGAGGACAGCTTTTTTTTTAATATTTATTTATTTCCTTTAGTTGTACACAATGGCATTTATGTTTACGTGGTGCTGAGGATTGAACCCAGGCCGCGCACGTGCAAGGCGAGTGCTCTACCGCTGAGCCACAACCCCAGCCCCCAGGAGGACAGTTTTTAAGAAACTTCAGAGGAGGCCGGGTATGGTGGTGCATGCCTGTAATCCCAGCAGCTTGGGAGGCTGTGACAGGAGTTCAAAGCCAGCCTTAGCAATGGCAAGGCACTTAGCAACTCAGTGAGACCCTGTCTCTAAATAAAATACAAGATAGAGCTGGGGATGTGACTCAGTGGAAGAGTGCCCTGGAGTTCAATCCCCAGTACCAAAAAGAAAAAAAAAAGAAGTTTCAGAGAATAGCAGAAATGTCTTCTATGATCATATATATATATACACATATATATATATATATAAGTTTTAGTTGTTGATGGACCTTTATTTTATTTATTTATATGCTGTGCTGAGAATCAAACCCAGTGCCTCACACATGCTAGGCAAGTGCTCTACCACTGAGCCACAACTCCAGCCCCAGTAAAATGCATTTTTGACACATCATATATAAATGGAGTGTAACTTCTCATTCTTCTGGTTGTACATGATGTAGAATCACTCCAATCGGGTAGTCATATATGCAAATAGGATAATAATGTCTAACTAATTCTACTATCCTTCCTATCTCTGTGCCCCCTCCCCTCCATTCACCCCTCTCTGCCTAATCCAAAGTACCTCTATTTTTCCCTATTGCCCCGCTCCCCCTTATTGTGAATTAGCACCTGCATATCAGAGAAAATATTGGGCCTTTGGTTTTGGGGGATTGGCTTATTTTGCTTAGCATGGTATTCTCCAGCTCCATCCATTTTCCAGCAAATGCCATAATTTCATTCTTTTTAAAGGCTAAGTAATATTCCATTATGTGTATATACCACATTTCTTTATCCATTCATCTGTTGAAGGGTGCCTAGTTTGGTTCCATAGTTTAGCTATTGTGAGTTGAGCTGCTATAAACATTGATGTGGCTGTGTCACTGTAATATGCTGACTTTAAGTCCTTTGGTTATAAACTGAGGAGTGGGATAGCTGGGCCAAATAGTGGTTCCATTCCAAGTTTTCTGAGGAATCTCCATACTGTTTTCCATAATGGTTGCACCAATTTGCAGTCCTACCAGCAATGTATGAATGTAACTTTCCCCAACATCCCACCAACATTTATTGTGCTTGTATTCTTGATAATTGGCATTCTGACTGGAGAGAGAAGAAATCTAAGAGTACTTCTGATTTGAATTTCTCAATTTCTAGAAATGTTGAACATTTTTTTCATACATTTGTTGATAGCTTGTATTTCTTCTTCTGTGAAGTGTCTGTTCAGTTCCTTAGCCCATTTATTGATTGGGTTATTTGGGTTTTTTGATGTTAAGTTTTTTGAGTTCTTTATATATCCTGAAGATTAATTCTGTATCTGAGGTGCATGTGGTAAAGATTTCACCCATTCTGTGGGTTCTCTCTTCACGTTATTGGTTGTTTATTTTGCTGAGAAGAAGCTTTTTTAGTTTGAATCCATTCCATTTATTAATTATTGATTTTACTTCTTGTGCTTTAGGAGTCTCATTAAGGAAGTCAGTTCCTAAGCTGACATGGTGAAGATTTGGGGCTACTTTTTCTTCTATTAGGTGCAGAGTCTCTGGTCTAGTGCCTAAGTCTTTGATCCACTTTGAGTTGAGTTTTGTGCAGGGTGAGAGACAGGGTTTAATTTCATTTTGCTACATATGGATTTCCAGTTTTCCCAGTACCATTTGTTGAAGAGGCTTTTTCTCCAATGAGTATTTTTCATGCCTTTGTCTAGTATGAGATAAATGTATTTATGTGGGTTTATCTCTGTGTTTTTGATTCTACCATTGGTCCACGTGTCTGTTTTGGAGCCAAAACCATGCCGTTTCTGTTACTATGGCTCTGTAGTATAGTTTAAGGTCTGGTACAGTGCTTCACTCTTCTTGCTAATGATTGATTTGGCTATTCTGGGTCTCTTACTTTTCCAAATAAATTTCATGATTGCTTTTTCTATTTCTATGAAGAATGTCATTGGGATTTTAATAGGAATTGCATAAAATCTGTATAATGCTTTTGGTAGTATGGCCATTTTGACAATATTAATTCTGCCTATCCAGGAGCATGGGAGATCTTTCCATCTTCTAAGGTCCTCTTTAATTTCTTTCTTTAGTGTTCTGTAGTTTTCATTGTTGAGATCTTTCACCTCTTTTGTTAGAATGATTTCCAATTTTTTTTTGTTTTGTTATGTTTTTGAGGCTATTATGAATGGGGTAGTTTTCCTAATTTCTCTTTCAATAGATTCATCACAGACTTTTAGGAATGTGTTTGATTTATGGGTGCTGATTTTATATCCTGCTACTTTGCTGAATTCATTTATTAGTCCTGGAAGTTTTCTTGTGAAATTTTTTGGATCTTCTAAATATAGAATCATGTCATTGGCAAATAGTGATAGTTTGAGTTCTTCTTTTCCTATTTGTATCCTTTTAATTTTTTTTTCTTCTGCCTAATTGCTCTGGCTAGAATTTCAAGGACGATGTTGAATTGAAGTGGTGTAAGAGGGCATACTTGTTCTAGTTTTTAGAGGGAATGCTTTCAATTTTCCTCCATTTACAATAATGTTGGCCGTGGGTTTAGCATAGATAGCTTTTACAATGTTGAGGTATGTTCCTATTATCCCTAGCTTTTCTAGTGTTTTGAACATGAAGGGGTACTGTATTTTGTCATATGTTTTTTTCTGCATCTATTGAAATGACCATATTGATTCTTATGTTTAACTCTACTGATGAATTACGTTTATTGATTTCCATAGGTTCAACCAACCTTGCATCCCTGTGATGAAACCCACTTGGTCATGGTGCACTATCTTTCTAATATGTTTTTGTATGTGATTTGCCAGAATTTTATTGAGAATATTTGCATCTATATTCATTAGGGATATTGGTCTGAAATTTTCTTTCCTTGAAAATTTCTTATCTTTGTCTGGCTTTGGTATCAGGGTCATACTAGCCTGATAGAATGAGTTTGGAAGGATTCCTTTCTCTTCTGTTTTATTTAAAGATTTGAGGAGTATTACTGTTAATTCTTCTTTGAAGGTATTGAAGAACTCAGCTGAGAATCCATCTGGTCCTGGGCTTTTCTTGATTGGTAGGCTTTTTTTTTTTTAAATGTTTATTTATTTGCTTTAGTTGTACACAATGCAATGCATTTATGTTTACGTGGTGCTGAGGATCGAACCCTGGCTGCGCACGCGCTAGGCAAGTGCTCTACCACTGAGCCACAATCCCAGCCCGATTGGTAGGCTTTTGATGGCATCTTCTAGTTGATTGCTTGAAATTGATCTGTTTAAATTGTCTATATCCTCTTGATTCAGTTTGGGTAGGTCATATGTCTCTAGAAATTTGTCAATGTCTTCAAGATTCTCTTTTTTATTGGAGTATAAATTTTCTTTCTTTCTTTTTTTGGTACCGGGGATTCAACTCAGGGGCACTTGACGCCTGAGCCACATCTCCAGCCCTTTTATCTATTTTATTTAGAGAAAGGGTCCTCACTGAGTTGCTTAGTGCCTTGCTTTTGCTGAGGCTGTCTTTGAACTGGCGATCCTCCTTGTCTCAGCCACCTGCTGGAATTACAGTTATACACCACCACATGCAGCTGGAGTATAAATTTTCATGGTAATTTCTGATTATTTTCTGTATTTCAGTAGTGTCCATTGCGGTATTTCCCTTTTCATCAGGAATTTTAGTAATTTGAGTTTTCTCTCTCTTTCTCTTTGTTAGTGTGGCTAAAGGTTTATCAATTTTATTTACTTTTTCAAATAACCAAATTTTTGTTTTGTTAATTTTTTGAATTCTTTTGTTTCAGTTTCATTGATTTCAGCTCTGATTTTAATTATTTCCTGTCTTCTACTGCTTTTAGTGTTGATTTGTTCTTCTTTTTTCCAGGGCTTTGAGATGTAATGTTAGGTCATTTATTTGTTTATTTTCTATTCTTTTAGTGATTGAGCTCAATGCAATGAACTTTCCTCTTGGCACTGCCTTCATAGTGTCCCAGGAATTTTGATATGTTGTATCGTGTTCTCATTTGCCTGTAAGTATTTTTTTTTAATTTCATCCCTGATTTCTTCTGCTATCCATTCATTATTCAGTAGCATATTATTTAGTCTTCAGTTGTCAGAGTAGTTTCCTTTTTTTTTTTTTTTTTTTTTTTTTTTGTACCAGAGATTTAACTCAGGGGCACTCGACCACTGGGCCACATCCCTGGCCCTTTTTTTGTACTTTATTAGAGACAGGGTCTCACTGGGTTGCTAAGTGCCTCGCCATTGCTGAGGCTGGCTTTGAACTCGCGATCCTCCTACCTCAGCCTCCCAAGTGCTGGGATTACAGGTATGCGTCACCACACCCGGCTAGTTTCCTTTTTTTAATTGTTGATTTCTAATTTCATTCCATTATGATATGATAGAATGCAGGGTAGTATCTCTATTTCTTTTGTACTTGCTAAGCGTTGCTTTGTGGCTTAACATATGGTCTGCTTTAGAGGAGGATCTGTGTGCTGCTGAGAGGAAAGTGTATTCGCTCGTTGATGGATGAAATAGTCTATATATGTCTATTTAGCCTAAAATATTGATTACATTATTTTGTTCCTTAGTTTCTTTGTTTAGTTTTTGTTTGGAAGATCTTATCAAGTAGTGAGAGAGGTATGTTAAAGTCTCCCAGTATTATTGTGTTGTGGTCTATTTGATTCTTGAAATCTAGAAGGGTTTGTTTGATGTATGTAGATGCTACATTGTTTGGGGCATAAATTTTTACAATTGTTATGTCTTGTTGATGTATAATTCCCTTAAGCAATATGAAATGTCCTTCTTTGTCCCTTCCAATTAACTTTGGCTTCAAGTTCATTTTATCTAATATGAAGATTGAAACACCTGCTTGTTTACACAATCCATGTGAGTGATATGTTTTCTCCTGTCTTTTCACCTTCAGTCTGTGGATGTCTTTGCCTATGAGGTGAGCCTCTTGGAGACAACATATTGTTGGATCTTGTTTTTAAATCCAATCTTCCAGTCTATGTCTTTTTAAAAATATTTATTTATTTGTTTTAGTTGTACACAATGCCTTTTTTCTTAACGTGGTGCTGAGGATCGAACCCAGGCTGCACACGTGCTAGGCAAGCACTCCACCACTGAGCCAGAACCCCAGCCCCCAGTCTATGTCTTTTGATTGATGAGTTTAGGCCATTAACATTCAAGGCTATTATTGAGATGTGATTTGCATTCCTAGTCATTTTGGTTTATTTCTGGTTTTTAATTTGACTTAGTTTCTCCTTTGATTGACTATGCCTTTAGTGTAGTTCCTCCGTTGTCTGGTTTTCACTTTTTTTTTCATTTCACCCTCATTGAATATTTTATTGAGAATGTTCTGTAGTGTGGACTTTCTAGTTGTGAATTCTTTTAGCTTTTGTTTATCATGGAAGGTTTTTGTTTCATCTTTAAACATGAAACAATTTTGCTGGACATAAAATTCTTGGTTGGCATCCATTTTCCTTCAGAGCTTGATATATATTATTCCAGGACCTCCTATCTTTGAGGGTCTGGGTTGAGAAATCAGCTGACATCCGAATTGGTTTCCCCTTTCTCTCAAGGCCTTTAAAATTCTATCCTTATCCTGTATATTAGTCATTATCATTGTTAGCACAAAAAGACCGGGACAAAAACAAACTTCACAAATCAACTTCAGGAACGAAGTTTCACACAGGAGCAGGAGATGCAGGGACAAAATGACTCCTATGTGGGACCCACTTTCCTGGTGTAAAATGAGCCCCCAAACAAAGAAAGGGCCTGGGCTTTTCTAGGTTCTTCTGAGAGGTGGTCTATTGAGCATATCAATTTTCTTTGGGTATCCAGGAATTTGGAGTTTGTTTATCAATCAGTGAAGGAGTCAGCTTTAGTGTTTAGGAAGTAAGGGTTTCTTCTACGGGGCAAAATGGGAGGGAGTCTAGGGTCAGTGGTCAGTTTCTGGAATTTATTGTACTGGACCTGATGGAGGGCCTGGGGTCAGTGGTTGGTACCTGGGAAGGATTTGTTTATAGATGGGTTAATGCTTCAGCCTCTTCCCAGAGACTGCCTTTCCAGGTTTGGTGGACACCTCCTCCTCAGGGTTTGTTTTATCACCAGGAAAGAATTGTATTGGGAAAGGATCAATGCTCTCAATGTCTGGTTTCCTTCTCACTCCCCTTTCCCCAGGGTCTCGCTACTTTTGGGGTTTGTAATTTTCCATATCTAATAATCATTATAATGTGACTGTGTGGGTCTGTTGTAATTTTGTACATTTAGGGTCCTGTAAACCTTTTGAATTTGATTTTCCATTTCATTCTTCAGGTTTGGGAAATGTTCTGATATTACTTCATTGAAAAGATTGTGCATTTCTTTGGTTTGTATCTCCATGACTTCATCTATCCTGATAAACCCTAAATCTGGTCATTTCATGTTATCCCATAATTCTTGAAAGTTCTGTTTATGATTTCTTATCATCCTCTCTGCATGGTCCCAGTTTCTACCTTTCTACAGGATTGCTAGGCTCAAACCTGCTCACACGGACCTAGCTGCAAACTCATGGACCTGGGTTTGTTTCCATAGGCTCTGCCATGCTGTAATCCCATGATCTAAATGTTGTTTTAATCTGCAATTAGAGAGACTACCAGGGGTGCCCTCACATAAAGGAGAAAACCATGTGAAGAAGCAGCAAGATGGTGGCTTATTAGCACACCTACCAGGAAAACCTCAGGTGGAACCAAACCTGCAGGCACCTTGATAATGAACTTCCAGGCCCCGGTCAATGTCCCAAGATGGAGGCTGCCGTGTCCCGAGATGATGGTGGTGGCCCCTTTCATCTATTTTAAAGTGTCTGAATTTGCAAGGTGCTGATCACAGGACTGGCCACAAGTGCTGCCACAATGAGAATGAATCAGTTTTGGCTAATATATTCTAAGCCCATCATATATAGAAAGTGCAGCTTTTATTATTTGTTTTGAGAGTACTTGATTAAATAATTGGCACATAGATGCATCAGTTACTAATTGCTGTGTAGCAAATTATCTAAAATCTAAAGGCTTACATCAACAAACAGTTATTATTTCACAGTTTCCATAGTTTGGGTAACAGCTTAGCCAGATTATTGTGCTTCTAGGACTCTCATAGGGCTACAGAGGGAAAAGAGTCTTCTGAAGTCTTGCCTGGGATTGGAGAAAACACTTCCAAGGTGGCTCACACACACGGCTGACAAGATGTGCTGGTTGTTGACAAGAGGGCTCAGTTCCTCCTTATGTGGGCTTCTCAGGCTGCTTTAATATCCTCAAAAAGTGGTAACTATCTTTCCCCCATAGCAAAATATTTATAGACTTATGTTAATGCCTTCACACCTGGCAGATTTGTACTATGTCAGTTTAGTTACACTAGAACCATGTTTACCAAAATTTCATTCTTGCACTGTTCTCGGTTAACCTTGGTCAGGAGAAGACAGTTGTGTTAGATTTGGAAGGTGGAGATTTGGAAGCAGGAGACATGTCTTCTACTCTCAAGGTCTCCTGAGCAATAGGCTGTGAGACAGCTCTCACATCTTGTCACTGATCTGCTGGCTTACTCTCACCCACGTCCCATGAGGTGATGGAACTGGGGTTCCTCTGTGTGAAGTGGGCTGACTGTGGAATAAAAGCTAAGAAAGATAAAACGGCAGAAAAAAACAAGGCTACAGGAAGTAACTTTTGAAAGGGGGGGTCGGATGGCTCTCCGATCTTAGGGATCGAACTTCCACACTGGGGGGGGGGGGGAGAGAGAGCGCCCACACTTGCTTTACTTATATGGGGGGAACATCAAAGGTTTTCCATAGAATGTTCTTTGCCAAATGAGGTAGCGGGTAGGCTGTGTAGTTCCCAATGGGTTGTACCCAACTCCAGAGCTACAAGAGCTGTCTCACTAGTAGAGTGAAGACAAAGATCTCATGCAGTCTGATATGCATGGGAAAGCTGGGATGATTCCCAAAGAAAAAAATCTAAGACTCCATGGCTTGGTACCCAGTAAAAGGCCACTCAAATAGGTCATAGGTGGCTTCCCACAGCTTACATTCTGCATTGGGGCTTGCAGTCTTGCAGCTCATTGATTCAGCTCTCTGAATCCTGGGCCATAATGAAGCCATGGGCATCAAGGTTGGAATAGGTGAGAGTCAGTTTCCAGAGTGTCCTTGTGGGTTCCAGTGTTCCCCAAGGGCTAGTTTGTTCTTTCAGGTTCTAGTCCATTCTAGATCTTGTCCATATTCAGTTTTCCTCTTAGTTCCCAATCTGATTGACCAACAGTGACTGCAGGCTCAACACTAGATGCAAAGGCAAGTGCATCCTGCACAGGCTGCTCCCCCAGCTGCTACAACTGAAGTCTAACCCCTTTAAACCACCTAAGTGCTCTGCTCAAGCCAGGCTTACTTTTCATAAAGCTGCTTGAAACTTCTCTGTATTTCTAAACCTGCTCTGCCACTAAAAGGCTGTGAAACCTTGGAGAAGAGGTTTAGTGTTAGAAAAATTAAGAGTTTGGCTTAGATCTTTTTTTTTTTTAATATCTATTTATTTGATTTAGTTGTACACAATGTATATATTTATGCTGAGGATCGAACCCGGGCCGCGCAGGTGCTAAGCGAGCGCTCTACTGATGAGCCACAATCCCAGCCTCTGGTTTAGATCTTTAATAGCTGTTTTAACATTAGTTGATGCTATCCTCATCCTTTTACTGTCAAATTTCTAACTCAGCGATTCCACATCTAGGTGTCTCTTCTAGAAAAATTGTTACCTGTGGTTACAGAGAGGCATGTCCATAGCAGCTTTGATAATGAGAAGTAAAGGAAGGTGGAGGGAGGATTGGAAACAATATAAAGGTCCATCAATAAGGGAATGCTTCAATAAACTATGGTGTTCAATAAGACTACTGAAGCATTCTATTGATATTTTTCTTGCTTATTTTTGGTTTAGTTTGGTTTTGCCAAGGCATTTGGACTCCATAATTTAAAACCTGATGAACATTTTGGTCTTAGGCACATTGTCACCCGAGGATATTTTGATCCAATATATTGCACATTTCCCCCTTTATTGTGTGTGTGTGTGTGTGGGGGGTCCAGGGGATTGAGCCCAAGGGGGTTTAATCACTGAGTCACATCCCTAGACCTTTTTTTATATTTTACTTAGAGACAGGGTCTTGCTGGGTTCCTGTGTGCCTCACTAAGTTGCTGAAGCTGGCTTTGAACTTGCAATCCTCCTTCCTCAGTCTCCCCAGCCGCTGGGATTACAGGTGTGTGCCACTATGCCTAGCTAATCTATTGATCTTAACTCTACCACAAATATGCAATTAGTGACATACAGAAAGTTTAAAAAGCAATACACTGCTGGGCACAATGGCGCAGACCTGTAATCCCTGTGGCTTTGGAGGCTGAGATAGAAGAATCACAAGTTCAAAGCCAGCCTTAGGAATTTAGGGAGGCCCTAAACAATTTATAATTCCCTGTCTCTAAGTAAAATGTAAAAAGAGCTGAAGGGCTGGCGATATGGCTCTGTGCTTAAGCACCTCTGGGTTCAATCCCCAGTATCCAAAAAAATTAAAATAAATAAAATAAAAGCAATAGACCAATGAATGAAAGATGACAAGATAATGTTATTCCTTTTACACATCTAAAAGGATTTGCTTACAATAGTGTCATAAATTAAAAATTAAACAAGGGCTGTGGCTGTGGCTCAGTGGTAGCGCACTTGCCTGGCATGTGTGAGGCGCTGGGTTCGATTCTCAGCACCGCGTATAAATAAATAAAATAAAGGTCTACCAACAACTAAAAAAAATTTTTTTAAGAATTAAATATAAACTGTTTGTATTTTATCCAATTCATAACTAATATTTCTGGCAAAAATAATTAATACAAAATAAAATTGACAATAGCTAAAAATACACTTGATAAATGTTAGATCTCCAAAGTCCAACATGAAAAAACAGGACTTACTAGAAATATTGATCACAAAGAAAACTCAAAAAGTCAGAAACACTAATCAACTGCATTTAAAAGAATATTCACAGAAAAGGATTGAGTCTGTTAATTTTATTAATTATAATTTCAGAAAAATGAAAATGTAAACATTTTGAAATCATTTAACCAGGCCAGCTGACCAATGATTTAAATGAATGTAATAAAATTGGCTCCAGAAAACGTGTTCTCAATAAAAATTCATGAATGATGAAATAAATCCTGATTGACATTCTTATGTTCATAAACTTAGGTTCAAATGTTCATGTGTCCAAAGAGCAAGCTAAAAATAGCTGGGTCAAACTCCTCTTGCTGAAAAAGTATTGTTCCTCTCCATAGACCCCATGTTGTATTCCAATTATTCTTTGTTTTTAGAGTTCTGATAATTATTTCTGAATGATAGGGGACTGGTATCTAGTTGAGAATGGTGGAAACCTAAGGTTAAGGGAATAATTCTATAAAATGGGCCCACTGTGCTGACCCCCAAATGCTTTCTTTTCCAGGAAGCAATTTACCTACAGCTCTGGCTTAAGTGGACAGGATGTGTCACATTCCTCGGCAAACTACCTGTTATCTGCAGGAGAAATGGAGACCCGAAATAATGTCAATAAGAGGAACCCAAGTTGCCCCAAAGGGGGAGACTTTTGTGAATCTTTTCACAGATCAGATCTCAAAACTCAGGGAAATAGGGCTGAGGTTGTGGCTCAGCGGTAGAGCGCTTGCCTAGTATGCATGAGACACTGGGTTCCATCCCAGGAACCACATAAAAATAAACAAATGAAATAAAGGTATTGTGTCCATCTGCAATTACAAAAGAAAAAAAAAAGGATAATTCCTCCTAACCATAAAATCTGTAAGAATTTATAATTCACAATAGCTAAACTATGAAGCCAGCCTAAGTGCCTTTCAAGAGATGAATGGATAAATAAAATATGGTATATGAACACAATGGAATATTACTCAGTCATAGAGAAGAATAACTTTATGACATTTGCTGGCAAATGGATGGAACTGGAGACTATCATGATACGTGAAATAAGCCAAACTCAAAAAGCCAAAGGCCAAATTTACCCTCTGATATGTGGAAGCTAATCCAAAATAAAGTAGTGGGGTGGGGGAATGGAAAAAAAAAAGAAAAGAAGAAAGAACAGTGGAGTAGACAAAGGGGAATGAGGGGAGGGGAGGCAGGATAGAATAGTGAAAGACGGTGGAATGAATCTGACAAAATCTTCCTATGTACACATTTTAATATACCAAAGTCAATCTCACCATCATGTGCATCCACAACTCACTGATTAAAAAAAAAAAAACTATAAGTAAATCAGAAAGATCAGTAGAGTGAAGGGAAAGGAAGAGGGGATAGAAGGAAGGGAGGGTAAGGGGAATTACTGAGACTGAATTAGAAAAATTCGTATTCCATGCTTTTATAAATATGTCAAAATTAATTATATTGTCATGTTTAACTAAAAAGAACTAATTTTAAAAAATAAGAAAAGAGAGAGAATACAATGGGCCAAAGGGACCTAGAGTTGTCATGGCAGTGGGGATTTCTTGAAAGTCTGATGTCACCTTGTTATCCAATCAAAATTCAGGAGCCAGACCTGGCTGAGCGTGATGGCACCCACCTGTAATCCTAGAGGCTAGGGAGACTCAAGTTCAAAGCCAGCCTCAGCAACCCAAGGCACTAAGCAACTCAGTGAGACCCTGTCACTGAATAAAATACAAAATAGGGGTGAGGATGTGGCTCAGTGGTTGAATGGCCCTGAGTTCAATCCCTAGTACCACCTCGCCCCGGCCCTCCAAAAAGAGAAAGACCTGGTGGGACTCTCTGGAAACTTCTCTGGGATTCCCCAATAAAAATGGAGTTCAGGAAAGGCACCTGGTCCCTCTCCTCTCTGGGAGGACCCACCCTCTACCTCTCCCTTTTCCTACGCCTTCAATAAACTCATGTCTGTTACTCTGAGTGATATGTCTGAAATCTTACTGACTTGATTGTAGGAATAGGGGTTTGAATGGGGGGGGGGGGTCTTGGTGCTACCTCAGTTTCCCAGAAGGCCCCAGCTCTGTAACATGATGATCTCTTAGATTTTGTAACAGTGATCTACTTCACTTTTGAATATAGCCCTCCTTACTTATTTTAAAAGGGACACGTATTTCTTTTGCTCTTTTCCCTCTCTCCCTCCCTAACCTGGGGGCAAGGGAACAAGTTTACCTTTTCCCATCCTAGAGTTACCTGTCCTTGAGCACCTAAGGAGATGTCACTGGTGGGTCCAGGAAGTGACCATCTCCCAAATTAACAAGTAAATTTCAACACACACCATCAGAGCGCACCTGGGACTTCCCCTTCCAGTCAGAGCACACCTGGAATAGAGCCTTTGAAGAGCTTCTTTTAAAGCCCTCTGTTCCCTCCATGACACCGGATTCCCCTGTGCTTCTCCTTTGCTAGCAAAGCAATAAACCTTTTTTCCTTTTTCTCAAAACCTTCTCCTCCTTGTTAAATTGACATCAGAGACAAGGACTGAGTTTTCAGTAACAATCCAAGTGAGCTAGGGTTTGTCATGAGGAGTCACTCAGAGGAGTATAATTCTACCAACCAGGCAGCATTGCTATCTGGATGTCTTCTTTTCCTGGATTTATGTTTCACATTTCTTCTTCAATTTGAAAGAATGTTCTTTTATCCATCTTTGCGGGAGTTTCTTCATGTAACGGGGACTGTGTTTTATTTTTAGATGGAAGTTCTCCTTGTCTGTCCCACAGTGTGGTGCCCACAACTTTATCTTTATCCAGCTAACTTTTCAGTCTCCTCCCACCCCTTTCCCAAAAGCTCTGTCCTTGACCCCATGCCAATCCAATAACGAGGACAAAGTTTTGAGAAAAAGGAAAAAGAAGTGTTATTGCTTTACTAGCAAAGGAGAAGCACAGAGGACTCCTGTGATTCTGCTCATCAGGGAGAACAGGTTTGTTTGTTTTTAAAGAAATGATTCATTCCAGGTGTTCCCTCTGTGTGTGTGTGTGTGTGTGTGTGTGTGTGTGTGTGTGTGTGATGGCGGGGGGGGGGGGGTGATTCACTTGTTAATTTTGGAGAGGGAGAAAAGGAAAACACAGGTCTGTTTTAAAATAAGCCTCTGTGGCAAAGCAGCAAGGACTATATTCAAAGCATGAAGTGGACCATTGTTAAACTTCCACCATTCCAGCCCCTGGAATGGTGCACAGTGTTATGCACAGTGTCAACTCTCATACAGATCCCTTGGTAATAAAAATCCTTCTGATTAGCCAATTCAAAGTGCTACAATTTATCATGTGTCCCCAAACTTCAGATTGTCTTCTAGTTACTTTACATAAACTGTACATTTCGACCTCAGACTGCATTTTAACCCAGTGGGAATGGATGAGGTTACCAAACAAGAGGGTCCTATCTGGAGCAGGGGTTCACAGAGGGAGATGCTGGACCAGCAGTGTTACTTTGAACTTGTTGGAGATACAGATTAAATTTGTGGATCCTGCCCAAACAAAACCACTGGACTCAATGAAAGTGCATTTTTTTTTGTGTGTGTGGTACTGGGGATTGAACTCAGGGGCACTCGACCACTGGGCCACATCCCCAGCCCTTTTTTGTATTTTATTAGAGACAGGGTCTCACTGAGTTGCTAAGTGCCTCGACATTGCTGAGGCTGGCTTTGAACTCACGATCCTCCTGCCTCAGCCTCCCAAAGTGCTGGGATTACAGGCGAGCGCCACCCGCGCCCAGCTTGAAAGTGCATTTTAATAAACTCTCTAGGTGGATTCTTTTTTTAAAAAATATTTATTTATTTGTTTTTTAGTTGTACACAAAGCCTTTATTTTTACCTGGTGCTGAGGATCCAACCGGGCTGCACACAGTGCTAGGCGAGCGCTCTACCGCTGAGCCACAACCCCAGTCCCTCTAGGTGGATTCTTTTGCATGGTAAGATTGAGAATTACTCTTGTACAGTTACTGTAAGAAAGGAGGGTCCAGTATCTATCAATCTAAATCCCAAAGCCAAGGGTAGTGCAGCAGGCCTGTAATCCCAGCTATTTAGGAGGCTGTGGCACAAGAATCACAAGGTACAAGGAGGCCAGCTTGGGCAACTTAGTGAGACTCTATCTTGAAATAAAGTTTAAAAGAGGGCTAGTCATGTAGCTCAGTGGTAGAGTGTTTGTCTAGCATGTGTGAAGTCCTTGGTTCAATCGCCAGCAGCACAAATAAAAAATAAATAAAAATTCCAAAAGCGTTTTTATGGAATTTGACAAGTTGATTCACAGGCAAGAGGAAATGTTTCAGAATAGTAAAGAAATTTTTGCAAAAGATTCAAGATGGCATTTGCCCTACCAGATAACAAAATATTCTACAAGCTTATAGAAATTAAATCTGCATGTTGCTATATAGGAATAGACAATCAAATCTAAAGAATATAATAGATCCCAGAAGCTGGGTATGGTGGGGCATACCTGTAATCACAGAGGCTGGAGGATCGTGAGTTCAAAGCCAGCCTCGGGGCTGAGCCTGGGGCTCAGTGGTAGAGCGCTCGCTTGGCACATGTGAGGCACTGGGTTCAATCCTCAGCACCACATAAAAATAAAATAAAGGTATTGTGTCCACCTACAACTAATATATATATGTTCCAGCCTCAGCAACTTAGCAAGGCCCTACACAACTCAGTGAGACCCTGTCTCTAAATAAAATGTACAACACAGGCTGGGACACAGCTCAGTGGTAAAGTGCCCCTGGGTTCAATCCCAAGTAAACCCCCAAAAAAAGAATATAATAGATCCCATAATAGACTCTAGGACATGTAGGACTGTCATACATTTAAACCACAGAGTAAATAATTGATTAGTCCCCATGAGTGTGTGAGAATTGCTATCCATTTACAAAAAAGTAACACTCCTACCCTGCATCATAAAAAAGGAATTATTCCAGATGGACTCTAAAGTTACATGTAAAAAAACAAAAAAAAAAAAAAAAAAAAAAAAACTATATAGGTATTAAAATAAAATACAGAGCTTGTTTGATTACAGAAAAGGCAAATTTTCTTATGTAAGACAAAAATCAAAGCCATGCAGGACAATATTGATAAATTTAACTATGTAAGAATTGATTTCTACCCAATAGCATCCAAATCTTGGTTTCTTTTCTTTTTTTCCCCTTAGTACCAAGGATTGAACCCAAGGTCACTTAAGCACTGAGCCACATCTCCAGGCCTCTTCTATATTTTATTTAAATACAGGGTCTCACTGAGTTGCTTAGGGTTTTGCTAAGTTACTGAGGCTGTCTTTAACGTCACAATCATCCTGGTCAGCCTCCCCAGCCACTGGGATTACAGGCATGCACCACTACGCCCGGTCTAAATCTTGGTTTCTGATACTGTTCTCCTGTTTAAAAAAAAACAAAAAACCAGAATTCCTTGAAGAAATGGCTGTTTCTAGGGCTGGGATTGAAAACATATGAGTCTGGAGCATTTTGTGGTGCCAAAAAATAAGCAAGATCAAAAACACACACAAACACACGTGCCACACACACACACACACACACACACACACAATTATGAAAATGTATTGAAGGGTCACAGGAGCTAACTGAAAACACTCCCAATATCCAAGGCTAGAACAATTTGAGCAACAAAATAAAATAGTATTGGATGAATTATGACACAAAGAATAAAATAAATAACCATGAGTGCATACTGATATGAATAAATGATTGAATAAATAAATAAATAAATAAATAAGTAGCAGAGAATAAAATCTTCCATGCGGAAGAATTCCAAATAATTTATGAAGATACTCCACACTCAAGGATGTGGAGTGTCACTCCCCAGTCCTTAACCATGTGCTGCACGGTGACTTTCCTTCAAAGAAAGGGGGAAAGGAAGAGTGACCTTATAGTGGAGAAGCCTGGCAAACACTAGACAATCCAGGTGGATATCACTAGTGATAAGTCTCAAGATAGTGAACATCCTTCAAATGATGTGGTGAGAATGGCACTTTACCTCTGTGGTCTTCTCCCCAAAACCCAAACCCCAGGACAGCCATTAGAGAAACATCAGACAAATCCAAACTAAGGCATATCCTACAAAATACCTAAAGAGTAATCCTCAAAACATCAAGGGCATCAAAAACTAGGAAGGTCTGAGAAATGTTCACAACCAAGAGGAACACAGGAAACTTGATGACTATGTTGGATGTGCTATCGCACATGAGATTGTGCAACATGGGCTTTAGTCAATAATAATGCATCAATAGTCACTCATTAATTGTGGTTAAAGTACCATTCTAATGTAAGATGTTAGCAGTTGGGAAACTAGGCGTGAGTAATAGGAATGCTCTATTTTCAGGCGCAAGGGCACACACTTATAATCCCAGAGTTCAGGAATCTGAGACAGGAGGATCTTGGGTTCAAAGCCAACCTCAGCAATGGTGAGGGGCTAAGCAACTCAGTGAGATGCTGTTTCTAAATAAAATACAACATACAGTTGGGGATGTGGCTTAGTGGTTGTGTGTCCCTGAGTTCAATCCCCAGTACCTTCCCCTCAAAATAAATAGTTTATTTTAAAACTGACTTCTATGTGATAAAGACTCTTAATGATGTTAAAAGACAAAACCCATACCATAATGTGCTATTTTTGGATGTTAGATTCACTGAAATTTTGAATGGGTTGGAAAAATTGGTTCTTTTCCATCCTGGAAAGAGTATAAATTATTAGGACCTTTCTTTCTTTTTTTTTTCTTTCTTTTTTGCCCCAATTGGCCTCAGATGCATGATCCTCCTGTCTCAGTCTCCCATGTAGGTTAGGACCTTTTTGGAGGGCAATTGCTATTGGAATTTTAAAATGCACAATCCTAGACATCAAGAGAAATACTTTGCACATATGTAAAAAAGGTCATGAACAAGGGTTTACTGAAGCATCATTTAAAAAAAAAAAAGCACAAAAGTAAAAACATCTACCAAAAGGGAAATGACTAAATGAGTTATGAAGCCAGGTGTGGTGGCGCATGCCTATAATCCCAGTGGCTCAGAACGAGGACGGAGAGTTCAAAGCCAGCCTCAGCAAAAGTGAGGTGCTGAGCAACTCAGACCCTATCTCTAAATAAAATACAAAATAGGGGGGCTGGGATTGTGGCTCAGTGGTAGAGCGCTCGCCTAGCACGTGTGCGGCCAGGGTTCGATCCTCAGCACCACGTAAAAATAAACACATTGTATACAATGAAAGCAAATAGATAAATATTTTAAAAAATACAAAATAGGGCTAAGGATGTGGCTCAGTATTCAAGTGCCTCTGAGTTCAAGCCGTGGTACCCATCCCCCCCCAAAAAAAGAGTTTGATGAAATAGTCATAGTGTTCACAGTCATTGTCTTCAGGGTGTCATCAATTATAGACATCATTTTTTGTATCATTAAAAAAATGCTTCTAATTGAACTTTAATGCAAAATCTTCTTACCATTTATAATCTTTTGAAAAGGATAATTGAGATTTAAGAGGTAGATTTTTCACACTTAGGCATCTATTAAAAGAAAAGTATTCATGAAATAAATTGATTAAAGCATATCTAAATCCTCTTCTCAAAGTCAAATATTTTCTGAATAATGTTTAGTCTCGGAGTCATTGATATTCCAGGCTGCTGAATTCCATTCTGCAAGTTTCCGTGCATATCCAGTGGGCAATGACAGCTACATCAACACTGCTGACAAGCTGATGGCAATTGTAAGATTTTAGAGGTTGCAAAATGTGAATGAAAAAGTGTGTCTGAGAATAATGAAACAAGGGTCACATGCAGCAGCTAAAGGAACCAAGGACTTTCTTTCATGCCACTATGGGAAGTTCTCATTCATGTTGCTGAGAAAAAGTAATGAGTTGCAAAAGTCATATTATATATATATATATATATATATATATATATATATATATATATATATAATGTATGTATACACCATATTTTGTTTATCATATATAAGGACATTTGCATCATTTCCTTTGGGCTTCTTTTTGAATGAGACTAATAAATTGCTTCCTTTTGTTGGGTTTTCATTTCCCTGAAGCCAAATAAACTCCTAATTATGACAAGTCATACTCATGTAGAGATATGTAAGTAAATATATCTGGAAACTGCATACCACACAGGATAAATCTGGGCTGGGAGTGAGAGCAGGAAGGGAGAATACCTTTTTTATTCTTTTTTTCTTTTAAAAATCAGAATATTTTCCAGTGCTACATATGGTGGAAATAAGGAGATGATCAAAGTATGGGTTCTTTTTCTTTCTTCTTCTTCTTCTCCTCCTCTTCCTCCTCCTCCTCCTCCTCCTCCTCCTCCTCCTCCTCCTCCTCCTCCTCCTCCTTCTTTTGTTTTGTTTTTGGACTAGGGATTGTACCAGGAGCACTTTACCACTCAGCTAAATCCCCAGTCCCCTCCCTTCCCCTCTCCTCCCCCACCCCTCTTGCTCACTTTCTTTCTTTCACCAGGGATTGAACCCAGGAGCTCTTAACCACTGAGCCATAACCCCAGCTGCTGGAATTACAGGTGTGCATTACCATGTCCAGTCCTTTTATTTCTTATTTTGAGACAGGATATTTCCAGGCGCGGTGGTGCACACCTGTAATCCCAGCACTTGGGAGGCTGAGGCAGGAGTATTGGGAGTTCAAAGCCAGCCTCAGCAATGGCAAGGCACATAGCAACTCAGTGAGACCCTGTCTCTAATAAAATACAAAAAAGGGCTGGGGATGTGGCCCAGTGGTCGAGTGCCCCTGAGTTCAATCTCCTGTACCAAAAAAAAAAAAAAAAAAAAAAAAAAAGACAGGATCTCACTGAGATTACAGGCATGTCAGAATTACATTAAATTTATCCTTAGTCATCAGTTCCCAAATCCTTGTTTGAAAATAGATGGAGTCAAATAGCAACATGCTATAAAAATACCATGTATGAGCTAGGGTAAAATAATTTTCAGAGAAATTTTACCTCTATAAACTTTACAAGGTTGACCAGTTGTTTTAAAATCTAGACATAAAGTCTATGCATGTGTATTCAATTATCAGATAGGTGCATATACATTATACATTGTCGGTCATGGATGTGTTAAATAACCATGTATCACTAGAGATAATTCAGCCCAACTCTTTCCATGTGGGTATACATTAGTATTCAAACTAGATTCATATATTATAGCACCTTATCGATATGTTGTAGGCCATTAGGGAAATTCATCTGCATATGAGGTCAGTGAAAGAAACAATATATTCTACCTGCTACTAGATAATATATCAGATTTCATGTTAGTCTTCTAATCCATGTAGTCAGTTGTAGTACAATTCCAAATCTTAAGGTAGTATTATCCCAAGAGGGAACTCTAGAGAGGATGTTTTGCCCACATATACTTTTTGCATAGTATACTGTTAAATATAATGGTATAGGTGTCTGAACATATTAAGTTTCAAATTTGAAAAGTGTGTTAATATTAGAATATATTCCTGAAACATTGTAACAGTGTTTTCTAACTGTACCACACATAGCATTAAAGAATATTTCACATGTAAAATTTAAATTGTGTAAGACATAAGTGGTATGTCACTGGAGTGTAATTATTGTGAAGTCTAGTCTCATTGCAGGTAGAATAAGCCAGAGTACAGTCAAAGCCTGTTGGTACTGCAGATGCAAAGATGTTGATGTATTTATTATTATAATACCATATATAGAGAGCAAATATATTTGTAGCCAGCAAATATGGATATAAATGGTCCCAGTGTGGCAGGTCCTGCAGAGGTATCGAGTATAGCATTCTTCCACGTACAAGAGTTGCATCTTGCAATAGATTCTTTATTTTTAGGCCATCTGTAATTAGGTGTCATTTTGGCAATATGTTGACAAAATGAACTTTCTGATGCATATAATATCTTTAAATTCTATCTTCTCTTTCTTTGCCTCTTTTTATTTTGTTAATTTACACATAACTCACAACACTGTATGCTTTTTATTTTGAAAGTGATGTGCCTGTAGGCAAGATGTGGATATATTGTTGGGATAAATATTTTCCTTTATATTTAAATGTGGTGGAGTTGATATTGTGAGAATAAGAGGAAAAGTTTGATGTTGCCAATTTAATTTACAGTAGGAGAGATATTGAAGAATGCAGATGGGTTAAAGAAGACAGCTATAGAAATGGCACATAGTTTCATGTGCAATTAAGTGACCATAAAAGAATAAATTAAGGCTTTTCTGATATCAACCAAGTGATATTGTTATCATTTATAACATTATGATCTCAGGACCATCTACATGAAGGTTTTATGTGTATGGCAAGGATAAAATGCTGTTGCTAGTAGAGGGCCATGAAGGTTTTGTGCGTATAGCAAGGATAAAATGCTGTTGCTAGTAGAGGGCCATTTTAGTGGGATTAATGAGTGTTTCATTATAGACCAATATTGGCAATAGTGGTGTATTGGTTGTGATGGAAGTGTTTTGAGTGCTGATGTCTATATGTTACCTGCAGTGTTTGCTTCCACACAGAAATATTTATAACTTACATGAATGTAGTCTTGTTTTAATGTGAGCCATTCATGTTGCTGTTGCCACATTGCTAAGTGGTACATATCTTCAGAGGAAAGTTCAAGGTATCATTCACATAATCTATGTCAATCAGCTTCAGGTTCAATTGAGGCAAGCAGTATTGTCATTTTGTCTCCAACTAGTAAGTAAAAGATATTTAAAAAGCATCCTCATATAGTGAAGAATTGTTGCACAGAATCAAAAGAAACTTCTAGGTCAGTTGGGATTGAGCACATACAATTTTTTGTGTTTGTGTACAATTAAGTGACAATTAAATATGTGGTGTAATTCTATAAGTAAAGTATATAAGATTTTTTTGCATTATCTAATTGCATGGGAGATTAAAGTGAGATCTTTGCACAGTAGTGCAAAAACTGCTTCAATTACAAGGGTTTACAATAGGTTTGTATATGTGGAATCTAATTAATATTACCTAATAGCATGCCTAATAGACAACTAATATTGCCTTACCATACCTTAGTAATAGCCAAAGTTAAATATTTTCCTTTAGGGGCTGGGATTGTGGCTCAGCGGTAGAGCACTCGCCTAGTACGGCATGGCCCGGGTTCGACCCTCAGCACCACGTAAAAACAAAGGCATTGTGTACAACTAAAGCAAATAAATAAATATTAAATAATATTTTCCTTTATATTTCAGCAATGAAGCAAAGGGATTAGGAGTAATAAGAACAGTAGTAGAAACAGTGTTGCTCCCAGAGTACCAGTAATACTTAGGAATGCTAGTACCCAAATCCATTTTAGTAAAGTATAAAAAGAAAAATGGTCAATGCCATTATTATAGATGGGTATTTATGATGTTTAGGAATTCCTAAAAGATACAATATAATTCCTAGGCACCCAGCTGATCAAAAACAACATGTTGCATGATGGAAACAATGGCAGAAGTCTGTATGACAATTGGTCGCATAAAGCCTAGAGCCATTTTGAAAATACTGCAGTTGTTTTATAATAGTGCGACACAACACTTAAACAAATAGAGATAAAATCAGGGTGGAATTCAAACCATCCTTGAATACTGTCCAAAGCTACACCCAATTGTCAAAGCCAAGTTCCAGATAGGTTGATCAATACCTAGGAATAGAACTAGTGCAAGAGCAGGTGGGTTATAACAGGAGAGTGTTGAGATGACTAATGTAGGCCAAATACTACCATTGCTGTCTTCTTCCAGATGGCCATGTTCTATTCTCTCTGAGAAAAAAAACTAGTTGCTGTTTGAGTGGCCCCTCAGCTTTTTGTAGAACGAACTCTATCTCCATTGGTGAAAAGTTTTCCATCTTGATAGTGGGGGAACAGAAGGGTTGGGATGAGGAGAACCTGGTTTACCAAATCAAAAGATGAAGTCAGCTGCTCCGCAGATGGTACTGTTGTGTTCTTTCCAGAGTATCGCATTCCAGTTTAGAAAAAAGTAAGGCGTTTAAAATGTTACAGCACTTTTCAGTGTTGGTACTTGTTTAATGCCAAGCATGCATCTAAAACTCTATCTCTACAAGTTATGTTAATGTATTAGAAGCAAGTCCAAAATATTTGTTGGTAGAATTTGTATTCAAATCTATCAGTACTGATCACTTTCTTTCTTTTTCTTTTTTTCTTTTTTTGGGTACTGGGGATTGAACCAAGGGACATTTTAACACTCAGCTACATTCTCAGCCATTTTTACTCTGAGATAGGGTCTCACTAAGTTGCTGAAGCTGGTCTTGAACTTGTGATCCTCCCACCTCAGCCTCCCAAGTCTATGTGCTATTTATTTTGATTTTTTTAGGAGGTAAAAAGTCTCATTGATTTTAAGTTCATATAACAAATACATGAAATTTGTGTCTTTAATTTGGTGTAAGAGACCTTTACCTTTTGTCATCCAAGTTTTATTAGTAGGAAGAGTAATAAATAACTTTACCTGTAGAAAAGGTGTTATACTTTCTAATTAAGACTTTTCCCTTCAGTGTTTATGATTATTAGCTATAATCTTATGGATAGTAATATTTGTTGGTATGGGTAGTAATATTTCCCAAAAAGTATAGTTATTGGATTTGTATATTTAAATCTATGTTTAATGATTTTAGTAACCTGCCATAAAATTTTGGTCTGTGCCTTCATTTCAGGGTTGTAAGTAAGCAATCTTGTTTAAACAAGCCATTAAAGCATTCAAAAGGACCAAAGACATTATAAGAAATGTGAAAATTCAGCCAGGTGTGGTGGCGCACGCCTGTAATCCCAGCACTTGGGAGGCTGAGGCAGGATGATCATGAGTTCAAAGCCAGCCTCACCAATAGCAAGGCACTTAGCAACTCAGTGAGACCCTGTCTCTAATAAAATACAAAAAAGGGCTGGGGATGTGGCCTCGTGGTCGCATACCCCTGAGTACCAAACAAAGAGAAAAAGGAAAAAAAAGTTAAAATTTAATTAAATACCTTGTTCATTAGCCCATGCTTGTATAAATTTACCTGTGAAGTACTTTGATTTGATTCATATTCCTAATGCCTTAATGATAGGTTGTTGGTCATTTTCTTATAAACATATGGAAATCTTTTTTTTTTTTTTTTTTTTTTTTTTTTTGGTACGGGGGATTGAACCCAAGGGTGATTAACCACTGAAATACATCCCCAGTCCTTTTTATTTTTATTGTTTTTAATTTTAAGACAGGATCTTGCTAAGTTGTTTAGAGCCTCACTAAATTGCTGAGGCTAACCTTGAACTTGCAATCCTCTTGCTTCAGCCTCCAGAGTTGCTGGGATTACAGGTGTGAACCACCATGCCTGGCCAAATATATGGCAATCTTTTTTTTATACTTTTTTAAATATTATTTATTTGCTTTTTAAAAAATATTTATTTATAGTAGTATGTATTACAGTCCATACTATATATATAGAGCATCTTTTTACACAAAACAGTTTGTATACAAAGTATATTCGCAGCGTTCAAGTCTTCAATCATGCATTTAGAATAATGATATCCGTCTTATTCAACCACTTTTTTCCCCCTTCTCCCCTTGCTCCCTCTCTTCCCCTCCTTTCCCTTTGACCATTATAGTGTTCCTCTAATCCTCCTATGTACCCCGACCCAACAATACTGTGAACAGGCTTCCCTATATCAGAGGAAACATTCGGTATTTGGATTTTTGAGATTGACTGATTTCACTTAGCATTATGTTGCTGCCTGAAGCGCTTGGAGCAACGGAGCCGCGGGAAGAAGTTCAGAGGCAAACTGGAGACGAACAGCTTTTTATTCTGATAACTTTTCTCTCTGGTTCTAACAACGACTAACACACGCCACACACACCACCAAAATGGCCCTGACCCGATCAGCAATTTCGGCCAAGTCACTCGAGATCCCGGGACAAGTCCCGTGAGACTACGGAAGGCGACAATGCCCAAATCTCCACGGCTCATAGTCAACCGCAATTCAAGCCATCTCCCCAAACAGGGCTCCTGCAGCATTATATTCTCCAACTTCATCCATTCACCTGCAAATGTCATTATTTTATTCTCTTTTATTGCTGAGTAAAATTCCATTGTGTATATATACCACATTTTCTTTATCCATTCACCTACCGAGGGACATCTAGGTTGGTTCCACAACCTAGCTATTGTGAATTGTGCTGCTATAAACATTGAGGTAGCTGTGTCACTGTAGTATGCTGTTTTTAAGTCCTTTGGGAATAGACCCAGGAGTGGGATGGCTGGGTCATAGGGTGGTTCCATTCCCATTTTCCCAAGAAATCTCCATACTGCTTTCCATAACGGTTGTAACATTTTGCAGTCCCACCAGCGATGTATGAGTGTGTCTTTTTCCCCACATCCTCTCCAACATTAATTGTTGCTTGTGTTCTTGATAGCTGCCATTCTGACTGGAGTGAAATGAAATCTTAGAGTAATTTTGATTTGCATTTCTCTAATTGCCAGCGATGTTGAGCATTTTTTCATGTATTTGTTGATTAATCGTGTATCTTCTTCTGAGAAGTGTCTTTTCAATTCCTTAGCCCATTTATCGATTGGATTTTTTTTTTTTTTGGTGTCAAGTTTTTTTTAAAAAAAACTATTTATTTATGTTAGTTGTACACAATGCAATGCATTTATGTTTATGTGGTGCTGAGGATTGAACCCGGGCTGTGCACGTGTAAGGCGAGCGCTCTGCCACTGAGCCACAATCCCAGCCCCAGGTGTCAAGTTTTTTGAGTTCTTTATGTATTCTAGAAATTAGTGCTCTATCCAATGTGCATGTATTAAATATTTGTTCCTAGTTAGTTGGCTCTCTGTTCACCTCACTGATTGTTTCTTTTGCTGAGAAGAAGCATTTTAGCTTAAATCTATCCCATTCATTAATTCTTGCACTATCGGATTCTTGTTAAGGAACTTGGAGCCTAATCCGACATGTTGGAAATTGTAGCTTACTTTCTCTTCTATTAGGTGTATTGTCTCTGGTATAATTCCTAAGTCCTTGATCCACTTTGAATTGAATTTTGTGCATGGTGAGAGATACAGGTTTAATTTCATTTTGTTGCATATGGCTTTCCAGTTTTCCCAGCACCATTTGTTGAAGAGGCTATCCTTTCTCCACTGTACATTTTTGGTGACTTTGACTAATATAAGATAGCTGAAATTATATGTATTAGTCTCTGTGTCCTCAATTCTGTACCATTGGTCTACTAATCTGTTTTGGTGCCAATATCATGCTCTTTTTGTTACTATTGCTCTATAGTATAATTTAAAGTCTGGTATGGTGATGCCGCCTGCTTCACTTTTCTTGCTCAGGATTGCTTTAGCTATTCTGGGTCTCTTATTTTTCCAGATGAATTTCATGACTGCTTTTTCTATTTCTTTGAGAAATGTCATTGGGATTTTGATTGGAATTGCATTAAATCTGTATAATGCTTTTGGTAGTATGGACATTTTGACAATATTAATTCTACCTATCCAAGAACAAGGTAGGTCTTTCCATCTTCTGAGGTCTTCTACAATTTCTTTCTATTGTAAATGGAGTAGTTTTCATCATTTCCCTTTCAGAGGCTTTGTCACTGATGTACAAAATGCCTTTGACTTATGGGTATTGATTTTGTATCCTGCTACTTTGCCGAATTCATTTACTAGTTGTAAAAGTTTTCTGGTAGAGTTTTTGGGTCTTCTAGGTATATTATCATGTCATCAGGAAATAGTGCTAGTTTGAGCTCTTCTTTTCCTATCTGGATCCCTTTAATTTCTTTCGTCTAATTGCTCTGGCCAGAGTTTCAAGTACTATGTTAAATAGCAGTGGTGAGAGGGGGCATCCCTGTCTTGTTCCAGTTTTTAGAGGGAATGCTTTCAATTTTTCTCCATTTAAGATAGTGTTAACTTGAGGTTTTGCATAGATAGCTTTTATAATGTTGAGATATGTTTCTGTTATTCCTGATTTTTCTAGAGCTTTGAACATAAAGGGGTGTTGTATTTTGTCAAATGCTTTTTCTGCATCTATTGAGATGATCATATGGTTTTTATTTTTAAGTCTATTGATGTGATGTATTATGTTTATTGATTTCTGAATGTTGAAACAGCCTTGCATCCCTGGGATAAACCCCACTTGATCGTGGTGCACTATCTTTTTGATATGTTTTGAATCTGATTTGCCAGAATTTTGTTGAGGATTTTTGCATCTATGTTCATTAAAGATATTGGCCTGAAGTTTTCTTTTTTGGCTGTGTCTTTGCCTGGCTTCAGAATCAATGTGATATTGGCCTCATAGAAAGTGTCTGGAAGAGCTCCCTCTTTTTCTATTTCTTGAAATAATTTGAAGAGCATCGGTATTAGTTCTTCTTCAAAGGTCTTGTAGAACTCAGCTGTAAACCCATCAGGACCTGGACTTTTTCTTGTTGGTAGTGTTTTGATAGTGTCTTCTATTTCTTCACTTGAAATTGATTTGTTTAAATTGTGTATAGCCTCCTGTTCCAGTTTGGGCAATTCATACGACTCTAGAAATCTGTCTATGCTTTCAGTATTTTCTATTTTATTAGAGTACAAGTTTTCAAAGTAATTTCTAATTATCTCCTGTATATCTGAGGTGTTTGTTGTGATATTTCCTTTTTCATCACGGATGCTAGTAATTTGAGTTTTTTCTCTTCTTCTTTTCGTTAGCATTTCTAGGGGTCTGTCAATTTTATTTATTTTTTTCAAAGAACCAACTTTTGGTTTTGTCAATTCTTTGAATTGTTTCTTTAGTCTCAATTTCATTAATTTCAGCTCTGATTTTAATTATTTCCTGTCTTCTACTGCTCTTAGTGTTGATCTGTTCCTCTTTTTCTAGTGCTTTGAGGTGTGATGTTAAGTCATTTATTTGTTGTTGTTTTTTTTCTTTTAATGAAGGAATTCAGTGCAATGAATTTTCCTCTTACTACTGCCTTCATAGTGTCCCAGAGATTTCTATACGATGTATCTGTGTTCTCATTTACCTCTAGGAATTTTTTAATCTCCTCCTTGCTGTCTTCTTCAACCCCTTGTTCATTAAGTAGCATGTTGTTTAGCTTCCAGCTGTTGGAGTAGTTTTTTTTATTTCTTGTATTATCATTGATTTCCAATTTCATCCCATTATGGTCTGATAGAATGCAAGGTAGTATTTCTATTTTTTAATATTTGCTGAGAGTTGCCTTGTGACATAATATATGGTCAATTTTGGAGAAGGAGCCATGTGCTGCTGAGAAGAAAGTGTATTCACTCACCGAGGGATGAAATATTCTATATATGTCCGTTAGGTCTAAGTTATTAATTGTTTTAAACAAGGCCTAAAGTTTCTTTATTTAGCTTTTGTTTGAATGATCTATCCATTGGTGAGAGAGGTATGTTGAAGTCCCCTAGAATAACTGTGTTATGGTCTATTTTACTCTTGAACTTGAGAAGGGTTTGTTTGATGAATGTAGGTGCTCCATTATTTGGGGCATATAGATTTGTAATTGTTATATCTTGTTGATGAATGGTTCCCTTAAGTAGTAAGAAATATCCATCTTTTTTAAAAAAGTATTTTTTACTATTTGCTTTTAGTTGTACACAATGCGTTTTATTCAATGCGTTTTATTTGTACGTGGTGCTGAGGATCGAACCCGGGTCGCCCACATGCCAGGCGAGCGCTCCACCGCCGAGCCACAATCCCAGCCCCAGAAATATCCATCTTTATCCCTTTTGATTAGCTTTGGCTTGAAGTCTACCTTATTTGATATGAGAATGTATTTATTTACTTTAGTTGTACACAATGTGTTTTATTTTAACGTGGTGCTGAGGATCGAACCCGGGCCGCGCACGTGCTAGGCGAGCACTCTGCCACTGAGCCACAACCCCAGTCCCAATATATGGCAATCTTAATTCTGACAGTGTATGAACTTTGGTGCATATGTAAGCCCGATTCTCAAATATGGAGCAGGTCTTATATAATCTGAAATGGCCCGTCTTTCTTAACCCATTATTGATAGATAGGTTACCCTCCCCTGCCCTCAGAGTTTTCCACACCCTAAGAGAAGCAACCTTGTTTCATTCTTCAGACAAGATGTTCCAGACAGGATGTTCCTTCCCCGAGCAGAATGTTTCTTTTCCCCAGGCAAGAGCCAATAGGCTTAAAGATCACCCTGTTCTATGGGCAAAGAGCCAATGGTGTTGGGGTTGCTCTAGTGCACCCCCCACCAGAAATCCCTATATAAGGCCCTGTTTGAGAGACTCAGACAGACAGAGAGAGACACACGGACACAACATCGGCTTCTCGCTGCTGAGAGGAGGAAGACAGATACATCGGCTAGTCGCTGCAGAGAGGGGGAAGCCACTGCAACAGCTCCAGACCCATCGCCTCCAGCCGACGGCAGCTGCTCCAGCCGACAGCTCCAGACTGACCACCTTCAGCCCGACAGCCGCTCCCAGCTGACAGCTCCAGCCTCCAGCCAGACAGCAGCTGCTTTAGCCGACAGCTCCAGAGATCCTAGCTGGTGTGACCAGGCACCCACCTTCTGTCCAGAGCTTGCACACTCCCCTCTCCCTGACTCCCTTCTCCCACCAGAGCTTGCACACTCCCTTCTCCCTGACTCCCCTCTCCCACCTCTTCGACCTTCGACCAGAGCACCTCTTCTCTGGTTTTCGCTACCAGCTAGGAAGGCTGTTAAATAAATCTTTTGGCTGCACAGCTGTCCCCGGTGTGATGCTTTGCCCTTCAATTATGAGTAGTAAATAGAAGTTTACATGCTTTAAACTGCAGTTCTGTATCTTTTGCTTTGATGTCTTATGTGTGTAAGGGGAATAAAGAAGTTGTTTTCTCCTAGTCACAATCTTTTTTTTTTTTGGCACTGAGATTGAAGTCAGGGGCACTCAACCATTGAGCCACATCCCCAGCCCCATTTTGTATTTTATTTAGAGACAGGGTCTCACTAAGTTGTTTAGCACCTCCCCTTGCTGAGGTTGACGTGAACTCTTGATCCTCCTGCCTCAGCCTCCCTAACTACTGGGATTACAGGCTGGCACCACTGTGCCCAGCCTCGTCATAATTTTGCACCATGAATAATTGTATGGTCATGTGTCCATGTGAAGATTCTATCAGTTGGTATTTCAGAGTGAAGGGCAAAACATCACACTGGGGACAGCCATGCAGCCAAAAGATTTATTCAACAGCCTTTGTGGCCGGTAGCAAAAACCGGAGAAGAGGTGCTTTGGTCGAAGGTCGAAGGTCGAAGAGGTGGGAGAGGGGAGTCAGGGAGAAGGGAGTGTGCAAGCTCTGGACAGAAGGTGGGTGCTTGGTCGCACTGGCTAGGATCTCTGGAGCGGTTGGCTAAAGCAGCTGCTGTCTGGCTGGAGGCTGGAGCTGTCAGCTGGGAGCGGCTGTCGGGCTGAAGGCGATGGGTCTGGAGCTGTTGGCTGGGGCAGCTGCCGTCGGCTGGAGGCGATGGGTCTGGAGCTGTTGCAGTGGCTTCCTCCTCTCTGCAGCAACTAGCCGATGTATCTGTCTTCCTCCTCTCAGCAGCGACAAGCCGATGTTGTGTGTCCATGTGTCTCTGTCTGATCTGAGTCTCTTGAACAGGGCCTTATATAGGGATTTCTGGTGGGGGGTGCACTAGAGCAACCCCAACACCATTGGCTCTTTGCCCATAGAACAGGGCGACCTTTAAGCCTATTGGCTCTTGCCTAGAGAAAAGAAACATTCTGCTCCGGGAAGGAACATCCTGTCTGGAACATCTTGTCTGGAGAATGAAACAAGGTTGCTTCTCTTAGGGTGTGGAAAACTCTGAGAGGGGAGGGTAACCTATCTATCACAGAGTGTCCTGATTAGTGATGTTCCATGTATGATGGTGTTTATCTAATATGGCATTTATGAGTTTATATGTATTTTGAAGTCCAGTAGTTCAGGATAATAACTCAAGTATGGAGTCTGATAAGTTTTGACATAATGTACTGGGGGGAGAGGGAGTTCGTTCCAAGTTCTCATATATGGGATCTGAGTAAGATGTTCACTCTTAAATAAAATAAAAACATCATGTAGCAAGCTATAACATTTGGTCTCGGATTTTCTGTTACTTCTTATGTTGTCCGATAGGTCCTAATTCTCAAGGATTACCAGCATAACAGTTGCATACAAAAGATTCACACACACACACACACACACACACACACACACACAAAACCACAGTATGATGATTATTATGATATTAATAATGATAATGGTCACAATATCACTTAACGGTTATTAGACTTTCTCTGGTTACAGGTACATTGCTAAACACTTCATACACTGTGGCATTTAATCTCCACAAAAGTCCTGTGAGGTGTGTGACTGTTATTAGCTCCATTCCATACACATAGATATTGAAGCTTGGATATATAATTTGCCCAAGACTACACAGTCAAAACAAAGATAGAATTGGGTCTCCACCACTTAACTGAAAAAAAGAAAAAGGAAAAAAACAAAACAGATAAGTCAGAAGTAAAAGGCACAGTGTGTGTAAACTCAGATTGAGTCCCTGATTGGATCTCTTCTAGTATCCTCTGGACTGACACCCACTAAAGGACCAGACCAGAAGGAACCCGGTGGAGCCGGAGCAAACGCCTGTTCAGATCCTTTCCGTATTTTCATTATCACCGCAGCGCGAGCTCTCAGGTTCTGCCTTCCCGCAGCCTCAAGCCACCTGCGCAGGCGCACGGAGACCCGGAACTTGATTTCGCTGGTCCTCTTGTGCTGCGAGTGCGACGGCCCTGGCGCGGAGGGAGCGCGCCCAGCTGGGCCGCGCCCGGGGATGGGAGGGGCCTCTGTCAGCGGCCCAGTGACATGGCCGTAGAGTTTGGTGAAAGAATGGCGGGAAATCCACTTCTCAAGTGGAAGGAGGGGCAAGAAGTTGGACCTGCAGACGAGTTCCACTCACCCATCCATTTAGTCCAGAAATATTGTTAGTAACTGCTGGGTGTGGCCACAACCTGGCGTGAAGACTGCTCTCAAACTCCTGCACTTGACAGATATCACAGAACATGCAGAGGCAGGGGGCTGGGGAACGTTAGGGATGTCCCTTGAACCTCCACCCCACACCCAATCCCAGCGTCCACACGAGAGATGTAATGCAGTGGGAGGATAAAATGCACCTCAGTCAGGACTCCTGTTTGCAGCCAGCAGTGGATTGGCAGCCAGATTGTCTATTCTATGGTTTCTATTCCATCCACTGTTCTCTGGGGCGCCTGCTCTTAATACCGTGAGATCAGGAACAGGTCCTTGTTTCCGGTGGTGGTTAAGGTGACACCTGAGGCAAACAGCAAGTTTTATTTAAGAAAGGGACAGAGACAGACTTCTCTGAGGAGAAGGGATCCCACAACTAGGTTCCGTGGGAGGGGGTAGTATTTATCTCTCTTATAGATCCAGAACACCCCTTTTAATTATGCCTTCTCTTTCTTTTCTTTTTTGCTGGTACTGGGAACTCAACCCAGGGGCGCTTAACCACTGAGCCATATCCCCCAGCCCTTTTTAAATTTATTATTATTAGTTTTGAGACAGGGTCTTGCTAAGTTGCTTAGAGCCTCACTAAGTTGCTAAAGCTGGTTTTGAACTTATGATCCTCCTGCCCAGCCTTCCCAGTTCCTGGGTCACCACACCTGCCCAGCTGCCTTCTCTTTCTTCTCTGTGTATGTGTCTAAGGACAGGAAGGAGCAGGAGCACCAATCCTTAGCAACACATTGTGTTGAGGAGTACAATCACGAGCAACCCATTGTCTTTTCTTTGATAACCAATCCTTGTCTTCTCAGACCCAATCTTTCATTACCTATATTGACCACCTGACCTTTGCCCCCGGTCTCACCATCAGCATTTATCTTAGGGTCATGAATTGCCTGTTTTGATGTCAGTGTCCTCCTAAGATTGTATGATCTAGGGAAGTGGGGACAGGTCTTGCTCACAGTTGAATCCCCAGTTCCCAACACAGTCAGTCTTACCTGGGACTTTACCTGGATAAATGATAAACAAATGAGCAGCCCAGTGGGCTATGTGATGGTTAGCATACAAAGATGAATGAGCTCAGTCCTACTTGTCCAGGAGCTCACACTCTAGTCAGGTTGGACCACTCCACAACATGAAGTGAGGAAAGTGAAGCCAGGATTAGACAGGCAGGCAGCATAGATAGGCAAATCAAGTCAAGTCAGATCAAGGAAGTTGAGTGTCTGGAAGTTGGAAACTGTCCCCTGAGGGATTTGAAATGTTAATTCCTTTAGAGCACTTCCTCCACCCTTATCAAAAACCTGCCCCTGATCCAACCTGTTGCTAAGGTAACCCGTCCCAGGAATTTCCCCTACCTACAGGGAGCTTATAGGGTTGTTATTGTGTCCTTGGCTTCACCATCCTGCCCTTCCTCCTTCAGCCCACCAGTTTCCCACCTTTTGGCCAGCCCACTGAGCATTCCTGGGCCTAGTCACATATCCAGGAAGGAGAGAAATAGGGGGAAGTTGGCAGGAGAACAAAGGAAACTAGGACATATAAAATGGGTGAAGGGCAAAAATCACACCAGTGACAACCGTGCAGCCAAGAGATTTATTCACCAGTCTTTGTGGCTGGTCAGAGGTCAAAGAGGTGCTGGGAGAGAGGAGTCAGGGAAAGGGGAGTGTGCAAGCTCTGAACAGAAGGTCTCTGGAGCTAAGGCAGCAGCTGCCATTGGGCGGGAGGCTGGAGCTGTTGGCTGGGGCAGCTGCGGCAGCTGCCGTCCGGTTGAAGGCAGTGGATCTGGAGCTGGAGCAGTGGCTGCCTCCTCTCAGCAGGGATGAGCTGTTTTGTGTCTAGCTCCAAATGGACTGGAACTTAAATAGGGATTTCAGGTGGGAGGTGTACTAGAGCAACCCTTAACGCTATTGGCTCTTTGCCCATGGAACAGGGTGAACTTTAAGCCTATTGGCTCCTGCCCAGGGAAAAAAAAACATCCTGCCCAGAGAACAGAGCGACCTTTAAGCCCATTGGTTCATTCCTGGAAAATGAAACAAGGTTGCTTTGCTGGCGGGGTGTGGGGGGGGTAGCCCATCTATCAAAGGGCAGAACACCTCTGTCTGGGGATACCAGGATACCAGCTATGCCCCCCCCCTTCTGCCTCCTGGGAGAAGTATATTACCCATCTTTAAATAAACCCTGCTTTATATGCTTGCTTCAGCATGTTTTTCTAATGATCAAACTTCAACATTTGAGGGAGCAGAACTAGTCACCAGCAACCAGCGGTATCTAAAGGAAGCACTCAACAAAGGAGCAAATAAGTGGGGATGTGTCTCTAGAAGGCAATCCTCTTACTGGTTCCCAGGGAGAAAGCAAAAGAGAGGGATTTTCTTATACAAATCTAATCTGTAACTGGATGACTAACACCCATCAATGTCTTACTTTCATTTTAAGGATAAAATTCAAAGTCCAAAGTGAAACCTCTCTACCGTGTAGCCTGCCAAAGTCTTCACTCTTCTACTCTGCTCTTCCCCTTTGTCTTTCTGTTTCACCCCCTGGCCATCTTTCAATTCCTGAAACACATCCTCCCTCCTCAGGGATCTTGCACAGCTGCTTAGTGTGTTCTTTTCTTGCTTTTGGCGTTCCCAACACCTGCCCATCCTCTAGATCTCAGATTAGGCAGCACTTACAAAAGAAACCTTCTCTGACTCCCAGACTGTCATTACAAAGATTGATTAAAGCAAAAAAGTATATATGTTTAGAATTCCATTCACTCCTCCAATGTACTGTTCACTTTTCTCCACCATGCCTTGCACCCACTGGAGATTGACCTTTGTGTTCTACACTGTCCCCCTGGCCCTCTGCAGATCAGGGAAAATGGGCAGCAGTTCAGAGCAAGAGGACTCAAAGTGTTCATCCCCTGCTCCCTCCAGCCCTCCAGACAGAAAGCAGCAGACTGGCAGCTCCCTGACCTAGTGCCAGCTACAGCTCTATCAGGCAGCTGTCTCCATGGAGATTCCTTTGTCTCCAGGTTCCAGGAACAGCCCCTTCCTCTTCCTTGCCCCTTCAGGCTAAGGGGTGCCCATCAGCAGTGCTGTCAAATACTGCCTTATTACTTGTGGTGCCCTAGTCCCTGCCTACTTCTTTGAAAATGGTTCCTGCATTTAACACTCCTCAAATTACCCTCTTGAAGTATACCATCTGTTTCCTCTGGGGATCATGATTAAGACACTGCCCTGGGGAATTTTTCCTGTAACTAAAATTTACATCACTGATGTCAAGTCTTTTCCTTAGGGCCAATAATAAGGGATCTGATTCTTTTTATTTATAAAACAAAATGCTGTGTGGTTATTGAAAAGTCACGCTTTTGAAAACAGAAACAAGATGCAAACAATATGTTGAATTTTACCCCAATTTTATTTTAAAAAATCAAAAAAAGTTAAAGTATGTATGTATATTTAAAAGATTTAGTGAATATACTCTAAAATGTTGCTAGTTATTTTGGGGGTGAAAGGTTTAATTTTTCCTTTAGGATTTTCTATATTTTCCTGGTTTGCTGTAATGATTTTGCATTATTATTATTATTATTATTATTTTGGTACTGAGGATTTTTTTTTTTTTTTTTTTTTTTTTTTGTGGTACCGGGGATTGAACTCAGGGGCACTCGACCACTGGGCCACATCCCCAGCCCTTTTTTGTATTTTTTATTTAGAGACAGGGTCTCACTGAGTTGCTAAGTGCCTCGCCATTGCTAAGGCTGGCTTTGAACTCACGATCCTCCTGCCTCAGCCTCCCAAAGTGCTGGGATTACAGGCGTGCGCCACCGTGCCCGGCTTGTTTTTCTTTTGTACCAGGAATTGAACACAGTGGTACTTAACCACTGAGCCACATCCCCAGCCCATTTTTGTATTTTATTTAGAAACAGGGTCTTGCTGACTTGCTTAGCGCCTTGCTAAATTGCGGAGGCTGACTTTGAACTTGCAATCCTCCAGCCTAGCTGCTGGGGTTACAGGTGCGCCAACGTGCCTGGCTGCTGTGTTATTGTTATCAAAGATATATAAATGTTATTTTTAACCATTTTAACCTAATCCAAGTATGCAAGTTATAAAATTAATTCACCAATTAAAGTATAAATTAAATAAGACAATGGAGATATATTGCCTAGGACATTACTTCGTATAGGGTTACACAAATTAGCCATTTCTGGGTGAGTCATAAATATTAATTATTATATTGTATTTTAATAGAACGATGCTGAGCTCCTTTGGTTCAATTCTATCATTTAACATATAGCAAAATCTGTAAATTGGAATCATCCCATGAGAGGTTAAGTGGCTTCCCTGAGGTCAGATCCAGCTAATTAGTGCTTTCACTTCACCCTTTTTTTCTCTAAAGACTTCCTCTAAGATCTGCTTCCTTCCCTCTGGAGAAATAGTTCTTTTCCTGTATTTGTCATTATCCACAACTTAGTTAATTCTATTACAGACTTTTTCTTTAAGTAATTAACCTTGTTTCTATCTTTGTCTTAGAATGCCATGTACAGTTTCTTCTTCTCTCTCCTTGTCTCAGTTCTACTTTGATTATGAAAGTAGACTTTATTAGGTGAGGTGAGTATTAGGGGTAGAAATGGTAAAAATAAATTCAAAAGTTTCAGAGTAAAATTGGGTTTAATAAAGAATGAATGTTAAAAACAATGAATGTCATCAATTTTCAGATATTTTAACATGTCTTGTATTCCCCTTCAGAAATTGCAGAATGCCCATTGACACCCTTCTCTCACTCTTTATGAAAATTATTTTTTCAAATATTTATTTATTTATTTTAGTTGTACACAATGCCTTTTATTTTTACATGGAGCTGAGGGTCGAACCTGGGCCTCGCACGTGCTAGGCGAGTGCTCTACTGCTGAGCTACAACCCCAGCCCATATGCCAAACTCTTTAGTATTAAAAAAGAATAAGTTTAGGTGTAAAGCTTGATGAGTTTTGACAAATGTATGCATCTGTGCAACCATCATCTACAAGAGAGAAATTTCCTTCACTTCAGAAAACATGTTCTCCTTCCCGTCATCCTGCCCCTTCCTCCCCTGACACACAGCCACTATTCTGAGTTCTTCCTCTCCCTTTTACCCCTCTCCCCTTCCTTCTTTTCTTCCTCCCTCCTTCTTTTCCTTCCTTGTGCTAGAGATTGAACTCAGGGCCTTGCACATGCTAAGCATGCACTCTACCATTGAGATAACCCCCAGCTCCAACTGTTCTGATTCCTATCACAATAGCTTGGTTTTATCTGTTCTTATGCAGTTATATGCTTTCATTGCGTAAAAGCTGTTCGTTCCTTTATACTTCTATGTAGTATTCTACTGTATGAAAATACTGCAGTTTATTGTTCTGGTGATAATAAGAATTAGGTTATTTCCAGTTTGGGCTATTATGAATAAAACTACTGTGAACATTCCTGTATGAATTTGTCGTTGTTTCTTAGGTAGTTGTGCTCCTTTCTTTTGGGTTTATATCTAGGAATAGAATTGCTTTACCATGAGGTAAATAATGCATGTTTCATTTTATAAGAAACCACCAGATTTCCAGAGTTGTTGCTCTATTTATAGTCATTTCCATGATCCCACATCTTCATCAATACTTAGAATTACCAATCTTTTTTATTTTAGCCATTTTGGTGAATATGTTGAGTACCTTTTCAGAGGCTTAGAATATGTCTTGTGTGTGCGTGAGAGAGAGAGAAATATCTGCTCAAATCTTTTGCCATTTAAAAACTGAATTTGCCTTTTTGTTATTGATTTGAAAGAGTTCTTAAGATAATTTGCTTATCTGTATTTTGTCTATTCCAGTTTGTAGTTTGCTGTTGGACTTCTTTAAACTATCACTTAATGAGCAGAAAATTTTATACAGTTATTAAAATATACCATTTACACAAATTTGTCTTTTGCTTTAAAAGTTAACACAAAAAGAATTGGTATAACATAGTTCCATATGTTGATTTTTTTCCTTAGTAATATACCATAGAGATCTTTCTGTATCAGTACATATAAAACTATATTTGCTTTTTAGTGGATCCATAATATTTCATAACATGTAAGACTGTGCCTAGCACAACCACTTACTGTATATAAAATACACTGTACAAAGTCACAATCACGGGCATACTCTAATGTTTCTTTAATATTCCTCTAATGACAAACATCTACCTAGCTGTCAGGGATTTTGTTCTATGAGCATTGCTCATACTGAACATCCTTGTTCATTTATCTCTGTGCATAAGTGTGAATATTTTTGTATAGCAGATTTTTAGATCTTAAATTTCTGAGTTAAGGCCCTTGCTTACTGATACCACTTCAAATTTTGGTGATCACTGTCCAATTTCCCTCCCAAAAACCTGTCCCAGTTTTCACTCTAACAAAGAATCTGAATCTAAAGTGCTTTTATCTCCATCTCTCACCAATATGGGGCATTATCAATTCTGGAAATGTTTGCTTGATGGATAGCTAAAAATGATATCTTAGGGTTTTAAGTTACATATCTCTATTTAACTGATAAGAATATTTCATAAGTTTAGTAATCACTTGAATTTATCTTTCAAGTCAATTTTTTTTTGGTTAGTTTTTGGGCGTAAGAGATTTATGTGCATACTTTAACAATCTATGTGTGTCTTTTATCTGTCATGATATATATGTATATATTATTTTTTTAACCATACCAAAGCTGGAAATATTTATAAGATCTAATAGCAGTGGATTTGGGGTTTAGTGATTTGCTTGTAAAGGCCTTCTCCATGCCTCAGAAAGTATTCTTTGATTTTTTTCCCCTAAGATGGTTTTCCTATAACATTCAGAAGTTAGGTTGGAATATAAATAAATTTTTTATTTCCAGATTCATAGCCCATCATCCAACACCACCTATTGAATCATCTTTTCCTTCACGTACTTGAAATGTCACATTCGTCATGTCCTAAATTCAGATATATACATATGTGTGTGCTTGTGTGTGTGTGTGTGGTATATGAGACGATCTTAATTCTCTACAGCAAGGAGACTAAATACCAATGGCTCCAGCTGGAACTCTGAAATAAGTCATCATTTTTTGTTCTATGGTCTCTGTTTCCATGGGCCGCTCCCAGTCAGTGATTGGAGCTGAAGAGAGGCTAAAACAGGTCCCTTTCTAGAAGATGAGGGATTCTTCTGACATGTGGCTTTGGCTCAAGAACTTCTTGTTGGCCTTGATGAAACTTTCTTAGAACTGCACAGCCAGGGAACACCTTCCCTCCCTCTCTCCTTCCTGGAAGGTCAGACCTGCATCACGGTCTCATGGTTTTCCTAGTCACCTCCACTACTTCCCCATTTATCTTCATAAACATGCTTCTCCATAGATGGAACACATCTCATCCCACCTTGCTTCTGCTTCTCAAAGGATTGGGACTGATAAGGTAAAATGTGGATCTCTTTAACTTCATTGATCTATTTGTTAATTACAAAAGCTTTAAGTATGGGTTGAAGTTTGATTCAGCAATTCCTTTACATTGTCCTTCTTATCAGAAGATTGTTGACTATTGTCGTGAATCAATTTCCTAGCTGAATTTGTTTCATGAAAAGTTTATTTGTACTTAATGCATACATATGATGGCAAAGAATACAGAAGATATATGAAAAATAAGTTTCCCTCCCACCTCTGACTCTCAGTCTACTAACTCCTGTATAGTTTCAGAAACATTTCTTTTTTTTTTCAAATTTATTTTTTATTCTAAGTTGTTATAAATGACAGCAGAATGTATTACATTTCATATTATACTTGTAGAGCACATTTTTACATATCTCTGGTTGTGTACAAAGTCTATTCACACCATTCGTGACTTCATACATGCACTTAGGGTAATGATATCCATCTCATTCTACCATCTTTTTTTTTTTTCTTCACCCTTTTGCTCCCTCCTTTCCCTCCCTCCCCATTGGCCATTCTAGTGTTCCTCTAATCCTCCTATGTTCCCCATCCCAACCCCACTGTGAATCGGCCTCAGAAACATTTCTAATACATACTAGTATATGTGTGTACTGTGCTATGTGCGGGTGTTGTGTGCTATTATTTGGATGTGGTTTGAGTCTGTTTCCCAAAGGCTCGTGGGTCAGAAGCTTGGCCCCAGGGTCATACAAAGAGGTGATGAGACCCTTAAGAGGTGGGCCCTGTTGGGTGCTGTGATGCATGCCTGTAATCCCAGTTGCTAGGGAGGCTGAGGCAGGAAGATCTTGAGTTCAAAGCCAGCCTCAGCAATTTAGGGAGGCCTTAAACAACTTAGTGAGACCCTGTCTCAAAATAAAATATAAAAAGGGCTGGGGATGTGGCTTGATGGTTAAGCACCTCTGGGTTTAATCTCCAGTATTTAAATAAAAAAAAAAGAGTTGGGACTTAATGGGAGGTCATAGGGGGCATTGCCCTCAGATGGCATTAAGGTAGTTCTCATGGGACCCTGAATTAGTTTTTACAAAAGTTGTTATAAGAGCAAACCTGGCCCCTCCCCTCTCTCTCTGGTTTCCTGACCTGTAATGTGATCTCTTCCTCTTACATATATGCCTGCCATTTCCATGCCTTTCACTGTGAGGTTTTCACCAGAGCTGAGCAGATGCTTGTGTCATGCCCTGGAACCTCCAGAACTATGAGTTAAATAAACTTCTTTTCTTTATAAAATATCAGCCTCACGTATTTTGTTATAATAACAGAAAACCGACAAATATAGTACATATGAATACATTCCTTCCTTCTTGGACCAGACTATTGCATAGTATATGTTCCCTACATTGTACTTTGCTTTTTTTAACTTACCAATAGAACTTGAAGGCTTCAATGTCAATATTTATAGTTTTGATTCATTCTTTTTAGTAACTATGTAGCATGTTCTTGTTCCCTTCCAATATACATTTAAATAGTTCTTCTGTCTTCGCTGTAATGATACATAGAGTGAATCAAGGAACTTTAGAATTACCCCATCCAGTTCAGTGTTGTTGTTGTTTTTTTAATCTCCATTGAGATTTTAAATGAAATTGCCTTAAAATTTACAGATTTAATTTGGGCAAAAGAAAAATCATTTTATTTGAGTCTTCCCAACCAACCACATAGAATGTTTTTGCTTTCCATTTAGTTAAAAGAACAAATTTTTACATGGTTTGGCTGTTTTTTTTTTTTTTTCCTTTTATCAGCAAAGATCTTATTCTTTTGTTTAGATTTATTCCTAAAACACTTTCTGTTAATACTGAAAATGGAAATTTAAAGAGCTTTGAGGAATTTTTAAAAGTTTAGAAAGAATAAACTGTATCCCCTCAAAATTCATATGTTGAAGCCCTACCTCCAATGTGACAGGACTTGGAGACAGGGCCTTTAGGGAAATACTCAAGATGAAATGAGGTCATAAGGGTGGAGCCTTAATCTGATAGGAGAAGAGATCACATGTTGGGCTGCGTTGTGGATCAGTAGTAGAGCACTTGCCTGACACGTGTAAGTCACTGGGTTCGATTCTCAGCACCACATATATATAAATAAATAAATAAATAATAAAAGGTCCATTGACAACTAAAAAATATTAAAGAGAGAGAGAGAGATCACATGTAATCCCATGGATTCAGGAGGCTGAGGCAGGAGGATACAGAGTTCAAAGCTATCCTCAGCAAAAGTGAGGTGCTAAGCAACTCAGTGAGACCCTGTCTCTAAGTAAAATACAAAGTAGGGCTGAGGATGTGGCTCAGGGGTTGAGTGCCCCAAGTTCAATATCTGGTACAAAAAGAGAGAGAGAGAGAGAGAGAGAGAGATCTGCCAAGTGTGGTGGCATACACATCTAATTCCAGCCACTCTGGAGGTTGAGGTAGGAGGATTGCAAGTTCAGGGCTAGCCTGGGCAAATTAGTGAGATCCTGTCTTAAAATAAAAACATTAAGAGGACTGGGGATGTAGCTCAGTGGTAGAGCGCTCCTGAGTTCCATCAGCAGTACTACAAACAAGCAAATGAAACTAGAAACAAGGAAGAGACCCCAGAAATCTCCTTCTTTCCAAGTGCACAGAGAAATAGTCATGGGAGGACACAAGGTGAAAAGGTGAAAAGGCAACCATCTGCAAGCCAGGAAGGGGGACCACATCAGCCCTAAAGTAAAGAGAGACCATAAAATACCATGTCCCTGAATGCCCTTTTCTCTTCCCCCAAACCTACTCAAGTGGAGGGAACAATGAGAGCAAGCCTGGCTGGAAGGTCCAGATACATATTATCTTGGAGGACACTGGCTTTCTCTTATGCACACGGTGAACTAGGGCAAGTTAGTGTTATCTGCAAAAAGCTACTCTCTTGCATGTACACCAGGACAATCGCTCCTCCTTGGAATGCTGGTCACTCATGCAGGCTAAGCAAGCTAATGCTGATGATGTCATCACTTCTATAGCCTAACATATAAAACCCCTGAGTGGGGACTGGTGCAGAACTGAGGGTGCCGTGGAAAGGAAATGTGTCACTCATTCAACCAGCCACCCCTGGACAAAACACCATGAGGAAGAGGAGGTGCAGCTGGCCAAAGCACCATGAGGGAGAGCCTGCTGCCACTGAACCCTTCTTGGAGCAGTCTCTGATCTCTTGTGAAATTTCCCTGATAAATCGTCTGTCTCTGTGCTGTCTCTGGGCATTTTTTTTTTTTTTTTTTTTTTTTTGGCTTGTCTGCAAAATACCCAACTGCCCTGGCACAAATAGGCTGTGGACAAGATAAGGCCTTGACAGAAGCCAAATTTTCTGAAATTTTGATCTTGCACTTCCAGCCTCCAGGACAGTAAGAAAATAAAATTCTATTGTTTAGCAGAACATCTGTGATATTTTGTTATGGCAGCCCTAGTGAACTAATACGGACTGAAACTGGCAAGAGCATTTTGTTCAAGTTAGTGGGAGTGGGCAATGGCAAGTGTGGTGTTGGTACTGGTTATGCTTTTCTTTTTTATGGCACTGGGGATTGAACCCGGGGTGCTTGACCACTGAGTGACATCCCCACTCCTTTTAATTTTTTTTATTTTTGAAACAGAGTCTCACTAAGTTGTTTAGGGCCTCTATAATTTACTGAGGATGGCCCTGAATTTGTGATCCTCCTGCCTCCGCCTCCTGTGTCACTGGGATTATATATGTGTACCACCACACCTTGCTGGTAGTGGTTATGCTTTTTAGATGGTTGGTTGAGGGCAGGTGGTGTTAAGTCAGGGAAGTACAGAGGATTATTGAAGACAGGGACTTTATATGTAATGAAGAGAGAAAAAGGTTATGATAAAAGAGTAGATTGTTACTCTTGATCTTTACAGAGGAAATGAAGAACAGTGGAGCAGATTAGAAACTAAGAGAACTAGCTAAGCATGGTGGCACATGCCTGTAATCCCAGCAACTCAGGAGGCAGAGACAGGAGGATCACAAGTTGAAGCCAGTCTCAGCAATTTAGGAAGGCCTAAGCAACTTAGCAAGATCCTGTCTCAAAAAATAAAAGGGCTGGGGATGTGGCTCAGTGGTTAAGTGCCCCTGAGTTCAATCCCCAATACCCACCCCAAAATAAATAAATAAATGGAAAAAGGAGAAGAAGAAGAAGAAGAAGAAGAAGAAGAAGAAGAAGAAGAAGAAGAAGAAAAACTAAGAGACCTAGTTGCAAGTTATGTTTTGCTGCCAACCTGTACTATAAACATTTGTGAAGGGAGCTGCCACATAGGAGTGAGCCTGGAGTGACAGAGGTGTGGGACTGGATTCTGCTCACAGTGCCAGAGCAGGTGGGCCTCACCTCTGGTTGGCAGGGGAATGAAGCTCTGGGAGTGGGTGTCACCCAATGGGACTGAGCTACACCCCCCTGAAACCCAATCACTTGCCTCATTTGGGTGGAACTTTTTTTTTTTTTTTTTGGGGGGGGTGGAACATTTGGGTGTCTTTCCCTCAATAAATAGGGCTTCAGGTGTGTTCTCTCTCTCTCTCTCTCTCTCTCTCTCTTGTCTGCCTCTCTTGATTTCCTTGTGGAAGCTGAGGCCAAGGATCCATTGCTGAACCCCAAGAAAAAGGTATTTTCTCTGTCTTTGTGTGATTATTCAGTGCCAACCCAATTCACCGAAGTGACCCTGACTGATTTCGTCGTGTGTCGCGGCACATTTGTGCTTTCTAAGCCCGGATCTGTGGGACGATGGACACGGACTGGGAGATTTCTCAGTTCACCTTCACTTCCGACAATGTAGAATTCCATGGCTGTCTCTTCAATTTGGTTCAGAAGCTCCCAGCACAAATGAATGCTTCTGTTCCCACAGACTACCTGAACCTTAGAGATGAGAGACTTTCTGGGTTGTACATAGGAGTAGACCTATTTACTACTCTTTTCCTTAAATCACCTCCAACTCTCTGGCTTTGTAACTGAGGGAGATCAAAGTCTGGTAAACTGGGCTGAAACTTTGGGGTAGGAGGGCAGGGAATTTGACAAGAGCCCCACTTGCACCTGAAAAGTGGCTCTTGGGGACTCTGCTTCTCAGGACCTGTAGACTATACTGCCATTTGAGGGCTGATTTTGGCTTTGACTAGCAAATGCTGAGCTTTCACTCGCTATGTTTTATATTCCCTCAAGTGCATAGTTTACCTCTGTGTGGGAATAATTGGGGCAATGCATAGGAAGGTCCCATTCTCCACTCCTTACTTTAGTATCTTCTCCTGTGTTGGATTTGACAAATAGGATAGACGTGGTAAGCAGTTGTCATAGGATGAATGATGGGATTGCAGTTCCTAAAGCAAGGGGATGAGTAGGAGGAAATATGTAAAAACAGAAAGATCCTGAATGTTAAATTCTCAACTGCCTAGTACTTTGTAAAAGAAATCAAAATACAGATGGTCTCTAACTTAGGATAGTTTGACTTACAAATTTTTAACTTTTCTGTGGTGTGAAAGTGACACATGTTCAATAGAAACCATACTTCAAATTTTGCATTTTGATCTTTTCCCAGGCTAGTGATATGTGGTATGATCCCCCCTCATGCCAACTCAATTTCCCATTCAGCCGCATGATCGCGAGGGTAAAAGACTGATACACTACAGGGGTTGAACTGCAATGTTCAGAGTTAAATGTAATTTCAGCCACAATGTTTTCAAAGTACAATAAGTTTTTCAAGAAGTAAGGTGATCATAAATCAAGGAGCATCTATAATAATTGCCCATTTTAGAAAATAACTATTTAGTTTCAAGGATAAAGTTAACAAACACACTTTTCATTTGAAGCCATCTTTTGTTTGTTTAGCATTTGGTGTGTGTTTTTTTTTTTTTTTTTTTTTTTTTTGGTACCAGGGATTGAACTCAGGGGCACTCGACCACTGGGCCACATCCCCAGCCCTTTTTTTTTTTCGTATTTTATTTAGAGACAGGGTCTCACTGAGTTGCTAAGTGCCTCGCCATTGCTGAGGCTGGCTTTGAACTCGCGATCCTCCTGCCTCAGCCTCTCAAAGTGCTGGGATTACAGGCGTGCGCCACTGCACCCGGCTGGTGTTTGTTTTTATTTGGCGATAAATATAGATTCATGTGCAGTTGTGAAAAATAATAGAATCATCTATATACATTTCATTCAGTTTCCTACAATGGTAACCTCATGCAAAACCAGGGTACAATATCACAACCAGGAAACTGACATTGATTAATTCACACACCTTATTTCAGCTTCCCCAGGGATGCTCTTTTGTGGATACTGTGTGCATATGTATCTAGTTCTATGCAATTTTACTACATATGTAAATTTATGTCACTACCATGATAATCAAGATATACAATAGTTCTGTATTAGTCAGGGTTTTCTAGAAAAATAGAACCAACATGATGCTATAGTTTGGATATGATTTGGATATAGTTTGGATAAGCTATCTTCAAGATGAAGAACAAACAAAGCCAGTGGTTCAATTCTGTCCAAGTTCAACAGCCTGAGAATCAGGGATATTGACAGTGTAATGCCAACTTTGAGACTAAAGGCTTAAGAAACAGGGGATTGATGGTGATAGTCCAGAGTCCAAAGGCCCACAAACCAGGAGCTCTGATGTCTGAGAGCAAGAGAAGATCAATGTCTCAGCTCAAGAAGAAAGGGAGGTCCCATTCTCCACTCCTTACTTGTTAGTATCTTCTCCTGTGTTGGATTTGACAAGTAGGATAGACTTGGTAAGCAGTTGTCATAGGATGAATAATGGGATTGCAGATGGGATTGCAGAATGGGACCTTACTTCTATTAGTAAGGACAAATCTTTACTCAGATTCAAATGTTAATCTCTTCTAGAAGCACTCTGAATAATGTACCCAGAAAAAAATAACATTTTACCAGCTATCTGAGCATCCCTTATCCCAGACAAATTGACACACAAAATTAACACCACAGGTTCTATCACAGAATCCCTCCTGTTGAGATTTATAACCTCAGCTACCTCCTACCATTCCCCTCCTGGAAACACTAATGAGTTCTCCATTTCCATAATTTTTTTCACTTTGAGAATGTAATATGTATCCTATTGAGATTGGCTTCCCCACTCCATCATTACTCTCTTGAGATTCGTTCAAGTTGTTTCATGCATCAAAAGTACAGTTTCTTTTTATTGCTGAATAGTATTCCATGATATGGATGTACCACAAATTGCTTAACTGTTCACTTACCTGAAGAACATTTAGGTTGTTTCCCAGATGTTTGTTTGGGGCTTTTTCAAATAAAACTATAATGAACATCTTTACATAGGTTTTATTTATTTATTTTGGTACCAGAAATTGAACCCAGAGGCACTTTACCACTGAGCTACATCCCCATCCCTTTTTAGTTTTTATTTTGAGACAGACAGGGTCTCACTAAGTTGCTTAGAGCCTCCCTAAATTGCTCAGGCTGGCTTTGAATTTGCAACCCTCCTGCCTCAGCCTCCCAAACTGCTGAGATTACAGGTGTGTACATTCACGCCAGCTTTATCATGCCTGACTTTATACAGGTTTTTAAAAAAATGAACATAAGGTTTAATTTATCTGGGAATAGTTCACTTATTTTAGACTATTTGATAACCAGAGCCATATAAAGGGGAAGGCCAACACAGCTGTCTTGGATAGAAATGTACAAAGGGTGCTAAAATTTCTTTGGAGAGTTTTTTCGTTTGGTTTGGTTTGGAATCAGGGTGGAGTTCAGGGGCACTTAACCACTGGGTCACATCCCCAGCCCTTTTTATTTTTATTTTAAGACAGGGTCTGATTAAGTTTCTTAGGGCCTCATTTAGTTGCTGAGGCTGGTTTTGAACTCAAGATCCTCCTGCCTCAGCTTGAGTTGCTAAGATTTATAGGTGTGCGCCACTGTGTCCAGCTTCTTTGGAGAGGTTTGAAGTAAAAACAATTCTTCTTATCAAAACTCTTCTTGGGAAGAATACCATGGCATAAAAATGGTTAGAACAAATATTTGTAAGGTCTTAAACTTCTTTCTTATAAAAGTGCTCTAGTTTATTGAAAGTATTTTGTTATGCTGAGTGGCATCTGCTAAATAAAATTTTTTGGAGGCCAACAATTTGGCCAAAGCTCCTGCACTAGGCCCAACAGACAAAACCAAGATGAAGTTACTTGTGTTGAAATTTCATGCCACCAAATGTAGTACTAAGTTGTCTATCTGACCTAAGAAATCAGGAGAGAGAGATAACGGCCAAATCCTTAAACAGGCCAATTTTAGCCAACATGATAAGGAAATCTCCTTTGCTTTAAACTTTATAAGGAAAATAATTTTGAAATGATCAATGCACTTTTGAAAGTTCTGTGTCTATTTTGCTTAACCCTTTTCTGTCTGTAAAGTAAACCTCCTCTGCTCAGCACATCGGTGAAGGAGCCTATAATAAAGGAGATAGCTAAAGATTGCGGTTAGCTGAGAGCCATAAAAGATGTTCTAGTTTCCACCTGATAGTAATACATTATCCAAAGAATCTTTGTATGCCCGTGAACACTGCGTGACGCACCTGTAAGCTCGAGCTGTAAGCACGTGTCCTTGTTAAAGCTATATGTATATAACTGGGTGAGGTTGGTTAGTGTGTGCAGGAAGAAGAAGGTGGTGGTTGGAGTTAGAGCGTTTGGAGTGATTGCTGGAGCCGGAGAGAGAAGAAGAATAAAAGACCTTTTTTCATTTTCATCCTGCCTCCGAATTTTCCTGCGGCGTTCGTTGCTCCAAGGCGGTTTCCGCTTCAGGCAGCAACAAGTGGTGGCCCGTACAGGAAATTCAGCGGCAAGGTAAGAAAAAAGAAAATTTAAAAATATGGGAGTGAATATAACAATAAGTTGGTTTATAAAAGCCACGAATGAAATTTTTGATAGCAAGAACTCAGAGGATAGTGAGAAAAGTGAACAAGAAAGCATATCCTCTGACTCAGTTGAGACCAGCAAGGAGAGCAGTAATATAAATTCAAAAGTAAGAACTGCAAAAGCCATCAGAAGCTTAATAAAACTAGCTGAGGAGTATGTACTCTCCTTAGAAGCTGAAACTCAGGATACTAGTGAAAGTGATAATAGTAACAAGGAGCCAAACCATGACAGTACGGTCTCCTCCACTGAGCCAGTTAGGAATTATGAAGCTAGTAGTGAGGAGGAATCAAAAAGCGATTCAGGGAGCACAGTCTCCAATAAAAAGAACAAAAAGAAATTAAAAAAGAGAAAAGACCGTCAAATAGAGGAACCACTAGTGCCCTCTGCTCCTTCATGGATAGAATACCTAACAGAAACAATAAGGAGTATTGATCAGAATGTACGTGCCCTTGAGGTAGAAATTGGTGGCCTTTCTGAGCGCTTATACGCTCTCAAACAACATAGACCGCAGGAGCACCTAGAACTGCCAGTATTTCAAAATGAACAGGGACAAAGATATCATGAGTCCCTAGACTTTAAAACAATAAAGAATTTTAAAGAGGCGGTAATGACCTATGGGCCTCAAGCTCCGTTCACATTAAGTATGATAGAGTCACTTAACACCCTAACCTTAGCCCCCTCAGATTGGAAAAGTCTATGCAGAGCAGTACTAAGTGGGGGACAATACCTAATCTGGAAAACTCAATTCCAGGAACTTTGTTCAGAAATAGCAAAGAGAAATGCTGCAGCAGGTTTCCCTCAACGCAATATAGATATGCTCACAGGGGAGGGTCAGTTCGCCAAACTACAAAATCAGCTACAATACGATCCAGGTGTGTATGCCCAGATACACACTGCAGCTGTGAAAGCCTGGAAGACAATATCAGGCACAGGGGATCTGCAAGGCAGCCTATCAAAAGTTATACAAGGGCCTAACGAACCTTACGCTGATTTTGTAGATAGACTCTTAAAAACAACATCTAGAGTTTTTGGCGAAGTTGAGCAAGCTATGCCTCTAGTTATCCAATTAGCGTACGAGAATGCTAATAAATATTGCCAGGATGCAATAAGGCCGTGGAGAAGTAAAAAAGACTTATCAATTTATATCAGACTGTGCAAAGACATTAACGAGGCTGTTATCACAGGCAATGTAATTGCTGCAGTGATGAAAAATTCCTCCCCTCAAAATTCCCAAAGGTTTCAACCTAGAACAGGATATTCCAGACAAAAGTATTATAATCAACCAAGATATGCTAAGCAATATCCCCCAAGGGTAATAAGATCAAATTCATACCGCGCTCCAGGCCGATGCCCCAGGTGCAAAAAGGGTATACATTGGGCCAATCAATGCCATTCCAGATATGATATATATGGAAATGATTTATCAAGGATTTCAAAAAACGGGGCACGGGGCCCAATGCCCCGGGGCCCACAAATGTACGAGGCACTAGAGGAGGAATGTGCACTAGAGGAGGAATGCCCTCAGATCCAAATGATTCCTCGTCACAATCCCTCCTACCCATTAACTCCCTTATCAGAGGGACAAGAGGAAGTGCAGGATTAGATCTCTATTCTACTGCCCGGATGGTCCTGACACCTGAAATGGGGGTTCAGCTGATTCCTACGGGAATCAGGGGACCTCTCCCTTCAGGAACTGTGGGACTAATCCTTGGGCGTAGTTCCAAGAGTTTATTAGGCTTTAATGTTATACCAGCGGTTATTGATTCAGATTATAATGGAGAGATTAAAATAATGCTAAGTACACACAGGGGCATCATCTCCGTAAATCAAGGAGACAGAATCGCACAGCTGCTCCTCATTCCCAGTCTCCATAGTTCTTTTAAAAGCATGCCACAAAATAGAAATAGCAGAGCATTCGGTTCCACTGGTTCAGGACCTATGGCTTTCTGGGTTCAGGATTGTTCACAGAGGCCGATGTGCAAATTAAAAATTCAAGGTATAGAGATGGAGGGGCTGATTGATACAGGAGCTGACTCTTCCATCATAAATCTACAACAATGGCCTAAGCACTGGCCTCTGCAGAAAGCCTCAACCAGTTTAAGAGGCTTGGGATATAGTAATACCCCAGCACAAAGTGCTGTAATCTTAAATTGGCAAGACAATGAAGGCCATACAGGAACATTCCAACCTTATGTTTTAAAACAGCTTGCCAGTTACCCTATGGGGAAGAGATATCTTACATCAAATGGGGCTACACCTAGCAACCAAGCCTGCAGGTGTTAAGAATAAAAATCCTAATCATAATAAAAAAGGCAAAGGACATTTTTTCTAGGGGCCACTGAGAAAACAATTTTAAAAATACCATGGCTCTCTAATAAGCCAGTTTGGGTCCCTCAGTGGCCCCTATCCAAAGAAAAATTGCAAGCGGCCCATCAATTAATTAAAGAACAATTAGAAGCAGGACACATAGAGCCTTCCACCTCTCCCTGGAATTCTCCCATATTTGTAATTAAGAAAAAATCGGGAAAATGGAGACTATTACAAGACCTAAGACAAATTAATAAAACAATGCAAATTATGGGACCTACCCAACCTGGACTTCCTAATCCTGTAGCTATTCCAAAAAACTATTACCTTATAACTCTTGATATAAAGGACTGTTTCTTTTCCATTCCCCTACATCCTCTGGATGCCCACAGATTTGCTTTTTCAATTCCTTCTATCAATAATAATGGCCCTGATAAAAGATATCAATGGAAAGTATTGCCACAGGGAATGGCAAATAGCCCTACAATGTGCCAACTATATGTGGACAGAGCTATACAGCCCATTAAAAACAAATATCAAGACCTCATGTGTCTACACTACATGGACGATGTTTTATTAGCGCACCCTAATCAAAAAATCTTATTTAATATATTTAGTGAAATAACAAAAAATTTTAAAAAATATGGATTATATATAGCAGAAGAAAAAGTTCAAAGCAGATCACCTATACTATATTTAGGCTTTAAAATCATGGATACTTTTGTTAAACCCCCAAAAATTCTAATAAGTAAAGAACATTTGACCACCCTCAATGATTTCCAAAAATTATTGGGAGACATTAATTGGCTTCGCCCTACACTAAGCCTCACTACTGGACAATTAAAACCTTTATTTGACATCCTTCGCGGGAACCCTGATCCATCCTCACCGCGAACATTAACTCCTGAGGCCAGGAGAGCTCTAAAATTAGTAGAACAGGCCATTGAAAGATCCCATTGCGATAGATTTGATTTTGCACAACCACTAATATTGATTATTATTCCTTCACAATATACACCAACAGGAGTATTTTGGCAACAGGGACCTATATTATGGATACATTTGCCTGTCTCTCCTAAAAGTACAATTGAGTCTTATACCTCCATGGTGGCTAAACTTATTCTTCAAGGACTTAAAACCTCTACTAAAATATTTGGAATTCATCCTGCTACTATTATTACTCCTTATTCATCGTCACAGGTTGAATATTTGTGCTTCAATGATAATGATTGGGCTATAGCTAGATGCTCTACTTCTGCAAATTTTGACAATCATATTCCTAAATCTCCTATACTGTCCTTTTGTATCAATCATCCTATCATATTCCCACAGGTAATAAAAACTCAACCCATTCCTAAAGCATTTAATGTATTTACAGATGGATCCTCTAATGGTACTGCTGCAGTAGTCACTCAAAATGAAAAAATGATTCATATCACTAATCAAAAATCAGCTCAATTAGTGGAACTCGAAGCTATAATAATAGCTCTGGAAAATTTTAAAGAACAGCCTATGAATATTTTTTTCAGACAGCCACTATATTGTACATGCTGTCCCTAAATTGGAGCTAGCAGGTCCAATAGCACCACATACTCCAGCTTTTAAATTGTTTTCTCAAATCCAAAATCTCCTATGGCAACGAAAAGAACCTTTATTTATAGGTCACATAAGAGCTCACACTAATCTGCCTGGTCCTCTCCATGAAGGTAATCAAAAAGCTGATGCCCTCACTAAAACAATATTTATATTTACTACAGTACAACAAGCTACTTTATTTCATTCCCAGTTCCACGTTAACAGCACTACCTTAAGACAAAAATTTAAAATCACAAAAGAACAAGCTCGTAGAATTGTAAAAGAATGTCCATCTTGTGTAACACTTTTGCCCAATCCACATTATGGGGTTAACCCACGAGGTTTGATGCCCAATCATTTGTGGCAGATGGATGTCACACATGAGCCAAGTTTTGGAAAATTACGATTTATTCATGTCACCATAGATACATGCTCAGGCATGATTTTTGCTTCTTTACATTCCGGAGAAAAAGTTAAAGATACTATATCTCATTGTCTGCAAGCTTTTCTGCATTGGGCATCCCCAAAATGCTTAAAACAGATAATGGCCCTGCATATACATCCACATCCTTCAAACAATTTTGTACAAAGTTCAATATTATCCACAAAACAGGTATCGCTTATAATCCTCAGGGACAAGGAATAATTGAAAGAGCAAATCGGACACTTAAAAATATGTTACTAAAGCAAAAAGATGGAAACTGGAAAAATCCTAAGGACAGATTGGCAGTTGCCCTGTTTACCCTAAATTTCTTAACTTTAGATTCTAATGGACATTCGGCTGGAGATAGACACTGGAACCCACACCAACAACATAAACCTTTGGTTTACTGGAAGGATGTTCTCTCAGGTACATGGAAGGGTCCAGACCCAGTATTAATTTGGGGGAGAGGATCTGTTTGTGTTTTTCCAAAGCATGAATCCTCTCCAATATGGATACCATCTAGATTGATAAAGCAGGTACAAAGTCAAAAGGATCAAGACGAAGTTATTGAGGAGTCTAGATTGAATAAACAAGTACAAAATCAAGAGGACCAAAATGAAGGTATGGAGTGATTCCCTTAAGAGTCCTCCATTAAATTTACAACTTAAATTTCATCTTCCCGGCCGGGACAAGAAGATCTCTCTTCAGTGTATACACAATTGTATTTTTTTCTTTTATATATGTCTTTATGTCTGTGCATTTGTCTAAATTTCATGTTAATGTGATGTCACAAATATATGTTTATATGTGCGTCTGTCTAGTGTGACGTCACAAATAATTAAGCGCTTAAAAAAAAATAGGTAGATAGATATAGATCCAAATAACGTTAATTCATTTAAGCTTAGAATATTCTAATTAGATAATCAATAGATAGATAGATAAATAGATATTCATATAAGTTCAGAATATTTTAATTAGATAATCAATTATAATGATAATCAATTTTGATTTATAGTTGTCTCCGGGACTTCTCTTCAGCTGTGAATATGTTTAATGTTGTATAACCTGATATTTTGGTGTTCCGACAGAGGATCGTTTATTTGTTATTAACTTCATTTGTTTAATAGCTGATTAATTTGAATTATTTCAACAGGTATAGGATTGCTGTGTATATAGAGACTTGAGGATTCCAGCTAACAAATTATTTTTCCAAAGTGCCTTTAGCTTTTCTTTATCTTTAATGCAGTAAACACCCTCAGTTTCTCTTTGATTATTTCTGAATGTGATATTTTGCCAGCTTATGTTTGTGGGAGCTTAAGCAGCAATGTGTGTGAGCAAAGATCAACTTTTATTTTCTACTCTAATAATTCTTTTTTTAGTTTGACAGCTCACCTTTTGATCTCAGTGCTGGAATAGCACTGCCTTTCCCTTAATAATGGATGCTTGAGTTTTTAGGTAGTGGGCCCTGAAGATTTGCCGGTGGAAATGTCTAGACATAAAAAAGACGGCTGCTGCTACAACTGCAGGGACCGCGGTCGCTGCAAGCATCCCTGCTGCTCAAGCATCAAACAACCTAACCAGCAGTGTGGCCTCTGCTCTGCATGCATGGGGTCTCCTGAAACTATGTGTTATAACTTATGGACATTTCGATTTTCCATTATTTTGGGACATTACGGGACAATGCCTTGCGGGTATTTGTCTAAGAGAACTCAGTGCGTTACTTGATGAAACTAAGGGCAGCTGATTGGCTTAAAGAACTTGATACGCTATGGAAACTTGGCTCGTTAGCAGTAGGCTTGCCACCTTAAAGCCGCAGCATCTCCTAAAAATTGGACGGCTGTTAGTCAACACACAGTCGATCCTGAAGGGCTCTATTGGATGGCTGGTTAGCCTATGACGGGTAAGATCCCCAGAAGGGGACAACCTAAGACACGGCACAGTCGCACGGGACAGTCTAATGTGGCCGGCATGTCAACCTAAGCCAGGAGTCAGGACAGCCTAGACTCCCATGACGGGTAAGAATGTCGGTTGCACATGGATGTCCTAGAACATCCCCTCTTTTAAAACTAAAAGGGGGAAATGAAGGAGCCTATAATCAAGGAGATAGCTAAAGATTGCGGTTAGCTGAGAGCCATAAAAGATGTTCTAGTTTCCACCTGATAGTAATACATTATCCAAAGAATCTTTGTATGCCCGTGAACACTGCGTGACGCACCTGTAAGCTCGAGCTGTAAGCACGTGTCCTTGTTAAAGCGATATGTATATAACTGGGTGAGGTTGGTTAGTGTGTGTGGGAAGAAGAAGAAGGTGGTGGTTGGAGTTAGAGCGTTTGGAGTGATTGCTGGAGCCGGAGAGAGAAGAAGAATAAAAGACCTTTTTTCATTTTCATCCTGCCTCCGAATTTTCCTGCGGCGTTCGTTGCTCCAAGGCGGTTTCCGCTTCAGGCAGCAACACATCGGTGGGACCACCTATTTTTAGCATGAAGCATTGCCAGATTCTACTATAGTAAATAAAAGCCAATTAAGATCTGTAAACTAAATTTGTTGTTCTTTTGTCTTTGACAGTTCTGATGACCAATAAAGGGACCCGAATGACACTGCCAATGACTCCTAACACCCCTGAATAAGCAGGAGAATCACCAGTGTCCCTTTGTGAAGTTCCCTGTCTTCCTCATGGAGCCCCGAGGGTTGTAAGCTTCTCTCAGATAGGACTCTGCTCCTAAGTATTTTTATGGTTTAAGTAGACAATATCACAAGTTGAAAATGCATGTAATACCTCTAACCTACCAAGCCTCGTAGCTTAACAACATAGTACACTGTACGATCCCAATCGTTTCTCCCTCCAGATCATGTAGCTGACTGGGATCTGTGGCTCGCCACCCCTGAATCACATGAGTGTATCATGCCCCATACTGCTAGCCTGGGAAAAGATCTAAATTCAAAATTCAAAGTAGAGTTTATACACAATGCATATTGCTTTCACACCATTGTAAAGTTGGAAACTAGTAAGTTAAACAATTTTAGCTTGGAGATCTTCTTGTGGCATAGCGGCTAGGAATACAGGCTCAGAGCCAAGTGACCAAAACAGAATTCTACCTCTTCCACTTACAAACTACATGACCTTGAACAAGTTTCTTACCCTTGGTCTCTGAGTCCATAAAACTGCAACAGTTGTAGCTTCCTCAGTTTTTATGAGAATTAAATAAATGGATTCATGTAAAGATCCTAGAAGAGTGTTTAGGATATAGTAAGTACTTGTTGACTATAAGCTTTAAAATTTTTCATTTAGATTTTCTTAAAGTAGTAGCGTCTCCCTCAGTGTGTGACTATTATTTACTTAAAACATGTTTATTTTTATCATGTAATTGGTTTTTATGCTAATTTAAGAAAAAAGTCCTTACACTCTAGAATTATAATTTCTAGGCAATGAAATGAAAATACTTCAACTTCTAAGTGAATGAAGTATTTAATAAGGCTAGTGATTGACCTTATTATCTGTGATTCATCAGGTTAAGCCTGGCACTTACTTCCCTCTGCCAGTTACAAATGCTAATCATCTTAGGGAAACCAGCAAAGAAGCAAATCAAACTGAAAAGGAGATTTAAAATTAGATGTTGAGGCTGGACATGGTGGTACATGCCTGTAATCCCAGGGATTGAGGGTGCTGAAGCAAGAGGATCATAAATTCAAGGGTAGCCTCAGCAATTTAGGCCTTAGCAATTTAATGAGGCCCTGCCTCAAAATTTAGAAATAAAATAAAAGGGTTAGGGATAAGTGCCCCTCGGTTCAATCCCCATTACCAAATAAATAAATAAATTAAATTAAATATTGAAGCTCTTAGAAACATTGATCAGAAGCACAGTGCGGCAGTGCACACCTGTAGTACCAGCAGCTCAGGAGGCTGTAACAGGAGGATTGCGGGTTCAAAGCCAGCCTCAGCAAAAGCGAGGGGCTAAGCAACTGAGGGAGACCCTGTCTCTAAATAAGATACAAAATAGGGCTGAGGATGTGGTTCAGTGGTTGAGTGTCCCTGAATTCAATCCCCGGTGCCAAAAGAAAAAGAAAAGAAAAGAAAAAAGAAAGAAAATTTTCACCTCTGGAAGTCATTTTCAGTGTTGATGTATTTAATTTTCTAATTCTGACAGCCATTTGAACAATATCAACCAAAATATTTTTCAAATGCCTTAATATCAGGTATCAGTAAATATACCACATATAATTGCTTTGTGAAGATAAAAACATGCAATTCAAAGATAGATACAATCTGTTCATTTTGTAAACATATTTGGGAAATGTTCAAGGGATGTGAAATAATGTTGACAATGTAAAAATGTTATCATATAGTTGGGTTAATGGGGTTTCTAAGTGAAAAAATTATGTGATTCCCAAGATAATCCAGAAAGAACCCACACTGCTTCTGACTCGGACATGGGTTAATGTGGCTATTGTGAGTCTGGGGAGAGAGGCACTGAAAAATTCTGCCATAAATAGTTTACTTTTAGCACAGATTTTTTTTTTTTTCCGAACTAGATTTTCAATTCCATTACAGGGAACATTTAATTTTAACAACAACAAGGCTACATTTGCATTAGCATAACCTAGATAACATGGAATTGGCACATAAATTTCATAGAAAGGCAATATCCCTATTCATTAACATATTTTCTACAAGAATCCTGTGATGCAACCATTAAATATTTTCAAATAAGATTTAATAGAACCATGCACACAAAAGATAACTGTGTATGCTGATGGATATATTAATTTTCTTGACCATATTATTTCTTTCACTATATATGTGGGTACCAAAGCTTCTGTCTGCAATTTTTCAGGTTGTATGCCTTAAATTTATGCATTTTTAAAAAAATTATAAGTTTATTATGCTGGAGAGTGTTGTGGGCTCAGGAAACGATCATGAAAAAAGTCTAGTTCTATAGTGTATTTTTAAAAAATATTTCTCCTATAATTACTATTTATTTTCACATGTATGATAATTACTTCAAAAAGAAATATACAAGTGTTGTTTTTCTTAACTGGAGACTTGTATATTGCTTGAGTTAATTGTAATAAGATTTGTGAAGTCTTGGTAACTTGTTAAATCTTACAAGATTGATGAGTAAATTTAATTTCCTTTACAGACAATGAAGAGATAAATTTTCCTAAATCAAACAAGAAAACAAGCATTATTATCAAAAGCTTAAGAAATGTACAAGAAATAACTATTGAAATTAAAGAAGATTCTCACACAGAGTTTGGTGCAAAGTAAGCTCTTGGCAAATATCAATTTCCTTCCTGTTCTCATCTCTCTTCTATGTTACATTACATTTCTCTTATTAAATATGGCTTATTTTTGATTTATCTAAAGAAGGAGGATTTCAGCAAGCATGGAGCACACATATGATTACCACCCACTCTCCCAACCCTCCTGGAGGACCCAGGATGAAGAGAATACAATTGAATACAAATCCCATCAGTATGTACCACTATAATGCACCAATAAAAAAAAAATGGGGAAAAAAAAGAATGTAAAAATCCCAAACTTGCCAGGTGTAGTGGTGTACACCTGCACTTGTAATTCCGGGTACTAGGAAGACTGAGGCAGGAGGATCACAAGTCTAAGGCCAACTTAGGCAACTTAGTGATAAACTGTTCCAAAATCAAAAGTAATAAGGGGGGTTGGGGATATAGCTCAGTTGGTAGAGTATTTGCCTTGCCTGCATGAGGCCCTGGGTTTGATCCCCAGCACCACAAAAAAAAAAAAAAAAAAAAAAAAAAAAGTAGTAAGTGTTAGAAACATAGCTCAGTGGTAGACTACCTCTTAGTCCAATCCCCAGTGGCTGATACACACACACACACACACACACACACACACCTTACAGTTGGTGTTTCCATTCATTTTTCCTTCTTTTTGTTTTCTTTAGTAATACCCAAAGAAAGTTTTTACTTTCCAAAATTAATCCCCAAATGTAATTAAATATCTACAAAGAAAAAAGTAGATAGGAGTCTCTATTCAGAAGGGGTTTATAATTTGAATTCATGCAAAACATGAAAAAAGTTATTTATCCAAAATATCATTAAAAACAAATAGATAAGTATCTAAAAGTTGCTAAGGGTTTTGCTAAGTTGGTAAGGCTGTCCTCAAAATTTCGATCCTCCTGCCTTAGCCTTCTGAGTTGCTGGGATTACAGGTGTGTACCACTGCTCCTGGCTTATTTTTTTTATTTATATAGTAGCCATGTTAATGGCTGTGAGGTAGTATTTCATTGTGATTTTGATTCTTATAACTATGAAGTTGAGCATATTTTTATTTAAAATTTTAATCGCTCAACTAATACATGTTAATTTAGTAAAAATAGAAAATATATTTAAGTAAAAATGTGGAAAGAAAACCAACCTTAATGCCACAAGAATACATAACTACCTCTCTATCCTTTGGTGAAACTTTATCCAATTTTCTATGTACTCATAAAAACGCAGAGGCTGGGGCTATGGCTCAGTGGTAGAGCGCTTGTCTCGCATGTGTGAGGGCCTGAGTTCGATCCTCAGCACCACATAAATAAAATAAAAGGTATTGTTTCCACCTATAACTAAAAAAATATTTTAAAAAAAATGCAAAAGCATGGGAACATACTATACCCTCTGTATCTTAGTCACTTTGGGTTACTATAACCATGTTCCACAAACCAGGTGGCTTATAAAACACAGAAATTTATTTCCCACAGTTCTGGAGACTGGAAATCCAAGATTAGGGTGCCAGCATAGTCAGGTTCTGATGAGGGCCTTCTTCCACCACATTGCAGACCACCAACTACTGATCCATCCTCATATGGTGACAGCACCTAGGGATCCCTCTGGGGTGCCTTTTATAAGGACACTAGTCCTATTCATTAGGACTCCACTCTCATGACCTAATCACCTTCCAAAGGCCCCCTTTCTTCTACCTCACGCTGGGAATTCGGGTTTTAGCATATGAATTCCAAGAGACAAAAAACATAAAAATTAGTCCATTGTAGGGTTTTAATCTTTCTTTTTAAATTTAATATCACTCATAATGCATTTATTTTAGCATTATATACAATTTGAAATGATTACAGAATATTTCTTTGTATAATTTTACTATGATTGATTTAATCAAATGTTATTGTTGAGCATTTAGTATTTTTGTGTTTTAAATTGGGGCATTGTAAATAGCCCATAATTCTTTTCTTTTGGGGGAAACAATCTTTTAAAAATTTAACAGACCAGGGCTGGGGTTATGGCTCAGTGGTAGAGTGCTTGCCTAGGATGGGTGAGGCCCTGGGTTCGATCTTCAGTACCACATAAAAAAATAAAATAAAATAAAGAATGACAAACAAATAAATAAAGGTTAAATTCTTAAAAAAAAAATTTTTTTTTTTTTTTAACAGACCAGGCATGGTGGTGTACACCTGTAATCCCAGAGATTCAGGAGGCTGAGGCAGGAGGATCACAAGTTCAAAGATAGCCTCAGCAACTTAGTGAGGCCCTAAGTAACTTAGTGAGATCCTATCTCAAAATAAAAAATATAAAGGGCTGGGATGTGGATCAGTGGTTAAGCACCTCTGGGGTCAATCCCCAGTACCAAAAAAAAAAAAAAAAAAAAAAAAAAAAAAAAAATAATGAAAGAAAGAAAAAGAAAATCAGAAGGTTTTACATCTTCTTTGTGCTCAGACATCACATAAGATTTTCGTTCTTTTGTCCTGCATTATTATCATTTCAACAGTTGGATCTATTCCCTGTCAATAATGTCTCACCTTTGATTTGGTTTTATATTTCCCAAATTTTCTTGATTTGGATTTCTGCACCGCCCCCCCTTATTTTAATCACCTAGAAGTTGAATGTATATAGCTAAATGAATAAGTTAATAGTATAGTAATACTATTTTTAAGGTATTGGAAATGGATTTAATAATTTTATTCTAGTCTGGGTGTGATGGTGCATGCCTGTAGTCCCAGCTACTCAGGAGGATGAGGTTGGACAATCACTTGAGCCTAGGAGTTTAAGGACAACATTTCAAAACTCTGTTTCATAAAAATATGGCGGGGGTTGGGGGGGTGAAAGAGAAAAGACTTTATTCTAGTTCCTAAGATTATCATCTATAAACATTTTCAAGCTTCAGTAACTTGCTCCCTATGCAGACAGAGGTACCGGAGGAGGTGGGATTTGGAGTGAAGGGAAAAGTTGTCGGTATTGAGGGAACTCTGACTTAGCATCAATTAAGGCGAAAACCAAGGCAGTAGGACAAATCTGCCTGTGAGATTTATTTATACAGCAACTGAGCTAAAGATGGTTTTAATATTTTTAAAATCCTTTTAAATTTAAATAATTTAAGCATGTAGAATAATAAATCACAATATTTAACCACTTATGTGAGATATTAACTGATCAGAATGCAGTGGCCTTATAATTCTGTGCACCTCTCAATTACAAAGTACATCAGTTTATTGTATATGTTTTGGTTTACACACTTATCTCTCAATAAACTTAATTTCCAGTGAGCAGTTGGTGTGCACATGGAATACACCATCACCAGTGAGAATATACTTCCACTAGTGAGTGAATCATAGATCTCTCTATGATTCACATGTACATGTGACTAATTCAAAGAAACAAGAAAATGCTTTCTACTCACCTCTTTAAAAATAAAAATTAAAACTCTGTTAAAAATATGAGTAGAGATATAACATGTAAAACTGTAAAGAAATATAAAACATTTATTATCTGAAGTGTACCTGAAATGTGGGTCAAGGTGCTCAGGGCAAAGACTTGCAAATGTCCCAATATATAGGCTGGAACTCAGGAGCAGAAAAGGCTGCAGAGGTATGACCCATCAACATCCTATGAAGGGTTGTGATTGAGGCAGGGCTGTGCTCTAGCAGTGAGCCCCTGCTTTACCAGTGTTCTCCATTTTTTACTGGTGAATGTGAGCATTCTCGGAGGCAAAGGGTAAACCTTCCAGGCTTTTGCATTAGAAAGTCTGAATTTAGATGCAGACTGTTTATGCAGACTCTATGCAGATCTGTTTATGCAGATTTAGGGAAATATTAGCAGCTCTGCCACCAGGTCCCATGGGCAGCTCACATTAGGCTTAATCCCTCTTGCTTGGTGGAGAGGGAGCCACTACTCATAGCCAAGCAACACAGAAATTGCTCTTGGACATTTCTTGGACAATCTTGCTTGTCTCTCCAAAAGTCCTCCCTGTACTTTTTGAAAGTTTCACAATTTTTTTTTTTTTTCCATCAAGGAAAATGACTTGTTTATATCTAGAATAGAAAAAGAGATGGTCTTTCCCCCTCCTTTCCCCCACCCACTTCCTGGGTTGGACATGTTTATGCCAAACCATTGGTGTTTGTTCTTCTCCACATGGATGGGCCATAATATTGGTCACACTCTGCTTAGTTGAAGTTACAAGAGTTTATGAGATCACTGTCTGAATAAAACAGAGAACACATCGAAGGGCAGGACCTTGTGGAACATGGCTTTTTAGAAGGCTGTAGAACAAGAACAAACTAATGAAAAGGAAGGAGAAAGAGTGAAAGATTGGAGCCAGAATAAAAATCATTGTGGGGTGATCAAAACAGTGGCATATATTACAGAGGGGACAAAACTATAAAGACTGAGAAGAGGTCACTGGATTTGTTGTTTTTAGTTCTCTAATAAATTTTTTAAAATTCAATTTTATTGTTCTTCTTAGTTATACATGACAGTAGAATCCATTTGGATAAAATTATACAAGCATAGGATATATCTTATTCAAATTAGGATCCCATTCTTTTGGGTGGGCACAAGAGTCTATTAAATTTTGAAAGAAAGATTTCTGTTAAGTGGTGGGAATAAAATTCTCTTTGCAGGAAAACAAGTAGTGAGCACTGTCACCATTTGTAGAAATCTGAAAGGAAAGCAATCACATTGAATACTGTGTCATAAATATTTCCATACCTTTGGGGATGGGGCTGTGCCTCAGCTGCAGCACAGTTGCCTGGCATGTGTGAGGCACTGGGTTAAATTCTCAGCACCACATATAAAGAAATTAAATAAAGGTCTATCAACAACTTAAAAAAATTTAAGAAAATATATCTCCATATCTTTTTTTTTTCTTCTTCTGTTCTTCACCCTCCCCCACAATCCCACCATAGGTATTTATCACTATTTATGGTTTATTAAAGCAGCCTTGTTCCTAGCATTACTCTCTAATGGTTATGTTGATAGAAAAAAAAAATAGACCTTAAAACTTCAGTGGCTTAAAGAATAATAAGTTCATTTCTCATCTCATTCCAGAGTTGGTTTCCAGGTCAGCAGTTGGCTCTCCTCTGTGTAGTGATTCAGGGATCCAATCTCACATCTTGGTCCTCTGCCATTTGCTAGGACTTACTTCTCACTCACACAATTGAGGCAGGGTCACCACGACGAGATTCCAGCTTTTGGAGTTAAGAGAATGTAGGAAAAGGTTCAGTCTGGTCTTCAGGTTCTGGTACAAAATCCTTTCTGATTCTGCATGGTACGCATCATTTCTATAACTTCTGCCTCACAATCCATCGGCTAGAAAGTACTTATGTGATCACATCTGATTTAAGGGACACTGGAGAATGTAATATAACTGAACGCCCAGGAAGAAAAGGAGATTGGATTTTCACAGACCAGTTGTCTCTGACACACCCTGTCATCCTTGATCATCCTTCAGACTGCTATCAAGGCTAGCAGTTCCCAAATCCAAACATATCATTCCCCTGCAGGAAAACAAAACAAAACAAAATTTAGTGTTTTCTGTCATTGAACAACAAACATGTTCTATAGAGCACTGACCATGTGCTGAACACTGTAGATACAATGAAAAGGAAAATAAAGATTCTGTCTTTTTCTACTTATAGAACAGCTAGGAATCCTGGGAACATATGTGATTCCCCCTTCTCTCTCACCCCTGACCTACTCCATCTCAAAGACCTGTGAATTCTCCTTCCATCCAAAGTTCTGCTCTGTATCCCCACTGTTTCCCACCAGTATCCCTGCTCCAGATATTTAAAAAAATCCAAAGTGACATCGTTCCTACATTACTAGATATATAGAGGACTTTATCAAATGAGCCATGAATATACACAGTTGAGGGGAAATGGAACATTTAATTTCAACTAATTTATTGACATTACCTATTTTAATGTTTATTCTCACTCTGCTCCTGCTTGAAGCTGTGAAGGAAACCTTTCCCAGAAATGCTATCTGATGACTGAATTCATTACATCTGTACTTGGTAGTCCATGAGGTTTCTCCTTATAGTCTTACAATAAAGCCCTTTTAGGGCAGGGGTTGTAGCCGTGTGATAGAGTGCTTGCCTAGCACATGTGAGGCACTGGGTTGACTCCTCAATACCACATAAACATTAAATAAATAAAATAAAGGTAGCCAGGCGCGGTGGCGCACGCCTGTAATCCCAGCACTTGGGAGGCTGAGGCAGGAGGATTGCGAGTTCAAAGCCAGCCTCAGCAATGGCGAGGCACTCAGAAACTCAGTGAGACCCTGTATCTAAATAAAATACATAAAAGGGCTGGGGATGTGGCCCAGTGGTCGAATGCCCCTGAGTTCAATCCCTGGTACCAAAATAAAAATAAATAAATAAATAAATAAAGGTGTTGTGTCTATCTACAACTAAAAAAAAATAAAAATAAAAATACATTTTTTTTTTTAGTTTGAGTTGCTTGAATGATTGAATCATTTCCTGATCTTAACAACCAAAAGATCCTTTGGTAAAACAGTAATTTCTTTCTTTCTTTCTTTTTTTTTTTTTTTTTTCAGATATTGAACTCAGGGGCACTAGATCACTAAGCCACATCCCCAGCCCTATTATTTTGTGTGTGTGTGTGTGTGTGTGTGTGTGTGTGTATTTTATTTAGTCTCACTGAGTTGCTTATGAACTCACTAAGTTGCTGAGGCTGGCTTTGAACTTGAGGTCCTTCTACCTCAGCCTCTCTAGCCGCTGGGGGGCTGTAGTTTCATTTTCTGAGAAGTGTATTTAACATTTAATGTGGGGTTTGTATAGTACCACCTATTTGGTGGTTACCATAGCGTTTCTCATGGAAAGTGCTTTGGCAGTGACTGGTGCCCAATTTGGAGACAGATAAGACATCTGTATTAATTTACTATTGCTGGTGTATTAATACATCTGTATTAATTTACTATTGCTGGTGTGACAAACTACCACAGTCTCGGTGACTTAAAATAATCTCACAGTTCTACAGGTATCGCATATGAAATTATTTCAAAAAAAGTTTATAAAGTACATGTAACAGTGAACACTAATTAACATTATTGTCCTACTTATGAAATTGAATTCTAAACTCCATCTGAAATAAGGGAGATTGGATAATATTGTAAGCAATAAGACTTCATACCCCAACGATAGAATTTACTAGTTGTGTGACCATGGTTAAGTTACTTAACCTTTCCTAGCAATGTATCATATAATAATAATACCTAAATCATATAATTATTAAAAGAATATGTGAATGCATATACTCATGTATATGAATATGAATGTGTATAAAAGCTGGTGGTATAAAGTGAATGATCAAGCCAGGCATTGTGGCACAAGCTTCTAATCTCAGCAACTCAGGAGGCTGAAGCAAATTGAAATCCAGTCCAGGAAACTCAGTGAGAAAATTTTTGTGTGATACTGGGGATTGAACCCAGGGCTTTGCACATGGTAGGCAAGTGGTCTATCACAGAGCTACATGCCCAGCTGTTTTTCAAATTTTTTTAAAAAATATTTATTTATTTGTTTTAGTTGTACACAATGCCTTTATTCTTTACATGGTGCTGAGGATCGACCGGGCCGCGCAAGTGCTAAGCGAGTGCTCTTCCGCTGAGCCACAATCCCAGCCCTGTTTTTCAAATTTTATTATGAGAAGAGTCTTGCTTAATTGCCCAGACTGGCTTTGAACTTGCAATCCTCCTGTCCCAGTCTCTCAAGTAGCTGGGATTACAGGCATGTGCCACCGTGCCAGGCAATAAATATATTTTTTAAAAAATAAAGAAGATTAAGCAGCTGCTTGTTTCACAAAGCCATAACCCTTTTTAGCTTTTTTTTTTGGGGGGTGTGGTACCAGGGATTGAACTCAGGGGCACTCCACCACTGAACCAAAATCCCCCCAGCCCTATTTTGTATTTTATTTAGAGATAGGGTCTCCCGGAGTTGCTTAGCACCTTGTCAGACTCTGTAAGCTGCCTGGTACCGTAAACCGGGAGGAAAAACTCTCGGAGGCAGAGTATAGCTTTTGCTACTTTTACTTCTACTTTCTTAGAGCTTAGAGAGGGAAAGAAAGATTTTTCTTCTTAGCTTAGAGTAGAGTAGCTTAGAGTAAAGAAAGATAGAGCTTAGCTTTTCTTCTTAGCTTAGAGTAGAGTAGAGCTTAGCTTAGAGAAAGACTAGAGCTTCTTTCTTCTCTCTTCTTTCTTCCTTCTTCTGTCTTCTGTCTTCTGTCTTCCTCGGGAGCCTCGGCCTTACTCTGACCAGTCATTTCTCTTCTGTCTTCTATCTGGTTTCTGTAACCGCTCTGCCTACGTTCTGGCCGCTCTGATTCTTCTGACCGACCGAGTGGCTGCCCGACTGACCGAATGAATTCGTTCTCCTAACTCGGACCGCTTTCACCCGGTTATATACCTTCAGGTTTGCGGGTGCCTACAGGTGCGTCACATACATATCAGGTGGAACTTATGGCTTCCAGCTAGCTACAACAGCCCTTCCTAATTAGGGCTCCTTCAGCACCTCACTTCTGCTGAGAGTGGCTTTGAACTCTAGATCCTCCTGCCTCAGCTTCCTGAGCCTAGGTCGTAGGTGTTGGCCACTACACATTGGCCCTTTTTAGCTTTTGAATCAACAACATACACAGATCCTAAAAAAAAAAAAAAAAAAAAAGTTCAATGAGCAAACGGACATCCCGGTGTAACCCATGCATGGAATCGAAGTATAGACCTTTCCTACCACCATGGAAGGTTTGTTCTCAAAGTCACTCCTTCCTGCCCCACTGGAGGTAACCACCGTTCCCATCTCTAAAAATTAGTTTTGCCCATTCTTGAGATTCATATAAGTGGAATCATAAATTATACTCTTTAATATTTGGCTACTGTTGATCAAAATTACATCTGTGAGATTTATGCATGTTGCTGTAAGTTTCTGTGGTTCATTTCTTTATATCGCTGAGTAGTGTTCCACTGTATGAATGTACCACAATTTGCATATTCATTTTTGTGTTGATGGACATTTGGGTTGTTTCTGGTTATGAATAAAGCTGCTATGAGTATTCGTGAAGAAAACTCATGAATTTAAGTTTTATGACCCAGTAATGTAATACTAACATTAACCACATTTTACAGATGAGAAAACTGAAGTACAGAAATAATTTTTCCTATGCCACACAACTTTCAAATCGTGGTTTGGGGAATTTTGTTTGGAAGCCTGATTCCAGTGCTGCTCATACTCATTGTGCATTGCCTCTCCAGGTATAGCTTACTTCACTCTACTGTGCAAACGAAGAGTTGCCTGAATAGATGATGGAATAATTTTAACACTTCTGTTCTTCATTCTTCCTGAACTTTCAAGTTATTTTTCGCAGCTTGGGATGCTTACCTGTATTTTTCCATTCTGGGCTGCAGGTGATTGTAATAGAGGAAGAAGGATTGAAGAACAACTGTGTGTTAAGGTAGGAGACCATACTCCTAGGTATTCTCTCAACTCCAAAATCTGGCTTATTGCCAAAAAGAAAGCAGCTGATACATCAAAAGGGAATTTCTGAACCGTTCTTTACAGACTGTAAGCTTTCTTATGTTGTAATTGTTAGTCTTTGTAATCACACTTCATACAGACAAAATAAGTGATGCAGAAGGAAAAAAACATGGGTTTGATTTTTTTCTGGGTTTGGATCACAACTGATATAAATGTGCATATATTTGTGTGTGTGTGTGTGTGTGTATGTGTGTGTGTGTGTGAGAGAGAGAGAAAAGAGAGAGAGAGAGAGAGAGAGAGAGAGAGAGATAATAACTTACAAAATGTATTTTACTAGAAGTTTTTTTGTTGTTATTGTTGTTGTTGTTGTTGTTGTTGTTTTCCTGTACTCTGTGAAGACAAGTGAGACCATTTGGATTTTTCTATTATCTGAGGTCCACACTGGAAATAGAATAAAAATACAGAATTTAGAGCTGGTGTGGTCAGGCACGCCTGTAATCCCAGCAACTCCGGAGGCTGAGGCAGAAGGATCACAAGTTTGAAGACCTCTTCAGTAACCTAGTGAGACCCACGGCAATTTAGCAAGACCCTATCTCAAAATTAAAAAAAAAAAAAAAAGTACTGAGAATGTAGCTCAGTGGTAAAGCATTCCTGGGTTCAATCTCCAGTAAGAAGAAAAAAAGAAAAATTTAGGCATAATGATAGTAAAATAAAAAAACTTTTAAGAATCATAGATTATTAAGATGATATTTTTATAAGACCTCAGCAGTTCTGAGAAAATCTGTTATCTCTTACAATAAAATCAATGTGTTTTTTCTGAGCTTTCAAAAGGAAACACTTTTATTCCCAACCCATTTTGTACAATTACACCATTAATGGTAATGTCCATAATGTAAGGGAGGATTTATATGTATGTGGAAGGTGGTGGTGATGGGGAGTACCAATTAGAATTAAAGCTCCTTTTTAAAAAAAAAATCATTTATTTGCTTTAGTTGTACACAATGCCTTTATTTTTACGTGGTGCTGAGGATTGAACCCGGGCCGCACATGTGCTAGGCGAGCGCTCTACCGCTGAGCCACAACCCCAGCCCCAAAGCTCCTTTTATAAATTACAAAAACAACATATGTGTATCCTGGTTTCAGTAAGGGACATGACCCTTTAAAAGAAGGACAGGATTGTAAAACTGAAGACAGGATTGTAAATCTACGGGATTGGAAGATTTAAGCTAAACTGTTTGTAAGTATGTATATATGTATATATGCTGGGGATGGAATGCAGGGCCTGGTACAAATTATGCAAGCACAGCTACCTCTGAGCTACATTCCCAGCCCAGAATTTATTTTGATAGCTAATGAAACAATGTGTCAATTAGAAGAGAAATCTATTTATTTTAATAAAGGAAAAGGGAAACCCTAGGAGAAAAGTTTGTCTATGCTTATTTAACAGTGTTCAGGGAAAGAGACTTCCTTGGAAAAGTTCAGAAATCACTTCCCCAGTGGCAAATAAAAAAATCAATTTTGAAAGTGGGTTTATCAGGTCTCTTACTCGCAACCATTCAGGTTATTTAACTTAACCCCCTGGATCCATTTCCATATCTACTATTCAACCTTGTGGATATAATTTTTTTCTTTGTTTTATAAAGGCATGCCCTAAAGGAGAGAAAGTACTTGGCATGTTAACTTGAATATTCTGGTCTCTTTAGCAGATGTATTTTTACTGTACTTCCAAACATTAAAACTGTCATTATGCACCATCCTCTAATGAGCTTGATTAATATGGGCTTACACTAAGTCTGTCTACACTAACTTTTAAGTCTTCAGGGGGTGAGAGTAAGAACATGTAAGTCTTTAATAAAGTTAGTAAGGTAATAGCACAAATCACTAGCATCCTTCCCCAGAAGACCTCAGTGTCACTGAATACAATTTTTTTCTTTTCTTTTCTTTCTTTCTTTATTTATATGTGGTGCTGAGGATCAAACCCAGGGCCTCATGCATGCCAGGCAAGTGCTCTACCACTGAGCCACAACTCCAGCCCACAATTTTTTTTTTTCAAAACATTGATAGTACATTTGCTGCTCACCTCCGGAATCTGTTGGGGTACTGTGAAATAGTAGAGACTTTGCTCTCCTAGAAAAGAAAAAAAGATTGCTGTTTGTTAATTTACAGAATCAAATGCATGGGATAAATATGAATGGACCCTGATCTAGGAACACCAATGATTTCATTCTCATAAAATATCTTTCTACTTTACAGATAGATCACCTCTAATGCTGAAAAGGAAAATTGTATTTTTACAATGGTTTTTAAAATTAGATAGAGGTAAAACTGTGGAACCCCCCTTTTTCAGCCCCAAGCCTCTTTTCAGTTTAATCGCTTTTTTTTGCTTCTGTAAAATGCTTGGCTTAAAGACGATAGAAGCCAAACTGCTATAACCCCATTTTGTTATCAGCTGCCTCAAACTGTTGCAAGTCTCCAGTCACAAGGCAGGAATAAGCCCGGGTATTATAAGCCAGCCCATGCACAACAAAATAGGGTAATGGCAGGGCCCTGGGCCCTGCAGGGCCCTGCAATGAACAGTCAGCACATTCCATAGCTCTGGAGATGGCTTCCACCAATGAAAACCTCCTTAGTCACACGTGGGCTCCCCTGGCCAATCAGGCGGGCCCCCTCCCTCTCCTTGCTTCGAGCCCTATAAAAGACTCAGTCTTTCCTCACTTCCCAACTCTCAGTACAGATCCACTGTGTTGGTGAGATCTGAGAGTCCGAGCTTAAACCCGAAGGCTCTTTGTTTTTGCATTCCTTAGTGGTCTTTGGGGTCCATACTCTAGGCATAACAAAAACTAATGAAATGGTCAGACTCTTGAAAAGTATTTTTTTGTAAAACCTACAAAGAAATCCAAATAAGTTCTGTACCTGAGTTAATAACATTGCAACAACTCCCATTTTCTGGTTGTGACAATGTGCTGCGGTTAGATGAGATATTATCATTAGGAGAAACTAGGGGAACTATACAAGGGAACTCTGTAATATCTTTGCAAATTCTTTTTTTTTTTTTTTTTTTTTTTTGTGGTACCGGGGATTGAACTCAGGGGCACTCGACCACTGGACCACATCCCCAGCCCTTTATTGTATTTTATTTGGAGACAGGGTCTCACTGAGTTGCTAAGTGCCTCGCCATTGCTGAGGCTGGCTTTGAACTCACGATCCTCCTGCCTCAGCCTCCCAAAGTGCTGGGATTACAGGCGTGCGCCACCGTGCCCGGCTGTTCCAAATTCTTTCTAAAAAATTTTTTTAAAAATATTTATTTTTTAGTTGGACATGTTACCTTTATTTTATTTATTTATTTATTTATTTATTTATTTATTTATTTATTTATTTTGTGGTACCAGGGATTGAACTCAGGGGCACTCGACCACTGGGTCACATCCCCAGACCTTTTTTGTATTTTATTTAGAGACAGGGTCTCACTGAGTTGCTAAGTGCCTCACCATTGCTGAGGCTGGCTTTGAACTCATGATCCTCCTGCCTCAGCCTCCCAAAGTGCTGGGATTACAGGCGTGCGTCACCGCGCCCAGGCTTTTTTTTATTTTTATGTATGCTGATAATCGAACCAGGGTGCCTCACAAAGTGCCAGGTGAGCTCCTTCACTGCTGAGCCACAACCCCAGCCCCATAAGCAGAAAAGAAAAGAATAGAAACGACCTGACACGCCAGATGCACAAATAAGCACCCACGCTCGAAGGCCCCTGCTCGGATACCTCCATATATACATTAGCCTCATATACGTCCCTCTCGGAGGGTGGATTAAGACGCGCAGGTCTTCAGACGAAATTACAATGCACTCAATTACACACAATTCTCCTCCTACTCCCCGCCCCAACTGCTGTTTGATACCCCCCTACCCGTCCCCCCCGACCCCTCCCCTACCTGCCACCCGTACTCTATCCAATCCTCCCTCTGTCCCTATCCCCATCCCCCTGGCTTTCCCCGCCGAAGAACCTTTCTCCCCCCCACGCCCCCTACCCCTGACTCACTCGACCTCACGTCTCTAATAAACACCCCTGTCATCCATGCCGCCCGCCGCAACTACTCGACTCCCCACTACACGACAGTTCTCCTTCCTGCATTTCCTCCAGCCGACTCACAGTCAGAAGTCCGCACCCCGGACACCACGCTGTCGTTCGACGGTTCATCATCTGGCCTCCTCTTAACCCCCTAATCCCATTCATAACCCCCTGTACCCCCTCCAATTCTCACATCTCTACACCTCTCCTTCAATCCCCCCTTCCCCGACCACCCTCTAACACCCACCCCCTCACCCGTTCCAAAACCCCTCCCCATCTACCTGGCGGACCGAAAACTCAACCTGCCACGTCCCAGGCCCCGGCCTCCGCGCGCCTAGAACTTCCTCCCCCCCCATCCAACCTAGCCCCCGTGGTGACACTGCATACTACGCCCGTGGTCATCCAGCGGTCTTTGGCTGGACCTTACTCCACCCGCACTCGGCACCCCCCGCCCCCCTCCCTCCCGGCACCTGTCACTTCCTCTCCCCCCCCCGCGACCCCACCCCCCGATGCGCCATGTGCCCGTCTTCCGGGACCTATTTATTTTTTATGTAGTGCTGATAATCGAAACCAGGGCCTCACATGTGCCAGGTGAGCTCTTCACTGCTGAGCCACAACCCCAGCCCATAGCTTTGCAAATTCTTATGACTCAAACTATTTTGAAATAGAATGTTTTGAAAAACAATATTTGATAGGAAGGTGTTAAATATTATTTTTATTTAACATTTTGATAATCCTCTTTTTAATAATTTCTTTATGCTGTTTACACATTCCTCTTTCGTTTTGGCCTCTAGGTAACTTGTGACTCTCTGATCTGCCCCCTCACACAACATCTTTCTGTGTTTATCTATTTATATACAAATGAACACATATGTCGATGTTTTACATTTTTGGCTTACTTCATAAAAATGTGATTTGAGTAGATATATTTCCATAAAGAAGTTTTTTCTTACTTGAAAATATGTTGTTAAAAACTCTTGGGCTGAGGCTGTACCTCAGGGGTAAAGTGCTTGCCTAGCACATGTGAGGCACTGGGTTCGATCCTCAGCGCCACATAAAAATAAATAAATAAAATAAAGGTATTGTGTCCATCTATGACTAAAAAATATATATTAAAAAATCTTAAAAAAAAAAAAGCCTCTTGAGTTTACTCATATAGATGAAATCCAGTCTTTTTAATGGCTTTATAATGGTTCATGTATCAGTTTATTCAACTATATCCCTACTGTTTGATATTCATTATCTGTGCAATATTTTGCTACTCAGATTTTGTTATAATAAATATATTGTAAATATATTATTTAGACCGATTTTTTATATCAATGGGAAAAATGCACAGGGGGTGGGATTACTAGAGTTAAAGAATAAAAATTCTAAAAAATTTTAAAGATAGTTCCAGAATTTTTTCCAAAATGCCATCACTATTTCACATCTTTAACAATGAAGTGGGCTGGGATTGTGGCTCAGCAGTAGAGTGCTCGCCTGGCATATGGGCGACCCGGGTTCGATCCTCAGCACCACGTACAAATAAAACGCATTGAATAAAATGCATTGTGTACAACTAAAAGCAAATAAATAAAAATATTTTAAAAAAAAAACAATGAAGTACACATGCTTTTCCTTACATCCCTACTAGGTATTACATCAAATTCATGCTTTGTAGATTTAATAAGTGAGAAGTTATACCTCACTATTACATTAATTTATGTTTCTCTGAAAATCAGTGAGATTGAGCAGTCTAATTTTTTGAATATTTTTTTGAATTACTATTCATAACTTTTTACCTTTTTCATTTTTTTAATTAATTAATTAATTAATTCTAATTAGGTATATATAACAGCAGAATGTATTTTGATTCATTGTACACAATTGCAGCACAACTTTCCATTTCTCTGATTGTACATGATGTAGCATTGCATCATATATGCAGTCATACATGTACCTAGGGTAATGATGTCCATCTCATTCCACTATCTTTTCTGCTCCCATGCTACCTCCCCTACTCTACCTCCCCTTTGCCCAATCACAGTTCCTCCATTTTTTCCCATGCACCCCCCCCCATTATGGCTCAGCATCCACTTATCAGAACTTTTGGCCTTTTGTTTTTTGGGGATTGGCTTACTTTGCTTAGCATGATATTCTCCAACTCCATCCACTTACCTGCAAAATTCCACTGTGTAATATATACCACAGTTTCTTTATCCACTTATCTATTAAAGTGTATCTAGGTTGGTTTCACAGTTTAGCTATTGTAAATTGAGCTGCTATAAACATTGATGTGGCTGCATTACTAGAGTATACTGATTTTAAGTCCTTTGGGTATAGACTGAGGAGTGGGATAGCTGTGTCAAATGGTGGTTCCATTCCAAGTTTTCTAAGGAATCTCCATACTGATTTCCAGATTGGTTGCACCAATTTGAAGTCCCACCAGCAATGTATGAGTGTGCCTTTCCCCCCACATCCTTGCCAACACTTATTGTTGTTGTTTGTATTCTTGATAACTACTCTAAGATTTCATATCATTTAATGATTGGGTTGTTTGTTTTTTTGGTGTTAAGATTTTTTATTTCTTTATATATCCTGGAGATTAGTGCTTTCTCTGATGTACATGTGGCAAAAATTTGCTCCCAAATGTAGGCTCTTTCTTCACCTCATTGATTGTTTCTTTTGCTGAGAAGAAGCTTTCAGTTTGAATCCATCCCATTTATTGATTCTTGATTTTATTTCTTGCAGTTTAGGAGTCTCATTAAGGAAGTCAGGGCCTACTCCAAGTGATGAAGATTTGGGCCTACTTTTTCCTCTATTAGGTGCAGGATCTCTGGTCTAATACCTAGGTCCTTGGTCCACTTTGAGTTGAGTTTTGTGCATGGTGAAAGATAGGGGTTTAGTTTTTGGTGCCGCCTAAAGCGATGGCCTCTTGGAGCAACGAAGCCGCGGGAAGAAGTTCAGAGGTGAACTGGAAACAAACAGCTTTTTATTCTGATAACTTTTCTCTCTGGCTCTAACAACGACTAACACGCACCACACACCACCACAAAATGGCGCTGACCCCATCAGCAATCTCGGCTCAAGTCACTCGAGATCCCGGGCCAAGTCCCGCGAGATCCCAGGCCAAGTCCCGTGAGACTACGGAAGGCAGCAATGCCCAAAACTCCATGGCCCATAGTCAACTGCAATTTAAGCCTTCTCCCCAAACAGGGCTCCTGCATTTCCCCCCTTTTGTTTTAAAAGAGGGGATGCTCTAGGACATCTATGTGCAACCAACATTCTTACCCGTCATCGGATAATCAAGGCTGTGCCCTGGACTCCTGTCTTAGGTTGATATGTCGGCCACATGAGCCTGTCCCGTTGTCCGCCTCTGGGGATCTTACCCGTCATTGGCTAACCAGCCATCCAATGGAGCCCTTTAGGATTGACTGTGTATGATGACTAACAGCCGTCCAATTGTGAGGAGATGTTGCGGCTTTAAGGCGACAAGCCTTTTGGTGACGAGCCAAATTGCATAGCATATCAAATTGTTTAAACAAATCAGCTGCCCTAAATTCCATCAAGTAACACTGAATTCTCTAGACAATTACCGGCAAGGCATTGTCCCGTAAAGTCCCAAACAATGAAAGATCAAAATGTCCATTTGTTATAACACGTTGATGTAGGAGGCCCCATGCATGTAGAGCAGAGGCCACACTGTTGGTGAGGTTGTTTGATGCTTGAGCAGCAGGGATCCTTGCAGCGACCGCGATCCCTGTCTAGACAATGCCACCGGCAAATCTTCAGGGCCCGCTACCTAGAAACTCAAGCATCAATTATTAAAGGAAAGGCAGTGCTATTGCAGCACTGAGTCAAGAGGCGAGTTGTCAAACTACAAAATAGAATAATTAGATTAGAAAATTAAAGTTGATTTTTGTTCACACACATCGCTGGTTGAGCTTCTACAAACATAAGTTGGCAAAATATCATATTTAGAACAAAACAAAGAAAGACTGAGGGTAATTACTGCATTAAAGATAGATTAAAGAAAAGGTAAAGGCACTTTGGAGAAATAATTTGTTAGCTGGAACCCTCGAGTCTCTGTATACAGAGCAATCTTTTACCTGTTGAGATAATTGAATTAATGAGCTATTAAACAAATGAAGTTAATAACAAATAAACAATCTTATGTCAAAACACCAAAATATCAGGTTATATAGCACTAGTCATACTGTTTGCTAAAGAGAAGTCCCAGGGACACCTATAAATCAAAATTGAAAGTACCTTCATTTATAAAAGTATTTACTCTTAATTAAATACTCTTAACCTAAAATGAATTAAAGTTATTTGGATCCATATATATATATTTTTTTTTCATAAGTGCGCTTTGTTATTTGTGACGTCACACTGGACAGATGCACAAACATACAAACATATATTTGTGACGTCACATTAACATGAAATGTAGACAAATGTACAGACATAAAGACATGTATAAAAAGAAAAAAAATACAATTGTGTGCACACTAAAGAGAGAGATCTCCTCGTCCCGGCCGGGAGGAATGACACTTAAGTTGTGAAATATTTTGAAGGACTCTTTTGAGGGAATCATTCTATACCTTCATCTTGGTCCTCTTGATTTTGTACCTTTTTTATTAATCTTGATTCTTCAACAACTTTATCTTGATCATTTTGATGTGGTACCTGCTTTATTAATCTAGATGGTATCCATATTGGAGAGGATTCGTGCTTTGGAAAAACACAAACAGATCCTCTCCCCCAAATTAATACTGGATCTGGCCCCTTCCATGTACCTGAAAGAACATCCTTCCAGTAAACCAAAGGTTTATGTTGTTGGTGTGGATTCCAATGTCTGTCTCCAGCAGAATAACCATTAGAGTCTAAAGTTAAAAATTTAAGGTAAACAGGGCAACTGCCAATCTGTCCTTAGGACTTTTCCAATTTCCTTCTTTTTGTTTTAATAACATAATTTTCAGTGTTCGGTTTGCTCTTTCAATAATGCCCTGACCCTGAGGATTGTATGGGATGCCTGTTTTATGGGATATATTGAATTTTGTGCAAAACTGTTTGAAAATGAGGACGTATATGCAGGGCGATTATCTGTTTTAAGCATTTTGGGGATGCCCAATGCAGCAAAAGCTTGCAAACAATGAGATGTAACATCTTTAACTTTTTCTCCAGAATGTAAGGAAGCAAAAATCATGCCTGAGCATGTATCTATGGTCACATGAATAAATCGCAATTTTCCAAAACTTGGCTCATGAGTAACATCCATCTGCCACAAATGATTGGGCATTAATCCTCTAGGGTTAACGCCAAAATGAGGATTGGGCAAATGTGTCATACAAGATTTACAATCTTTTACAATTGTTCTGGCTTGCTCCTTTGTAATTTTAAACCTACGTTGCAAGGTGGTGCTGTTGACATGAAACTGGGAATGAAATAAAGTAGCTTGTTGTAGCACTGAAAGTATAAATATTGTTTTTGTAAGTTCATCAGCCTTTTGATTACCTTCATGGAGGGGACCAGGCAAATTAGTATGTGCTCTAATATGGCCTACGAATAGAGGTTCTTTTCTTGCCCGCAAAAGTTTTTGTATTTGATAAAACAATTTAAAGGCTGGAGTATGAGGTGCTATTGGTCCTGCTAACTCTAATTTTGGGATGGCTTGTACAATATAGTGGCTATCTTAAAAAATGTTTACGGGCTGGTCCCTAAAATTTTCCAGAGCTCTTACCACAGCTTCCAATTCCACTAGTTGAGCTGATTTGTGTGCAGTTATGTAAGTCATATTTTCTTTTGTAGTGACTACTGTAGCAGTACCATTTGAGGACCCATCTGTAAATACATTAAATGCCTTAGGAATAGGTTGATTTTTTATTACCTGTGGAAATAGGATGATTAATACAAAAAGATAATATAGGAGACTTAGGAAGATGATTATCAAAATTTGCAGAAGTAGAGCATTTAGCTATAGCCCAATCATTATCATTGAAGCATAAATATTCAATCTGTGATGATGAATAGGGAGTAATAATAATAGTAGCAGGGTGAATGCCAAATATTTTAGTAGAAGTCTTAAGTCCTTGGAGAATAAGTTTAGCCACCATGGAGGTATAAGATTCAATTATAATTTTAGGAGAGACGGGCAAATGTATCCATAATAAAGGCCCTTGTTGCCAAAATACTCCTGTGGGTGTATATTGTGAAGAAATAATAATCAACATCAGCAGTTGAGTTAAATCAAATCTATCACAATGAGCTCCTTCGATGGCTTTTTCTACTAACTTTAAATCTTTCCTAGCATCAGGAGTCAATGTTCGCGGTGAAGATGGATCAGGGTCTCCGCTAAGGATGTCAAATAAAGGTTTTAGTTGGCCAGTAGTGAGGTTTAGTGTAGGGCGAAGCCAATTAATGTCTCCCAGTAGTTTTTGGAAATCATTGAGGGTGATCAAATGTTCTTTATTTATTAAAAATTTGGGGGGTCTAACAAAAGTATCCATGATTTTAAATCCTAAATATAATATGGGAGATCTGGTTTGAACTTTTTCTTCTGCTATATATAATCCATATTTTTAAAAATTTTCTACCACGTCACTGAATATATTAAATAAGATTTTTTTGATTAGGGTGGGCCAATAAAATATCATCCATGTAATGTAGACACGTGAGGTTTGGATATTTATTTTTAATGGGTTGGATAGCCTTGTCCACATATATTTGGCATATGGTGGGGCTATTAGCCATTCCCTGTGGTAAAACCTTCCATTGATATCTCTGATCAGGGCCATTATTGTTAATAGAAGGTACTGAAAAAGCAAACCTGGGGGCATCCCGAGGATGTAGGGGAATAGAAAAGAAGCAATCCTTTATATCAAGAGTAATAAGATGGAAATTTTTTGGAATAGCTACAGGACTAGGAAGTCCAGGTTGAGTAGGGCCCATAACTTGCATAGTTTTATTGATTTGTCTAAGATCATGTAACAATCGCCATTTTCCTGACTTTTTCTTGATCACAAATATGGGGGAATTCCAGGGAGAGGTGGAAGGTTCTATATGTCCTGCTTCTAATTGTTCCTGAACTAGTAGGTGGGCCGCTTGTAATTTCTCTTTAGATAGGGGCCACTGAGGGACCCACACTGGCTTATCAGAAAGCCATGGTATTTTCAAAATTATTTTCTCAGTGGCCCCGAAAAAAAAATCTTTTACCTTTATGATAATGATTACTTTTAGGGTTAAGATTACTCTGTACTTTTTGATAATGATTTCTTTTATGGTTAAGATTACCCTGTAGATTTTCACATTTAACACCTGCAGGCTTGGTTGCAAGGTGTACTCCCATTTGTTGCAAAATATGTCTTCCCCATAAAGTAACTGGTAGGTTAGGTAAAACATAAGGCTGAAATGTTCCTTTATGGCCCTCATCATCCTCCCATTTTAAAATTACTGCACTTTTTTTCTGGGAGGTTATTATATCCCAAGCCTCTTAAACTGGTTGAAGCTTTTTGCAGAGGCCAGTGCTTGGGCCATTGGCGTAAATTAATAATGGAAGAGTCAGCTCCAGTATCTATTAATCCCTCCATTTCTATTCCTTGGATTTTATTTTACACATAGGCCTCCTTGAACAGTCTTGAAGCCAGCAAGCCATGGGTCTTGAGTCAGTGGAACAAAATCATCTATTGTTCCCTTTTTGAGGCATGCTCATTTTAAATGAATTATGTAAATTGGGAAGGAGAAGCAACTGAGCAATTCTATCTCCTTGATTAACAGAACTTATACTTTGGGGTGAGCTAAGCATTATTTTTATTTCCCCTTTGTAGTCTGAGTTTATTACACCTGGGGTTACTTGCAAACCTAATAAGCTTTTAGGACTTCGTCCGATAATAAGTCCTACAGTCCCTGAGGGAAGAGGTCCCCTGACTCCTGTGGGAATCAGTTGAACCCCCATTTCAGGTGTTAACACTATTCGGGCGGTGGAACAGAGGTCTAATCCTGCATTTCCTCTTGTTCCTCTGGCGAGGGAGTGGATGGTAGTAGGGATTGTGTCGGGGAAGCATCTGAGTGAATGCTTGAGGATACTCCTCCTTCAATGCCCCGTACATTTGTGGGCCCCGGGTATTGGGCCCCGTGCCCCGTTTTTTGAATTCCTGAACAAAGGATTTCCGTGGATGTCAAATTTTGAATGGCATTTATTGGCCCAATGATTTCCCTTTTTACACCTGGGGCAGCAGCCTTGGGCACGGTATGAGCTTGGTCTTATTTCTCTTTTGGGATTTTGCCTAGAATAGCCTGATTGATTATGATAATTTTGCCTGGAATATCCTGATTGATTATAATGTCTAGGTTTAGCCTTTGTGAAATTTCGAGGGGAAGCACCTCTCATTGAGGCTGCAATCACATTTCCTGTGACAAAGGCGTCATTTATATCTTTACATAGTTGTATATATACGGAAAGATCCTTTTTAGTTCTCCATGGCCTGATGGCTGCTTGGCAGGATTTATTAGCATTTTCGTACGCTAATTGAACAACTAATGGCATAGCTTGATCAACATCTGCAAACACACTACCTGCAGTTCTCAAAAGTCGATCAGCAAAATCAGCATATGGCTCATTAGGTCCTTGAATCACTTTTGACAAGCTACCTTGTAGATCCCCAGGTCCTTGTACAGTTTTCTATGCCTCTAAGGCAGCTGTGTTTATCTGAGCATATACACTTGGGTCATAATCTTTTTGAGCCTGTAAGTCTGCAAATTGCCCTTCTCCTGTGAGCATTTCTATATTATAGTTTCCAAACCCTGCAGCTGCGTTTCTTTTAGCCATTTCTATACAAAGTTCTTGGAATTGCGATTGCCAAACCAAGAATTGCCCCCCGCTTAATGATGCTTTACATAGACTTTTCCAGTCTGAGGGGGTTAAGCTAAAGGTGTTAAGGGACTCCAGCATACTCAACGTGAAAGGAGCTTGGGGCCCATAAGTCATTACTGCCTCTTTGAGATTTTTTATTGTTTTTAAATCTACTGACTGATGGACCCTCTGTCCATTTTTCTTTTCAAATGCTGGCAGTTCCCAATGTATCTGTGAGTTACCCTCGACAGCGCATAAGAGATCAGAAAGACTTTTTATTTCTGTTTCTAGGGTATGCAAATGCCTAGTAATACCCTTCATATTTTCTGTAATGGATTCCACCCATGGGGGAGTAGAGGACACAAGTGGTTCCTCTACTTGACAGTCCTTTTTCTTGGTCTTTTTTAGTTTCTTTTTCCTCATTTTCTCAGGATCACTTTTACTAGATTCCTCACCACTGCTAATTTCACTGACAGCAATATCCTGAGGCCCAGGTTCCATTAAGAGCAAGTATCCTTCAGCTATCACCAATAACTCCCGAATAGCTCTAATAGCTTGGATTTTTTCATTTTGGGGACTCTTCTAATACTCTCTTTACTGGTCTTAGTTGGCCCAGTGGAAGCTACACTTTTTTGATCACTTTCACTTTTTTCTATATCCTCCTCACTGAGAACAGAGTCAGATATATCAAGGAGTCTTTGCATAGCCTCTATCACTTGGGATTCAGTTATATTCGAACCCATCTTTAGAGACCTTTCAGTTCTTACCTGTCCGCTCCGAAGTCCCTGTACGGGCCGCCACCTGTTGCTGCCTGAAGCGATGGCCGCTTGGAGCAACGAAGCCGTGGGAAGAAGTTCAGAGGCAAACTGGAAACAAACAGCTTTTTATTCTGATAACTTTTCTCTCTGGCTCTAACAACGACTAACACGCACCACACACCACCACAAAATGGCGCTGACCCCATCAGCAATCTCGGCTCAAGTCACTCGAGATCCCGGGCCAAGTCCCGCGAGATCCCAGGCCAAGTCCTGTGAGACTACGGAAGGCAGCAATGCCCAAAACTCCATGGCCCATAGTCAACCGCAATTTAAGCCATCTCCCCAAACAGGGCTCTTGCAAGTTTTATTTTGGTGCATATGGCTTTCCAGTTTTCCCAGTTCCATTTGTTGAAGAGGCTATCTCTGATGTTTTTTTGGAAACTTTGTCTAGTATGAGATAACTGTATTTATGTGGGTTTATCTCTGTGTCGTTTGTTCTGTACCATTGGTCTACATGCCTATTTTGGTGTCAACACCATACCATGATGTGATGCCTCCTACTCCTCCTACTCCTACTTTATTCTTCTTGCTAAGGATAGGTTTGGCTATTCTGGGTCTCTTATTTTTCCAAATGAATTTCATGATTGCTTTTTCTACTTCTATAAGGAATGACATTGAGCTTTTAATAGGAATCATATCCAAGAGCATGGGAGATCTTTCCATCTTCTAGTGTTTTCTTCAATTTCTTTATTTAATGTTTTGTAGTATTCAATGTAGAGAGGTCTTTGACCTTTAAAAAATTTTTTAATGACTTTATTTTGTTTATTTATTTTTGTATGTGGTGCTGAGGATCAAACCCAATGCCTCACGTGTTCTAGGCAAGCGCTCTACCACTGAGCCACAAACCCAGCCCCTCTTTAACCTCCTTTGTTAAAGGGATTCCCAAGTTTTTTTTGTTTGTTTTTTTGAGACTAATGTGAATGGGGTAGTTTTCAGAGGATTCATCACTGATGCATAGAAATGTATTTGATTTATGGGTATTGATTTTATATTCTGCTACTTTGCTGAATTCATTTATTAATTCTAGAAGTTTTCTGGTGGCGTTTTTTGGATCCTCTAAGTATAGAATCATTAAGTCAGCAAATAATGACAGTTTGCGTTCTTCTTTGCCTATTCATATCCCTTTGATTTCTTTTGTCTGTCTAATTGCTCTGGCTAGAGTTTCAAGGACTATGTTGAATAGAATTGGTGAAAGAGGGCATCCCTGTCTTGTTTCAGTTTTTAGAGTAAATGCTTCCAATTTTTCTCCATTTAGAATCATGTTGGCTTTAGGTTTAGCATAGCTAGCTTTTACAATGTGGAGGCATGTTCCTACTATCCCTAGTTTTTCTAGTATTTTGAAAACGAAAGGGTGCTTGTTGTGTTTTGTCAAGTGCTTTCTCTGCATCAATTGATATAATCATATGATTCTTATCTTTAAGTCTATTGATGTGATTAATTACATTTATTGATTTCCATATGCTGAACCAACCTTGCATCCCTGTGAAACCGCTTTTTACTGTGACGAGTTCTTGCTCCCCGAATGTTGAAGAATAATGCCGAAGAAGCACTCCAAGGCAAGCGTACAGTGGAAAATGGAAAGCTTTATTGAAAGGACAGCTAAAAGACTTCTCCCAGAAGGAGAAGGGGACCCAGAAACCAGGAATCCCAAGGGAGGAGAGGCCTTCTCCCTTTTATATCTGAAATCTTTCTTTTGTTCTTTTTTTGTTCTCTATCTCTGTCCTGCCTGGGACAGGAATGTCAAAAGATGTGACAAGGGAGGGCCCATGGTGGGTGTGGGACTTACAGGAAGGGCTAAGGGCTAGCTGATTAGCATCTCTGTTTGCTGGGAGCTATTCCATTAACATTCCATAAGATGGGCCCTAAACTTGGGAACATTAACCATCTTATTTCCCTTAGAGTTGTTCTATGTCTTTCCAGGACTCAGACTGACTCCATTTTCCTTACGGACTCCATGTTCTTTATGAGACTCGATGTTAGACCCGATTTGCCAGACTACACTCACTACCTAGCTTTAAATCTGGCTTCACCTGGAATGAACCCCAATTGATCATGGTGCCCTATTTTTTAAATATGTTTTTGTATGCAATTTGCCAGAATTTTACTGAGAATTTTTGCATCAATGTTCATCAGGGATATTGGTCTGACATTTTCTGTCCTTGATTTGTCTCTACCTGGTTTTGGAATCAAGATGATACTAGCTTCATAGAATGAGTTTGGAAGGGTTTCCTTCTTTTCTATTTCACAGAAAAATTTGAGAAGTATTGGTATTAATTCTTCTTTATAGGTCTTGTAGAACTCAGCTGTGAATCCGTCCGGTCCCCGGCTTTTCTTGGTAGGCATTTGATGACATCTTCTATTTCCTTGCTTGAAATTGATCTGTTTAAATTCTGTATGACCTCTTGACTCAGTTTGGGTTGTCATATGCCTCTAGAAATTTGTTGGTGTCTTCAAGGTTTTCTATTTTACTGTAATATAAATTTTCAAAATAGTATCTAATTGTCTTCTGTATTTTATGTTTTAGTTTAATTTAATTTAATTTGTTATACATGCTTTTAGAGTGCAATTCCTTTCATATTACATATAAAGAGCACAGTTTTCCAAGTCATTGGTGAAGGGTAGATGAAACACACGCTGGGACCGCCGTGTAGAAAAAGGGGGAGATTTTATTAATAAGCCAAGGGGACGCGTGGGAGGAAGGGAGAATGGGCACGTGTGACGGGAGGAGAAGAGGAAAAAGGAAAAGAAGAAGAAGAAAAGGGAAAAAGGGAAAAAGGGCCGGTTTCAGTCTGGAGAGCACTTAAATAGTGAACCGGTGGTCTGAGGGACCCCTCAGAGGGAACCCCAGTTCCATAGGCTGCCTGGGGTCAGAAGGCAAGCCCATATGTCGTAATTGGCTCAGTAAGGCACTTGGGGAGTGGTCAGCGGCAAGGTCAACCTGAGGTGTGGCCAGCAGTGTGGCTGACCTGGGGTGCTTGGGAGCCTTAAGGCGCCTGGGGGTGTGGCTAGTTGAGCTACCTGGGAGTCATGCCTGCGGAATCCAACAACTGGTTTTACACAAAGTATTTTCATACCATTTGAGCTTTTATACATGCTGTCTTCTGTATTTTAATAGTGTCTGTCGTGATATTTCCTTTTTCATCATGAATTTTAGTAATTTGAATTTCTTTCTCCTTCTTTTTCTTTAGGATGGTAAGGGTTTGTCAATTTTATTTATTTTCTCAAAGAACCAGCTTTTTGTTTTCTCAAGTTTTTTGAATTGTTTCTTTTGTTTCAATTTCATTGATTTCTGCCCTGATTTTAATTATTTCCTGTCTTCTATTACTTTTGGTGTTGGTTTATTCTTCTTGTTCTAGGGCTTTGAGATGTAATGACAGTTCGTTTATTTGTTGACTTTTCCTTCTTTTAAAGAATGAGCTTAATGCAATGAACTTTCCTCTTAACATTGCCTTCATAGTGTCCCAGAGATTTTGATAAATTTTATCAGAGTTCTCAGAGACCTGTAAGAATATTTTTATTCCCTCTGTCGTGTCTTAATACCGTAATTTTTAGTCACCAGGTGTTGGAGTAGCTTCTATTTTTTATTTTATGATTGACTTCTAATTTCAGCCCATTATGATCAGATAGAATGCAGGGTAGTGTCTCTACTTTTTAGTATTTGCTAAGACTTGCTTTGTGGCATAACATATGGTCTATTTTGGAGAAGGATCCATGTGCTGCTGAGAAGAAAGTGTATTTGCTCGTTCGTGGACAGAATGTTCTATATGTCTGTTAAGTCTAAATTATTGATTGTTTTAATTCTATAGTTTGTTTGTTTAATTTTTGTTTGAAAGATCTTTCCAGTGGTGAGAGAGGTGTATTAAAGTCACCCAGTATCATTGTGTTGTGGTCTGTTTGATTCTTGTAGTTGAGAAGGATTTGTTTGATATACATAGATGCCCCATTGTTTGGGGCATAGATTTTTAAAAAAAAAAAATTATTTATTTTAGTTGTACACAATGCCTTTTTTTTTTGTGTTTTTTTTTTTTGTGGTTACTGGGGATTGAACTCAGGGGCACTCGACCACTGGGTCACATCCCCAGCCCTTTTTTGTATTTTTTATTTAGAGACAGGGTCTCACTGAGTTGCTAAGTGCCTCACCATTGCTGAGGCTGGCTTTGAACTCGTGATCCTCCTGCCTCAGCCTCCCAAAGTGCTGGGATTACAGGTGTGCGCCACCGCGCCCGGCTCCTTTTTTTAAATCTATTTATTTTTACATGGTGCTGAGGATCAAACCCAGGCACATGTGCTAGGTGAGAGCTCTACTGCTGAGCCACAACCCCAGCCCTTGGGGCATAGACATTTATGATTGCTATGTCTTGTTGATGTATGAACCCCTTAAGCAGTATGAAATGTCCTTCTTTATCCCTTTTCACTAGTTTTGGTTTGAAGTCCACTTTATCTGATGTGAGCATGGAAACCCCTGCTTCTTTTTTGTGGTACATGTGAGTAGTACGTTTTTTCCCCACCCTTTCACCTTCAGTCTGTGGATGCCTTTTCCTGTGAGATGAATCTCTTGAAAGCAGCATATTGTTGGGTCTTTTTTTATTTTTTCCAATCCAATCTGTCAATCTATGTCTTTTAATTGATGAGTTTAAGCTATTCATGTTGGATTCCAGGCAGGAGGCTGCGCCTCCCAGGCAGGAGGCCACACCTCCCCAGGTGCTTTGTTAAAAACTACACCTCCCAAGATCCTAAGCGTGACCAAAACACCTGACCAGCAAGTCCCCTGTCCACTACCCCCCCTTGACCTTTGCTGGCCAATAGGGCAAGGACTCACTCCAAGGGGGTTTTATGACCCCTACTCTATTTAAACCAGGGCCGGACTGAGCTCTCTCTCTGTTCCTGCCGCTCTCTGTTCCTGCTCTCCGTTCCCGCGTGCTCCAGCTCCCGTTCGTTCCCCACGGTTCGTCCCCATCCCCTCCATGTGTTTCTTTGGTAATTCAATAAACCCCTTCCCTTTTCCTATACGACGGTTCCAGCGTGCGTCTATCCATCCTGCAAAATTTTTCTAACAATTCACATTCAGGGTTATTATTGAAATATGATTTGTATTCCTGGTCATTTTGGCTTTTTAAAAAAATTTTTATTTTATTTCTTTATTTTTATGTGGTGCCGGGGATTGAACCCAGTGCTTCACTTGTGCTAGGCAAGTCCTCTATCACTGAGCTTGCACAACCCTGGCCTATTTTAGTTTTTTTTTTTTTTTTTTTTTTTTTGTGATACTGGGGATTGAACTCAGGGGCACTCGACCACTGGGCCACATCCCCAGCCCTTTATTTGTATTTTATTAGAGACAAGGTCTCACTGAGTTGCTAAGTGCCTCGCCATTGCTGAGGCTGGCTTTGAACTCTTGATCCTCCTGCCCCAGCCTCCCAAGTGCTGGGATTACAGGCATGCGCCACCGCGCCCGGCCCTATTTTAGTTTTTAACTTAACTTGATTCTCCTTTGATTAGCCTTTCCTTTAGTGTAGTTCCTCCCTTTGCTGATTTTCATTTTTGTTTTTTATTTCCTTCTTGTGGAATATTTTGCTGAGAATGTTCTGTAGTGCAGACTTTTTCACTGTAAATTCTTTTAACCTTTGTTTATCATGAAAGGTTTTTACTTTGTCATCAAATCTGAAGCTTAATTTTGCTGGATATAAGATACTTTGTTGGCATCCATCTTCTTTCAGAGCTTTGTGTATGTTGTTCTAGGATCTCCTGGCTTTGAGGGTCTTGGTTGAAAAATCTGCTGAGATCTTAATTGGTCTCCCCCATATGTAATCTGATTCCTCTCTCTTGTGGCCTTTAAGATTGTATCCTTATTCTGTGTGCTAGGCCTTTTCATTATAATGTGCCTTGGTGTAGATCTATTGCAATTTTGTACATTTGGTGTCCTGTAAGCCTCTTGTATTTGATTTTCCAATTCATTCTTCATGTTTTGGAAATTTTCTGATATTATTTCATTGAAGAGATTGTGTATTCCTTCAGTGTGAATCTCTGTGCCTTCCTCTAACCCTACAAATCTTATATTTGGTCTTTTGATGCTATCCCATAATTCTTGGATGTTCTGTTCATGGTTTTGTACCATCTTCACTGTCTGGTCAATACTATTCTCAAGATTGTATATTTTGTCTTTATTATCTGATGTTCTGTCTTCCAAGTGACCTAGTCTGTTAGTAATGCTTTCTATTGAGGTTTTTTATTTGATTTATTGTTTCCTTCATTTCAAGGATTTCTGATTTTTTTTTCCAGAATCTCTATCTCTTTCTTGAAGTAATCATTTGCTACCTGTATTTGCTCTCTGATCTCTTTGTTGGAGTGATCAATTTTTGCCTGTATTTGCTCTCTTCTCTCATTCTTTAATTCACAGATCATTTTAATTATGTACATTATGAACTCCTTCTCTGACATTTCATCAAATGTGCTGTCAATGGATTCTGTTATTGTAGTATTCTGGTTTGGGGGCACTTTCTTCCCTCATTTTTTTCATGTTGTCTTTGTGTCTTCCTTTCTTGCAGTACAGATCTGAGGTTTTACAGTTTCTACCCTATAATCTTGTAGTATCCCTGCAGATTACTTGTACCTCATCTTGGTGTTGGGCTTCCAGTCCCTGGCTGGTGTCCCAAGATGGATGCTACTGCAACTAAAGTTGGTGGTGGCAATAGCAGTGATAACTCAAGATAGTAGTGGGGGGCTGGGAATATAGCTCAGATGGTAGAGTGCTTGCTTCACATGCACAAGGCCCTGGGTTCAATCCCCAGAACCACCAAAAAAAAAAAAAAAAAAAAAAAAGATAGTAGTGGGGTGTTTCAAGATGGATGCAACCACTTTCAGAGATGGTGCTAGGCCTGGGCTCCTGGATGGGTCGGTGGGGGCCGTCCTAGGCCTGGGCTTCGGCTGGCCTGGGCTCCTATGTTATTCAGTGGGGGTGGTCCTGGGCCTGACTTGGGCCTGGGCTCCTACATTGGTCCATGGGGATAGCCCTAGGCCTGGGCCCGAGCTCTGGTGTGCCCTTTTAAAAATAGAATTATTTTTCCATTTTTGGTATAAGTTCCTTATATATTGCATATAATAATCACTTCTCTTTCATATGTAGTGGTATTTTCCCACTAAGCTATTTATTGCCTTTTGTCTATGGTATCTTTTGCTATACCATATTTCTTTTTAACATTGTGAAATATATCTATATTTTTCTTCAGTATTTTCTAGGCTTCCTGTTTGTTTGTTTGTTTGTTTGTTTTAAATATTTATTTATTTGCTTTAGTTATACACAATGCAACGCATTTATGTTTACGTGGTGCTGAGGATCGAACCCGGGCCGCGCACGTGCCAGGCGAGCGCTCTACCGCTGAGCCACAACCCCAGCCCTTGTTTGTTTTTTATTTATAGTTTTTGGTAGCAGGGATTGAATCCGGGGTGCTTAGCCACTGAGCCAGCCCTTTTTTAAATTATTTCTTTTGAGACAGTGTCTCACTAAATTGCTTAGGGCCTTGCTAAGTCTCTGAGGCTGGCTTTGAACTCTTTGTCCTCCTGCCTCAGCCTTCAGAACACAGGTGTGTGCCACTGTGCCTGGCCTTCCTGTCTTTTTTAAAAAATTAATTTATTTACTTTAATTGTACACAATGCAATGCATTTGTTTACATGGTGCTGAGGATCGAACCCGGGCCACGCACGTGCGAGGTGAGCGCTCTGCTGCTGAGCCACAACCCCAGCCCCTTCCTGTCTTTTTAAAGAAAGTCTCCCCAACTCACAAATTACAGAGGTCTTTCTGATACATTTGCTATTTTATTTTGGTGATTTAAATTTTTATATAGTTGAAGTGCTGATTATTAAGCTATTGACTCTCATTTTCGAAGCCACACTTTGGTATTCTGTTTTGTGATGCTGAGTCTGAGATTCCACAAACCACATTCCTGCTTTGCCACTGGCTGTTGGGTCCTGCTAATGGGAGGCAGGAGAAGAAGACCTGAAGGACTCAGGATGAAGAAGGGAGGCTCTTGCTGTTTTCTATTTGCTCCTTGTTCCTATCAACATCATTGAAGCAATGGGTCTTCAATCAGGGGCAACATGGTTTTAGAGTAGCAGCTGGTTCTCATTTATAGTTTTTTAAACTCACACAGAAACTGCCAGCCTCTTTGCACCATTTTAAGGACACCAGCCAGTTGGCACCTAAACTGTCCAACACTTCTGAGGTCTGACCTACCACTTAGTGGTCCCCATCTCCAACTCTCTAAATTTTTTGTAGATGAAACATGGTATCTTTATTTTTATTTATTTTTATTTTTTTTTTTTTTGTGGTACCGGGGATTGATTTAGGGGCATGTACTGGGTCACATCCCCAGCCCTTTTTTGTAATTTAGAGACAGGGTCTCACTGAGTTGCTAAGTGCCTCGCCACTGCTGAGGCTGGCTTTGAACTCGCGATCCTCCTGCCTCAGCCTCCCAAAGTGCTGGGATTACAGGCGTGAGCCACCGCGCCCGGCTTCTTTATTTGTTTTTATGTGGTGCCGGGGCTTGAACCCAGTGCCTCACACATGCGAGGCAAGCACTTTACCACTGAGCTACAGCCTCAGCCCCAACTCTCTAAATTTTAATAAACCCCACTCCTTCCCTTTGCTACCCCGGGCCCAATGGGAAATAGCTTCTTCCTGCTTAGAATCCTCTTCCTTTTTTATTTCTTGAATACCTACTTAAGTAGGAGAGGAAAAAAAAGGGGAAATACTGGGGAATGATAATGGCAAAAATTATATTGTTATATTGTGTGCATGTGTGAACATGTAACAATGAAGCATACCATTATATACAACTACAATGCACCAGTAAAAAGAACGTGGAAGAAAATAAAGAACACCTACTTTCCTCCCCTTTTTCTTCTTCTTCTTCTTTTTTTAGATAAAGTCTCCGTATATTGCCCAGTCTGGTCTTGAATTCCTGGGCTCAAGCAATCTCCCCACATCAGTCTTCCAAATAGCTGGACTACCGGCATGTGCCACTGTGGCCGGTTAACAATTCTTTACATTAAATCCTCTCTTTTAAGATAACTGGTGCTGTATCTGTTTCCTGCCTGCCCTTGAATGTTACTGTTGAATTTGTCAATCTTTTCCTTTAGAGTTTTTCATATTGTGACTTGCTTTTGATGTTAAGAATTTCAAAGAGACCAGTTTTCCTCTCTTTAAATGGCCAATTAATTTTCCTTTTAGCATCTACTGCCTACTCCATCTTTTTCCTACAAATTAAAAAAAAAATAGTTTTCCATATGTGAAACTTTAAAGCATTTGTATAGTTAAGCTTATCTATTCATCCCCCATATTTTTTCCTTTGATCCTATGCTTTGAAAATTCCTTTTTACCTGGAGGTCAAACAAATAGTCCTGTCTGTTCTTTTTGTGCTTTTGTGCTGTACTACACTGACTCATTTAGGTCAGTGGTTTTCAAATTTTTAAAAATTGGAACCCACTATAATATATTTTTCTTTGTCAATGTATATGCACATACATGTTCATATAAAATTGAAACAAAAATTTCACAAAACAATATTCAAAACACAGATTTTTATTATTTATAGAAGATCCCTCCAATTTCAGCTCCTTGACAGGGACCATCTGAGTTCTGGCTGCTAGGATGTGATCAGATTGCTGGATGCCACTTCCAAGAATTATCCCCAGATGGAGGAGCAATTCCCTTCCCCTTTCCTTCCTTTTGTTGATTGAAATGTGGGCATTGTGTCTGGAGATAGAATAGCCATCTTGAAGCCTGAGGTGACTTTGGGACTAGGACAATATGAAGAAGTAGCCTGAGTAGTTGAGAACTTCTTGGGTAAGAGCTATGTGATGCTTGTCTGGACTGCCTACATCTCAATATTTATTTGAGAAATTAAATGGTTATTTTGTGTTTTGTAAACTGAGTTCTCACACAGTTATCTTCTGTAGAGTTTACACCATTTCATACTTCTACTAACAACATGCTAGAGTGCTATTGCTCAATTGCCTCACCAACCAGTATGTTGTCAAACTTTGAGATTTTAATAATTTTAAAAGTGAGAGCTGAAGGAGCCCCAATTAGGGAGATGGTTATTGCGGTCAGCTGGAAGCCATAAGTTTCACCTGATAATAAGTATGTATGTGACGCACCTGTAAATGCACGTGAGGCACCCGCAAAGCTAAAGGTATATAACCGGGTGAAAGCGGTCGAGTGAGGAGAACGAGAAGAATGAATTCATTCAGTCAGTCATGCAGTCGCTCGGTCGGAAGAAGAGTTCGGGTCGGAGAAGAAGAAAAGAATCAGAGCGGCCAGAACATAGGCAGAGCGGTTACAGAAGAGAAACCAGATAGAAGAAATAATTCCTGGTCAGAGTCAGGCCGAGGCTCCCGAGGAAGAAAGAAGAAAGAACAAAAAAGAAAGAAGCTCTAAAAGCTAAGCTCTCTCTCTCTCTCTAAAGAAGAAATCTCTCTCTTTCAAGCTCTCTCTCTTTCTCTCTAAGCTCTAAGAAGATGAAGAAGAAAAAGCTCTATCTTTCTCTCTAAGCTCTAAGAAGAAGAAGAAAAAGCTATCTCTAATCTTTCTCTCTAAGCTCTTTCTAAGAAGAAGAAAAATCTTTCTTTCTCTCTCTAAGCTCTCTCTAAGAAAGTAGAAGTAAAATTAGTAATAGCTTTACTCTGCCTCCAAGAGTTTTCCTCCCGCGGCATTGTGGCTGGCCACGACAGGCAGCTTACAGAGAGCCAGGTGCAGTGGCACACGCCTGTAATCCCAGCACTTGGGAGGCTGAGGCAGGAGGATCGCGAGTTCAAAACCAGCCTCAGCAATGGCAAGGCACTTAGCAACTCAGTGAGACCCTGTCTCTAATAAAATACAAAAAAGGGCTGGGGATGTGGCCCACTGGTCACATGCCCCTGAGTTCAATCCCTGGTACCAAAAATAATAACAATAGTAACAATAATAATAATAATAATAATAATAATAAAAAAAAAATAAAGTATTAAACAAAAATAATTTAAAAAGTGAGAAAAATTATCTAACTTTTAATCTGCATTTCTCTTGTTATGAGTCAGATTGAACATCTTTTTAGTATGTTGGAGGGTTATTTATGAGTCAGATTGAACATCTTTTTAGTACGTTGGAGGGTTATTTATATTTATTTTTCTAGAAACTATGTGGAAATAAATATTTTTTGTTGATTTGTTTCTAGGAGTTCTTTGGATCTTAGGAAAATCAATTCTTTACCTGTGATGTGAGGTGTAAATATTTATTCCAAGTGTGTCATTTGTTTTTAAACTTTGGTTTTTTTGGTAATGCAGAATATTTTTTGAAATTTTAGGAAAAGATTGTAATCAAATTTTAAAAATATTGTTTCCTCAGCATTTAGATTTAAGTCATAGCAGAAGTCCAAATTCTTAGGAAAAATTACTCATCTTATTTTCTGGGAATTTTATAAATTTTCTTTTGAAATATATATCGTTGAATGTAATACATGAAGTAAGGATCCAACTTTATCTTTTTCTAAATGGCTGTCTGTGAAAACTATCTTTATACCACTGATATGAGATTTTGCCTTTATAATTTACTAAAGTTGATATTTATTTATTTTATAATTTTTTAAAAATATTTTTTTCTAGTTGTTGATGGACCTTTATTTTACTTATTTATATGTGGTGCTGAGAATTGAACCCACTGCCTCACACATGCTAGGCAAGTGCTCTACCACTGAGCTATATCCCCAGCCCGCTTGTTTAATTTTTTATAAACATTTTTGACCTTGTGTAGGTCTAGAAAAAAATCCTGTTGATATATTTATTGTGATCTCACTCAATTTAGCAATCAATTTAGGGAGAGTTCACATCTTTAGGATGTTGACTATTTTATTTCAGCCCAAGGAATCCAAGCAGTTTTGATTGCTATTGCAAATTGGGTCTCATTTTCCATCTTATCATCTAACTGGTTATTGTTTGTATATATGCAGACTATTAATTTCTGAATGTTAAATTTATACTATTGTACACTTACTGAATTTTATGATTGCTTATAGCAACTTTTGAGTTGATATTGTTTTCCACTACACAATCATATCTGCAAATGGAGATAATCTCACTTCCTCATTTCCAATTATTATGTCCTAGACTGATTTTTGTTGTGCAATGGTAGTTGTACTTCTGGTCTGGCTGGTTTCCCTCCTTCCTGTCTTTTTCCCCCAGGACTCAATTGGCAGTTTTCTGGCCATTTTGTGTGTTGCCCGATTCTTAATAGATTCCTTTTCACTTAAAGTCAGAACTGGTTTCATGTTACTTTAAAAAACTGAATAAGCTGGGTGCAGTGATGCATTGGTGCATGACTCTAATCCCAGTGACTTGTGAGCCTGAGGCAGGAGGATCCTATGTTCAAAGCCAGCCTCAGCAACTTAGTGAGGCCCTGAGCACTTTAGTGAGACCCTATCTCAAAATTAAAAAATTAAAATTAAAAAAGGGCTGGGGATGTGGCTCAGTAGTTTAGGGCCCCTGGGTTCAATTCCTGTACCAAAACAAACAAACAAACAAACAAACAAACAAACAAAAGAAACCCGAATAAAAGTTCATTTTTCACAAATATGGTTCAATGATACATCACCAACAGTGGTACTTGTCATTTATTGAGGACCTACTCTGTGCCAGGCAGTATGCTAGTAATTTGCATACTGTGTATCAAAGCAATCATGTGCTTTAAATTTCTGTCCCTGGTTATATCATTAAATTTTAATGAGTCCTTTTCAGCTTTCTCCAAAGAGACTCTTTTTTGTGTTAGCAGGTGCTCTAAAATATGAGAGTCAGTTTAATATATTTATACTTTTATTGTTCGCCTTGACATTATAAAATAAATTTTATTAGGTTAGTAGCATTTCAATTTTTTTTTTAAAAGCAGTGATATCTTATTCCCAAAGCAAATGTTAACTTGGAGATTAGTACAGAAAACATTCTTAAAGAGAAGCTGTAAAGGTTAGGTAGATTGTGTGGGAGTGACCTAATATAGAATTTTCTGATGCTTCTAAGCATAGACAAAAAGGAAAAAAGGTGTTCAGATAATGATTCATAGAGATGAATAGACACAGATCTTTGTGACGGTTATGGGTTGTATTGTGTCCAAAAAAGATATGTTGAAGGTCTAATTCCTAGTACTTCAGAAGGTAACCTTATTTGCAAATAAGATTTTTACAGAGGTGATTTAGAATGAGATAATTTTTAAAGTTAAAATGAGATCATTAGGCTATAATTAATTCAATACGACTGGTGTCTTATAAAAAGAGGAAACATAGACACAGAGGGTATATGAAGTGAAGACACAGAACAGCATCTGCAAGGAACATATAAGGCTGCCAGAAGCAAGGGAAGAGGCAAGGGGAAGATCTGCCCTCAGAGGAACCAACCCTCTTAATGCCTATGAAACCAGAGTTATGAGATGAAACTGGGTTCTCTGCTTCTGGTTCAGATGGGGTTTGTGTAAGGTTGCAGGCCTCTGCAGCAGAGAAGTGTTGCAACTCTTAATGGTGGGCCCTGCCCTCCAGTGTTGGAGCAGACCCCAGCAGTTCACCATCGATTCCTTCTTCTTTTAGGATTCAGGGTTCCTGTCTTGTGAATTTGAAGAACAAACTCCACAGACCAGGATGAGTGAGTGTAACAACAGGATTTACTGAAGAACAGAAACAGGAACAGAACTCTTGCAGTGCAAGAGTGAACACAACAGGGCATTTTCTCTGTTGGAGCGTGCTAGTCTAGGGGTTTATATAGCATGTGGTTCACTGCTATTCGTCCAAATTTACGCTAATTAGGGCTTGGAAATGACTAGTGCTATTGGTCAATTCTTTTTTTTTTTTTTTTTTTTTTGGTACTGGGGATTGAACTCAGGGGCACTCAACCACTGGGCCACATCCCCAGCCCCAGCCCTTTTTTGTATTTTATTAGAGACAGGGTCTCACTGAGTTGCTGAGTGCCTCACTATTGCTGTGGCTGGCTTTGAACTCGTGATCCTCCTGCCTCAGCCTCCCAAGTGCTGGGATTACAGGCGTGCACCACCGCGCCCGGCTTATTGGTCAATTCTTGAGTCCCAACTTCTATTTAGGTCTAGTCCCAATTCCATTTTCTCATGACAGATCAGGAAGCAGGAGGTTGAGGTCTTCAGATGGGGCTGCAGCACTGCATGGAGTGCAGTGTGCTTCTGCAGTGGGCATCTCCACCGTGTGCAGCCCAGGCTACTGCAGGGTATTGGGTCTGTTTGCCTCGACTCACCCCAGTGTTAGCCTGTTGTGCTTCAGGACTGCCATGCCTGTATTGTGGGCTCCACTTGGCCATGGGCTGTACTCTAACCTACTTGGGCTGCCCCTTGGCTGCTCCACTGCTCCTCTGCAGCTTCTGGGCAGGGACCAGTAGGCCAGCTGGACACGTTGGCAGTCAGAGAGCCACATCACCTTGATTTGAGACTTCTAAGGTCTCCAGAGCTTAGAGCCAATAAATTTCTATTCAAGCCACACAGTTTTGAGGTGTGTGTGTGTGTGTGTGTGTGTGTGTGTGTGTTTAATATTAGCCTCAGGAAACTAATACAGTAGCTTATGTGGCCAACTGGACAGAGTTTTGGGAGTAGAATGTCCTATACATTCCAAAATGTATGTTCATTGTAATTAATATTTTTTTGACATGGGTCAAGAAACTTGATTAGTTATATTCTTGTTAGTTATTGAAGGTTTCTAAGCAGACAATCCTTCTAATTGTAGAGTTCATCACTTACATTTAGGAAATCCCTGTCTTTATTTACATATTTTTGTCTTAAATTAGTAAACTGGCAACCTTCCTTTTTTTTTTTTTTTTTTTTTTTTTTTACAGAGGATTGAACTCAGGGGCACTTGACCACTGGGCTACATCCCCAGCCCTTTTTTGTATTTTTATTAGAGACAGGGTCTCACTGAGTTGCTAAGTGCCTCACCATTGCTGAGGCCCGGCTCCTTTTTTTTAAAAAAAGGGGCACTTGACCACTGGGCTTTTTTTTGTATTTTATTAGAGACAGGGTCTCACTGAGTTGCTAAGTGCCTCACCATTTGAGGCTGGCTTTGAAAAAGTCTCCCAAGTGCTGGGATTACAGGCGTGTGCCACCGTGCCCGGCTCCTTTTTTTAAAAAAAACAAAATTTTTCAATTCACTTTAAAAAAAAAATATTTTTATTTTTTATGATGTGCTGAGGATCGAACCCAGGGCCTCACGTGTGCAATGCAAGTGCTCTACCACTGAGCTACAACCCCAGCCCCTACTTGTTCTTAAGTATTTTGTTTCACATACAGTTTTAAAAATCAGGGTAAAAATGTACTTGCTCACCAATATTTAAAGATAAGATTTATTATAAACATTTCTGGATTTCTAGTTTTGCTTGAAAAAGAAAAGATTTGCTTTCCTTCTTGGTAGAGTTGGCTGTTGCTGAACACTGGCTGCTTTCTTTAGCCACACTATGAGCACCTCCATCAGCTCCACAACCACCAGGTCCACCTTCTGTATCTGTAACTTCTGTCCTGCAGCAAAGGCAAGGATAAGAGCTACTGTTGCCAAGTGCCACTATGTATCAAGTGCTCCCTAGACATTTATTCAATAAATATTTATTGAGGGCTTACTATAGGCCAAGCTGTCCTCTAGATATTTGGAACATACTAGGTAACAAAACAGATGAAGATCCCAATGGAGCTGTTCTCCTCCTCCTCCTCCTCCACTTCCTCCTCCTCTTCCTCCTCCTCTCCTTCTTTGGCACTGGGTATTGAACCCAAGGGCACTTAATCACTGAGCCACATCCCCAGTCCTTTTTGCATTTTATTTAGAGACAGCGTCTCACTGAATTGCTTAGGGTCTCACTAAGTTGATGAGGCTGTCTTTGAACTTGTGATCCTCCTGCCTCAGCCTCCCAAGATGCTAGGATTACAGGTATGCACCATTGCACCCCGCAGAGCTTACATTCTAGCGGTGGATGGAGAAACAAATTAACTGATAAATGCAAATCACATAGTATGTTAGAATGTCATAAATTCTAACAAAAAATTTTAAAAAGTAGAGCAAGGAAGCGGGGTTGCAAGTCCTAGGACAAGGTAGGTTTTGATTCTAAATGGGGTGATTAAGATAGGCCTGTCTGAGGAGATACTTAAGCAGACAAAAGAAAGGAGTTACCCATGTGGATTTATTAAAGAATGTTTCGGGCAGAGGTAAATGCTTAAAAAAGCCAGGTTGGGGATTTAGCTCATTTGGTAAACACTTGCCTAGCATGCATGATGCCCTGGGTTCCATCCCCAGCATGGCAAAAGAAATAAAAGTCTAGGGGCAGGTAGATGCATATCTCATGTTCTTGAGGAAGGCAAACACATGTAGCTGGAGCACAATGAAAAAGAGGAGTGAGAGGAAGATTTCCAAGAGGTTAAGGGACTGTGTTAGACTGTGACAGACCTTGAGGCCATCATGACTCTGGCTTTTATATCTAATGAAATGGAGAGCAACTGAAGGGTTTTAAGCAAAAGAGTGATCTGATCTCATTTAGATTTTAAATAATCACATAGCTGCTCTGCTAATACTAGACCTCAGCCAGGAAAGGGGCAATGGTGGCAGTAGAGAAACTTTTCACAGGCTTTTTGTGCTGGTCAGGAGATCGTGGGGACCATGAAAGCAACATTGAGTAGGTAAGTTTGGGAAGATGTGTTTGAAGGTAGAGTCAAGAGAATCTCCAGATGGATTAGATGACAGGTTTGAAAACATGAAGTCAGGCCCAAACCCCAAAGGCTTTAGCATGAGTAACTGGCAGGATGGAGTTGCTATTTGACATGAAGAAGCTGTGGGTGGAACAGATTAAAGGGGGGACATTAGCAGTTTGGTTTTGGACATGTTGACCTTGAGATGTACATTGGATACCTGAAGGAAATATTGAATAGGTTGTTAGAGACAATTCTGGAGTTCAGGAGACATGTCTGGCTTGCAATACACTTTTCCTCTTCTGATTCAGTCTCATAGTTTTCAGAAGTAACATATAATGCCAATGACTCCCAAATTTCATGTTTATTGCAGATTCAAGGCAGGTATGCCTGTGTTGCTAGCAAAGGGTGGGTGGACCTCTGGGACTGCCTCTTTACCTGACATCACAGAGTAGGCATGCTTGGTTCTAGGCTTAGGTCTCCCAGGTTCAGATATCATTGCTTTATCCCTACTCGGTGTGCGGAGGCTCACTCTGAGAGACAAGACTTTATTAAGTCATATATGGTAAGCGGTAGAGACAAATTTGAATCAAGGTCTATACTCCATATCTGGAGCTCTTTCTTCCATGCTACCATATCAGGCTTTGGCAAGACCGCCTTTCAAAGGTTCATAGCTCTTCCTTTCTCATCTCCTTTAACTTTTCTGGGCCTTTACTTAATTTGAGTAATAAGAATTGTATGCTGAGAAATACTTAATTAGGGAAAATACCAAGTCTTCTAGGCTCCATTTGCTAGGTGTATTCTGCTTTCCTTTATGGAATTCTTATCTGTTCTACCTGGACCCAGGTTAAAGTCCCCAGATATTCCATCCTTGCTGTCCCAAAGTTTCGCTTCTTCAATTCAGTCCAACTTCTACTCCCTGTAAGGCAGTTCCAGGTCTGAAGAACGGTGGTCTAGAGGCAGGAAAACAAGCATGCTATCAACCAGCTGCAACCTGGGATACACCCTGGGAGACGCAGGCTTCGGAAGTCCCGGGCTGGACTCACAAGCCAGCTTTGTCCCCAAGCCCCAGACTCCGCACGCTCCCATCCCGGGCGGGCCAGGGGCTTCCGGCGCCGCCCCCTCCTCCCGGGGGCGGGGCCTGCCGCCCCGGCCTCCGCCTCCCCGGCTGCGCGCGGCTGCGGGCTGGGGTCACGTGAGCGCGGTGCGGCGAGGGAGGGGCCTTGATTTCCGGGCGGCGGAAGGAGACGCGGCCGCGTGAGGACGAGGCGATTTGAAAACACGCTCCGGGAGTGAGAGGCTGAGGCCGGCGGCGCACGCTGTCGCCCCGTGTGCTTGTGCTCGCACGTTTTTCTTCTCGGCCCCCTGCGGTCCGGTCCCGGCCGCACCCTTAGGTGAGTGGCCGCCGCCCGTCGAGTTGGGCCCTCCCGGGGCGCGGGACTTCGCGTGGGACCGTCGCCCCCGGTCGGCGATCGGCCCAGGCGGCAGGGCGGGCGGTGGCGGCGTGCGCCCCTTCTGGGTCGGCGGTGTTCGGAGCGGACCGTGCGGGGGCTGGGCGCCCACCCGGTTGGAGGCGCCTCGAGTGACTGGGTGGGTTCGCGCCGTTTCGGGGCTGGGAGAGTTTTAGGCCAGTGTGGGTGGCTCGGGGCCCCCTTTCCGGCCGTGGCTCCGACCGGAATCCCTGGGAGCAGAAGTAGTTCTCTAAAATCCTTGGGGTCTTCACTTCTGGGAAGCAGGACCGAAACGGGGTGGGGTGTCCAGTCCCCTAATTGACCCTCTCGTCTTCTGGGCGAAGAGATTGAAGCAAGCGGTCGGTGGCGAGCTGAACCAGACCAGCAGTGCTTTGGAATCTCCCCTGCCTGGGGCTCTTGCTTGGGAAAGCTGATGTCTTTGGCCCCTCTTTGCGGTTTGGAGAGGAATTTATCAAAGGCCGAGTGCCCTCTCCTTAATTTGGGGTTGGGGGCAGGGAAGCAGTTGAAAATGAGGAAGATTAATGAGGTTGATGACAGACAAACCAGTTGAAATTTTGATACATGCTGTAGGAATATGTGAAGTTAGCTTTTAAGACGATTGGGGCTCCCATACAGAAAAGGACCAGCGTTACGATGTAGGTCTGTCCCTGAAGCTGGAGTTGCTGCCCTCTACTCAAAATCAACTACTGTAAAACTGACTTGCTGGCTGCGAGAATCTTTTAAATGAAAATAACAACAATCGCTACTAGAAGTTTTAAAGTTCCTGGTAAACTTTCCTAGATCAAAAAGTCAGTGTGGGGCAGTTAGCCCTCATAATCCTTTTGATGGAGGGAAAACCGTGAATTGATAGGAAATGATGGATAATATGGCATAAACTTTACAATTGACTGACTGCATGTTGTAGACCCAGGTACTTTTCACGGCAAAAGAGAGCCCAGGAGACTTGGGGGGGTGGGGTGCAGGCAGAGGTTAGTTTGTCTCATTGTACTGTAGCATTTATTTTTATCTCTAGTTTCAGCTAATGGTAAATTGTAGGAAAAGCTCACAAAGTATATTTGCTTAATTAATAAAATCTATTTTATATCAAAAGAGACCACATGAGTATCAGGGCCTTCTTTTTAGACCCGTAATTTCCTAATCCCCCCCCATCCCCCCCCCCCCACACACCAAACTGGGATAACTAGAGTGGTGGATGGAAAGAAAATTTGGGTTTGGGGGTAAATGAACTAAGGCAAGCCATTTTGCCACACATCCTTCAATCCTTGTGTATGTATAACCTAAAACTGATTTGCAGAGCTCAGTCCTACTGAATCCCTCTCCAGGACTGACTTGCTAATCCTTCTGAAACACATGGTTAAATGGGTAATGCTAATATACCTGGTGTATCTAATACTGTGCTTGGTATGTACTGGTCCTAAGACTTCAAGAACACATGTATGTTGCATTTAACAATGTGACAGGCACAGTAATGAGTGTTTTACAAGCATAATCTCATTATTTACTCCATCTCATAACAACTATATGAAGTAGATATTATTATTATCTTGTAGATTAAACTGAGGCATGGTGATAAAGAACAGCTAAAAAGTGGGGAGTTTGGATAAGCATCAGTCCAATTTTAGAATTAGCTCTCTTTTTTTTTTTTTTTTTTTTTTTTTTGAGATGGGATTTTGCTATCCTTGTCCGGGCTGTAAACTCTTAACTTCTAATCTCAAACAATCCTCCTGCCTCAGCCTTCTGAGTATCTGGGACTACAGGCTTGGCTTTAAAATAAAATTAGCCTTTAATGTGTCATATTCTAGCTAATGAGGATATATGGTAGTAAAATGCTGTAGTCAAGTGAATTTGGATATAATGTCATAGCTGATTGACTTCTGAACCTCTCAAACTTGAGGCTAGAACTTAGGCTGCTTATTCTTGGTCCAGCCAGTTTATTAATTTTTTAAAAAATATTTTTTATTTACTTTAGTTGTACACAATGTAATGCATTTATGTTTACGTGGTGCTGAGGATCGAACCTGTGCCGCGCACGTGCGAGGTGAACGCTCTGCCCCTGAGCCACAACCCCAGCCCCCAGTTTATTAATTTAAAAAAAATTTTTTTTAGTTGTAGGTGAACCAATACCTATATATTATGTATTGTTTAATGTGCTGCTGAGGATTGAACCCAGTTCCTCACATGTGCTAGACAAGCACTCTACCACTGAACTACAATCCCAGTCCCATTTTATTAATCTTGAAATACTGCAAATTTTATTTTTTTTTTTTTATGTCCCTCTCTGTAGTGCTATGACTTCATAGCTAGACATAGGATAATTATGGAGACTGGAGAAGTTTTATACTTATCTACTCAATCGGATATATAGTGGAAGGCAGAATTCATTATTTTTTGAGGCATGTGGAAAATGTATCAAAAAGAGTTGAGCCGATTCCAGGAAGAGTAGGCTATTTTTTAGATAGAAGTTAGCTTGTGGGAAGATAAAGCTGGAGAGTGGTTGGAACTACATTAGGAGGGTCATAATTTGTCATGGTAAGGAATTTTTGCCTCTCTGTGAGTATAAAGAACAACTGCAATCTCCTGAGTCTTGGATAGATCTGTCTAGAAAGAGTTGTCTGTGGTGACAGTGGCCAGGGGACTAAATAGTAGACATGAATAGTCAAGGGTAAGAAAGATAGGACTTCTTTAAAGTAGTAGCCTGGGAATGGGTAGGAGGCACAGATCAACAATTTTCTAAGTAGAAAGATTTGGACATATGTTCAAAGAATGTGGTGGTGGATGAGGAGGAGGTGGTACAGGTGTCATGGTTTATGCCTGAGTTATTTATTAGGATAGTGGTCTAGCTAGTCTTTGTTCCTTATCCCTCTGTAACATTGTATATCCATTTATGTTGCTTTTTATGTTTTTTGGGGGGAGGAGATGCTGGTTTCTCTTTATCTAGGCTGAACTTGTCTGATATTTAAGATGTTAGTTTTTTCACCTATGCCTATACCAGGTTTATCCCCTAATCTTGGTCTTTACCTTGTTTTACTTGCTAATGAAATATCTGTTACTTTCCTTACTAATATCTAAATCCTAAACTGTTTTTCAGGCACTCAGCTTCAGTTCATGAAACTTTTTCTAATTACAGGCTGCGTTATATAATAGCATTTAGTTTCAAATTTGGTTTTAATAAAGCATCCTCAGGACTTTCCAGGGACCATAAGCTTCCCAGGAGATCTAAGATATATATCCAAGAAGTCTCTCTTGCTTTCCTATACACAAAGACTTTTCAGAAGATTTCTATTTAGTACGTCCTTTGGCAAGAATGTTTCATTTCAGAGCTGGGTGCAGTGGTGCACACCTTTAATCCTAGTGGCTTGCTGCTTGAGAAGCTGAGGCTGGAGGATCATGAGTTCAAAGCCAGCCTTAGCAATTAAGTGAGACCCTAAGCAACTCAGTGAGACCCTGTCTCTAATAAAATATAAAAAAGGGCTGAGGATGTGGCTCAGTGGTAAGCGCCCCAGGGTTCAATCCCACCAATCCCCCCACCCCCCAAAAAAAAAAAAATTTGCAAAGCTAGTGACAGAATTGTTGCCTTATCATTAACGGCTCTCATAATATTTCTTGACTAAACTGATTTTTTTTTGCATTTCTTAAAAGTATTTCCCGGGCTGGGGTTGTGGCTCAGCGGCAAAGCGCTCGCCTCACGCCTGTGCGGCCCGGGTTCGAACCTCAGCACCACGTAAACAAAATGCATTGCATTGTGTACAACCAAAGTAAATAAATAAATATTTTAAAAAAAAGTATTTCCCATTTAATATTTGATCCTCTGGCATGATCACTGTTGGCCTTGGTTCTTTTTATGTTTGGGTAATGTTAATGTAGGATAATATCTTTTTATTTTTATCATTTATTCTTGTTTTTAAATTTAATTGTTTTTGATATAGTACTCAAGAATGACCAAAAAAAGGAAACGCCAAGATGATTTCCAAAAAGTAAAACTAAAAGTTGGTAAAAAGAAGCCCAAGTTAGAAAATGCTACTGCTACAAACTTTAAAACAAAGACTATACATCTGCCTGAGCAACTTAAAGAGGATGGAACACTTCCCACAAACAATAGAAAACTAAATATAAAGGTAAGTCATAAATCTCATTTTGATAAAATAAGATTTTCTTTGAAATCATGTAGAATGTTTTTGTGAAAAGTTGTTTAAACAACTCTTAGAGGAAATGATTTGCCTAGGGTTGGAGAGTTTATTGGTAGATGATATTTAGGGTTCATCTGTTATCCATATCTGACCTTGGAATTGCATCTTTTTTTTTTTTTTTACCTCTTCCATAAAAGTTTGCTGAACTAAATAATAGTGGTTTTCCTCTATAATATATTTCATCTGAAAATAATTCTTAGGTTTAACTGTTTGGTGTATCATGTTTGTGATGAAGAGTTTTCCATCTGTTTTTATAGCTACTTAAGATCCTGTCATATTCATTTAAAAAATATTTATTTATTTGGTTTAGTTGTACACAATGCGTTTATTTGTATGTGGTGCTGAGGATTGAACCCGAGCCGCGCACGTACTAGGTGAGCACTCTACCGCTGAGCCACAACCCCAGCCCCAACACATTCATTTTTTTTAAATTTGTTTTTAATTGTTGGTAGACTCTTATTTATTTTTATTTATTTATATGTGGTGCTGAGATTCAAACCCAGTGCCTCACACATGCCAGGCAAGTGCGCTACCGCTGAGCCTCAAACCCAGTTCCCTTTCACATTAATTTTTGAACTATATAGCCCATAGTTTGTTATATGTTCATAGTACAGATTGAATATCCCTTATCAAATTCTTGGAATCAGAAGTGTTTTGTATTTCAGATTTTTTTTCATATTTTGTAATATTTGCGTATGCATTATGATACACCTTAGGGGTGGAACTCAAGTCTACATTTTATACACATAGTCTGAAGGTAATTTTTACAGGTATTTTTAGTATGCACGTGTTTTGACTGACATATCACTGGAGGTCAGGTGTAGAATTTTCCACTTGTGTCATGGCACTCAAAAGTTTTGGATATTGGAACATAATAAGCTTTAGATTTTTGGATTAGGGAACTCCAGTTGATAAAAGCGTAAAGTTTGAGCAGAAGTTTTTTTTAAAAATTCGAATTGCGGGCTGGGATTGTGGCTCAGCGGTGGAGCGCTCGCCTAGCACCTGCGTGGCCCGGGTTCGATCCTCAGCACCACATACAAATAAACGCATTGTGTACAACTAAAGCAAATAAATATTTTTTAAAAAAATTCAAATTGCTTTATTGACATATAGTTTATACATAACCAGAAGTCACCCATTTAAATGGTTAAGTGGTTTTTAATATATTTTGCAGAGTTATTCATTGGAGTCACTCCCCATTCCTTTTTCCTGGCCCTATGCAACCACTAGTTTTTTTTAAAGATTTTGCTTTTTGTTATTAGTCTTTCACGTAGCATATTTTGGAGGTACATCCATGTTATAGCTTGGATCAGAAAGGTACCTTGTATCCTTTAATAGTGTTCCTTTGTATGATTGTCATATTTTGTTAATCACTCATGGACATTTGGTTTGTTTTCACTTTTTGGCTCTTAAGAGTAATACTGTTACGAATATTTATGTACAGGTCTTTGTGAGGATATATGTTTTCTAGTTTTGCTTTTGAAGCTCTGAAGGTTAAATAATAATGTATTTGAAGTTATTGTTTTAATTGTTATATGAAGCATTCTGCAAATAAAATTCTCAAATAGTATCTTCTGAATAAAATACATACACACTTGTAAAAGAACATTTAAAATAGAAAAGGGCCTATTAAATTAGAAGTACATAAATGCACCCACCATAATGTTTGGTATATAATAGGTTTATAGTAAATGATGGTGTTGATTCCTGTCACTTTAAATTATAGTGTCTGAGCCTGTATGCAGTTTAATGTAAAAAAAAAAAAAAAAAAAAAAATCTAACTGAAAATTAACATTTTTAAGCTAAAAATATTTTAAAGACAAAACTTTCTGATCTTAATATTTTAATAGCATTTAAAATACTTACTGATGCAGTTTGTACAGGGAGTATCAGTTGATTAGCATAGTTTTTGTTAGCATGTTTAATTGAAAATGATATAATGTGTAGATGTGTGTACACCTAAAAACTTTATTTTTATTTGTAGGATTTGCTGTCACAGATGCATCACTACAATGCTGGGGTTAAACAAAGTGCTCTTCTTGGACTTAAAGACCTTTTGTCTCAATACCCATTTATAATTGATGCACACCTTTCAAACATATTAAGTGAAGTGACTGCTGTGTTTACAGATAAAGATGCTAATGTACGATTAGCAGCAGTTCAACTTCTTCAATTCCTGGCCCCCAAAATACGAGCTGAACAAATTTCTCCATTTTTCCCTTTGGTAAGTGCCCATCTCTCTAGTGCCATGACTCACATTACTGAAGGAATTCAGGAGGACTCTCTAAAAGTTTTGGACATTCTGCTGGAACAGTACCCAGCTCTAATTACTGGCCGTAGCAGTATATTGCTTAAGAATTTTGTAGAACTTATTTCTCATCAGCAGCTGTCCAAAGGACTGGTAAATAGAGACAGATCCCAGTCTTGGATACTTTCTGTAAATCCTAATCGGAGACTCACTTCTCAGCAGTGGAGGCTGAAAGTCTTAGTGAGACTCAGTAAATTCCTTCAGGCCTTGGCAGATGGATCCAGTAGGTTGAGAGAAAGTGAAGGACTTCAGGAACAAAAAGAAAATCCCCATGCCACTAGCAACTCCATTTTTATCAACTGGAAGGAACATGCCAACGACCAGCAACACATCCAGGTTTATGAAAATGGGGGTTCACAGCCAAATGTCAGTTCACAGTTCAGGCTACGGTAAGAAGGATTTCAGTTATGTCCACGCTCAGTTTTCCTATATTGAATTCTAACTGCTGACCATTGATGGCTAATGGTGGAAGACATGCAGTTGTCTTTCATAGTTTTCATGTAGTTACTCATGATTTGATGACTCCTGATGGGAGGATTTATTTGAAAGTATGTTTATTTATTCATTTCTAGAAAAGCCTAATGAGAAGTAAAACTTGGTGATCTCTGTTGGCTTTGTCATCTTAGAATTTCATTTTTCTTAGTAGTCTTAATGTAATTATCAGTTCATGGTGCTTCATTTTACTGGTAGTTTAAATTTAAGATTTAAATTGAGTAAGGGATGATGCATCTTTTTTAATCAGTATTTTTTTTTTTTTTTAATTCTTTTTCTTACAAGGTTCCTTGTTGGAGGATTAGGAGCTATGGATGAAGGATTGTCATCTACTGAAAACCTGAAAGGATTTATAGAGATAATAATTCCTTTGCTAATTGAATGCTGGGTCGAAGCTGTGCCTCCACAACTAGCTGCTTCTGTTGGAAGTGGTATCGAACGAGAACCTCTACAGGTTATGCAGCAAGTCCTAAATATTATTTCTCTTCTGTGGAAACTCTCTAAACAACATGATGAAACCCATAAATTGGTGAGAACTAATAATGGGTTTTTAAACTTTATTAGGAAAGCCTTTTATCATAAATGGGAAGCTTAGAAATCAGCTTATTATATGAATTGATTGTGCATTTTCCAAAAAATACTCAGGAGTTTAACTGTAAACTTCTAAAAATGAAAATAGTTTTGTGAGGTTATTATGTGTGAATATATGTAGTTTTTTAGTGAAATGTATAAAAATTTGCTTGATTCCATTTGATTTTATTAGGTATAATTCACAGTAGTATAAAAATGTTTAAGGTGCATTGATTATTTAGGGACATTTTAGTCTCTTGACGGTCTTTCATAGGATTAAAAAGTGCAAATAAAGCCGGGCACAGTGGGGCACGCCTGTAATCCCAGCACTTGGGAGGCTGAGGCAGGAGGATTGCGAGTTCAAAGCCAGCTTCAGCAATGGCGAGGCACTTAGCAACTCAGTAAGACCCTGTCTCTAATAAAATACAAAAAAGGGCTGGGGATGTGGCCCAGTGGTCGAGTGCCCCTTAGTTAATCCCCAGTACCAAAAAAAAAAAAAAAAAAAAAAAAGTGCAAATAAAATTATTAAGTAGTGGCTTCTAGTTTGTGTCATGTTGCTAAAGTTAGCAGAAAAGACCAAACTGAAGACCTCATTGTGAATGTAGTATAGGCTAATCTTTTGCTGTGCAAGAAAGGAAGAACAACCTATGAAATTAAATTGGTGCTAAGTTAATATGACAGTACACTTAAAAGGCAGCTATAAAAGAATTTCTTTAGGAACTTTAAAAGACAGATATAAATCCTTACAATTGTCTGTGAACACATGAAACAGAGAAGGAGGTATTTTTTGTTCTAATTTTTAAAATTTCAACCTGAAGTAGTAATATTTGATAATTTTGAAAGGCATTATGGAATTATATATACTAAGGTAGGATGAGCGTATTCTATCTCTGTTATCACGTGTCTTTAGGGATAATGTTTAAATTGCTTTTTCAAATAGGCATTTTATTGATTTAAATTTCGAGTCTTTCTGTCTTCATTGGCATATTGAAAAAGTTAATCATGATTAGAGGTACAGTATATGCTTGCTTTCAATATGGCAGTTCTTTGTGTGTGTTTTTTTTTGGTACCAGGGATAAAACTCAGGGGCACTCAACCACTGGGCCACATCCTCAGCCCTTTTTTGTATTTTATTAGAGACAGGGTCTCACTGAGTTGCTAAGTGCCTCGCCATTGCTGATGCTGGCTTTGAACTCGTGATCCTCCTGCCTCAGCCTCCCAAGTGCTGGGATTACAGGCGAGCACCACTGCGCTCAGCTAGTGGCAGTTCATTTTTGATGTATGCTAGTGATTTAATAATGTGTACAGTTCCTTAGAAAAGTATGTATTATCTGCATTCTTGAATGGATTTACAGTCCTTAACTTAGGATGTTTCAACCTAAAATTTTTCTACTTTAAAATGGTACAAAAGACCTTGCCTGTACAACCATTCTGTTTTTTACTTTCAGTATAGTATTGAGTAAATTATGTGAGCTATTTAACGCTTTATTGTAAAATAGGCTTGTGTTAGATAATAATCACCCAAATGTAGAAATTATAAGTAATTGTAACACTGTTTAACTCATTAAGTCCCATTTTCACTTCTGTAGCTGTATCAACAAAATTGACACAGATGCGTTAAAATAGCTTGGAAATCACAATCTCTAGCTTTATATATCCTTTATTGTGATTCAGACTGAGAATACAAATTGTCTTTTAAGTTGGGCACTGGGACAGTGTAATATCTTGTACATAAACAGGACATTGGGTAAATATGATATCTGCGATATTGGACAAGATGAGTTAAGATGACTTAAGCTAAGTTATGATGTTTGGTAGGTTAGGTGTATTAAATGCATTTTTTTTGGTGGGGGTGGGGTGTATCACCAGGGATTGAACTCGGGGGCACTCAACTACTGAGCCATATCCCTATCCCTGTTTTGTATTTTACTTAGAGATAGGGTCTCACTGAGTTGCTTAGTGCCTTACTGTTGCTGAGCCTGGCTTTGAACTCTCGATCTTCCTGTCTCAGCCTCCTGAGCTGCTGGGATTACAGACAGGTGTTATAGGTGTGTGCCACCATGTCTGGCTTAAATGCTTTTTTTTTTTTTTTTGGGTAACGGGAATTGAACCCAGGGGCACTCGACCCCTGGGTTACATCCCCAGCCCCTTTTTGTATTTTTTTATTAGAAGCAGGGTCTCACTGAGTTGCTAAGTGCCTCGCTGTTGCTGAAATTGGCTTTGAACTCGTGATCCTCCTGCCTCAGCCTCCCAAGTGCTGGGATCACAGGCATGCGCCACTGCGCCCTGCTTAAATGCATTTTTGACTTAGGATATTTTCCACTTAAAATGGGCTTATTAGGACATAACCCTATATGTCAGAAGTTGTATTTGAAATTGAAAGGCCAAGAAAAAATAAAAGTAATGATATTTAACTTGGATTCTGAATACTGGTCTTTTCTTCTATTTTAGAGAGCTAAGAAATAAAAATTCCAGGATTCCTTGGTATTTGTTTATATATGATGCACCAATAAACTTAAAAAAAATTTTTTTTAGATATTGATGGACCTTTATTTTATTCATTTATTTATATGTGGTGCTGAGAATCGGACTCAGTGCCTCGCACATGCTAGGCAGGTGCTCTACCACTGAGTCACAACCCCAGCCTGCACCAGTAAACTTTGTTATTGCTTCAGTAGTAGTGATTATATTTAGGTAGAATAGTAAACCCGAAATGCAAAACTTGCACATTAATTAATTCGTGCTAATTTTGGGTCATCTGCTACCATTCAAATGACAGAGGATCTAAATATTGCTTTAATTCTATACATATTTAAAGTATTATACTGTAGAATTTTTTTTATTATAATATGGCTAGGTTTATTGGTGTGTTTTAAATATGGGATATTAAGTATAAAAGATTATGGACTGTTGAAGACCAGAATGCTAAATTGAGATACTACATACTATTGGGATGGGGGAATAATTCAGATAGGATAGTATATATATTTGCAGTGCTAAGGATCAAACCTAGGGCCTCACACCATGCTAGGCAAAGCACTTTACCACTCAATTGCATTCCTAGCCCAGGAATAATATTTGAAAGCATCCATGGGTATACTCTTTTTAATTTACCTTGGAATATTTATTGTGCCAAACTCTAATAACTTGATAAGAACTATTATCTTAGAGATAAAGTATGAAAATGTATGTTAGCTGTGCTGAGTGACACACTGAATGGCTTATTTCTCTTTTCCATTCCCACTCTTAATTCCCAACTCTGATTCACCTTTGTTTGTAGGCTTAGTTAAGACATTGGATAACCTTTCTAACAGCTTCACCTTTAGGAGGAACTAAATGGCATTCCCCTGCCTTTTAGTGCAAGTCACAGATTGCAGACTGAATTGTAATTTTTTTCTCTCAGAAAGTCTGTAGGTTTTTATGTTGACAAATTGGCATCTGGGTTAGGTACAGTCTTAGGTGCTAGTTAATGCATTTAATTTTGATAGTATCTGCATCACAGTTGAGGTTTGATTTGTATTCACGTAGTTTTTTTTTTTTTTTTTTACTTTTTTATAGCAATTTGAAACTGATTCTTGTTTTGAAAAGAAATCTCAAGGTACATTAAACTTACAAGCAGTGACTGGATACTCTGATCCTTACTGGGGTAGCTTATTTCTGATAATGCTCTTAATGTATAGCTAGTTTAAAAAATAAAAATATATATATATTTGTATATATATATATGTGTGAGTATACATATATATATTTAAATATTATTTGTTTTTAGTTGTACACAATGTCTTTATTTTTTACCTGGTGCTGAGGATTGAACCCAGGCCGCGCACGTGCTCGGCAAGCAGGCGAGCGCTCTACCTCTGAGCCACAACCCCAACCCTAAAAATATATTTAACTTTTAAATTTACTTTGATTTTTAGGAACCTATATTAATGGTATTGGCTTCAGAATTATAATTACTCATAAAAATTGTGTTTGTGTCTTGTATTTTAATGTTGACTTATTTGCTACTTTTTATTTATATGTTCCATTGTTGTTACCCTTTTCTTGTGACACTGAGAATTTGTAACCAGTTGGTGTAGTCATGCTTTTTGAGGCATTTACTCAAAGATTTATTTGGCATCTATAAGTGGGGCAACTTAAGTTTGTTAAAGTTTAAAATTCAGTTCTTCAATTATACCTACCCACAATTCAAGCATTCTGTAGCTGCATGTGGGTAATGACTGCTGTATTAGGGTGATTATGTTATCGTTGAGTTGACGAAAGGTGAATAAGTATTTAATGTTAATGCTGGAAATAAAAATGAAAATAAAGTAGGGTATAAAGAAAGCATGTGCTGGAAATAGGAGTGGGACCAAAACAGAATGATAAGTTGTCAGGAAATGCTCTCTGAGGTTAAGACATTTGAAAGTAACTGAATGAAGAAAAGGAGCAAGTCTTTTTTTTTTTTTTTTTTTTTTTGGTACCAGGGATTGAACTCAGGGGCACTTGACCACTGGGCCACATCCCCAGCCCTTTTTTGTATTTTGTTAGAGACAGGGTCTCACTGAGTTGCTAAATGCCTCACCATTGCTGAGGCTGGCTTTGAACTCGCGATCCTCCTCCCTCAGCCTTCCAAGTGCTGGGATTACAGGCTTGTGCCACTGTGCCCAGCTAGGAGCAAGTCTTATAAGTGGATTTGCAGGAAGAAGAACACTTTTGGTATAGGGAATAGCAAGTACTAGTTCCTAGGTGTAAACAAGTGTGACATATTTGAAAAATAGCTAGAAGACCAAGTGTAAGTGAGGTACTGGTAGCAGTGGAAGATGAGAGAGAAAAAAAAGAGAGTGACAGTGGGCAGGTCATGTGGGACTCTGGTTCCTAGTAAGGAATTTGGATTTTTAACCTGAGTGTGGTAAAAAGACATTGGTGGATTTTGAGCAGAGGAATGACATGTTTTTTTTTAAGTCATTGGTGGACCTTTATTTACTTTATTTATTTGTATGTGGTGCTGAGAATTTAACCCAGGGCCTCACACATGCTAGGCAAGTGCTCTACCACTAAGCCACAACCCCAGCTCTGGAGTGACATTTTGCATTATGTTTATTTAACCTTTTAAAAAATAACTTATTTATTTATTTATTTATTTATGTGGTGCTGAGGATCGAACACTGTGCCTCAACATGTGCTAGGCAAGTGCTCTATCACGGAGCCACAACTCCAGCCCTGTTTATTTAATATGTCAAATTCATAAAAATAGAACATTAATGAACTCCTGTATGTTCACTATCTCTTCTAGCAACCATCATCTAATGGTTAATAGTAAAAGTCCAAGAGATGTCAAAGTGTACATCTGCAAAAAGAATCCAGAGCTTGGGCAGAAATGTTTAAGGACTGATAACTGGGTACATCCAAATAGTTAGAGGTCAAGAAGAAAAGAGGAACCCAGTATACTAAGCAGCTGAGCTGTAACTAGCTGTTTTAGTACCTGAAATCTTACATCTTAGGAAACCCTAAGTGTCTGGCAAAATGGGATGGTTGACTACTCTGTATCAGAAGAAATAAGTGTGTTGATCTGGACTTTTAAAAAGTGATTCATGTAGGAGGGAATGATAAATTCAGCATTATTGCTAAAGCATTTTAGGGAAGTGCATTGCTTTAAGTTTTGGATACCTTTAATGGGAACTAATAGAATCACTGTGGATTGGAGTTATGGTATAGATAGAATGCTAAGTAGAAGATTTTTTATTGTGTATTTTATAAATATTCCATTAGTGGTCCAAATTCAGAATATTCTTCAATCTTATTTACTTTTCCTTTTTCTCTCTTAAATAGCAGCTAAATTCAAAGAAAAAAAATCATCAAGCATCAAAAGGATCTGTGGATGAAAATTGGATACCCTAACAGTTCATTCTGATTTTAAAATTTTATTTATATCACTCACAGAAGGTGTATCATAATGGAACATCTATAGCTGAATATTGACAAATTGTCAAATTTTTACTTAAAGTTTTATTGATTATTATACATATATTTCTCATAGATAGCTAATCTTAATCTTTATTTCAACAGGAGTTCTGGCTTCGAAAGAATTACCTTATTGACTTCAAACACCATTTTATGAGTCATTTTCCATATGCCTTAAAAGAAATAACCAAGCACAGAAGGAAAGAGACAAATAAAAGGTATTATGATTATTTTCTACTGTATAAATTTAAAATGCTGTTAAACCTGAAATTATTAAAATGTAATTAGTCATAGTCTGGGACTTTCTACACCACGAGGTATTTATATTTTGTGAAAATTAAAGTAGCAATAGTATGGCTCTTCTGAAAAACCTTAGTAATTGTTAAAAAAAAATTTTAAAAGTCTGTACAGTGAGTATTTTGTGCTATGTGAATGTATTAAATTACATAAATGTGCATTTAATAAAAAATCCCCAACGTGGGTGGTTTATTTTGTGGGGCACCATGTAATTATTCTCTGTCTAGAGAACTTGAGAAAGTCATCTAGTACTTTCATTTTTACTTGAGGAAACTGGTAGTAAAACTAGGATCAGTGTCCTGAAGGAAGAAGGATAATTGGAAAAGAAGGGGGCAAAAAGGATGATAGATTAGAAGGTAGAGTAAAAAACAGTCAGTTTGGAAAGCATTTAAAATGTGTACTATAGGGGCTGGGGTTGTGGCTCAGCAGTAGAGCGCTCGCCTAGCACATGTGCGGGTTCGATCCTTAGCACCATGTAAAAATAAATAAAATAAAGGTATTGTGTCCAACTACAACTTTAAAAAAAAAAGGGTACTATAAGTGAGAGCAGATAAATGTGAGAACAAGTTATATAATAAAACTTGACAAGCAGGCACAAGCTAAACACTAAAATTACAGTTGCCACAAATGAGTGAACATTCAAAGGGGATCTTAAAAAAAACTTGCCAAAACAGTCTTTAGGATCTTTAATATACCAAAGGGACGAAACTAGCTGGAGAAGTTTTGAGGCTGTGTGCTATGTGCTATTTTCTTTGTTTCTCTCTCTCTTTTTTTTTTTTTTTTTTTTTTTTGGTGGAAGGTGGGTCAGTGGATTGAACACAGGGCTTTGTGCATGCTAGGCAAAGTAGTTTTCCACTGAATTATATCCCCAGCCCCACTGAGGCTCTCTGAGCAGGGTTCAGGAACTATGCTGTAAGAAATAAGGCTCTTCTATAGACATAAGCTTTTCGTTCATTCACTATTTATTTTGGTTACTTATCATAAATAAGGTATTTTGATAATCAAATATTTTAAATTGTATTCTTGCTCTCTTAAGTGATTTGATTCTGAATTGTAAGCAAGTGTGTCTGGATCCATTCAGGAGATTAAAAACCACACCAGTCATTTTTTAACAGAATTTCATATAAAGAATTATTAATTAGGTACTAAAAAACTGAAAAGAACAAGGGAATAGTAAGATATTATGGACGTAGCAACTCAAATCTCTAGAACTGAGAACAAAGAAAAGAAAGGAAAAGGCTTGGAGGAAGGGAGCTAAAACTGACCTCTGAGAAACAGTTGCTGTGCAGCTGGTGTTCATGTCTTGACCTCAGAGCAGGTTGTATGGAGCAGGAGCCTACAACTCTGCAAAGAGGGTTCTAGCTGAGTGCTGTTGGTATTTTCTTACAGGTGTGGTAATGCTAATTCTGTAGAGTTAGGATCAAAGAGACCCTTTATTGAACAAATTGGAATCACTGTGGCTGTTGGAATGAATTGGGAACAGACTGTAGAAGAGTTGCTGGTTGACACTGGCAGCAATAGGGAGAGGAAAGAAAAATACCCTGTCTTCCTCCTACAGCTTTCAAGTCTCTTTCTACCATCTCTTTATTGTTAGAAGAAGCCAGATGCTGGGGGCTGGGGTTGTGGCTCAGCAGTAGAGCACTCACCTAGCATGTGCGCGGCCTGGGTTCTATCCTCAGCACCATGTAAAAATACAGGCATTGTGTACAACTAAAACAAATAAATAAATATTTAAAGGAAAAAAAAAAAAAAAGAAGAAGACAGATGCAAAGGAAAGCTGTGGCTCACATAGTCCCAGCCCCAGGATCACAAAGTGGAGTTTGCAGGGTGAGTTGGAAGCTTGAGAAGCAGTAGCTCAGTAATTGGTAGAAGTGAATTAACATAGGTAACTTACGTGAGGCTTTATATATACCATTAATTGTGAATTTGTAGGCGGAGACAGGTCAGTTTTTGTCAGGATAAATAGACAAAGGTATATGAAAGGTAGTGTTTGAAGTGGATCAGAATATGGATGTGATTTCAGCCAGTAGACATGCAAGGGACCAAAGACAATATAAGGAGACCACATACTAAAATAAAATAAAATGGAGAGTATGGACCTGGGTCAGATCTGGTTTCTAACTCTTTACCGATCTTGATGCTGGAAATAACTTTTTATTTCTGGAGTTCATTTTTCTTTCAGCCTTGATTCTTTTGTCATTGAGGACTTTTGGTTGGTCAAAACAGGGAAGGTTAACTTAGGGAGTTTGTGGAGTTAGAATCAGAAAGACCCTTTCTTGAGCAAGATGTTAGGTTTTTCCCTCCACACACAATTTTCTTATTAGAATAGAACTTTAATTCACAGTCCATCCAAGTTCTAGAAAGTCTTTGAACTCTTGAAATCATGATGTAAAATTTTACGTGTGTTTGTTTTTTTCGGGTAAGGGGTTTCATATATGATTTTCACAAAAGGATGAGTTTAAATAACGATCAGGATGTTTAGAATTTAGTAGACTGTAAATAAATGATTTAAGAGTATAGGGTATACTATTAGCGTTCAGTAAATTTGTTGGACATTTATTATGTGCAAGGCACTTACTGTAGTAGGTGCTGAACATTTAGTGATAAAGATAAACAGTACCAGTTCTTAGTGGAATTCAGTCTAGTGAGGGAGAATTTTTTTCTCTGATTATTGAATTAGTGACCCACTGTGATCAAATGAAAGAAGAATTAGGGCAATATAAGAGTATATAATAAAGGGGCCAGTCATGGTAGCACATGCCTGTAATCCCAGTGACTCAGGAAGCTGAGGTAGGAGGATCACAAGTTTTGAGGCCAGCCTGGGCAACTTAGCCAGACCCTGTCTCAGAATTTTAAAATAAAAATAAAAAAAGGACTGGTGGTGTAGCTTAATGATGAGGTGCCCCTCTGGGTTCAATCCCCAGTACTTTTAAAAAAAAAAAAAAAAAAAAAAAGGAGTTAGCTTGCTGAGAAGTTTGGGATTGTTAAATTGTGGAATTTTTGCAAAGATGGATTGCCAGCATAACTAATGTATTCTTCATAAGATACCCAGTTATTCAGTTTTTGAGAGTATAGGCTGCTCTTGTTCTTCTAAGTATGTATGTTGAATATTTAGCACACACCCTGTGGATGGCAACACAAGTCTGAGGCCAGAGGTCTTTACACTTTACACTTCTTTTTTATGTACTCCCAGTGTCTTAGCTTGCCATCTGCATTTCCCCCCATGTTGTAATGTAGTTACAAAGCTTATAATTATTTTTATTGTAAAAAGTATGTATAACATAGCATTAATCATTGTAACTACAAGTGTACTGTTGAGTGTGTCATTAAGTACTTTCACATTATTGTGCAACCATCTTCAGAACTCGTCATCCTAAACTGAACAGTATTCACTGAACAGTAACTGCCCATACTCCTCCCCCAGTCCCTTATAAGTACGTTTCAACTTATTTTCTCTGTATGTTTGCTTATTCTAGATACATCATATGTATAATCTATAGTATTTGTTATTTTGTATTTGGCATGTTTTCAGAGTTCATGTTGTAGCATGCATCAGAATTTCATTCCTTTTTTAAAAATACTTAATTTTTTTAGAGCAGTTTTAGGTACAGATTTCTTATATATTTCCTGCCCTGACACATGCACAACATCTTCAACTATCAGTGCACTATCATTGATACATCATTATCATTCAAAGTGACAATTTACATTCTTTTTCTTTAGAATTGGAAGTTACCCTTTTTTTCCCCCTTGATTTTCGTGCACAGAACACCTTTGAGATTTTTAAGAAGGATTTCATCCAGGTTTTAAAGTTATTTTCTGCAGGTGAATTTGGTTTTAATACTTACATTGCCTTTACTGGAAATGAAGGTTTCACTAGAAACTTGTCTCCCTCATGAAATTAATGGGTTGGTATATGTAGTCTTTAAACTTTTTTGTATAAGTTACTGGAGAAGCAGAATGAACTCTGAAATTTGCAGTTGCCCATTGAGCTCTCCCAGATAGTAATAGGTCATGCTGCATGAGATAAACCTAAGATAGTGTTATCTTGTAAAGGTCTACCTGAGGGGAGGAAATGTTGCAAATTTATCCCAGGTTGCATTCTCTCTCTCTCTTTTTTTTTTAAAATTTATTTTTTATTCTAAGTTGTTATAAATGACAGCAGAATGCATTACATTTCATGTTATACTTTGCATTCTCTCTTAATGATAGGATTCCCAGTTTTTAGCTGGACATATAGCTACATAAAATAAAAACTAGATATCATAGTTTCCTTTGCAGCTAGCTGGGAGTGGTTGTGTGGGTAATTTCTAAACATGAAAGAAATGGGCCATACTGTTGAATAGTCTGAAATGAGTATGTTTTGAATTTCAGATTTTATTGAATAAATATTTTATTTCAGGTATTTTAAAATTTCTTTCAAGTTTTGAAAGAAGCATTTTCCTTTGGCTAAGATAAATAAACTGATTTTAGTATGTGAATTATAAAGTTAATTCATTTCAAACCAGTGCTTACATGAATCAGTCTTCATATTTCATACAGGAGGAAATTACTACCAGGAGAAACTAGTGTTTCTTAGGTCAGGTGTTTAGTTAGAAGTAAAGTCAATATCTACTGTGATGTTCATCGAAATACATGTTTTTCAAAAAGATCATCAGGTCTTCTTATCTTTCAAGTTTTCTAGGATTCCCAGGCAATATTGTGAGACCATTTAGCATCTGTATAAACAGCAGCATTAGTAATGAACTGAGCTATACACATGGTAATTCAGACTTTCTGAACAACCCTGATTCCATAGTGAATATTTTATTTACAGAACTATGACCTGAACCTTGTCTATATGCTATGTCTTCTTGACATTTTATTAATTCTAGAAGGAATTTTTTATTTCAAGTACGCTAAGTGAAGCAGGCATGGTAGACATAACACTTTATAGATGTGTGTGTGTGTGTCTTTGTTTGTTTTTAGCATCAAGCATTGCACGATTCTCTCCAATAACGTAGATCATCTGTTACTGAATTTAACACTGTCTGATATCATGGTCTCCCTGGCAAATGCCTCAACTTTGCAGAAAGATTCCAGTTGGATAGAAATGATAAGGAAATTTGTGACACAGACCCTTGAAGATGGCTCTAGGCTAAACAGTAAGCAGCTGAACAGATTGCTTGGAGTATCATGGAGGTTAATGCAGATACAACCAAACAGAGGTATGTGATGCTGTTTTGCCTTGATCTTAGTGAGGACCTCTATGGTATTTAGCATCTGGCTTTGAAATGGTGACTTCCAAACTTTTCTATGTAGTTAATTATATTCAGACCATATAAGGTAGCTAGCCTAAGAATTTATAAAGCACTGTCTGCTTGAACTCTGAACTCATTTTGCCCCTTAGAGGGTAGGTCCATTCTGAAGCAAATTAATGAAGATTACTATCTTCCTCTGATCTAGTCTGACTGAAAATTAAGAGTTTTTTTTTTCCTCTGATCAATGTAGAATGAACATGCTACATTTCATCTTCTCCCTTCTTCTATGTAAGAGTTACGTTACATTGTCTATTTTTTGGACTGATTTACTACAAATATTTTCTTCCAGAATCAAAGCTTTTTATGTTTGATTCCCATCTAAACCACCTTTCTAATATTCTTTTTTTTTTTTTGTCATCCCAAGGTTTATTATCCCTTAACAAAATTTATATTGTAACTTTTGGTTGGTTTGACTTTGATTTTAGTTATGCTCTTATTATTGTAGGACTTAGATGGTTATCAGTTTGTAGTTAAGACCCACTTTTGCCATAGTGGCAGAGTAAAAGTACTTCTGTGGATTTAGAGGAATTTGGGAGGTTATGAAGAAATATTTTTGATTGATATAAAGTTATTTTCTTTCTGTTTTTAGAGGCTACGGAGACTCTCATTAAGGCAGTTTATACATTATATCAACAAAGGGGCCTTCTCCTTCCAGTTCGGACTTTGTTACTAAAATTTTTCAGTAAAATCTATCAGAAGGAAGAATTGAGATCTTACAGGCTCAGGTAAAGGTTTACTTTGTTATATGAATTTCCTTTTTGTATGCCAGGTGTGGTGGCGCACACCTGTAATCCCAGTGGCTCCGTAGGCTGAGGCAGGAGGATCATGAGTTCAAAGCAGGCCTCAGCAAAAGTGAGGCAATGAGTAACTCAGTGAGATCCTATTTCTAAGTAAAATACAAAATAGGGCTGGGGATGTGGCTCAGTGGTTGAGCACCCCTGAGTTCAATCCCTGGTACCAAAAACAAAACAAAATTTCCTTTTTCTCTTGCTGAGTTATTTTGTAGTCTATTTAACTATTTTAAATAAGCTGATAGAGTGATGAAATCTTTGGAGAAATTATCTTTTTTATCCTATTTGGTGCATTTATGAAATGATAGAAAATTTTATAAACAAGCACACTTAATAGTCCTTGTGAATTTTATATCTGAATAGTAAAAGCCTCTTTAGCATATTTTTCTACTTGTAGCTAGTGAACAGTTGCAACAACCTATACCAGCTTGTTTTAGTTAGCTTTTCATTGCTGTGGCCAAAATACCTGACAAGAATAACTTAAAGTGGGTTTCAGAGGTTTATTCCTTGGTTGGCCAAGTGCATTGCTCTGTGCCCACGGTGACTAGTGGAGGAAAGCTACTCACCTCATGGTGGCCAGGAAACAAGGGTTGGGGGCACAGGGAAGATAATCCTTCCAGGGCATGCCCCATTGACCCACCTTCTCCACCCACATCCCACCTGCCAGTCTTTCAAACTAGGACTGATTAGATTATAGGTCTCAGTCCAGTCATTTCACCTTCAAACATTCCTGCGTTAACACAGGAACTTTGGGGGACAATTCATATCCAAACCACAACACAGCCATAATCTTTTCTTTTTCTTCCCATAGAAAATATGGAGGTTGAATCATTAGCCATTAGTGACATGTTGGGACATGTGGGATAAAAAGGGAGGACAATAGAAGATGAGGAAGATCCTGGCTTAGTTTAATAATGTCAGGTGAGATAGACAACACAAAGAGTGGAACTAAGGAATCAACTTTTTTTTTTTTGTGCCCAGTATTTTGCATAGATCCTTTTTTTTTTTTTTTGTGCCCAGTATTTTGCATAGATCCCAGTGGTGCTTTACCACTGAGCTATACCCCTAGCCCTTCTATTTTAAAGTTTGAGACAGGGTCTCCCTAAATTGCCAAGAATGGCCTCCAACTTGTGATCCTTCTTGTATAAGCCTCCCAAGTAGCTGGGATTGCAGGTGTTAATGTCCAGCAGGAATTAACTCTGATATGGTAAGTTTGAGGTCATTTGGGCTAGTCAGGAAGATGTGTGGTTGGGGTTTGGCACATGTGGTGGCTTATGCCTATAATCCCAACTGTTTGGGAGACTGAGGCAGGAAGATCACAAGTTCAAGGCCAGCCTGAGCAAATTAGCAAGCCCTGACTTAAAGTTTTTAAAAAAAAAAAAAAAAAAAAAAAAGGACTGGGGAGATTTAGCTCAATGGTAGAATACTTAACGTGTGTGAGGCCCTGTGTTCAATCTCCACTAAGAGAGAGAGGTTGATTGGTTGATTGATTGATTTGGGATATCTCCATATATGTAGGTAGTTGTTGGACTGTATTCTGGTCTTTGCTGTAAGTTTAGGTCTGACAACAAATCACTAAGCTCTCAAAAGATAGCACAATGTTTGCTGTTAACCCAAGACACTAGAGCTTTAATTAAGTCCTCTATATAATAAAATAACAGAAGTTCAAAGCTATTTTGTGTGGGGGCAAATGTATCAGTTTGTTAATAGAGTATACTAATTAACATTAACTAGTATAAGTAGTTTACAAAGAGTTAAGTAGTATTTCTATCCTTTAAGGTAAAAACTACGATTTAGATAATGTCCCACATTACATAATTTAGTGGGCAAAATTTTGGAAAATATTTCTCCTGGGTAAATGATGGGGGGCATCTTACAGGCTTTCAAATGTTTAAATGAACAAATGTGTTATTAGTTCATAATTAGTTACTTGGTGGCATGTTTAGATTGCAATCTTTTTTGTTAGTTCAAATTTATTTCCCTTACCTTTGAAGATCACACTTTGTCATGTTTTTCCTTGGTCTTCCTAAGATACCGTAGTAAAGTGTTATCCCGATGGCTTGCTGGTTTACCATTGCAACTCTCTCATCTGGGGTCCCGAAACCCTGAGCTCTCAACACAGCTGATTGATATCATTCATACTGCTGCAGCACGAGCAAATAAAGAATTACTAAAAAGTTTACAAGCTACTGCTCCCCGAATCTATGGTAAGAGTTTGTTAAGTGGCATATGAACTCATTGGTTTATCCCAGTGTAGGAAAGAAATTTTTAAGGGGATCTCTTTAGCTTTGCCTTTCTTTTAGTTCAAATTAGTTATGCCATCGTTAAATTGCCCAAACTAAAAACTAAACAGTAAATTCATTTTCAGTAGTATTATTTGTTGGAATAGTTACAGAGGATTAATGTTTGTAGATGCTATTTTTTTTGGCGGGGAGTGGGGTGGTACCAGGGGAGCTACCTCCCCATCCCTATTTTGTATTTTTTATTTAGAGAAAGGATCTCACTGGGTTGCTTAGTGCCTTGCTTTTGCTGAGGCTGGCTTTGAACTTGAGATCCTCCTGCTTCATTCAGGCTCCTGATCCTCTGGGATTACAGGTGTGCACCACTGCGCCCAGCTGTAGTGTTCTTAAGTTATCTTTGAAACCATCTGCTATTTAAATAGAAAACTAATAAGGAACTTAAGAAATTCCTTTGAAGCTTTAATGGCACTATAATATCTTCATTACTTATCATAATGAATATATTGTATGACTTCTATATATTTTTACTTTTTATTCATCCCTGGAACTGACTTAATGGTTTAATATTTTAAGCAAAAAATGACTAAAATACATGGATATACATACATATATACAGGTGCATATAGTTTGTATTTGTTTATTGAGATTGATTCACATAAAATCTACCATTTTACAATGTATACTTAAGTGATTTTTAAATAAATTCCTAAGGTTGTACAACTGTCACCATTATTTAAATTCTAGAACATTTTCATCACCCTAAAAAAACACCCTGTACTCAGTAGTTGTCCCTACGATTCTCTTTCCCCTAGCCCTTGGGACCCACTAATCTACTTTGTATTTTTATGGAATTGTCTATTCTGGACATTTCTTATAAGCGGAATTTATATAATACAAGGCCTTTTATGTCTGGCTTCTTTCCTTTAGCATTATACTTCAAGGTTCATCAATCTTACAACAAGTATTAGTAACTTATTCCTTTTTACAGTTGAACGATATTCCCTTTACTTACATGCCACCTGTACATATCAAAAGTGATGGATATTTGGTTGGTTTCCACCTTTTGTGGATTATATGTTAAGCATTTTAAAGTATTTTACATAACGTATTTATGTATTTTATATAATATTTTCTATAACTTCTAAAAAATTTTTGGAGGGTGATAAGGGTTGAGCCCAGGGGCTTAACCACTGAACTACATCCCCATCCTTTTTATGTTTTGAGATTGGATCTTGTTAAGTTGCTGAGGCTGACCTTAAGCCTACTGTCTTCCTGCCTCAGTCTTCTCCTGAGTCAATGGAATTACAGGCATGTACCACCACCACTACCTGGATTATGGGGTCTCATTACATTTTTTGAAAAAGTATTGTATTACATTTTATATAACATTACATAGACATATGTACACACAGTGCAGACAATCAGGTCTTTTACGTTAGATTAGGTTGATAATGTAATTTTCATTGTACAGCTGAATTGCTTGTTTTTCACTATTATGCTTTGTGCTTGATCCCATTTCCTTTTCATTCCCGTTAAAGTTCTTGTTTCTAACAGAACACTTAGATATTATGAAATTATTATAGTGTTAAATAAATAAATAAAATTTGAATAAATGATTATAATGTTCAGTCTTTTACTTTAGGAAATAGCTTAACAAGCTATAGATACATGATTTAAAAAAATTTTTTTCTGTAGTGTCTCAACATACATTTATTGATTAATTAAAAAATTTATTGAGGGACTGATACTCAGATTCTTAGATTAGTTTTAATACCTGTGCTTTATGTTTTCCCAATGCTGTGAATGTCTTCAATTATAAATCTCACATTTTATTATAATTACTGGTATAAATGTTTCTTTCTTGCTGGACTGTAACTGTGTGGCAGGGTTGTGATTTTCTTCATAAATTTCCATATCCATTTCTCCTGCTTAAAACATGGTGGATACTCAATAAACCTTTTCCAGAAATCTAATGTCTTCCTGGTAGGAGCTTCTGTTGTCCCACAAATCTTTAGATCAGCTAATTGCCTGGTTCTTATGTATATTGGAACAATCAAAGACCCCAGATTTTGAGGAGAATCTTGAGTCCACACTGTAGGAATCCATCTTGACATTTCTATAGCCATCTTGTATGTGATCACCATCTTGCACACTAGGTGATCCTGGTACACATTTCAAACTCTTTATGCAGCCCCAGAAATTTGACCAGCCTGTGTCCAACTCCAACCGCCCTCGGTGACCGCCTCCTGCCTCTGCATCCTGGGAGTCCTAGATACATGATTTATGATAAAATTTTTGTATGTAATTTATATGATTGAACTTCAACATAATTTGTCAGCCTGAAATTCAATTAAAGCCATCAACATGCTTTATTAATTTAATCTCCAGTTTGTATATATTGTATAATTGAATTTAATATCTTTACCTACCCCACTAGATCCACAAGAAGGCACCGTGGTCGTTCTCCCTGCAGAGTCTCAGCAACGTTTGGTTCAGCTTATATATTTTCTACCCAGTCTGCCAACTGATTTGCTTTCTCGGTTAAGTCGTTGCTGTATTATGGGAAGACTCAGTTCAAGTTTGTCTGCTATGCTTATTGGGATACTACACATGAGGTATCTTGTTCAAGTGAGCTATATTTTAAGTGTATAGTCTTTTATATCCCTCTTCCTCTTTCTGGAAACTGGTACAGTATGGAAGACTTTTAAAGTCACATATTGCTACTACCTTCATTTAATATAATTACAACTCTCTTAACATTTATTAGCTGAGGAAAGTTTGCTACTTTAAAAGTGTTTCATGTTCATGTGTGGTGATTTATATAGCTAGGTTAGAAAGATGGTTGAAATTGAATAATCAGAAGCATGGAGGTGAGAGGACTGTGCATAAAGTCTTAGGTGTTAGGAAATTGTCATCTAGGCCTTCCTTTCTGGGAGCTCAGAATTTAATTAGCTGCTGAATTAAATAAGTTTGTGGACTCAGATCAGGAATCACTTAAACTCTCTTTTTGTAGTATAATGTACATAGCATAAAATTTACCATTTTAACATTTTTGTGGCTACAGTGGTATTTTCCAGAATTACTTATTCATCCCAAACTAAAATACTACACAATAAACAATTCCTATTTCTTCCATGCCCCACCTGCCAACTCCTCCTAATCACTATTCTGTCTTTATGATTTTGATCACTATGGATACCTCATATTAATGGAATCTGATTTTCTTTTTATGACTGGCTTTTTTTCACCTTGTCCTTGAGATTGATCTTAAGGGTGCTCTACCACTGAGCTATGTTCTCTGTCCCTCACCACTCCCCCCCCCCCCCCCCTTTTTTTTTTTCAGTTTTGAGATGGGGCCTTGCTAAGTTGCTGGAGGGTCTAAATTGCTGAGGCTGGCTTAGAAATTGTTGTCTTAGCCTCCAGAGTCTCTGGGAATACAGATGTGTACTTAAGTTTTGTTCTATTTCAAGGCTGAGTGATACTGTATTGTATGTATATACTGCATCTCATTTATCCATTCATCTTTAAAATTTTGTGTTTTTCCTTAGTTGTAGATAGACACAATACCTTTGTTTTATTTGTTTATGTGATGTTGAGGATCGAACCCAGTGCCTCACACTTGCTAGGCAAGCACTCACTCTACCACTGAGCTACAGCCCCAGCCCCTCCATTCATCTTTTGATAGACATCTGGGTTGTTTTCGTCTTTTCGTTAATGCACACTGGTATAGAAATATCTTTTTGAGGTCACTCTTTCAATTTTTGGCCATATGCCTAGAGGTTAAATTGCTGGATCATATGGTAATACTGTTTTTTAATTTATTTTTTGATGCTGGGGATTAATCCAGTGATTAATGCATGCTAGTCAAGTGCTTTGCCACTGAGCTGTATATCCTCATCTCATTTATTTAGATATTTTAGGAATTGTTAAGCCTTTTTCTACAGTGACTGGGCATTTTATTCTGAAAAGGTTTTGTAACAATTTCAAATTGCCAGTGTTGAAAGTATCCTTTAACATTTCATGTTTACAACATTCAGAGTAATTTGGTATTCACATCCATCAATATTTATTGTTGTGGCTCTTGGGCAGGGTCTAATGTGTTTTTTTTAGGCAGAATTTGAAATCTGGGCTGTAGGTAAAACATTTTATTAGGCTAATTTCCTGTCCCAGGTAAGTAGGAGTAGATCACTGTTTAAGTAGACTTTGTCAGTCTTTTCATACAATATAGGACAAATATTTGACTAGTTACTAAAGTGTGCTTCATATCAGACTATACCTTTCCTTCTAGCAGATGAGATCTATTGGTAATATGTTTATATGCAAAAGTTCAAGATTTATTTCTTCTCTTTGTATGTGTTAGACTCGGTCATATTTTTAAGTATTTTAAACATTGATTAGTTTCCCATATTTTATATTAGTTTTTCCATATTATCTGAAGTGGTTTTGTATTTACTGACTTCCAGTGGAGGGCACTCTCTACCTTAGATACAATTTTTATCAGCCAGTTAAGACCACTTTTTGAACCATTCTTGAAATTGATATACTTTAGAAACTGCATTTAATATTTTTATCAACATCAGGTATGATTCACTTTTCTTTCTTTTTGGGGGGGATTGGTAGTGACTGTTGGGAAAGCATATTAATGTACCCATTGATGATAAGGACTCATAATCATTAAAAGCAGATTGGGAGGCTGGGGTTGTGGCTCAGTGGTAGAGCACTTGCATAGCATGCATGAAGCACTGGGTTTGATCCTCAGCACCACATAAAAATAAATAAATGTATTGTGTCCATCTCCAACTAAAAAAAATATTAAAAAAACAAACAAACAACAACAACAACAAAAACAGATTGGGTTGTAGTAGCTCAGTGGTAAAGTGTATGTTTAGCATGTATGAGCTGCCCTGGCATACACACACCCACTAAGCAGGCTGGTGTTGTAGTTAACTCCTCCAAACTAAATTTGGCTTTTTAGTATTTGTAGAGTCTATTAGTAGATTTACCTATAGATGTATTATTCCTGTTTAGAGTAATCTCTTTTTGAAAAATATACAAAATTAGGACTTTCAACTTTCTTAGACCTGTGGCATTATAATTGCATGACTTTTCAAGTAGGATCAGAATTTAAGACTAATGCTTGGTTCTTTAGATATTTTGGGTCACTTCATATCTTTCAAAATATCCCCTTTTATCCTTTACCGTGATTATACACTAGCCAACTTTTTCATTATCTTCTCCTACCTATACTGTTGTTAAATTAATTTTTGTGAAATATTACTTTAATGGTTTCCGAAATTGTTTTGTTGGTATTGGGAGGGGTGTTTACTAGGGATTGAACTCAGGGGCGCTTTACCAATGAGCTCTATTCCCAGACCTTTTTTATTTTTTATTTTGAGACAGGGTCTCAACTAAATCGCCAAGGGGGTCCTCGAACTTATTCTTCTGCCTCAGCCCCCTGAGTCACTTGAGATCATAGGTGTATGCCATTTCTCCTGGCAGTTATTTCTTATTTTTATCTTGTTACTATTAATTGGGCTGTGAGATTAAATTCAACTCAAATTTTTGTAGTTCTGATGCCACGCTGTCTCTATCAGAAATGTTTATTGAAAAGCAGGATACCACCTACGTGGAGTGTTCATGTGTGAAAAACCCATCAGCTAGAAATCATTCATGTTTATTTTCTCTTAACTCTTGAGACGTATACTTGGAATTACGTTGTCCCTACCTTTTTACCACCCATTTATGTTTTCTTAGAATTTTACTTTTTTCCCATACCATTCTTCATGCTCACTAAAATGGTATACAGAAATAGTTTGAAAACAAACTAATAGGCTCTTGAATCCAGGAAATAAAAAAAGCAATCACTTGTGCCATCCTGTGGCTAAAGGGGCAGCAAATTCATTTATGTGTCTATTTGGGACAAATGACAAGCTATATATTGCACTATGGTGACCATATTTGTTCTGATGTTCACCTTGTGTTGTTCCATGATCATAGCAAGTTCTTTCCTTTCTTCCCCTGATTTGTTTACAGCTGGATTGGAGAAGTATAAAACATAAATATGGAAAGGTGATTTGCAATGTTAAATAAAGAAATTGCTTGGACTAAGAAAATTTGGCTTGGGTTTTAAGTAGGGTGAACATACAGCCTGGTCTGCCAGCAACTGTTCCAGTTTACCTCTTTTGCTCTTGCTTAATTAGTAATAGCATTCCCCTTTTCAGAAGTATTCTGGCTTGGATAATATATATGATCAGAAGCCGGGCGCGGTGGCGCACGCCTGTGATCCCAGCACTTGAGAGGCTGAGGCAGGTGGATCGCGAGTTCAAAGCCAGCCTCAGCAATGGCGAGGCACTTAGCAACTTAGTGAAACCCTGTCTCTGATAAAAAATACAAAAAAGGGCTGGGGATGTGGCCCAGTGTTTGAGTGCCCCTGAGTTCAATCCCTGGTACCACCATAAATAAATATAGAATCATCATATTTTTTTAAAACAGTGTTGATGTAATCACTTGTCATTTGTCCCCCTAAAAACTTAAATGGGTTTGCTTCTTTTAGCCACTGGGTGGCACAATTGTTTCCTATTTTTACTGGGTTCAGAAGAATGTTTTCTAATCATTTTCCTAACTTTCTGTAGAGCAACTTTGAGTTTTTGTAACATCTTAGCTTGTGATATTCCTTTCATAAATCCTCAGTTATTGCCTGCACATGATACTCAAAAAAATGTTTGTTTAATTTTAACCCCTCCAAATTATTAAGTGCTTATTGGTGAATTAGAAGCTCCTAATTTTATCAGTCAAAATTTGTAAGCTCAAAATTTTGGATCTGATCATTTTCCTTTTTGCTATATCTGTGACTGATGTTTACTCCCTTTCTAGCTTTCCCTTGAAGGGGGGTTACTGGAAACTCATCTCAGCAGGAATTGAGTAATCCTCATTTAATGAAAAGCTGCTTTACATTTAGCTGTTCTCTTAAGTCCTTAGTCAATACCTTAGCGGCACTATTGTGAAATAGATTTAGTTATAACTTTGCTAAGAATAGAAACACATAGTTGTCTTATAGTGGCTTTAAAGATAAGTTTTCTTTGCCTATTAACATATTTTTGCTTAGGTAGGAAGCTGGAACTTGATTAAACATAACTTATTTGCTGAGTGTTAGACTTTATAAAAATCAAATGGTAAGTACATAGTGACAGAACCTAATGCTGAAAAAGCAAAACTTCATTTTGGCTCTTTGGAGTTTAGTTTTGGAATGGGGTGGAAATTTTCTGTTACACCATATATATGCAAATCATTTGTGCTTTTTAATGAAACTCTACATAAAAATGTTATAATTTCAAATTTTAATATTATAGGACTTGAGCCCTTTCTTAAAAAATTAAAACAGTATAGCTGGGTGTGGTGGTATTAATCTGTAGTTCCAGCTACTTGGGAGACTGAGGTACGTGGATTACAAATTTGAAGTCAGCCTCAACAATTTTGTGAGACCCTCAGCAACTTAGCAAGACCCTCTATCAAAATAAAAAGGACTGGGGTAAAGTGCCCCTGGGTTCAATACCCAGTACCAAAACAAACCAAACAAAAACCAAAACAATATATACTCTGGGTTTTCTTTTAAGCTATTAAATCAGTCTTGTTAAGGGAAAATAATGGGACTTGGTTTCTAGCTCAGTGGCTAAGCATATGGAGGCCATGGATTCAATCTCTAAACCAATCTGCCCCCTGAAAAGAAAATTGAACTTCTGATAATAGTTCTCCCATTGTTTATTATAGATCATCACTTTCTGGATGGAAATATTCAGTTAAAGACTGGTTGATAACTGATGTGGACTATTTCAGCTTCTTATTTTCCACACTTACAGGTAACCCCATTTCACTTGCCAGGTTAAATATAAAAAACCTGATTCTCATAAGATTTGCTTTCTTATCTGTTTGGTTCTCAGTTTGGTAGATGATAAGTAATCTATCTTAGAATGATTTTTATTATGATTTATTTATAAGTGAAAATCTTTGAAAGAATATTTGTACCCTGCATTATCAGTTTCCTGAAGCAGGTGATAAATGATTCAATTTCGGTGACTCAGATCTTTCAGAAAATACCCAAAACTTTAGGTTATTTGAAAATCATGTGATTATATTTTCATTTCCTTATTCTTTATTCTTAATTTTATTCCCTTCCTTATTTACAGTGAATTGTTCCTAATTGGCTCTTTTAAACTAGCCAGAGAAAATTCTACTGCATGATTTAAAAATGCAGCAAATAATAGATCTCCTTTTCAGTGTTCACATGTTCAGTTTGATATAATAATATCAGATTTTGATTAGCTCTAATATACTACATTCTACTTGCCCTCAAAACAAAATTGTTTAAATGAGTAAAAATGCTGGAAGGTGTTATTATTATCATTTTGAATAATTGTAATATTTCAGTATTAACCTTTTTATACTTAGATGATAATAATGAGATTGTTTGACATTTTCTGAAGGCTTGAAATTAGGGGGTTTAGTTAATAAATCCAGAAGGAACTTGGCAGGTTTCGGAATTAAGTTGAATCTATTAAGATAACTATTTAAAAATAATAAAACTCCTACATGTTTATTTCATATTTTTGGATGAGCACATTTGAGGTAGGAGGGATTTATATTTTAATAAAAGTTATCCATCAAAAAGTTTTTATTAGTTTTAGAAAACTCATTCAAAGTTAGTACTGTAATGTGGCTATTAAATTTAGATAATGCCTCTTCAGGATGTACTCATGGAAGGATATTGGTCTGAACATCTAAGTAGACAGTTAGGTTGTGCCGTAACAGTGGTATCTAATCACTGAGAGCTGCTACTTATCAGGAGCAACTTTGGAACATTGTCTGTGTAGCTTAGGTCAAATGTAATGGGGTGGTAAGGGAATCAAAATTTTGTTAACTAAGGTGTGTTTGAAGGAACTACAAAAGTATGTTATTGCTTTTACTCATTCATTTGCTTTTTTAAAAAATTTACCATCAAGTATAAAAATTGTACCTTAGGAGCCGGGCGCGGTGGCGCACGCCTGTAATCCCAGCACTTTGGGAGGCTGAGGCAGGAGGATTGTGAGTTCAAAGCCAGCCTCAGCAATGGCGAGGCACTTAGCAACTCAGTGAGACCCTGTCTCTAAATAAATTACAAAAAAGGGCTGGGGATGTGGCCCAGTGGTCGAGTGCCCCTGAGTTCAATCCCTGGTACCAAAAAAAAAAAAAAAATTGTACCTTAGACTTTTTTTTTTTTTTTTTTTTTTTTTTTTTTAAGTGAAAGTGGTGAAGTTCTAGTAGGTGGGATAGCTCATTTCAGGATGTATTTTACATTGGACAAGAGCACATCCTTTGTGTATATATATAATAATTGTGTGAATTTAACTGCCTCATTGCTACAAGTTCATTTCTTAAGATAATTACATGAGATGTAGAAACTAAAGAAGGGTTTGCTGGAAGGTACATGTTACCTGTTTATAAAAAGTTATGAAGAATGTTATGCTTTGTAATTAATTTATTTTTACATGGTTTTCTTTCTTAACTGCATTAGGCTTTTCAAAGGAAGAGTTGACTTGGCTTCAGAACCTCCGAGGAGTTCCTCATGTCATCCAGACACAGCTTTCCCCTGTGCTGCTCTACCTTACAGACTTGGATCAATTTTTACACCATTGGGATGTAACAGAGGTAATAGAGCATCTCAAACTGATAATTGCTGAAATTCTGTTTATTAACCACCAGCGGTTACTTTATATATTAGACTTGCCTTGTGAGCTGCTTTTAGAGAAAGTAGTAGTATAAGAAATGATCCCTATTTTGAAAGTGCTTATCCTGGAGAGGAGATACTTGTAAGAGGAGTGGTTTCCATTATGAAACTCCATTAGAAATAGAACAAATCAACACTTTGAATGACGGATACATATTTATTTTCTTTCATTTAGCACAAAATAGATCCATCTATTTAAAAAAAAAAAAGAAGTCTAATGTATTAAAGTAAATACAACAAATTTAAACAATCTTTTAAAAAAGGGACTTTGATTTATGATTCCTTTTCCAGATCAGAAATTTAAACTATTTAAATAACTTTAGTATTTATGAAATACTTTGGTTTCCAAAGTATTTATTTCCTTTATAAATATTAAGGCAAATTTATAGATCTAAAAAATTAAACTTAATAAATAAATATGGTGAATCTTAATATTTTGTTAAGATATTAACATGTTTATGTTTCAGTACTATTTAATGAAACTTCTGACTAAAACCACAAGCCTAACCTGTAACCCAGCAGGAGGCTGAGGCAGGAGGATCACAAATTCAAGGCCAGCCTCAGCAGTTTAGGGAGCCCCTAAGTGAGACCCTGTCTAAATAAAAAAGGAATGGGGATTTGGCTCAGTGGTTAAGGGCCTGTACAATCCGTGGTACCAAAACAAAACAAAAAAACAACAAACCAAGTCCAAATTAAATTGGAATTATAAGACTGATAAGTTTTTGCACATGTTACAAATACTTAAAACTAAATACATAAAAACATCACAATAAGTAATATTAAGGCTTTGATGCATTTCTCTTTTTTTGTTTTTGGGCTTGATAGTGGGATTAAATTAAGGGGCCCTGTGCTTTCTAAGTACATGCTTTACCACTGAGGTTAATGCCCAACTCCTGATTTCTTAGTTAATTATTTTCTTATTTTAAAAATTTCTTCACTTACATTCAAAATTACTTATTATTGTATTCAATAAGAATGCAATTATGTCATACCATGCAATTTTTTTTTTTGGCAGTGGTGGGGGAGGTACCGGGGATTGAACTCAAGGGCACTTGACCAGTGAGCCACATCCCCAGCCCTATTATGTATTTTTATTTAGAGTCAGGGTCTCGCTGAGTTGCTTAGCACCTTGCTATTGTTGAGTCTGGCTTTGAACTTGAGATCCACCTTCCTCAGCCTCCTGAGCCACTGGGATTACAGGTGTGTGCCAACGCATCTGGTTTACCCTATGTAATTTTGGTTTTAATCATTCACTTAATCTGGACTTATATTTTTGCTATCTGATTTTTTAAAAATGATCCAAGAGGCCCTGGCCGGGACATTGCATTATGAGTAGTGCCCACTCTCCTTTTGTCAGCATTCTTAGCAGAGTAGTTTCTAGATTCAATTTTACAACCTAATTTTTCTGTTTTGTTGTTGCACCAACTTATTCAACTGATCTGTTTACTTCTTTATTCTGAATTCTCTTCATGTTATTTTGTTTTTTAGGGCTATACCTTTTATAGATACTTAACATATTTCTGTCATGGCCTTTTGTTTTTCTTTTAGTTTTAGGTGGACACAATACTTTTATATATTTAGTTATTTTACATATTTTTTATTTATAGGTAGATACAGTATCTTTATTTTATTTTTATGTGGTGCTGAGGATTGAACCCAGTGCCTTATATGTGCTAGGCAAGTGCTCTACCACTGAGCTATAGCCCTGGCCCTGTCATGGCCTTTTTTTGACTGGTTTTGACACTAAGGTTTTGCTAATGACATTTATCCTCCTTTTTTATTACTCACAGTATGTAGTATTATATTTACTTGGAGTTCTCCAAAAATATACTGACTTTTTTAAAAAATGAAAAGAAATGATGAATTGAGGTTAAGGTCTTGCATACTAGATTGAGGAATTGCCAACAGTATATAATAATAGTAAGTGTTGTCTTTTCAAACCACAGGCAGATTCTGATGTATTTAAAGTGTTCTGTCAGGCACAGTGACACACATCTGTAATCCCAGTGACTCAGGAGGTGGAGTCAGGAGGATCCCAGGTTTGAGGCAAATCTCAGTAACTTAGTGAGACCCTATTGAAAAATAAAAAGGAATGGATTCAGTATCCAGTACCACCCCCTAGCCTCCACCCATCAACTCTCCTGACATTTTGAGGAAAGCATTGTATGGGGATTAGTGGGTCTTGATTCGAAGCATAGATTTGCCAGTGTCTAGTGTGATGACTTGAAAACTCAGCCATTTTAGGCATTGTTATCATGAGATCATAAAATGTAGTGGTTCCTACATCTCTGTAGTTTCTAACTAGCAATTAAAAAAATTTTTTGTCATAAGCCCACTATCTGAGAAAGCTAAGACACAGTAGTCATGAAAATGTTATCTATATTTCTGAGGTGAACATTTGCCAAGGCCACATATTAAATTCCAAGGTTGCTATCTTTGCAATGTTAGGACATAAATTAGGGAAAATTGGAAAGTCTCATTTTTAGTTTTTGAAGTTTTTAAGCAAAATTTGTTTTGGATAAATTTTGTTGTACTTCAGTGTTTGGGTGAAAATATTTGAATACACATAGTTTTTGACATCCTTAGTGCAAAAAATATATTTTTCTAATAACTTCATTTGGACAAGTTATTAGAGTGGGCGTGCCTATTTGTGTTGTGGCAGTGTTATATGCCTAGGTCAAAAATATTTTTTTAAATATCAGGATATTTTGGAGTGTGTGTAATTTACAAAATATAGTTGAGAAGGACAGGCAGATCATAGTGAAAAAACATTTCTTAAGTTCCTGTCTGAGTCGCCCATTTTTCCTCCCCAGGTTCTGCTAGTTTCTGTTAACCTAATTTCTGCTAGTAAGTAACATTTATCTTCTGTATCTTTACAACAGACTACATATATGTGTATGTTCTTTGGGTTTCCTCCTTTTATAGAAATAACATACTATCTACACTGTTCTGGACCTTGCAATTTTCATTTAGTGTCTTTGTGATCATTCTTCCTAACCACTAAAGGAATCATACAGCTGTATGATTGTATGGTCTTTCTTTTAGAAACAGTAATTAACAGGGGAGGATCCCAAATAAAGATTCCCTTTCCAGGCCCAGAAAACAGTTTTAAGGTTAACTGTGATTTGTAAGATATTGAATTGTGTTGTGGCAGTGTTATATGCCTAGGTCAAAAATATTTTTTTAAATATCAGGATTTTTTTTAAAAATGAAAAGAAATAATGAATTGAGGTTAAGGTCTTGCATACTAGATTCAGGAATTACCAACAGTATATTGTTTTGGTTGTACAGGGGCTCAGACTCAGGGCCTCATGCATGCTAACATGCACATGTGCTATCTGGGCTACATCACAAACTCCCAAAGATTTTTTTTTTCTTGGTACTTGGAATTGATCTCAGGGCCTCCTGCATGCTAGGCAAGTCCTCTACCCTTGAGCTCCCTCTCTCTGTCTCTCTCAGTCTCTCACTCTCAGCATTAAACTGCTCTGGCTAGCGTTGAACTTTCTATCTTCCTGCCTTAGGCTCCCAAGTCACTGGGATTATAGGCATGTGCCACCACACTGGCTAAGAATACTTTTTTTTTTTTTTTTTTAATATTTATTTATTTACTTTAGTTGTGCACAATGCAATGCATTTTATGTTTACGTGGTGCTGAGGATCTAACCCGGGCCGCGCACGTGCGAGGCAAGCACTCTGTCGCTGAGCCACAACCCCAGCCCCTAAGAATACTTTTTAACAAGAATAAGCTCTGGAAAAAATGGTGATACAAAATAATATATAGTTTTAAGAATTTAACAGTATTTTCAGTATTTTTTAAGCCCTTATGTGTCTTTCTCACCCCCCCCCCCCCCTTTTTTTAATATGAGGGATTGAACCCAGGGGCACTTAACCAGTGAGCCACATCCCCAGCCCTTTATTTGTATTTTATTTTTAGGGACAAGGGCTCCCTGTTTAGCTGAGGCTGGCTTTGAACTCACTATCCTCCTGCCTCAGCCTCCCTAGATGTGATTATAGGTGTACACCACCCCACCCAGCTCTCTTCGTTTAGAGTAACATAGATTCATGCTTTTTTATAGTTTCACCATAAATGTATATAACTTCAAATTTTATTGTTTCAATTTACATGTTATTGAACATTTTTTAAAAAAGACTTTTTAGTTGTCAATGGACCTTTATTTGTTTATATGCAGTGCTGAGAATCAAACCCAGTGCTTCACACATGCTAGGCAAGCACTCTGCTACTGAGCCACAAACCAAACCCCCATGTTACTGAACTTTTAAGAATAAACTAATACCTTTTAGTAATTAGCTTTTATTTATTCAACATAATAGGAGAGATATGTGTTGATGTGTTAAGTAGTTCATTCTTTTTCATTGGTGCATGGTATTTCATTGTAAAATTCATTGTCTTTCATATTTTGAGTATTTTTAGATTTCCATTTTGTACTTTTGGCACCAAGAGCATGCCCTTTAATGTCTTTAATTGCTCTTTAACTTAACACAGTCTACCTCCAAATTACACTATCCCATTTTATATAATACTGGAATATATAATGATTGATAAATAAGGTCATTCTAACTTGGATTTCTCTGTATATAATGTGTTTTCATTTCTGTACCTAATTTCTTTTTCTGCATTATAAAAAATTTTTTTCTTTTTATCCATCTTAGATTTTTCTTTATGTAGCTTTTGTTGTACCTCAGTGTTACTTTCACGTTTTCTTGGCTTATGTTTGCTGAGTGTTTTGTTGGTTTATATATTGTGTTAAGAAAAAAAGGTGTGTTTTGAGTTTCCCTTCTTATGGGTCTCTTAATTAACATGTGTTAGACTACTTGATTTTGTTTTGATGTCATAAATATTTTTTAAACACTCTTTTGTTTGTTTTAGAAAGTAATCTTTTTCATAGTATTTAGCTGCTTTTATTTCCAACCAGTGAATTTAAAATTTTTATTTATTTATTTATTGGTAGTGGGAATTGAACCTAGGGCACTCTACCATTATATTCCCAAAGCTTTTTATTGTATTTTGAAATGAGGTCTCACTTAAGTTGTTGAGGCTAGCCTAAAACTTGATATTGTCCTGTCTTAGCTTTCCAGGTAGTTGGAATTACAGGTGTGTGATGCTGCACCTGGCCCAACCAATGAATTTTAAGTTTCACAAAATTTTTTTATGTTAAGAACTTTTTCTTAAATCTTTTGCTTTCCTTTTGGTGTTAACTTTGCTTACGATGTTTATAAAAATTGTTTTTAAGGTTCTTGGTTCTGTCATTTGTCATTTATGTAGATTGATTTTTCTCCTGGTTATGTGTTGTGCTTCTTGACATGTTTAGAAGTTTTTGAGTGGATATTGAATAATAGAAATTTGATGTTTTTGAGTTGGAAAATTTTGTTGTTTTAGGCTATTTCAATGGCTTTTTTCTAGTGGCCATGCTATTTGAGAAGTATCAGCTTGGGCCTTTTGAGTCTTGATTTTTAGCATGGTTGGTATAAGTGGCCTTTATTAACATAAGGCTCATTAAACTGTAGCTTCTAACCCAGATTTGGTTGGTCCTGTTTTTATACCATCCTTGATGTGTTGTTGGTGTGTACGTTCTTTTAACAGTTGTTAAAATGAAAGAAAGAATATGTGACAGTCTGTATTGGCCTATAAAACTTAAAATACTATCTGGCTCTTTATAGGAAGATATTTGCCAGCTTTTGTTCTAGGCCTAATTTAGCCCTGCTTTGTGTTCTCTGAGCATCTTCTCAATGACCTGGGTGTTCTAGGACAACCCTCCATTTTCCCTGGTTAGAACTCACACATGTCTATGGCCTCTTTGGGCTTCAGGCTTGTTTGGGCTCTGACTTATAACATTTTTATGTGATGCCATTGAACCAAGTAGAACAGGAAAGTTTGGCACCAGAAACAAAGATGAGGACACCACCATCACCATCACCACATACATGCAGTATCATGGTTTTTGAGGGAGATTTACAGTTCTCTTGAACCTTAATTGACCAGTCTCTCCCTAGGGTGTATTCCTCCTTTCATCAGTCTTTTTGACTCTCCCTGCAATTTTTCTACATAGTTCACCTTTGGCACTATGTGCCATCAGGTTCTAGAGGCTGTGTTATTACTGAAATCTATGAAAGACTTGGTGCTGTTCTTGGCTTTCTGTTTTCTTTATGACTTAAAAAGTTTAAAGTAATTTTAGGGTGTGGCTTCTACCTCTCTTCTTTTCCTATAGATTTCTCCTTTTTTTACCTTTGGGGAATAGGAAGCCAGATGATGAAATTGAACAGAATACATTCTGTGAAATGCCGTCCGTATGCTCTATTCAAAAATCGGAAATTTGAAATGCTCAGAAATCAGAAAATGCTTAAGCCTGGACATGACTTTCAAAAAGTTTTGGATTTGGGGGATTTTGGAATCTGAATTGTTTTCAGATTTTAGAAATTTTGAATTTTGAATATTTTCATAGATTTTACTCCATGAGAGCCAAATATACAAATATTCCAAAATCTGGAAAAACTCCAAACTCTGAAACGTTTTTGGTCCTCGGCATTTTGGACAAGAGATACTCAATCTTCAGCCCATATTTGTGTTTTCTGTGTTATGAGTATTTTTCTGTGAATCATTTTTTCCACCAAATGGAAAGAAGGCTTTTGTCAGCCCTTCATATATATTCATACCTTTCTATTGTAGTAACTTATTTTAAGCTCCTTGAAAGAAGTGAGAGAGGAGAAAATTTCTCATTCTTCTATTCCTGTGCATGAACCTAACCTAGTTCAGTGCTTAAGTACATGTTTAATAGATGAATGGGGAAAATTCGCCTATATGTGAGGTCTGATTGGCATTTGCATCTTCAAAGTCATTTTTTTATTACCTGTTTTTTCTGTTAATATGTAGAGCAAGTAGGTTAAAAAAAAAAAATCTATTGAACTTGTTTCTTGCCTAAAATGTTAAGATTTGGTTACTGGTTTTCTCCTTTTTCTGACAGGCAGTTTGTCACAGTTTGTTGGTTATCCCTGCCCGGAGTCAGAGCTTTGACATCCTGCAAAGTGCCATCAGTAAACATTTGGTAAATATCCTTAAATTTTTTTTTTTCTCTCTAAAAAGTGAAACCGATTCAGTAGTTAAGATTGAGTTTGTCAAAGTCAAAAGAGACAGTGTTTGCAATTCTAAGCTTAAGGATAGCATTGCCTCTCACAGCATTATATAGTTTCTAAGAACTGAGAAATCCTGTTATTTCTAGCTGTTACTAAGTAATTCTGTGACCTTGGAGACATTCCTTCTTTTCCTTTCTGCATCTGTAAAATGAGGGCTCATAACATTATATACTTCAGTTCTCTTTTGGTTTTTAATGCTATTGTAATTTGCATGTGCGTGGTTTTGTGTATTGGGAATCCAGCAGACAGACCAGAGTCTGGGTTCCACTTAGGTAGTTTGGTTTCTAAGGCTTGGTCCCTGGAATCAGTGGGATCAGCATTGAGATTGACTTACCCATGGGTGTCTTTTGTCCCCATTAGTATTTACTCAGAGTAGGCATGCCTCCTTTGTTGCTTTTAATTTACTACAATTTTGATCTTTAGTTTTTTATAATGTGTTATAGTGCAAGGGAGAATTCCCAAATTTTATCTTCCTAAGGACTCACTTGTTTGGATAATTTTATAGGCACATCCATAATCTCCTTTAAAATATTATTTCTCAGCCGGGCGCGGTGGTGCACGCCTGTAATCCCAGCACTTTGGGAGGCTGAGGCAGGAGGATCGCGAGTTCAAAGCCAGCCTCAGCAATGGCCAGGCACTTAGTAACTCAGTAAGACCCTGCTTCTAATAAAATACAAAAAAGGGCTGGGGATGTGGCCCAGTGGTCAAGTGCCCATGAGTTCAATCCCCAGTACAAAAAAAAAAAAAAAAAAAAAATTATTTCTCTTGAATTAGAAGAGAGTACTTCTTTGAATTCCTGGAACTTCCTTCTCCCCCACCCCCTTCCAGCTATCAAACTTCCAATTCTTTTACCTTGTGTCATCAAAGATGCCTACCATTTTTTTCTGTCGCCACCTCGGAGGGTTATGCTTTCCTTTGACTACATTCATTATCCTAGTAAAAGATCAGTATGCCAGCCAGGCTTGGCCACCATTTTCAGACAGCCTAATGGAGGAGATTAAGACCTCAGAATTTGCAGGCTTTTAAAATGATTATGTGACAGTAGTTTTCAGGAGAATTGAAATCATGTTTCTGTACAGTTACAAGTTAGATTTTACCTTAATGACAGTGTGGTCTAGATGAATGAACATACCATAATGACCCTTATTTGGCCTTCCAGGGTTTCTTGACTGCAATGCAGTCAAGTGTTACTTACAGTAATATCTTCTAACCAGTCCTCTAAAGGTATTTTCTTAGTGCCTGAATGACTAAATCAGAAGGCAGGGGAAGGCTAAATGTAAAATGAACTCTGTACATTTAATTACCTGGAATGGAGGGTGATACCAAATTCTTAAGAGTTTTCTAGTCGGAAAAGTCAAAAGTTTTTAACCATGATTGTTGATAACAAGATTTTCTTTGGATGCATGAAATAATCCTTTTAAGTAACATTTTGATGAGCAGTAGAAATTGTAACATGGAAAATTTTAGGTTTTTGTCATGAAGGGGAGGCAAGGGATTGCATTAATCATATTTCTTGGGCTCAGTGGTAGAGCACTTGTCTAGCACACTTGAGGCCCTGGGTTCAATCCCTAGTGCTGCTTAAAAAAAAAAAAAAAAAATCCTGTTTTTAAAGTTATTTGGCAATTAAATTCTCAAAGGAAAACATGACCTTCGGGTGCAGCAGGTGGCGTATGTTTTGTGTATGCTAGTTTTTAGTAGAAGTAATGTAAGGTTGATGTTCCAGTTAACAGATTTTGGTTTTATTTGGGGAATGGGAACTTTGTAAAGAGGTAATTAATCTCATTTTTCTCTGCTCAGGTTGGATTGACTGTAATTCCAGACAGCACGGCCGGCTGTGTTTTTGGTGTTATCTGTAAGCTCCTGGATCATACGTGTGTAGTTAGTGAAACTCTACTGCCGTTTCTGGCTTCTTGTTGCTACAGTCTACTTTATTTTCTGCTCACTCTAGAGAAAGGGGAAGCAGAACATCTAAAAAAGAGGTAATAGTTTTTTATTTTGTTGTTGTTGTTTTTACTTTAAGTTTTTCCTATTCTGCCTTTCTCCCCAGGTGAATAAATTAGAGAGGGTGAAAGAGAATTAGATTTTAGAAATACTGTAAATTCTCTTTTAGAGAGTTTGTGTAAACCTAGCTTGTGTTTGCTTTGTTCCTTCATGAATCCTGTGTTGTAGTGAGAATTCTTAGTTTTTTGGTTTTCCTTTATAAATTTTATAAGTTAGGTGACATATAAAGTTTCTTGAGCGTTTTCCCTTATTAACATGCTGTGGGTCTAGCAAGATAAAAAAAATTCTACTCTTAAGAGGATGGGCTATTACTACAAGCCTTTGTAATTTTGTTTTGGGCTTCATTAGAGCTTCCAGTGTGGAATATAAAATTCTTGGATTTAAGAAAACTGTTCTAAGATGCTAGTGATTTTAATTAGCCAGTACTTTTGCTCCTAGATAATATTCAAGCTAGACTTTGTAGGATAGTTTGTAAAATTCCACTTCCGTTTTTAAAAAAACTGTTCCCATGTTTATATTCTTATACTTAATAAGATTCATTGTATAAGGTTATTTTTAAAAATCTTGGCAAGTGAACAAATATGAGAAAATAAAAAATTCTTTCACCTGCTGCTAACATTTTGATATGTGCCTTTCTGGTGTGTGTGTGTGTGTGTGTGTGTATTTTTGTTCATTTATTTATTTTTGTTATTGGGAATTGAGCCTGTTGGCACTTTACCATTGGGCACATCCCTAGTCCTTATTTTATTTATTTTTTGGTACCGGGGATTGAACTCAGGGGCACTCAACCACTGGGCCACATCCCCAGCCCTTTTTTATATTTTTATTTAGAGACAGGGTCTCACTGAGTTGCTAAGTGCCTCGCCATTGCTGAGGCTGGCTTTGAACTCACAGTCCTCCTGCCTCAGCCTCCCAAGTGCTGGGATTACAGGCGTGCACCATTTGAGACAAGGTCTCATTAAGTTGCTGAGGCTAGCCTCGAACTTGAGATCCTCTTGCTTCCACCTCCCAAGTTGCTGGGATTTGTAGGCATACACCACTGAGCTCAGCTTTTTGAACATTTTAAATGCCATGAAAATGTATTGTTCATACTGATTGTATAACACACCTATATACTTTAAAATATAGAGTATAAACTTAACTTTTTTTTAAATTGACTCCTAGGTTTAGAAACAGAACATCATCAGTACAGTTTCATGCACTCTCCACTGTTATATTTCTATTTTGCCCCCACCCTAATCACTTTTGTGTTAACTTTCTTGACTTTAAAAAAAGAAAGGGTATTTATAAGAATCACATGTGTGTACTTTTTTTTGGGGGGGGGGGGGTCTGATTTAGTGTCAATTGTGAGATTCCTATTTCATTCATTTTTTTTTCCCCCCTCTACTATGGGTCGTTCAAGTTCTTTCCCTGAAGGGTCAGATATTAAATATTTTAGGTTTTATGGGCTATATCACTGTCATAGTTACTCAACACTGCTGGTAGTGTGAAAGCTTCAGTGGGTAGTATGCAGAGCAGTCCACGTGGCTGTGTTTTAATTAAACTTACACATAGAGGCTGCGGGCTGGGTTTGGTTCGGGCAGTAATTGCCTGACTGCTATACAGTATTTTGTTATGAATGTATCATAATTTACCCATTTTACTGTCTAGACTCATTCGGATTTTTTTTAGTAGGAGAGTGTGTGTATAGAAAATGTGTATTTCACTGTAAATACACTATAAAATTGACATAATGTACATACATTTGATAGCATTCTCATCATCAGATTTTATGTCTGATGGGTCAAGAAAAGGTTTTATAAATCTCAAGGAACTTCTCAAGATTCTAAAGATTTTATAGTAAGATCTTTACTTATGCACTGTGTATATTGATACTTGTCACTTTCTGTCACTTGAAATACAAGCTCCTTTATTAAAGACTGTCCTCTGAAGTTTCATATTTCTTGTGTACTTTCTTAGAGAAGAGTAGCCTGCTTTGACTTCTTGTGGCAGGATGCAACTTGTTGGCCTGTTGCAAGTGCCCAGTTTTATATGGATATTGGCCAAGTTGTTAATACCCCCTGTACCTCAAGGTGGCATTAGTCAGAAGAAAGTGCTTGTAGCCAGAGTCTAAAATACTTAAAATTCCCTTTTGGGTTATCCCTTTACCATTGAAGAAGGCATTTGTAAGATCACAAAAGGTAAGAGTTCCCAAATGATTGGGATCCTTTGATTTTACAAATATTGGCCAAAAGGTCAGGCTTGACTAATTTTAAATTGTTCAGAACTGTCCACCAAACCTTGAAGATACTATTCCGTTGTCTTCTTGGCTCTTTGTTACTAATGAAAAAATTTGTTATTATTCCGAGCCCTCTTGGTTTTTAGGTTAGTAATCTTAAGTTTTTATTTTCTCTTCATCTTTGTGTTGTAAATTGGGATTTGTCCTACTGTATATTTGTAATTTATCCTGTTGAAGAGACTTGGTGTGCTCCTTCATTCTGAAGACTTTAATTTTTTCTTTTTCGCCCTGGAAGCTTATTTGTTCTTGACTATTTTCTCCTCCCATTTCTCTTCAGTTCTTACAAAAACTACTTTTACATGTAGAGAGCTTCTCATTCTGCCTTTGCCTCTTAACAGTTTCTCCTTTGCTAATTCTCTTAGCCTTCCCTTTGAGCATTTATTTCATCTAATATTGTTCGGTTTTCTTCGGGATTTGTTTCTTGCTTGGATTTTTACTGTTCTTGTTTGCTTATGGTTTATTGGTGTTATTTTAAAGCTCCCATCACTTTGTTCTTTATATTTTTTTCCTCTGGTGTGGGAATTCTCCCTTAATTTGGAGGAAAGTGGGGCCCTGGAGTTTATCTTTCACAGGGTTGAACTAACTCCTGTGTCTTGGGTTTTGTACCTTTTCTGTAAATGTGCCTTTTAAAGAGTTCTGGAGGTTTATGGAGGCCTCCCCATGGGATAGTTTAACATTTGCATTTTCCTGGCTTCCTACTACATGCAGGTAGCCCAGTTCAAGCTCTCTGCCTGCTATAATTGGGGTCTGAACCCTCGGCTTCCAACACTATTGACTCTTGAAAATTCTATCCCCCAAATCCCACGTCGTTGTATACCTATTGTATCTCTGAATTATTTCACTGTTTCTGGCATGTAGATGTTTCACTCATTTATGTTTTTGCATTCACTTTAATTTTAAAAAGTAGAAATGAATGCAGTCTTGTGCTACATAATGACATTTCTATTAATGAGGCTGTGTATGCGGTAGTGGTCCCCTAAGATGTGGAGCTGAAAAATCCCTATCACCTAGTGACACTGTAGCCATTGCAACATTGTAATGCAGTACATACTTTTGTTTGTGGTGATGCTGGTGTAAGCAAACCTACTGCACTGCCATGGTATAAAAGTATAGCACATACAATTATGTACAGTATAATAATTCATGATAGATAGCTATGTTACTGGTTTATGTTTAGAGAACATTCCTATTAATAAAGAAAAAAGAAAACGAGCAGCAGCCTCATTTTTCTTGTGTTTAATCCATCTCGGGATTGTATTTAATATTGGACCGTTACAGGAGTAACTTGTAAATATCTAAGGGCAGGTATTATAAATTCAGTTGGAACCAAAATAGCTTACTCTGTTCTTCTTCCCTAGATGGTGTGATCTTTATCTCTATGCCTGTGCCTCAGTATTAGCTATGTCTAGTCTGGCTTACTCTTTTCTCCTTGCATGTGGCTTTGCTAGCCTGACTGCATCAGTCAACAGACTGAATAAGGACCCTTTAAGTAAGGGGGTCTGTTGGCCTAGAATGGATTCCTTATCTGCCTTAGTTGCCATTGCTGTATGTGAAGACAGGGAGGTTAGTCATACGGTGAAGGGGCTGCTCTGCCCAGACCTAGAAGGTAGTAAGCTTCTGTTAAAAGATTGAGGACTGGGAGGGTTGTGCACTCAGGAACAGAAACTGCAATAGACTAAGGTCAAAGCCTTTAGCAGTCTGTGGACTCGTCCCTTCAAATAGATGTTGCTCCATTTAATTGACCCTCTTCTAGAACGTGGTTAGACTAACTATGAGTTCATCTGTCTCTAAACCTTTTTTTGCTCTTGCTCTGTAAAGATATCAAGAGAATGATGATGTTTATTGACGTTTGGATTTACCATTTCTGGCCTCCTGTGACGTATTGTTGGCAGTAATGGTCCCTTCACTGGCTGCTTTGTGAAATCTATTTTGGCTCCTGATGAGCACCCCACCCCCCATAAATCTGCTCCCTCCTAAGAAATTAAACAGGTTCAGAATCTAGGTTATAGACTTTTTAAGCTTTGTGTATTTCTTTTTTTTCCTTTTTTTCCCCACCAGTGGGGTATTCTTATTCTTCTGATGTCTTTCACATTGTATAGTAGCTGAATAGTGTCCAGTGTTAGATAACAGGGTTATGCATCCTTTTGTTCTTGTCTAGTTCTATATGATTACTGGGGCTTTGAGAACGTCTTGTTAAGTCCAGGAAAGTGCTGGTTGCTAAGCTTCCTGGAACCCACAATATAGGTGAGAACAGCTAATTCTTCATTGAATTTACTCAGTTCTGATTAAACCCAGTTCTTATTTATAATGTTTTGTGGTGTTTTATCAAGAAATGCTGAATCTCTTAAAAGACTATTTCAATTTTGGGGAATATGAAAGGGACACTTTTCCTGTGTATGTTGGCTCACTGACTGACTTCTTTCTTGATAGGGACAAGCTATGGGGGGCCTGTGTCTCCATCCTGGCTCTCCTGCCTCGAGTTCTCAGGTTGATGCTGCAGAGCCTGCGTGTGAACAGAGTTGGGCCTGAGGAGCTGCCTGTTGTGGGCCAGCTACTTCGCCTGCTGCTTCAGCACGCACCTCTCAGGACTCACATGTTGACCAATGCCATCCTGGTGCAGCAGATCATCAAAAATATCACGGTAAGAAGCATAACGAGAGTAGGTTCATGGGACAGTTAAGGGAGGATTCTTGTACCTGGACTGGCTCCTGTAGTTAAGCCCAATGTGGTAATTGCTTAGAGCTTCCCTGCTGTCCAGCACCTGACTGACATAACCATAGGTTAAGCCTTAAAGCACACACACTTAATGAAGTTGGCACCAGGAAGTTTAGTCAGAAAAGGTAGGGTCATCAGAGTCATTCCTACCTGGACTCTGTTGTTTAGCTGGGATCACTTGGCAATTTTTTTCCCCCTTACCTATCTATCCAGGCTTATTTTCCTATCTGTCAAAAATGGGAATAATGCCATTTTTTGTGTGCCTTTGGGTTTTGGTGACCATAAATAAGATTATCCAAGTATAGTATTTAGTCTACCTGACATTTATTTGCTCATTAAATGTTAGCCATCATTAAGGAAATTATTTAGTAGCAACTTCAGACTGATTTCTAGTCACTTAGTTCATTGGATAGGAAGAGAAAGTAATCCCCTTTGCCTACTTGGTGTCTTTTGCCTTTGGCTACATCTGTTTTGGGAGGTAGTTTTATCTTCCAGGGTTCCTTTGTGTTTTTGTTTGAGAGGGTTAAAAGGTGTTTTGCAGAGGTGTTTGGGGTTTATTCATTGGTACATACAGTCTGTTATATAATAATAGATTGTAACATAGGTGTTCGTTCTGAATTTTCGGAGCAGGGTTTGTAGAAATAATGAAGATAGCAGTGGAGTAATTCAGAACCCGTAGAAGGAAAGAAAAGTCAAGAACTTGAATTATTCCTATACTGGAGAATCAGCCTACATCTATAAAGTGATAAGACAGAAATTGTCAGAATTATTCTCAGTTGCTGTTAATGCTAAGATCATGAGACACAAGAATACCAAGGGGAGGGAATCATGGTGTAGGAGTGGTTGATGGTGAAATTTCATTAGTTCTCAGCATATACAGTAGGGAACAGGCTCACCAAGAAACCAGTAACACCTGAGAACATAACTGACTAGGAATTTTCAAAGTCTGTGTTAATGCCCAATTAATAGTTCCTTTTTCTTCTTTTTTCTTTTCTTTTATAGATGGGGGATACTATTGTCTAGACTTTGAGAAATCATGTTTAGGTGTGAAAAGATGTTTAGGTGTGAAAAGTACTATCAGGTGACAGTGATTTTAATATGATTCTCAAATTACTCTTGTTTTTCTCTGCAGACACTGAAGAGTGGAAGTGCTCAGGAGCAGTGGCTCACAGACCTACATTACTGCTTCAGTGTGTATATCACTGGGCATCCCCAAGGGCCCAACGCATTGAGTGCAGTGTATTGAAGAGGCATTGTGGTGCCTGCTGTCCAAAATTGTTTATTCACATCTATCTTATTTTGAAGAGAAACTGATGTAATAAATGTTTGTCATTAAAGCCAAACTTTTAAAGAATTTTTTGAACCTTCCTTTGCAAAGCAATATTTGTGAGTTCCCACTGAAGCTCAGGCTGGCTTCCTGGACTAGTACATATGAGATAACCTGGTTACAGGTAGAAATACATATTGCATTTCATAGGCGCTAAATATTTACAGAATACAGAATGGAAATATAGTACCTTCTATTATTTATCAACACACAAAATCTTTGTGATCTCATTTAGGTCAATCTCATTCTTGTCATAATTTTGAGAATAATAATAATTATTAAATTAAAAAACAAGGTAATTAAATTAGGTAAACACTTAGTGCTTTTTATCTTTTACAAAGCTGGGTGTGGTGGTGCACCGCTGTAATCCCAGCACTTGGAAGGCTGAGGCAGGAGGATCGCGAGTTCAAAGCCAGCCTCAGCAATGCCAAGGCACTTAGCAACTCAGTGAGATCCTGTCTCTAATAAAATACAAAAAAAGGGCTGGGGATGTGGCCCAGTGGTCAAGTGCCCCTGAGTTCAATCCCCGGTACAAAAAAAAAAAATGTGACTAAAAAAAGCCGTGAACCCAATTTACAGTTTGTGCTTCTTCTCCACATCCCCACAGCAGTCTTAACCCTATAAAATGCAAAAGAGCTCACAGCCACCAGATTTCATTTATATCAGGTGTTCTTCGAGCTAGAATGTATGTAGTTTTCCCTGCCAGCCAAGAGAAGTGGCATTTTGAGAAGACTGTAAGTTGGTCAGAAAGTACAAGTGGGATGTCGAGGCCTGAGCTGGCACCTTGCTATATGAGATCTGGCTTATAAACCCTACCCGACTCCTTGATCCTGACATTGCTAGTGGTGCTGGGCAGCAAGAATGCCATTCAGAGAGGACATGCCCCCAACTTGTGGCCTTTAGAACTAACATGGGAACTGAAAAATGTAAGGAAATCAACAGAACGTACTTATTTCTTTTTTATGGAGTTTCTAAATACACTGGGACGTAATTCTGATATAAAATTTAAGACTAATGTTGGAGTAATAGGATGTGGAAGATGGCTGTTGGGGATAGGTCCCCCATCTCATTTACACTTATCACTTCAACCAGGAAATGAGGCCTGCACTAGCTAGCTGTTAGAAATCCCAGCCCAGCATCCCCTGCAGTGCTCACCACCCTAGTTTTTACTTACGTTATTGATAATTACCAATTCTCATTTCCAGCTATGCTGTGATGAAGGCACACAGCTAGGCAGTATGCATGGACATAGTCCTGGTCCTCTCAGTGTAGGCTGAGATGATTTACAAAATAGCACTGTATAAAAGCAGAGGAAACACTGGATATTTTCTTTCAGTTATGACATTTTCAAGGTAATAAGGCTTTAGGCATTGCTGTTAACCTTTTCCCAAGATGTAAAAAGACAGTCCATCCACAGAGAATCAAAACTGCATAGCTAGTCATCTTTCTCCACAGGCTGTCAAAGCTTTGGTTTGTTTTTTGATTTTGCAGCTGATTGCAGGTTATAAGAAAAGTTCTTCGATCTTCCACTGTTCTCAGGGAGATGTATACACTGCAAATTGCTCACTGTTGAAAACAAATACCAGATAGATAGTCAAGTTAATTTTAATGCTGAAGGGAAGACTTCCTTGATGCTAAGGGAAAAGAATTTAAGTGCTATCCCTGGAGCCAAATAAGTTGATGGGCTAGATTACTTCAGAGGCAGAGTGACTCACTGGCATTGCATTTCTCCTCTCAAAGATATGGAACATTTCTTGAAGGAAGCACCTGGTTTGGGAGGGAACAGGTGTTTGAGGAACTGGGACTGGAACTTTTGGTCTTCAGTCTACCTGGAATAACTGATGTTCTCTTGGAGTGTGTCTCACATGACACAATGCATACTTACTTACATATTCATGTACCATCTTTTAGTTTCCCTTTCCTTTTTGTTCCAGAAGATTTGAAACCTATTCATATCCTGAAGGTTGATAGACTGATAAGACCAATAGGCATATCAAACTGAAAATGGATTTTAAGAGGACTTTTTATAACCTTGAAATAACAAATTTATAGGCTGCCACAGTCAGAAAACAGTGATAACTGACAAATGAGGATAGTGAGAACTCATATGGCTGGGAGACCTTGCTGTAGCCATATTGCTATATTTTGCTCCTAACCCTGGAACACAAAAGCAAATACGAGGGGTAAGTTTTTAAAAGTATAGAACTTGCCTTTATTTTTCTCTCCTGGTTTTACAACTGCAACAAAATTGTTTTAAAATGAATTAACTGCTTTTGGAACTACTGTATGCTTTTGGTTGCCCTCTATATAACTGGAATTATCACCTGCATACCCCTGTATGAGATGGCAGAATATATTGGATTCACACAGGGGTACCATTAACAATGTTCATGTAAGCTATGATATTCCATTCACTGGTGTGGAATGTTACAGGAAGCTCTTTCATTTTTAAAGAAATGGTCCAGGTATGTATGTGTCAATAAGAGACTATGTTGATAGTCTTTGTGGATTGTTTGCAGGGGCTCTGTGAAAGATTGGAGAAAGCAGGGAGTTTATCTGTCTCCTAAATGGATGTAGGGCAACAACCCACAGAGATTGCATTTTGATATATTTTTTCTGTTTCTTCCTTTTTTAAGTGGTAGAAGAACTGCAAAAACTTTAGGATGACATCTCCCCAAGCCATAAGGCAAGAACAACATATTCAGTCATCAAATATTTAAACATCTACAATGTGCCAGGTAATTTTCTGGAAGATTGAGCAATGGACAAAATCAGAAAATTCCTAGCCCCATTGGATTCTCAAGGCAAAAAAGTGATTTAAAAAAAAAATTTTTTTTATGGTGCCGAGTACCAAACATCATGCATGTGCATGCAAGTGCTCTACCATTGAGTCACAACCCCAGCCCTGAACTGACATTTTTAGTTAAAAGTGAAGACCAAAGTAATGTTCTCTCCTTTTTTGGTTTAATTTGTTATCTGATTCCACAATTCACAAACGTCTATGTGTATCCAAGTCATGCTCATTTTATGGATATTATTTCATTTATAGACACGTTTTATATAGAAAATGATAGACTACAGCTAAACTGTAGTTAGTAGCTCAGCTTGACCAGCTTCATAACTGGTTGATGCTTCATGTAGGTGGGGTTAGCCCTGACAAATTCTATGTTCCCTCCAAGTTCAGTGTTAGGGAAAGATTCTCTTTATTCATGTCTGATTTCAAACCAGTCAGAAATATGTGTAGACAAGTTGCTTGTTATGTGAAGTCCTAAGAAACCATTAAGATGCTTTGAATTTACTTACTCTGTCCTTTCACTAAAAAACTTTCATGCATATTCATTGTTTAAGGATTTCTGGCAGTACTGGATTTGCTTTTCTCTTAAGTCAGAGTGAAAACTGATCTGATTATCTTTACTAATATTATGTACATCATGCTTTCTGGTAGTTCGATCTGACAGTTCTGTTGAAATATTCTTAAATTCAGTCAAGAAAAAAGAATGTCTTTTTACATAGAACTTTGAGGTTTGATTCCTTTGAAAGTTTGTAACTATTCCACCCACCACTTCCCTGATCAGTCTTCCTGGGTTACATGAGTTACCTAACATGAAAGATTTGGCAGTAATTACTCCCCCCCCCCCCTCCAGGTTTTCCCCTCATCAAAATCTAAATGAATGCTAAAGTTCATGCTGACAGCCATTGTTCACCTTCCCAGCTGCACTGGGCTCCTGCAGGATGACTGTGTGGATCAGGGACTGGGGCTATGGGCTGCCTTAGCCTCTGTGAGATACACTGGACCTGGCATTAGCTGCTGACAGCACTGAACTTATCACCCACTTTTAATGCTGGCGTGAAGGAAAAGGGTGCTAAGTAAAAGTCTTGTCTTGTGGCTGCAAAGTAAGTTGCTGAGCTTCTGAGTCAAAGTGTACCATTAAGCCTGAGTGGAATGTGCAACTGATGTTGTTCATGGTGCTCTTCCCATTTTTGGTGAGGAAACGGAGGATCTTCACATGACAAAATGGGCCAAGGAATTCCAACATTCATTTGAAGAAAGACCGTATTTTCTTAATATGAAAAATTATGTAAAAATGATCAGTGAAAGCTACCATTTATTGTTTCTACTGAAGGTAATATTAATAGCTTTTAGTTGTGAAAATAATTTGCCTTGGGCTGGGGAGATAGTTCAGTTGGTAGAGTGCTTGCCCCACATGCACAAGGCTGTGGGTTCAATCCCCTGCACCAAAAATAAATAAATAAATAGATAAATAAATAAAAATATAATAACAGTAATTTGCCTCAAGAGACATATATTGACTGCAGTTAATGCATAAAAGGGGGATAAGAAAACTATACTTGAAATGACCTTTGGAAACCCTGGCCACCTCTGTTCTAATGTCTTCTGTATTTGGGAATGACACAACAAAAACCCTTCACATGTTCTCTCCCACCTGCTTCATGGTGCCTTACCTGAATTGAGATGCAGAGCAGGAGGGGCTTTGGAAAGTCTTGTAGGATGATGTACTTTTCCTTCTAGAGAACAACCTGAAATCAACCAACAACAGTCATCTCTTTGACCAATAGCAGTGTGGCCTGACCAGATTATGAATTCCTTATTGAGGAAAGGGCTTGAGCTACCAAGATACAGTAGGTGTGGCATGGAAGTATAGATGGTTCCTTATCTGAAATGTTTGGGAGCAGAAGCTTTTCAGATTTGGGGGCATTTGCATAAACTTTACTGGATGGGCATTCCTAATCCCCAATCCCAGATCTGAAATACTCTAAAATCTGAAACTTTGGGATGTTCAACCTGTATCATGTAGGTTCAGGGCCAAGACCCGAGATTTTGTTGCTTGAACTGCAGAAGATCTTTCTGAAGGTGCTCAGCTTTTCTGGTGGGGAGTTAGCCAGAACTGTTCTCTGCTAAGTTTATTTGGATGAGCTCTTTCCAGAACTGAAAATCTTTCTGTTTACAGCAATTTATCTGCTGAACAAGTATTTACTATAGTGGATGGGTCTCAGGCATTCCATAGGTGACCAACTTTATACTACCTCAACATAGGAAAGGTCAAGGCAGACAATGTATGAGTCTAGAGTTGTCCAAATGGGTAACGTAAGTTGGGAAATACCCAAGCAAAGCTCTGGAGAGATTCAAAGGATGAGACTGTCAACCAGGGAGCCTACTGAAGAATCTTGTGGCTGGAAGGCTCTCTGAGCAGTGATGCTAGCTAGTATGCCTCATGAGACCAATTATGACCCAGAATCGTTGGGAGGCAATAAATGGGATGCTGAAATTTTATGCTTAAAGTAGAATAAGGAAACTTTCTGAATTGTGGTGTGCCCAGTGTAATTAAATCCTATTTCAGATTCTGCCATGGCGCTCTGGGGGTGTTTGTTTACTAGAGTGCCCAGAAGGACATTTACCATAGATCTGCTTGAGCACTGAGTGCCTGGTGGACTTGGTGCCTGAGATGCCCTTGGATGGGCTCTTGGGAACCCTGATGACTGCCACAGTCTTTGGGAGCTTTAGTTCCAGTTCTTTCCTCCAAACCTGGAGGAGCAATGCTGTGCACTCCCGGCTCCATTTGTGCCCGTCTCCAGCTCCGCGCTGCTTCCTGTGTAGCAGGTGGGACAGGTGCTTTCTGAGCCGGTAGCTGGTAGGGCCAGAGGAGAGGAGAGGCTTAAGATCACAGTACTAAGAACAGCAAACTTCTTTCAGGTTCCTAGAAGCTTTAGGAATAGTACTTGTGAAACTCCTGGGAGTTATATTCAAGTTCCACTCCTGATTTCAAAGGCAGCATGTTGAATTTGAGTTCTGTCTTTTCACATCATGAAATACTAATTGAACTAGGATTCATCAGATGAGTTCTTGCCCTCAGGAGACTCACAGATACGAGTGAGACAGGCTGAGGTGGAAACCAGTGAGTACACGGGTGAAACACTGTGCAAGAACCAGGAGCTGGACACATGGGGACAGATGCAGTGGTTTGGTAGGCTTCCCAGGGCTGCTGTGCACTGTGCTGTGTGTAGGAGCTTACCAGGCAGAGGAGGGCACTCTGGGCAGCAGAATCAGCATAAACAGATGTGAGGCTGGCTGCACTGTGGAAGGAGCCAGCATCTGCTGAAGGCCTGCAGCATTCCAGGCACTCTACCTGTGATTTAAGGTGCTGTGAGGCACACCTTCTAAGGTTCAGAAAACCAGAGTAACTTACAGAAGGCGACACAGCTAGAGTCAGCAGAAACCAACATTCTGAGTCAGTATTATCTGGCCCAACTGCCAAACACTGCTAAGGACTTTGTCTGATTTCCATACATGATGGAGACTCACAAAGGGTTTAAGAAGAGTGGCAGCCAGGTGCAGTGGTACATGCCTATAAACCCAGTGATTTGGGAGGCTGGGGCAGGAGAATAAGTTTAAGCCCAACCTGGGCAACTTAGGGAGACCCTGTTTTGAAACATAAAAATGGGCTGGGGATGTAGATCAGTGGCAAAGTGCCCCTGGGTTCAATCTGCTGTACCAAAAAAAAAAAAAAAAAGAGGGGCTGGGGTTGTGGCTCAGTGGCAGAGCGCTCGCCTTGCACGTGCGCGGCCCGGGTTTGGTCCTCAGCACCACGTAAACATAAATGCATTGCATTGTGTACAACTAAAGTAAATAAATAAATATTTTTTAAAAAGTGGCAAAGGTAAAAGCTGCTTCTTTACTAATAACATTCTGCTGGGGAGTGGAGCTTGGAGTGGGGAATGATGGCAGTATTTACATCTGGTCTTTACTTCATGGTTTTTATCCCATGTGCACCCAAACTTAATGACAAGCACAACTGTTTGGAACCCTGTAAGGGAGAGCTGCATCCAGGTACTGCATCGACTACTCTCAGTGAGCCTAGAGGAGCAACAGGCCCAGGCCTGATGTTAGAATACACCACACAGGAGAAAGTCTTCCCAAGTCTGCTAAATATTTGCAGTGCTTGGTGCAGCCCTGCCTCCTTTCCCAGAGAATGGTTTCAGTAACCAACATGATTCTTCCTTTCTTTTCCTGAAGAGTGATAAACCATACTGTCCCTCAACTAGAATGTATCCCTCCTTTCTAAATAGCCAGTATGAGAGAACTAGGGAGATGGGGCAATACTGTTCCATAATGGTTTCTTGTGTTAGAGGTGCTGAGCATCTCCCCACCCTCTGCTCTTTTGGGAGGTACTGGTAGAGGCTGTGGGGAGCTTCAGCTTTCAGTGGGCACAGCTCCCCTGATCAGCTCTGGAGTGGAGACTGGATCGGCAGCCAGGGAACTTGAAGGTTCTTGGGGCAGAGGAACAGGCCCCATTCTCCCTCCTTCAGGAGAACAGACATCCCTGGACTGTGGGAAATTCAAACATGCCCCATAGTCCATGAGTCAGGGCTCTTCCTGCTGTCCAGTCTATCCTTGCTTATTTATCTCAGAATATGCTGGAGAGAGATGACAGGAAGGGGCTTCCACATATTAGGTAATGTTTAAACAGCAGCTTTCCAGCTTAGCCTATCCAGTATTCGATTTACAATAGTCAAGTCTTAATTGGTACAAAACTTCACAATTTAAAGACTAGGTTTCATTTTCTTGAGGTCCAAGGTCAATCTGCTCACCCATTGCTGCCTATTTTCCAGCTCACTTTTTCCATCCTTGTCATGTCTCCTATAAAGACAATCTGCATTCATTGAACACTAAGTGCCAAGACCTATCCCCTATGCTGTCCCTCACCATTCCTTGTTTTGGTGTCAGACACACAGTTCCAGGACAGCACTTTGGGGTCCTGTAGTTAAAATGAAAAATATAGTTAAAATATAATAGAATCAACGAAAGTGTTTTCACCCTCCAGATGTGGCACTCCACAACATGTGGCATCCTAGAGGCCCTTTGGGAGTTGATGTTTCTCAGGACTGCACAATGGTGCAGCCAGAGGGGGGCTGGGTAATTGCCTTTCCAGATGGGCGCACCAGACTATGAGCCCACTGTTTCTGTGAGGAATGACTGAAGGCTCATTTGCTAGTCTGGATACTTACTGACAGGACCTGTCAGCTTCTGACTCTTCAAAGGAGTCAAGAACAGTCTGGGAGGGAGACATTTCAGCTAGGGAAGAGTTGTGGGGCCTGAGGAGGTAAACCTTGCCAGCTTGTTTAGATCCCAGGTTTCAGCCAAAATACTTTACAAAAAGTCCCTCTGGATGGTAGTGCATGTCCTAGTGTAGCTTCCCAAGGAGGGGAGCAATGGATTTTCCCCTCTGAGGCTTCAGAGGGAGACTCGACTCAAAGTCAGCATTGGCACCTACTAGCTCGATAAAGTTAAGTTGATTAACCTCTTTGTGCTTCAGTTTCCTCATCTGCGGAATGTGGACAAAAACAGTAGCTACCTCAGAGGGCTATTATGAGAACTGAATTAATACCTAGAAAACTACTTTGAACAGTACTTGGCACAAGTGCCCAGTAAATGCTAAAATAGCTACTATTAACAATGGCAGATGTAACAGCATCACCCTGCTCTGGGACTGAGCCCTCAGTGTGTGAGTACCCTCCAAGCAGCCCTTCTCTAGCCTGCTCTCAGGTGAGAAGCAGGAGGCTAGCCTCCACTGCCACTCCCCTTGACCACAGCAAGAACTCACTTTAATGTCAGGGGAAGGTCCTCCAGTGTGAGTCAAACAGAGATTCAGGTGCTGGATCTGCACCACAAACACAACTCATTTTTCCTGAATGGTTTGCTTATCTTAAATACAGAAATCCCCATCTCTGTCATGATGGCCTTCTGGTGTGGCTGGGAGATCCCATGTGCTTGAACAGACATGAGTACACATTATTCCAAGCTAGATCAGATCACCTAGCTCTGGGTAAGGCATTCTTTGGCATGATATTCCCATTGGCTTCTCCTGGGATCTCCCAAAAATCTGTCTTGCTCTCTTCTTTCTCTGCCAACTGTAGTGTTCTCTGGGCCTCTTCTTCCTTTTTCTCTGGGCATGGGCCTGGAGACTCAGCACACCTGCGCTTGTAGATATTTACTCTCTTTGCCACACCATCAATCTTCCTCTCCTTAGAGATGGAGGGCATGTAACTCCCACCAGTCAGCAATGGGCCCAGCCCTTTCCTGGGCACTGTCATTCGCTGCAAGGCCTAATACGGACTGAGGCCCCAGTGGGGGCCTACAGTGTGAAGGAGATTATGAGACACATGAAGTGAAAACTTGTAGCAAAGGGCCTTTCCAGTCTCTGGAGAGGTGTCTGTCATACTGGGACATTGCCCCAGCCATTTAGGATTAGCCTCCACCCCAACTCCTAGCATCTAACCTGTATTGAGCTTGGTAGATGCTCACATTTACATAATAAATTTCAGACACTCCAAACCTTGGTTTAAGTATTTGGACTAATTAAAAAAAAAAAAAATATGTGTGTGTGTGTGTGTGTGTGTGTGTGTGTAGTGCTAAGTGCTTTAGAATTCACAAACCATACATTATTACAAACCATACATTCATTCCGGTAACCTATCATATAAACAGGATAGGTGCAGCAACTGTTAAATCCTGTTTTACTGATGAGGAAACTAAGGGTCAGGGAGGCCAAGTAGCATGTAAATTACTAGGATATACGTGTGTGAATTTCACGGCTAGCTCCATAAAATTGGTCTTGCGATGCCCCCACATGGAATTCACTGAAAAACATCAAAGCACAGGAAGAACCAAAGAGGTGGCAGCCCCTCACCCTCCTACCTTCGCCAGGCACGCTGGATGACCGTGGCTGCCTTGTTCTTTTTGCGAAACAGCTCCTTCCTAGTTCTTTCTCTCTGGATTATCTGCAGTCGGAGCTCTACAGGGAGAAGGTCAATATTCACACTCTGCCCAGAGAGGGGACCAGATGCTGGGTCAGTGTCCTTAGATACCTGAACATCCTCAGACAGGGTAGATGTTCCCAGTTTCCTGGCTCCTGACCTCATCTCTGTGCTCTGTGGCAAATCTGAACAGACCCCTCCTGGGAGCTTGTCTTGTGTCACTCTGTTTCTTGGTGTGCGATGGTGGAGAAGATTCTGCCCAGCATGAATAACCTCCCCCCTCGCACTGCCAGGCCGGCTGGAACCAGCCGGGGAGCACCTTCCTCTGAGCTCTTGAGAGTGCCTTTTCTGGGGGGTACTTCTGGCCTTGGGTGCTGCATCATGCCGCCTGCTGGGCTTCCAGTGGCAGTCCTGCTGTGGAAGGTCCTCTCCTTTCTCATCAGGCCGGGCCACCCTGACACAGGAGGGCTGCTTCAGTGTGCCTTTCCCCCGTTCACATGGCTGCTCACCAACTGTCTCGCCTCTGGTCTTCTCAAGCGAGGAAACTCCCAAATGCCTGTTTCCTTCACTGTCTTCATGGGGTCTGTTGTGGACATAGGCAGAGTGGACTTTAGAATGTTCCCTGGATGTTTCTTGGGGAGACAAAAAGGGGAAGAATATTTTTTGTCCAAAATTTTCATAATAGGGTAATTCTAGTTTTCCATGGGAACTTGAAACCAAAGTTCTATGCCTCATGTGGATTTGGTATCTATGCCTTTTTATTTTATTTTTTACTGTTCAGAGATGGTTTAACAATTCCAAACACAGTAATTCCCATAAATTTTAAAAGGAATTTATGAGAAGTTTTCTATTCTATTACTTCTACTTTTAAGCATATCAAACACTTCTAAATACCTCCAAGGACTAGATATTTCACATAAAAACTTGTCCACTTTGCACAAAACACTGGTAAATAAAATGCACACGAAGTTATCTTCTAATATGTCCATTTTGTCCTTGAACCTTTTCCTCTTCACTTCCTTCTACTTTCAGGCCAGTGGACAAGTACAGACATATGTATGGTATTTATTTATTCTTAATCCACAGGAGATAACATAAAAACTCGTCTCAGGATGTGATATTCCAGGATGCCTCATAATGGCAAAGACAATATTGACTTAGTGTGACATGTCCCCAACAGTATACACAATAGGGTCCTCTGAAAATGGCTTTGTGGTCTGAAATTATAATATGCACAGGGGCACAAGCTACCATGAGCAAAAAGGAATGAACATATAGCAAGATCAGATCTCCCAGAATTTATACACACCAATTGATTAAACACACAAAAGAAATTAAAAATATTAGAAATAATAAACATATTTGAAAAAGAACTAAGCATAACATGTAAAATAAAAAACTTAATTTCAATGTGAAAAAGCAGTAAGGGAACTTCTGCTAATGTAATGGCAGAAGGGAGACGTGCTTTCCAATGATGACAACAGAAATATTGAACAGAATATTGCAAACAACCCATAGGAAGGCACTATGGAACTAACAAGGCAGAAAAAATAAAGACCCAAGATTCAGAAGAACTCAGCAACCCAGGCTGATGAGCAAGGCATTTGGGGGTACGTATCCCAAGGTTTGGGGGACAAAACACACAGACCAGAACCTGCTAACCATGCTCTTTTGGACTGGGACTTGAGAAGGCTATGCCATAGAAGGAAAGGTGATCCCCGCAGGACTGAAGCCAAAGTTCTATGCCTCATGTGGATTTGGTATTTATTCTTCTTTATTTTACTATTTACTGTTCAGAGATGGATTAACAATTTCAAACATACTAATTCTAATAAATTTTAAGAGGAATTTACAAAAAGTTTTGTATTCTATTACTTCTACTTTTAAACATATCGAATACTTCCAAATATCTCCAAGGACTAGATATTTCATATAAGAACTTTGCATCATCTCTGTTCTGGGAACTGGATTAAGGTGACTGGGAATTGCTAGTGCTCCTACCTGCCAGAAGCTAATGTGAAGAAATGAATATCATCTGAGGCCTCAAATTATTTCTATGGTTTTTCATATTTAATGTTTGGCACTCAATCAAAAATATATAGGCTCATGAGAAGATAAGGCAGCAGAGAGAAGGAGAGGGAGAGAATGAACAATAAAACAGGTTATCCCAATAATATGTTTTCAGAAACAGACTTCAAAATAAAACTATTCTTAAGTTCAATAGAACAAACTATGCTACTCTTGATGTAAGAAAGAAGGGAAGGTAAGAAATACCCACATGTGTTTACTTGTGCAAAAGAAATATAGACAGCAATGAAAGAGACTGGTTTCCTATGTGGGTAGGGGTGGAAAGTACTCAAAATAAGATACCACTATACACCTAGTAGAATGGCAAAACCCCAAAAACACTGACAATAGCAAATGCTGGTACTGGAATGCTACAATTCCAAATGATGGAATAGGGAGCCACAGGAACTTCATTTATTACTGATAGTGAAAAATGATTTAGCCACTTTGAAAGAGAGTTTGGTAGTTTCCTGCAAAGCTAACATACTCTTATTACAAGATCCAGCAATTATATTCCTTGTTATTTACCCAAAGGAGTTAAAAACTTTTGTCCACACAACCTGCACAGGGATGTTTTAGAGCAGCTTTGATAATTAATGGCCCAAACTTGGAGGCAGCCAAGATGTTTTTCAAAAGATGTATGGATAAATATATTGTGGCACATCCAGACAATGGAATATTACACAACACTTAAAAAAGAAATGAGCTGTCAAGCTATGAAAAGACATGGAGGAGTATTAAATGCGTATTACTAAATGAGCGAAGGCAATCTGAAAATGCCACATGCTGTATGATTCAAACTACCTGATAATCTGTAAAAGGAAAAATTTTGGACACAGTGAAAAAGATCAATTGTCAGGGGTTAGGGGAGAGAGGGAGGAATGAGTATGTGGAACACAAAGAGACCTTTTTGCATAGTGAAATTACTATGTAAAATACTGTAATGGTAGATCCATTGTTACATATTTGTTTTATCTTTGATAGGTTGAGATGTGTTTGAGGTGCCCAAGTGAGGACATAAGTTAAATAACTGAATATACATAATTGGAACAACAGAGGTCAGGAAATCTTTAATGCATAGGTGGTAAGTGAATTTGCTGCCTCAGCCACTGTACATGTACCAAGCATAAATATCCACTTCTACTCACACCAGTCACACCCACCAGTTCTGACTGTCCATATGGTTGAGAATAAGAAAACACCAGGATGGGCACAGTGAGTTTTTCCTCAGACTCCTGAAAAGCACACTGACTCAAAAGCAACTTTATCTCACCACCTCCCACAAGCAATCTGCTACAAAGTCACCTCAATTCTACTCTTCAGACCGTCCTTGACTCTTCACTGTGCTGCTACTGTAGTAATACAGACCCTATCTGGTCCCTCAAATACATCTCCACTCAGCCACAGTGATCTTCCTAAACATTATATCACATACCTCTCCCATCATGGATTCCTGCCTTGTTTTGATTAGGCTGTGCCCTGGATGCTCTGTAAAGACCCTCAACTCAAATGTTCTTTGTCTATGAGACTGGATGGAGGAGAAAAAGAAGTGGTAGTTATTTCCTATCTCCAGATGGACACCTACCCCTCAAGGTGTATACTCTGGATCCCTGATCAGTTGAAGTAGCTACAACCCTTCCTTATGGGGCCAAATACAATGTGAATCGGAATGTCCTTTGTCCAGTGATTTTGGGGTTTTCTGGGATACATGCTAGAGAGGCTGCAGATGCTTCCTAGAAACGTCTCCCTGTTTTCCTTTGTACTGTTGCCTTTTAGGCAGGTGATGAAGGTAAAGGCTGTCCATGGGACTGGAGCTTCTTTTCCTTATATCCAAATTGGTCTCATTAGCCTCCCGTCCTTTAACTGTTCCTCAAAGTCTGGATTCTGGGCTGTTTTGAGACCCTGTTTGCACATTTGAGTTTGGTTATTTGCTGAAGTCCATTATTCAGGGTGCCACTTCCTGCCCCCAAATGAGTGAGAAGCTCCCCTGTCTCAGACTTGTTTTAGAACAGAAACATTCAAAAAATTTTGAAAATGATCTATATCATGAAATAAATCTTACATTGTGTCCCAATGTGCTCAAATGCATACACACACACACACACACACACACACACACACATGCTCTCTCTCTCTCTCTCTCTCTCACACACACATATATGCACTGTACTTTGATATTTTCTACCAACAGAATAGAAGTACTTTAGTTAGGTCCAATCCATTAAATTCATTTCATGAGCCATCCATGGCTTGAAAATCACTGTAAACTAATCCACCAAATCACCTTGAGGAAGTTGAGTATCGGTGCAAAGGACAAAAGGAATGGCCCTAGAAATTGAAATAGCATGGTTTTCTCAGGATGTGAGGGCACACAATCAGAATGTCCTCAGGTCTACAGTAGATCTGATTAGTCTTGCAGTTTAACCATCTCAAAGTGTTTTACAATAAGGATAATATGAGTCACTATTACCCTGTGTCATTGTAAAGAAGCCTGAAATTATCCCCACTTCCCAATCTGCATAGAATTAGGAAGTTTAGCATTGTCTGTTTGAAGTTACAGGGGTTAAATGTAATTCTTGAGGTAGAGAGTAAACTCTGTGTAACCAATGTTGTGCTCACTGCTGTAGGAAAGACGCTCATGGCATGGTCTTTAACCTTACTTGATAATCTAGTAGAGTTGGCACATAGTGTGGTCTCAAAAACATATCTATTTGATGAATTCATACATAAATGGTTTAGTGAGTTTGAGCAGAAGCAAATATTGGTCATAAACATAGGACTCTGAAAAGAATAGATAAAAACATGACTATACCCTATAAATAATTTTTGTCTTATGTTTAATGACCTCTGAATCCCCAGCACCTACTTAGTATCATCCAACTATAAATTCAACAAATATTTATTTCTTGTGTGCCAGACACCCCTGCAAGGCTCTAGGGATATAGAAGTAAGAGACATGTATTGTTGTCTCCTATGACAGATTGCTTAATGGCCAAAACTTCTTCCCATCCTAATGTGTATGTGCCTTTGTGATAACGTCGGTACATATGCTGTACAGTCTATTTCTTCATTCCCTTGAATGTGGGCTGGTATGTGAATTGCTTTGATCAATTAAAATGTGGTAGAAATGATGTAAAATTTCTGGAGTCCAGGTCTCAAAAGGCTTTGCAGTCTCTGCCTTCTCTCTGAACGCTGCTCTGAGAACAGTATGTAAGGAGGCTGGTCTAACCTACTGGGGAGTGAAAGGCCATGCAGAGGAGAACTGAGGCACCTCAGCCATTGACCAGCATTAACTGCCAAAGGAGGCCATCTTGGACTTTCCAACTGTCAATTCTACAGCAGCCGTGTGAGTGAGTCCAGGTGGCCTAGCAGAAGAACTGCTCAGCTGACCCACAGAAATGTGAGGAAAAATAAACTGTTTTTTCTTTGAGGTTACTTAGTTTTAGGGGTGGTTTATTATGTCACAACAGATAACCTACACAGAAATTGATGCCTAGAAAAAAGAGGTATTGTCCCAACAAAACTCCCTGACAATGACTTTGGGATTGTTCGGTGAGCAGGGCTGGGAGGTCAATAAAGAGACTGCTAGTGAAGCCTGGGACCAGAGCAGAAATTGCTACAGGAGGGGGGTCCTACATCAGAGAGCCGCCAGGCCCAGGCTCCATCCAGTCCTGCCGACCTCCGCCCCAGAGCAGGAGACAGCAAGGACAGACTTGCCAACTCTGCCTGAGCCCAGGCCGGCCCAGGGTAGTCCTGCGGACCTTCACCCGAGCGCGGCCAGCCCCAGGTCAGTCCCGCCCACGCACATTGGTGTGCAACCAGCCTCCAGCATGCCCCACTGACCTCCGCCCCAGAGTAGGAGACAGCAAGGACAGACCCGCCAACTCTGCTTAGAGTGCAGGTGGGTCCGGGGCAGTCCCGGGGTCCTACATCAGAGTGCTGCCAGGCCCAGGCTCCATCCAGTCCCGCTAACCTCCGCCCCAGAGCAGGAGACAGCAAGGACAGACCTGCCAGCTCGGCCTGGAACGGCCGGCCCAGGGCAGTCCCACTGACCTTCACCCCATTGCGGTTATCCCCAGACCACCACAGGAGCTCAGACTCAACCAGTTCAGCCCACGCCAACCAGTGTGAACCCAGCTTCAGGTAGCATACTTTGAGGGTCAGTGGAAGATTCTGATAGTCCAGCGCTAAGGGGAGGCACAGACAACCTGCAAGGGTATTAAAAAATACAGGGAAGAATCTGTAATAACTCAGATCTACACTGCAAAAAGTAAAGCAAATAGACATCATGAAAAAACAGGGGAGGAAAATACCCCAAACAAACCAGGATTCTTCAATAACAGAACCCATGCTCAGTGAAGTTGACGAAATGTCAGAGAAGGAGTTCAGAAGGTTCATAATTAAAATGATCTGTGAATCAAAGAATGACCTAAATGAACAAATACAGGCAAAAATTGACCACTACAACAAAGATATAAGAGAGCAAATACAGGTAGCAAAAGATTACTTCAAAAAAGAGATCGAAACTCTGAAAAAAAAAAAAAAAGTCAGAAATCCTTGAAATGAAGGAAACAGTTAACCAAATAAAAAACACAATTGAAGGCATCACCAACAGACTAGATCAACTGGAAGAAAGAACCTCAGACAATGAAGACAAAGTATATAATCTTGAAAATAAAGTTGACCACACAATGAAGATAGTAAGAAACCATGAACAGAACATCCAAGAAGTATGGGACAGCATCAAAAGACCAAATCTAAGAATAATTGGGATAGAGGAAGGCACAGAGTTTCAAACCAAAGGAATGTACAACCTCTTTAATGAGATAATGTCAGAAAATTTCCCAAGCATGAAGAATGAATTGGAAAACCAAATACAAGAGGCTTATAGGACACCAAATGTACAAAATTACAACAGATCTACACCAAAACACATTATAATGAAAATGCCTAGCATACAGAACAAGGATATAATTTTAAAGGCCACAAAAAGAGAGGAATCAGATCACATATAGGGGGAGACTAATTTGTATCACAGCAGATTTTTCAATTCAGACACTCAAAGCTAGGAGATCATGGAACAACATATTCCTAGCTCTGAAGGAAAAGGGATGCCAACCAAGAATCTTATACCCAGCAAAATTAAGCTTTAGATTTGAGGACGAAATAAAAACCTTCCATGATAAACAAAAGTTAAGAGAATTTACAAGTAGAAAGCCAGCACTACAGAACATCCTCAGCAAAATATTCCATGAAGAGGAAAAGAAAAACAATGATGAAAATCAACAGGGGGAGGTATTACACTAAAGGAAAAAAAAAAACAATCAGAAAAGAAACCATGTCAAGGTAAATACCAGAAATAAAAATGGCTGGGAATACAAAACACATCTCAATAATAACTCTGAATGTTAATGGCCTAAACTCACCAATCAAAAGACATAGATTAGCAGATTGGATCAAAAAAACAGACCCAACAATATGCTGCCTCCAAGAGACTCATCTCATAGGAAAAGACATCCATAGGCTAAGGGTAAAAGGTTGGGAAAAATCCTACCACTCATATGGACAGAGGAAACAAGCAGGGGTTTCCATCCTCATATCAAATAAAGTAGACTTCAAGCTAAAGTCAATCAAAAGGGATAAAGAAGGACACTATATACTGCTCAAGGGAACCATACACCAACAAGACTTAACAATTATAAATATATATGCCCCAAACAATGGAGCATCCATGTTCATCAAACAAACTCTCCTGATGTTTAAGAGTCAAACTGACCACAACACAATAATTCTGGGTGACTTTAACACACCCCTTTCACCACTGGATAGATCTTCCAAACAAAAGCTGAACAAAGAAACTATAGAACTCAAAAATACAATAAACAACTTTGACTTAACTGACTTATATAGAATATTTCATCCTTTAATGTAGCTGCCTGAAGCGATTGCCGCTTGGAGCAACTACGCCGCGGGAACAAGTTCAGAGGAAGACTGGAAACAAACGGGCTTTTTATTCTGGTAGCTTTTCTCTCTGGCTCTAACAACAACTCCCACACGTACCACACACCAACAAAATGGCGCTGACCTGATCTGCTAAGTCATGGCTCAAGTCTCTCGAGATCCTGGGCCAAGTCCCACGAGATCCTGGGCCAAGTCTTGCGAGATCCTGGGCCAAGTCCCGCGAGACCACAGAAGGCGGCAATGCCCAACCATGGCCTGCAGCCAACCACAATCTCAGCCATCTCCCCAAACAGGGCTCCTGCACTTCAACAAGTGAATACACTTTCTTCTCAGCAGCACATGGAACCTTCTCTAAAATAGACCATATACTAGGCCACAAAACAACTCTGAGCAAATACAAAAAAGTTGAGATTCTACCCTGCATTCTATCCGACCATAATGGAATGAAATTAGAAATCAATGATAAAATAAGAAATACAAGCTACTCCAACACCTGGAGACTAAATAATATGCTACTGAATGAACAATGGGTTGCAGATGACATCAAAGAGGAGATTAAAAAATTCTTAGAGGTGAATGAGAACACAGACACAACATATCGAAATCTCTGGGACACTATGAAGGCAGTTCTAAGGGGAAAGTTCATTGCATTGAGTTCATTCCTCAAAAGAAGAAAAAGTCAACAAATAAATGACTTAAAATTACATCTCAAAGCTCTAGAAAAAGAAGAACAATCCAACACCAAAAGTGGTAGAAGACAGGAAGTAATTAAAATCAGAACTGAAATTAATGAAATTGAAACCAAAGAAACAATTGAAAAAATTGACAAAACAAAAAGTTGGTTCTTTGAAAAAATAAATAAAATTGACAGACCCTTATCCAGGCTAACTAAGAGAAGGAGAGAGATAACTCAAATCACTAATATATGTGATGAAAAAGGAAATATCACAACAAACACTACGGAAATACAGGAAATAATTCGAAATTATCTTGAAAACCTGTACTCCAACAAAATACAAAACACCGAAGGCATTGACAAATTTCTAGAGTTGTATGATGTGCCCAAACTTAAGCAGGAGGATATACATAATTTGAACAGACCAATTTCAAGTGATGAAATAGAAGATGCCATCAGAAGCCTACCAACCAAGAAAAGCCCAGGACCAGATGGATACACAGCTGAGTTCTACAAGACCTTCAAAGAAGAACTGATACCAATACTCTTCAATTTATTTCAGGAAATAGAAAAAGAGGGAGTACTTCCAAACTCATTCTATGAGGTCAACATCACCGTGATCCCCAAACCAGGCAAAGACACATCTAAAAAAGAAAACTTCAGACCCATATCTTTAATGAACATAGAGGCAAAAATTCTCAATAAAATTCTAGCAAAACGGATACAGAAACATATCAAAAATATAATACACCACGATCAAGTGGGGTTCATTCCAGGGATGCAAGGATGGTTCAACATATGGAAAACAATAAATGTAAATCACCATGTCAATAGACTCAAAGATAAGAACCATATGATTATCTCAATAGATGTAGAAAAAGCATTTGACAAAATACAGCACCCCTTCATGCTCAAAACACTAGAAAAACTAGGGATAACTGGAACATATCTCAACATCATAAAAGCTATATATGCTAATCCCCAGGCCAACATTACTCTAAAATGGAGAAAAATTGAAAGCATTCCCTTTAAAAACTGGAACAAGACAGGGATGCCCTCTTTCACCACTTCTATTCAACATAGTAATTGAAATTCTGGCCAGAGCAATAAGACAGACGAAAGAAATTAAAGGGATACAGATAGGTAAAGTAGAACTCAAATTATCATTATTTGCTGATGATATGATTTTACACCTAGAAGACCCAAAAAATTCCACCAGAAAACTTCTAGAACTCATAAATGAATTCAGCGAAGTAGCAGGATACAAAATCAACACCCATAAATCTAAGGCATTTCTATATATCAGTGACAAATCCTCTGAAAGGGAAATAAGGAAAACTACCCTGTTTACAACAGCATCAAAACAAACAAACAAACAAAACAAACAAAACAAAACAAAACAAAAACTTGGGAATCAACTTAACCAAAGATGTGAAAGACCTCTACAATGAAAACTACAGAACACTAAAGAAAGAAATTATGGAAGACCTTAGAAGATGGAAAGATCTACCCTGTTCTTGGATAGGCAGAACTAATATTGTCAAAATGACCAATGACTACCAAAAGCACTATATAGATTTAATGCAATGCCAATCAAAATCCCAATGACATTCCTCATAGAAATAGAAAAAGCAGTCATGAAATTCATCTGGAAAAATAAGAGACCCAGAATAGCTAAAGCAATCCTTAGTAAGAGGAGTAAAGCAGGTGGCATCACTATACCAGACCTTAAATTATACTACAGAGCAATAGTAACAAAAACAGCATGGTATTGGCACCAAAATAGGCCAGTAGATGAATGGTACAGAATAGAGGACACAGAGACTAACATATATGATTTCAGTTATCTTTAATATTAGACAAAGGTGCCAAAAATGTACATTGGAGAAAAGATAGCCTCTTCAACAAATGGTGCTGGGAAAACTGGAAATCCATATGCAATAAAATGAAATTAAACCTGTATCTCTCACCATGCACAAAACTCAACTCAAAGTGGATCAAGGATCTAGGAATTAGACCAGAGACACTACACCTAATAGAAGAAAAAGTAAGCTCTAATCTCCAACATGTTGGATTAGGTCCCAAGTTCCTTAATAAGAATCCTGTAGCACAAGAATTAATACCAAGAATCAATAAATGGGATAGCCTCAAATTACAAAGCTTCTTCTCAGCAAAAGAAACAATCAGTGAGGTGAACAGAGAGCCTACTAATTGGGAACAAATTTTTACCACAAGCACGTCAGATAGAGCATTAATCTCTAGAATATATAAAGAACTCAAAAATCATAACACCAAAAAAAAAAATAACCCAATCAATAAATGGGCCAAGGAACTGAACAGACACTTCTCAGAAGAAGATATACAATCAATCAATAAATACATGAAAAAATGCTCAACCTCTCTGGCAATTAGAGAAATGCAAATCAAAACGACTCTAAGATTTCATCTCATACCTGTCAGAATGGCAGCTATTAAGAACACAAACAACAATAAATGTTGGTGAGGATGTGGAGAAAAAGGCATACTCATACATTGTTGGTGGGACTGCAAAATGGTGCAGCCAATATGGAAAGCAGTACGGAGATACCTTGGAAAACTTGGAATGGAACCACCTTATGACCCAGCTATCCCACTCCTTGGTCTTTACCCAAAAGACATGAAAACAGCATACTACAGGGACACAGCCACATCAATGTTTATAGCAGCACAATTCACAATAACTAAACTGTGGAACCAACCTAGATGCCCTTCAGTAGATGAATGGATAAAGAAAATGTGGTATATACACACAATGGAATATTACTCAGCAATAAGACAGAATAAAATCATGGCATTTGCAGGAAAATGGATGGAGTTAGAGAATATAATGCTAAGTGAAGTTAGCCAATCCCAAAAAAGCCAAATGCCAAATGTTTTCTCTGATATAAGGAGGCCAATTCACAGTTGGGTTGGGATGGGGAGCATAGGAGGATTAGAGGAACACTAGAATGGCCAATGGGGAGGGAGGGGAAGGGAGGGGGCAAAAGGGTGAAGGAAAAAAAAAAGATGGTAGAATGAGATGGATATCATTACCCTAAGTGCATGTATGAAGTCACGAATGGTGTGAATATACTTTGCATACAACCAGAGATTTGTAAAAAAGTGCTCTATATGTGTAATATGAAATGTAATGCATTCTGCTGCCATTTATAACATCTTAGAATAAAAAATAATTAAAAAAAAAAAAGAAATTGCTACTGGAGTCTGGAGAGAGGCAAACCTTTGTTATCGAGTGGCAGAATAACCAGCAAAACTATCACCTACAGTGATATAGAAAATAGAAGATATCCTAATGACCTTGTAGATATGGCTCAGGAGACTTCCTACTGGAATGCTGAAGAAATTATCAACTATTTTTTAATTTACAGATGACAAAAGAAAGAGATAAAGAACAAATTGCTCAGTTTGCAAGTAGGTTAGAGAAAAATAGGAGGATTCAGGATGTTCCAGGTTAGAAAATAAAAAAATAAAACTGTTCAACATTTTGATTTTTTTCCAGCCAGCAAAAGAATCCCATATAATGAGATACGGCCTCAGAAGAAAGACTGCATCAAGAGTGTGGCTACGCAACACTTTATTAAGACCTCAGAAATATTTAAGGTAGTGCATAGTAGGCCTTCTCAGCTAGACAAAAGAATTTTTTAAGAATTTCCAGGGTGTTTTCTCACAGAAATCTGAGCCACTCAAACTAGAGAGACGTTTGTTTGAAAAATAATTGTAGATATCATTTTTTGGAACATGGGAAGTTTTTGAGATAATAGTATCACTGAGATTAGCACCAACCTGAAATGGTGAGACAGTTCAAACAAAAAGAAGCCCCTCTGGGGCCCAAATTTCCTAGTCAGAAAACAGGCTGAGAGAGCTATTCAGCTACAAACCTGGGAAATGCACTAGTGGCTGCTATGTGCCTCCTGGTCTACCCTTTCAGGAACAGAAGTGTCCACTGTGATTGTTCTGTTCTTGTCTCACCATTGCTTATTGGGTGTGGGGGGACTGGTAATGTGTACTTTTGGTACACATTATTCACCTGGTGAACCTGAACCATGTCTGGACTTCAACTTGGGTTGAGATTTGGGGGGGGGCCCTTTCTATTAGATAAGGGTAATAATACTTTGCATATGGGAAACGTGAATGATCCATGATAAAAAAAGGCACAGTGATAAATTGCTTGATATCCCCAAATTCCTTCCATCCTAGTTTACAAAAAGGTGGAGTCTATTTCTCTATATCATTCAGTCTGGGATGGTCTCATAATTGCTTTTATCAATAGAATATGGCATGCCAGCCACATCAATGTTTATAGCAGCTCAATTCACAATAGCTAAGCTGTGGAACTAATGTAGGTGCCCTTTAACAGATGAATGAATAAAGAAAGTGTGGTATATATACACAATGGAATATTACTCATCTATAAAAAAAGAATGACTTGTGCAAACCCTAAATTAAGTAATCATGAGATCCCAGAGTCCCTCCACAAGGTAAAAATTATTTTAATAATAACACTAAGACACTATTTGCCCTTTTCATTATGTTGGTAAGCACTTAGATTTCTGGAGGTTTCCCACCATTCCCTAACTTATGAGCGGCTCAATGTGCTTAAAATCCTGGAGTTCTAGGTTCAGGTGAGCTTTTTCTGGAGATCCTCTGCTTTCTCCTGGTCCAGGGTCCTGGGCTGTATGGCTGGCAGGAGACTGTTTCTGGGAGGCCCCTCTGCCTGCTGGGCTCATTCTGAGGGCTGGGTAGACAGGGTAGACAAGAATCTGGTTGTTACAGTTTATTGATGCAGGAGTTAAGTGTACCATGTGGGAATCCATTGGAAGAGATCTCTTGGAAGCTTGTGCCTAGTTTCCTCTGGACTTAATGATTGAAATAACAAGTATAACATCATAAGATCCCAAAGCAATGATATTTAACAGTGGGGAAAGTAAAGCACCTAAATGGAAGTGAGATTTCCACATTTTGTTCAGAGTCACCACTATGAAAACTTGAGAAAAGGAAAACACTTAACAACATTATAAACCAAATAAAATGGAATCCTAAAAAGTGTTCTAGAAACCCACAGGAAGGGAAGAAAAGAGAAAGAGAGGACTAAAAACCATAGGAAACAAACAGAGAAACAAACCACAAAATGGCAGACTTAAGTGCTAGTAATTATAATAAATGTAAATGGTCTAAATATGCCAATCAAAAGAGCCCATGATCCATGAGTTGGCATTATATGACAGTCTACACACATACCGTTTGGCTTTCTGGAGTCTGTTTCCTGAAGGTCTGAGGAAATATGTGGCTCCTTCCGAGGGGCTCTGCCTGGAGACCCACCTGGAGATCCTCTGCTGTCTCTCAGCTCAGGGCCCCGGGCTATGTGGCTGGCAGGAGGCTGTTTGCTGGGGGCCCTGCTCTGCCTGCTGGTCTCATTCTGCAGAATGGGGCTGGGCAGACAGGGAAGGGCTTGTGGTCTGCAGGAATCTGGGCTCAGCTGTCCTTTCTGTTGTTCTGCCTCTTTTCGCTTGTTTTCTTCCTCCCGCTTTCTGGAAGAAAAGTCAAAGAAGAAGAAAAGTTTAAAAGACTATCATCTGCTCAGTGGTCTGTACATGGGACTGAAATTTTTAAGAGGAGCTACCACAGCACAGGTTTGGAAATTCACATTTTCCAGGAGTAGTCTTTTTTCAGATACAATAAAAACCCTCTCTTTTTACACCATACCTTATAACTCAAAGGGTGACTACACCAGACCTTATAACTCAAAGGGTGACACAGCCAGAAAGAATCTTACGGATTAATTTTGCATGGTTAAGACACAAGACAGATGATCAGGCTATTTTACTGTGTGAGACAGCACATCACCATGGGTGTGTGTCTCACAGGTGTGTATGTGTGTGTGTGTGTGTGGGTGTGTATGATCCTGGAGCTACCTGAAATTCTACCCCTTTTCTTCATGTTCCAGAAAGGATAGCAGAATGCAACTTAATGACAGGGATAGCCTCAAATCTGTTCTACTAATTGAAAAAAGACCCTTGGAAAATCATAGTGAATATATGAAAAAATTCATTTGCAAAGCATCTCCCAACTGATTAAAACACACCTAAAAATGCAATACTACTATCGAGATCTAGCTAAGGACTCAAACCCACTCCCTTTGCAGATGAGGCCCAGAAGGTAGGAAAATTTTCAAAAGAAATACACAAGTAGCTGATGGGTAAGCTGCAACCCTTGAGTAGCAACAGAATAGAAGAGGACTGGGCAGGAGAGGCCCGGTCTCAAAATAAGTAGCAGGGTGAGGCAAAGGGATTCCAGAAAGGGCCAGAACTTTAGGACAAAAGGGTTGAGCTAAGGGCAGGATTTGTTTGATCAATGCCACTAGTTTGTAGAAATTGTCAAAGGAAAGATAGGAAGAAATAAAAATAACATTTTATGAGTCTTGTCTCTACCAGGCACTGAAGATACAGAATGAGGACTAAAGAGTTGAGGTTCTCTCTCGAGGAACATTCTGTCCAGAATTTCCAGCCAGGAAATCAGAGACCTAACCTGTTATGGAAGAAATGTTATAGCAGTGTGCCTGCACAGGAGAGGTGGTAATAAATTTTATCTGGAGAAATAAAGAAGGTCTCAAAAATATTTAGAAATCTACTAGGCAGGAGGGAGGAGTGAGGATTTCAGGCTGAAAGAGGAGTTTGGTCAAAGGCAGGTAGTATGGAAAAACCTGCTTAGTTTTGCTGCTTTAGATTTTTGATTAGTGCTTTTGACGCATAACTGGCACTCAATATATATCTACTCCCCAGATGAGTCAGTTACAGCTCAGGGAGAAACTACGGTTATCTCTTGAAGGTTCCATTTAGTGTGGAATGGTTGGGGTATGGTGGAGAACTCTGAGCTGAGAAGTAAAAGAAGTTTTCTAATTCTGCTTCTGCCAGTAACTACTAAATGACCTTGAATGAAACACTCTCCTGCTAGAGACCCAGTTTTGCCATGTCCAACACTTGTATGATAGCTCAGAATCCTGTTTTGATTTAGAGATTTGTTTGGGAGCAGCTGTCTTTACAAAATTTGATATTTCTTTTAATGAGATGGAGAGTTGTTTTATCCTGATAGCTGGCTGGTATCAGAACCCCTCTTAGGTGACCTTGTTGGGACAAATACTCTAATAAGCCTGAGGATAAGACTGAGGGCTGGTAGAAGTGAAAATCTTTAGGGCCTAGGTGTTGACCAGCTCTGAAGTGCTAGAGAAAAGGTCTGTTCTTCATGAGACAAATATGTTGGTAGCTCCTGAAAGAACAAAGGGCCAGGAAGGTGTGGGCAGAAGGAGAAGATGAGAGAACTGCAGAGGCAGAGCCAGGGCAGAGGAGGAAGCCTCCCCTGGTGGTGTGACCTTAGGTCTTTGCTCCTCACACTCTAATGGACCGAATCACCTGGGATCTTGTTAACATTTTGATGTCGAAAATCTGGGGAGGGACTCCATAGTCTGCATTTCCCCCACACACACAGGTGGTACAGATGTTCCTGTGACCATGCCTTGAGCAGGGAGGCCTTGGAGAACAGCAAGGCCTAATACGAACTATTAACTATGCAGTAAGGGACAAGAAACGTGATTCTCCTCAGTGACACTGACTTTTTGTAAGGTCCACCACGTTCAGCCATGCTTTTCTACGAGCAACCTGACAAGCTACAGAGCTAAGACACCAGCCATGGAAACAAGAACTCCCAAGCAGGTGTAGAATCCAGACTTCTCCACTCTGTGGAATTTGAAGCAAAGCCTATTTAGATCTCAAGGGACAGGGAAGACCCAGCTGACAGACATCTGGTTACACTTTTTCAATTTATTAAATTCCCCTTCTGAAAGTCTTTCTTCCTCTGTGGAGAAGCCCCTGATCTGGGGTCCAGACTTGTTTATCTTATAGTTTTCTGGTGAGTCTCACTGCAGAGAACTTGGCCAGATGGGCCTGGCTAACTCCTGTACAGCTTGGGTGTTTTTATTTAACCCTGGTTATGTTAGATCTTGACCAGCTGCTGACATTGAGAGTGCTGCACTGTGCTCACCATGCTAACTGGACGGCCTGTCATCATCAGTGCCTGGGATCCATATGGATGCCAGCAGGTGCCACTCAGTGTGATCTGTCTGGAGAAGGTGGAAGCACTGGATGGCTGGAGTGCTGCTAATTGACCTGACAGCTCCATGCAGGCAGGAAGAGGGAGCAGTGCTCTCCACACAGCACAAGAAATAGAGCCATCTGGACAGAGTGATGTTGGCTCTTTAGACAGATGTACATGTTTGGCTGTCTGGGTTGGCATCTACATGGATCTCAATAATATTAAGGGAGGCTCAAAGGTGAAAAGTTACACTGTGCTATATGAGCAGTCATTTCTTTTAGGAAATAAAACAGCCTTCCTTCCTAATTCCAAGAAGTCAGTCCTGGGCAAAAACTGACTGCAACACTTTCTGTACCTCTGAAAAAGTAGCCACACTAAAAAAAAAAAAAAAAAAAAAAAAAAAGGATGTGGCTTTTTAGAGTAATGAGGATATCCAGAAAGCAATGGGCTCTGCCTTCCAGAGATTTCTTTGGAGAAGGAGATTTATAGGTGCATGATTTTCCATTTTAGAGAACTAAATAAGCAGAATTAGGAGAAATAATGTAATTATCAGGATATATAATTAGGCCTTGAGTTCATGTATATATTAAATGTATTTTCTAAAAAATTGATGACACATTTTGCATTAAAAAAATCTTCCGGGTAGCACAAATAACAATCTCAATTGTCAGTACTGAATACTTGCTCTTTTCAATATTGTCTAAATCCAGCAGGGGTAAGACTTGTAAGCTGCTTTAGTCTAAGAGGTTAAGAAAATCATGGTTTATGTTCAAGTATATTACAGGCATGAGCCTCTTAGGACAATTCCTGTCATAAACCTGTCAAATGGTAATTTGCTCATGATCAATATACAGAGACTTGGAAATCCAAATGCACAAATGTATAAATGCTAGAGTACATTGTGAGGATATGGGTGACTAAATGTGTTTGCTGCCTTAGGTAGGGCTAATAAGTTCAAATGGTGTACTTACAGAGAGTCACAGCATTCAAACAAAAAGAGATCCAAGAGAGTATCGGGTCCAGTCCTTCCACCTGACAGATGGGGAAACTAAGGCCTAGCGTGATGAATGACTTATGTCAGGTTGTAGACCCATTATAGGGGCAGTTACTGAACTTATTGAATTCTTACTCTCTACCAAATAGTTCAAAGCACTGGAGATACAGACATATGACAAACAGTCCCTGCTCTAAGGAACTGACTATGAAGTGGGGGAACCAGATCCCAACACTTCTGCAGATAGGGAGATTGAGGTGTGATGAGGGCTAAAATAGAGGTATCTCCACAGAGCTCTAGGAAGATGTGGGAGAAAGTTGCTAATTAAACTGAGGGAGAAAAGGCTCTAAATTAAGGATATCAAAATGAGGGAGGAATGAAGTGAGAGAAGGCTATTCCAGGCAGAGGGAAGAGTGCGAGCAAAGACCTGCCACTTAGCTCTCACTGAAGCTTTGACTCAGAAGAGATCTCGGAGACCAGTTGTTCATGTAATGTAAAAAATTTCTTATATAACATCCTGTAGAGATGATAATTCATGTCCTGCTGGAACATTTCCAGTGAGAGGAAGCTGATGACCTCATGAGACAGAAAAGGTTTAGCTGTAACCTTTTCAGTTGCTGTTGCATGGCATCTAAGGGTCTGACAGAGTCTCTCTCTTCATTGTCAATGAATATTAGGCATTGTAATATTTGGTCTTTAACTTCCTCTCAAGGGAATAAGAAAATGTTGTGCATCTCAGGACCTCTGACTTACAGAATGTTAGTGCTGGAAGGGAACTCAGAGATCATTTAGTCCAGTGGCTTGCATCTTTTTTGTGACTTGTGGACATCCTTTGAGACTGAGATTAAAAAAAAAAAAAAAAAAAAAAAAAAACTATAGATCCTCACCACCAAAATAAATATATGCTCCTGATATACAAAATGCTGGATACAGTCTTAAGGGCATTCATGGAGCCCTGAGTCCACTCCAGATAAGAAAGCTCCTATTTATTTTACTAAAAAGTGAGGCTCTGAAGTAGGGTGGCATGAAGTAGAACCACGGAAATAATTCCCTGTGGATCAGATGGCTTTCTAAGCACAGGAATCAGACACATGGGTCAACCCTGAAGAGAGGTGTTGACAAACTGGAGATGTTCAGGGGAGCAGGCTGCAAAAGGATCAATTATAAAGTCAAAGGAATTCTTGAGGCAGGAGTTAGAGTATCATAAATATTTCCTTTAACTACTTGAAAGCTAGTTTATAGAAAATGATTTAGACATTTCTCTTTGGCTTCAAGATGAAAGGCAAGAAGAACTTCCAGATAGAACCCTCCACTAATGGAATGAGCTGTTTTGAGAGGTTCAGATTCCTTGCCATTTGACACAGAGCAATCTCTTGCAGAAAGGACTGAAGCATCACAAGGATTTGAATTAGTGATCAAAACTTGACTTGACTACCTAATTCTTAGAGACATACTCAATCTCAGAAAGAAGCCCAGGTCTCCCAGAGGTTATGTTAAGTGAGAAACTAGAGAAAGTTCAGGATGGCCAAGATCTCAAGTATGAGCGTGTGGGAAGGTATTGGTAAGTGGAGAGAAATGAGACTTGGAGGCATAAATGGAAGTAAAATGTTGGAGGGTCTTATATAGCATCACAGCTGGTATTTAAGAGCAATGGCCTATGTAGAGTGGTAAGACAGAAGAATGAGACCAAATGGACCTAAAAGAATATTTCGTAGGAGGAAAGAACAGAATCAGTGGTGGCAGCACTAGCAAGGAAATAAGAAGGTCAGAAGAGAGACAGGTTATTGTAGGTTTTGCACAGTGACTTTGAAATGATAGTGACCACCGGACATAGGAACACTAAATGATCTAAAGTGTTGGCAAGTGACAAAAGATGGCAAAGTAGAAATTCCCAGGAGGCAACCAATGATGTGGGATTAGAGTTCCAGAGGTCAGGATATGAGACAGATTAAGGGATTATCTACATAGATGAATCAATTAAAAAAATTTTGAGACAGGGTCTTGCTGTGTTGCTCAGGCTGGCATGGAACCTCTGATCCTCCTGCATCAGCCTCCTGAGCATATGCCACTGCACTTGGCTCTAATTTAAATTTTTAGAGGGAATACATTTCCAATGGAAAACAATACAGCATGAGTAGAAGTCTGAAGAGTAACCTCCAGGTCTGACCTCAGAGTGGTGATGGCATACTTAAAGCATGTGAGAGGAGTCAGAGAGAAGAGATCTGAGATTAGAGAGAGAAATAAGAACTTGGCAAAAATGAAGCTTCAAGGAAGAAGGATGATCAACATAAACACGGTCTATTTAAGAGTGCATTCCACTCTGCACTTTGGCAGGTAAATTATAGTAATGTTCATTTTGGCAACAACATAGGCAGTGCACTGAGAGTTATAAAGTGCTTTTAAATGTATTATAGATATTTCTTAAATAGGAGTTTCTAAAATACCTGCCTTAGTAAACATGACTACAACTTTTCTCTCTTCCAATTTCTCTATCATAAATTAGAGACCACTTTACTTCAAGTTTAATAAGTTCCTTTCACATCTTCACTTGAGGGAAGGTGATTTCTGTAATCCTAGCATGATTAAACGGGAAAGGTACATTGAGGTAACATGATGTGCCTGGCCCACCTTAGTCGATGCTATAGCTTCAACGTTCTGATTTTTGTTTCTTAAAGCAAAATTGAAAATAAAACTAAACATTGACTCAGATTTTAAGAAATAACTCTTGAAAACTAAAATTAAAACAAGTTAAATCAGTGTTCTTCTATTGAAATATTTCACTTGGGGATCTATACTACAATGACTATAGGAGTGATGTCTGAACTGTTAAGAAACTTGTTTATTTCTAATAACAATAACCCAACAAAGGAAACACTGTAATTGAGAAAGAGTAGAAAAGATTGCAGTTTTTTCATTTTGTCAATTTAAAAATATTATAACAAGTAAGCACAGCTCCCATTAAAAAGGGCTTTTAAAAATCAGCGTTAGGGTTGGGGGTATAGTTCAGTGGTTGAACACTTGCCTAGCATGTGGGAGGCCCTGTTTTATTTAGCTTATTTGCTGCTGTGAGGAAAAGACCTGACAAGAACAATTTTAGGAGGAATATTTTACTTTGGGACTTATAGTTTCAGAGATCTCAGTCTATGGATGGCCAACTCCATTCCTCAGGGCCTGAAGCGAGGTGGAACATCAAGGCAGAAGAGTGTGGTAGGGGAAAGCAGCTCAAGACATGGCACTAGGAAGCAGAGAGACTCCATTCACCAGGGACAAAATACATACCCCATAGGCACCCCCTAATGACCTACTCCTCCAGCCACACCTACCTGCCTTCAGTTACCACTAATCCCTATCAGGGGATTAATTCACTGATTGGGTTAAGGCTCTCATAACTCATCACTCCACCTCTGAAACTGTGAGCCCCCAAATAAGCTTTTCCTCCTCTAAAATTGTTCTTGTCAGATCTTTTGGTCACAGCAACATGAAAGCTGACTAAAATAATCCCTGAATTCAATTCCTAGCACGGAAAAATGAAACAAAACAAACAAACAAAAAACAGCCAGAAAAAAAAAACTTCCATGGTGGAGAAACTAATTAACTGGAATAATAACAAAAAGGGAGTTTGGACTAGTTTCCCGAACTCCTTGTTGTTTCAAACCCCCTGGACAGGAAGTCAGGGGGCCCAACAAGTCCATGTTACGAAAATAAAAAAAAACTAAACCACTATGCTCTTTAAGCATGCCAATATTTAAAATCCCCTCCTCTATACAGGAGCCCCTTTCACAGGCTGGTTCTTGGTTTCCATTTCTAAATTGATTCAAGAATATGCCCATCTGAACTCAGCTCTAGGCACATGACCTCTGGGCAGCACTACAGGCAAAGCAGAGGAAGAAGAGGCTGCAGATCACTAATAATGCAGACTTGGGAGTTTCTACAGAACTGGAGAGTTCCTAGAAATAAACTGGTCTAACATGTTGTTTCACAAATGAAAAATAGAGGCCCACAGAGAAATGCTGTGTTTGAATCATCACAAGTAAATATAAGAGGCTGGGTTTGAATCCAGGCATCTTCCACTTTACCATACCCTTTTTATCCTGCTGGAAAGGGAGTCTGGGGGAAAGCAGGACTCCAGGGTATCCTCTTTCCAATAATGAAGTGGAATATGTTTGTTTTAATACACACTCCTTCAGGGGACATAGAAACTCAGCCACTCTGCTTTATTAGAGTCCCACTTCAACTCAGATAAGTATGACTGAATTCTGAAAATAGATTTTCATACATTAAGCTGGAGTTTATGGAAACATCTGTAGGAGTAAATATAGTAGTCCTGCCTTATCTACAATTTTGCTTTCCACAGTTTTAGGTACCCACTGTGAGCCCTGGGCCAAAATATTAAATCGAAAATTATGGAGACAAACAATAAGTTTGTATATAGCATGATGAAATCTCCTACTACCCTATTCTATCCTGATTAGGACATAAATTATCTCTTTGTCCAACATAATCCCACTATATATGCTCATTGGCCACTTAATGGACATCTTAGTTACCAGATTAACTGTTGCTCTATCACAGCACTAGTATCAAAGCAACCATTATTAATAATGGTCTCAAAGTACAAGAGTAGTAATGCTGGCAATTTGCAGATGCCAAAGAGAAGCTATAAAGTGCTTCCTTTAAGGGGAAAGGTGAAGTACATTAAAATATTTTGAGAGAGAAAGAGATCACATTCACCTAATTTTTATTATGGCAGATTGTTGTAATTGTTTTATTTTATCACTATTGGTTTGAATCTTTTACTATGCCAATTTATAAATTAAACTTTAATGTGGGTATGTATATATAGGAAAAAACGTACGTACACAGATGTTCCTTGATTATGATGGAGTTACACTCTAGAAAACCCCGTGGTAAGTTTAAAATATGCCAAGTTGAAAATGTATTGAACACTCCTAGCCTACTGGAACATCCTGCTCAGCCATCAGTCGATTCCCTATGGAACTGAGGGGCTGACTGGGAGCTGGGGCTCACTGCTGCTGCCCTGCATTATGAGAGCATATCATACTACATACCACTAGTCTGAGAAAAGATCAAAGTTCAAAATTTGAAGTATAGTTTCTATTGGATGCATTATTGCTTTTGCATTATCATTTTAAGGTCCAAAAATTGTGAGTCCAAATATTGTATTTCGGGAAGTGCCTATACAGAGTTTGGTGCTACCCAAAGTTTCAGGCATCTACTGGGGAATCTTGGAATGCATTGCTCATGAATAAAGAGAACTACTGTAAAATGTTCCATCCCTTGTAGAGAGTGTATGCTTGCAACTCAGGACAACTGGTCACATGTGTTACCTACTTGTGGTTGTCACTTATGTACAGAGAACTTTTATAAGAAGGCTAAAACAAAGAGGACTCTGTGGAGACTTTAATACTGGATTCCAGGGTAGAGGTGAAGAGAAGAGAGCCTAATTAAGAGGAGAATACAAGATATGATTTTATAGAATGCCATCTACTTCTATAACCTCAAAGTCACAGAAAATTATGTCTTTCTATCAATTTTATCTACTAAGCTGACATTGTAGTTAGTATTCCAGTACTATTTAACCTCTCACTAAAATGATTTAGTCTTATTGTTTTTAATGGTTATTTATTAATATTTTAATGGTTGTTTATTATACTTATACTTCCCCCTGTGGATGAGATGTGGAAAGATTCAAGAGTTGAAGGATAGGAGATTTGGAAACATTCAAGATACAATCAGAAGTTAGCCTCCAAGAATCCGCCTTTCAAGCCAGGTACGGTGGTACACACCTGAAATCCAGATACTCAGGAGGCTTAGGCAGGAGGATTGCAAATTCAAGGTCTATCAGGGCAACTTAGTGAGATCCTGTTTTGAAATTTTAAAAATGGGGGGGCTCTGGGGGCTGGGGGTGCAATTTGGAGGGAGACCACTCTTAGGTTCAATCCCTAGTACTAAAAAAAAAAAAAAAAAAAAAAAAAAAAAAAAAGAAGAAGAAGAAGAAAGAAAGAAAAAGAAAATAAGAGAAACTGCCAGTCATCTATATCTTCATTATAAGAGGTTTTGGTATCTGTGTTTGCTAATGCAATATGCTAATGGTATTTAGAATATTCCTACCTAACCTAAGTATCAAAGAAAAGGCAAACCCAAGCAGAATCTACAGTCATTTATGCTATATAATCACAATGTGTAATAGGCACAAATGACTATTTTGTACATTTTTATCATTGTCTAAAAAATATTAAGTCCTTGAAGTAAGGTCTTTGCTTTTAGTTGCCATCTCTCCCTAGGATCTAGCCAAGGGTGGTGTATATATAGGAAACAGTCAATATTTCTTGAGTAAAGTAGTTTACAATTGGCCCTCCATATCCACATTCAACCAACCACAGATCAAAAACATTCAGAAATAAATTGCATCTGTGTTGAGCATATATAGGCTTTTTGTCTTGTTATTATTCCTTTTTAAAATTTTTTTCTTGTCATTATTCCTTAAACAATATAGTATAACAACTATTTATATACCGTTCACATTTATTAGATATTAGAAGTAATCTGAAGATGATTTAAAGTATAAGGAGGATGTGTGCAGGTCAAATGCAAATGCAAGGCCATTTTATATAAAAGTTTTGAGCATCTGTGAATTTTGGTATCAATAGGAGTCCTGAAATCAATCCCCCATAAATGTAGAATAATGACTGTGTTTAGTACAGATTTGTTAAGGAATGGGTGAGGAGAGTCAGTTATTTATACAAGTTAGTTACATTAATTAAATCAAAACAAGACTTAGTTTAGTATAAGCAGGTCAGATACTAGCGTTAAGTTTCTTTCATAAAGGCAGGAAGGCCAAGAAGACAGGTTATTTATTTGTAGTTTATCATAGGTAGCAATCCCACCCCTAACTCCCTGCCATGGGTGCTGGTAACAATGGTTTGTTCCTGGATTAGAACACCAGGAACAAATCTATAAGGAATAGCCACCAAGTGGAGGTTAGGCCCTCATCTTTCACTGCAGCTGTAGTCCAGTGAAGACAGAGTGGTAAACAGAAGAGGGAAGATGACATGGGTACAGGGACCAAAAGAAAATCAAATTCTCTCTTGCCTTCTTCTCCTGCTACCACCTCCACCTCCTTCCACTCTGATTCTGAGCTGTGAGAACAAAATCCCCATGCTCACACTTACTTAGCTGCAGCATCTTTTCTCAACTGTTCATGCTTCATGAGGAGATTCTTCCGGTCTCGGAAAGCTTTTCTGATCTTATATCCTTTGTAGACAGCTTGGATTTTGAAGGCAGCAATATCTTGTATGGCTGCAATGGACAGGGCGCCATGCTCCAAGAGGAACTGGATTACTTCATGGCGCTCACCAAGCAAAGCATAATCAAGAGGTGTGTACCTGAAGCAGGAGAAAGAGTTGTTTTTTGTTTGTTTGTTTGTTTGTTTAACAAAATGGATTCAAGGTACTGGTAAACAGACAATATTCTCATGCAGCAAAATGAATCATTCCAAGATGCAGAATATTCTCTGGGAAAAGCCACCATCTCTACTCCAAGGCTATTCCTTTTTCTTCTGATGGGTATAAAACAAGGTTGTATATGGCTGTGGGTAAGGTGCTTTGTGCTGCTGACCATGCCAATTGCTGAGTTTGGCTCACTGGCTCATAAACTGGTGACTATTGAGAACACAGGATCATGTTCCTTCTTTCCCATGTTCCAAATAATAACTCCCATTCCTATCTGGTAAAGTGATGCAAATTATATTCTGTGAGATTCATAAATTTGAGCCCATGGTTACTGATACTTAATGCTCATGAAATGAAAAATACACCTCCAAATGGAGAAATTTAGTATATGATAAAGATAGCCCTTTAAATCATTGTGGAAAAAATTAAAGTATTAAATAAATAGTGTTGCTACAACCAGGTAGCTATCTGGGAAAAAAGAGATTCTAATATCACGTCTTATATCAAAATAAATTATGGGTGAAGCAAAGATCCAAAAATTAAAACAAACAAACAAACAAAAATGAAGGTACTAGAAGGTACCATGGAAATTTTTTTTTTTTTTTTTTTTTTTTTTTTTTTTTTTGTGTGGTACTGGGGATTGAACTCAGGAACACTCGACCACTGAGCCACATTCCCAGCCCTTTTTTGTATTTTATTAGAGACAGGGTCTCACTGAGTTGCTAAGTGCTTTGCCATTGCTGAGGCTGGCTTTGAACTCGCGATCCTCCTGCCTCAGCCTCCCAAAGTGCTGGGATTACAGGCGTGTGCCACCGCGCCCGGCTACCATGGAAATTTTAAAAATACTCAAATGGGGTCTGGGGTGTAGATCAGTGGTAGAGTGCTTATGTAAGCATGCCAGAGGCTCTGGGTTCAATCTTCGGCACTTAAAACAAAACAAAAAATACTAACATGGGAAATCCTTTCTTAAAATAAAAAAAAGATATGAAACTCAGAAATCATAAAAGAGTCTGGTAAATCTGATTACATAAAAATAACAAAATTTTAGGGCTAGGATTGTGGGTCAGTGACAGAGCACTTGCCTCGCAAGTATGAAGCACTGGGTTCAATCCTCAGCACCACATAAAAATAGATAAATAAATAAAACAAAGGTATTGTGTCTATCTACAACTAAAAAAATATTTAAAAAAATAACAAAATTTTACAGGGCAAAAAACATCAAGACTTCCTTTTTATAGAAAAATGATTACTTTATATAAATGATACATATGTTAAGAATTCAAACAGTGAATAAAAGTACAAAGATAGAAGTAAAAGAATAATCTCTCAATGATGGTAGTGATGACTGTTACTTCTTAAGCAACTTACTTGATATTTCTAAGCCCCAGCTTTTTTCATATATTAAACAAGTTAACATGGAGAAAATGAAACAATGAACATAAAGAGGATTACGTAGTGCCTAACATAAAGGAAGCAGGTCTGGTAATAATAAATGTGAGCTACTACTATTATGATTGCAGGACCTACACTGCAGCATGGTTTGTGATACTATAGTTGCTTATCATAAATATCACTTCTATAGGACCCAAACTACTATTTATGACCACCTAATGACTGCCACTGATGCCGAGTCCTCTCTGGATGACTATAACTATTTAATGCAATCAGAAGTGTTAGGAGGAAATCATCAGCTGGTTTGTGAGGTGGGAAAAAAATGATGATTATAGGAATGCATGATTTGACTTAGAGAATTATTCAATGATTACAGAAAAAAAAAATCTCTCAAAAAAATTTACCTCACAGTAAGACATAAAAGGAATAGGTTTTCAGAATAAGGGTGGTTTGATCACTTTAGCAAGTAAACTTGTGAGTTCAGAGTTTCTTACCGAAACCCCAAAATGCTAAAATTAAGGAGCTCTCATTTTAGGAAGGCTCAATGTGCTACTCTTGTTCGGGGACCAGAAGGCCAAAGGTTGAGGTACCTACATAAACTTTAAAACATTATTTATAAGTAGATGGCATTTTGTAAATTCAGAAGAATTCTTAAAATTTTTATTATATATTTTAAAATGCTTTCAAGGAAAAAAATTACCATAGAGTAATTGAACCACATGATAGTAAAACTAAGCCCACTTTAAGAGGTCATTAAGTTCAACACTTTGATTTTATAAATGAGTAAACAGAGCTTGCTGAGGATTATGTAACCACCTTCTACAGAATGCAGACTAGAACTAAGATTACTGAATGATTCTCAGTTCAGTAATCCTTCTATAACACCTCTATCAATTGTTGAATGTCTCCCACAGAATAAAACTCTTCCTAAAATCAATGTGTAAACAACTTATGTATTTAATAAGCTTGAAAATTTTCTGTAATTATTAATATGTAGTGTTCTTCATGTAATATATAAGCAGGTTTACCAAAATCTGGTTAAGAAACATAAGGCTCAAACCATGTGTTTACTTAGGAATATGACAAAATGAAATAATGTGCAGCATAATTCCCCTAAAGAATGTTGGATTGGAAGTCTGGGGACTTGTGTGACCCTGGGAATTCTCCTAACTTCTCTGAGTTTCTGTTTCTTCATTTATAAAAGGGGGAAAAAGAAGGGGAGAAGAACTAGATTTCTTGGGATGCTTCTGGATTAAAAACTACATATTAAATATTTTTATTATGAAAAAATAATTTTATTATGAGAGATTTCGAGCATAAAAAATAGAATAGCGTAATAATTCTCTGTGCATTCAATACTGCAAATAAACAATCAGAACGACTTTTTGTTACATTTTTTTCTTCCAACTTCTTCCCTTTCATTTTGTTGATGTGTTTCAAAGCAAATCATGGAACTCCTATCATTTCATCTATATGCATTTCAATTTTCATCTATAAATAATACAGGCATGGACACAATGTCATTATTATACTTACAAAATCAACAGGAATTCCTTAGTAAAAACTGATGCCACTGTACAATCAAATTTCCCATTTTCTCAAAAATGAATTTTATAGTTGATTTACTCAAATTAGTATTCCCAGTCAATATTTGATTCAAAGAGATATAATCCAACTATCTAGTAAGATTTTAAGATTGAAATCTATACTCAGCATTAACAGCTGACCACGTTGTTGTTATTAGTACTCTATCTTTCTTCATCCCTAGTTCAATTTAGAACCATTCACGTACTGTGAATATTCCCATCAATGTTATATTGTGACTGTCAGATACTTATTGACTGAAAGCCAGCAGAAGTTGGTAAAAATTATGTCTATACAATGTATATCAACTGGTTAGTGTCAATGCATGAGAAGTAAAAATTAGTACCACATTGACGGTAACCAGCCAAGAAACAATGTAGATAAAGACAAGAGATAAGACACAATTGGACTTGCCATATGGGAATGGTCTGATGGGATCAGTGGAATGCCTAAACCAGAATGTCAATAAATATAAAAGGCAGTGCCAACTTCTGACATTTGTACCTCAAGGTGCATTACTAATGAAACATTAAAAGAGACTGGGATGTGGCCACTGTCTCTTTTTATTTACAGATTGGCAAGTATAGTTAGGAGGATTTTTCCTTTGGTCTTCTGGTGTGCAATTAATATATGTTTATTCCAAGGGGCAGTAAGCACTTTAATTCATGCAGTGACTTAAGTTTGAAATTCAAGGTTTAGCATATTAATAAATGGGAAAAGAATTACAAAAATATGTATTTTCCATTGTTCCTTAAAAAATAGCATTTAGATAGTAAATATTGTTAGAATAAGTTCTTCATAGACACAAATCATCACTAACTCTCAGAATTCTTCATTTTTCCTTTCTTTTTGTTTTAGAACTTCAATGGGAGACATCTTAAGTTCTCTAACTGAGGAAAGGCTCTGAAATAAGTGTGGAAGGGATTGATTCTAGAAAGGAGAAATGTGTATCCTCTGAGATAGTTGATTTAAAGAAACCCTTCCTTTTCTAGAAGGTTTTCTACCTGCTAACAGCAAGCAAGAACTGGTGGTGGATAACAGATGGGGCCATTCTAGATAGAGCAGCCATGAACAGTGACAAGTAATGTGCAGACCAGGGCCAAAGGGGGCCTTTGATATGGAGGTCTGATCAGAAATTTAGTAGTTACCTGCAAATTACTAGAATTCCCGTAAGACCACCAAGAGAATCTCCTGCTTAGACTTCACATTGTGTCTGGTTCTTTTTATTGGGCATGGGTCCTTGGATAACAACCACAGCATAACTCTGTGAACCTTACATTATTCAAGAAAGTTGTATCTAGAGTAGATGCTGAACTTTCATTTGAGTTTCTCCTTTTTTTTTTGATACTGGAGATTGAACCCAGGGGCACTTAACCACTGAGCTACATCCCCATCCCTTTTTAAAATATTTTCTTTTAAGACAAGATCTCTTCAAGTTGCTTAAGACCTCGCTAAGTTGCTGAGGATGGCTTTGAACTCATGATTCTCCTGCCTCAGTCTCCGGAGCTGCTGGGATTACAGGCGTGTGCCACCACACCCAGCTCTTCATGTTTTCATGCTACATGATGGCACCTTTTTGTCCACTAACTGATAATGTCCTCTCCATCAAGAGAAACCTCTTGAATATATAACATATTCATTGGCCTAACTGAATTCCTGGTCTTGGTCAATCAGGATTTCACTGACCTCATGCTAGCCACCAGCCAGAAGGAGGTCTAAGTCTCCCCATTTGCAAAATGTGAACTTTCTTAGGTAATATCATATCTAAAGTTCTGAATACCTATGATACCCTATAATTCTAAACAAATACTGCATGAAACTTTTACTCTTTTTTCTGGTTCAGTATTTCTTAGTGTAGTGTTTCTTTATGATTCTACTTACTTTTGAACTTGAGATATATAAACTTGAGATTTTTTTTTTAATCTGGCAGAAAGGATGTGGGATGAGCAAGAGAATATTCTCTCTCTTTTTTCTTATCCACAGCTTACCTCTCTTCATTGTTTTCCATCTGATTAGGGAAAGCAGCAAAGTCTAGCAATAATTTAATGGCATCAAGGTATCCATTGTTACAGGACCAGTGCAAAGCTGTTCTTCCCTATAAGCATGAACAAAATCAAGTGCACCTGGAGTTAAGTATTTTTGGACATGTGACTATTTATGCTAATTAAAAATACAAATAATCCTCCCCTCAAGCATTTTTAATTATAAAAAGTGATACTATTATGTATACAGTGGAGAAAACAGACAGCTCTTAACCAAGGGATCATAACTAACACTATGTGAAAGGGTACCATATACCATCAGAGGTGATATTTAAGAAGGAGCCAATGTCACTTACATAATATCCCAACCAAACTGTAAAACCTGAATCTAATTATGAAGCAGCATAAGACAAACCCAAACTTAGTCAAATTCAGTAAAATAAATGTCCTGTATCCACCTTTCCCCTCCCCAGTACTGTGGCTTGAACCCTGCAGCACTTAACTACTAAGTTATGTTACCAGTCATTTTTATTTTTTTTAAATTTGAGACAGGATCTTGCTAAGTTGCTGAGGCTGGCCTTGAAATTGTGATCCTTTTGCTTCAGCTTTTGGAGTAGCTGGGAATAGATGCATGTGCCCTTATAATTGGCCTGGTGGCTGTATTTTTTTTTTTTTTTTTTTTTTTTTTTTTGGTACTGGGGATTGAACTCAGGGGCACTCAACCACTAGGCCACATCTCCAGCCCTTTTCTGTATTTTGAAGGAGCCCCAATTAGGGAGATGGCTATTATTGCGGTCAGCTGGAAGCCATAAGTTCCACCTGATATGTATGTGATGCACCTGTAAATGCACGTGAGGCACCCGCAAAGCTAAAGGTATATAACTGGGTGAAAGCGGTCGGAGTCAGGAGAACGGAGAAGAATGAATTCATTCAGTCAGTCATGCAGTCGCTCGGTCGGAAGAAGAGTTCGGGTCGGAGAAGAAGAAAAGAATCAGAGCGGCCAGAACGTAGGCAGAGCGGTTACAGAAGAGAAACCAGATAGAAGAAGTAATTGCTGGTCAGAGTCAGGCCAAGCTCCCAAGGAAGAAAGAAGAAAAAACAAAGAAGAAAGAAGCTCTAAAAGCTAAGCTCTCTCTCTCTCTAAAGAAGAAATCTCTCTCTTTCAAGCTCTCTCTCTTTCTCTCTAAGCTCTAAGAAGATGAAGAAGAAAAAGCTCTATCTTTCTCTCTAAGCTCTAAGAAGAAGAAGAAAAAGCTATCTCTAATCTTTCTCTCTAAGCTCTTTCTAAGAAGAAGAAAAATCTTTCTTTCTCTCTCTAAGCTCTCTCTAAGAAAGTAGAAGTAAAAGTAGTAGTATCTTTACTCTGCCTCTGAGAGTTTTCCTCCCGCGCGTTGTGGCTAGCCACGACAGGCAGCTTACAAATGGTGGCCCGTCCGGGGCTCGGCAGGCAGAGAAGAAAAAATAAGATATAAGAACAAGAAGCTAAGATAGTGAGGAGAGAGGAGAAGAAAGCATAGCCTCTGACAGTTGAGACCAGCAAAAAGAGTAGTACTCAGTTGAGGCCAGCAAAAAGAGTAGTACTCAGTTGAGGCCAGTTAAGAATTAGCGAAAAGCCGAAGCGAGTAGCCGGCAAGAGCCGGCGAGAAGCTGAAGCCATGAAGCGAGTAGCCGGCCAAAAGCCATAAAAAATAAAGAAGCCAGAAAGTAATAGCATGGTAAAAGCCATGCAGAGAAAAAGCCTTGAGCTTTAGCAAAAAGCCATAAAGAAAAAAGCCATGAGCTTAAAAGAAAATAGAGAATTAAAAAGCACGGTGAAAACCATGCAGAGAAAAAGCCATTGAGCTTTGGCAAAAAAGCCATAAAAATAAAGAAGAGACAAGAAAATAGAAAAAAAAAAAAAAAAGTCAAAGCCGCTTATGCAATTGTGCTTAACTAAGTGCGTTAGCTGCTCCTCAGCAGTAGGCTTCCTTAAAGCCGCAGCACCTCCTCAAAAAGGGCTCAAATATCCACCCTTTTAAAACAAAAGGTGAAAAGCCAGGTAGGGACAAGAAAATAAAAGAAAATAGAGAAAATAAAATATAGAAAATAGAATTAAAAAGCACCTTTTAAACTAAAAGGGAGGAATATGAAGGAGCCCCAATTAGGGAGATGGCTATTGCGGTCAGCTGGAAGCCATAAGTTCCACCTGATATGTATGTGACGCACCTGTAAATGCATGTGAGGCACCCGCAAAGCTAAAGGTATATAACCAGGTGAAAGCGGTCAGAGTCAGGAGAACGGAGAAGAATGAATTCATTCAGTCAGTCATGCAGTCGCTCGGTCGGAAGAAGAGTTCGGGTCGGAGAAGAAGAAAAGAATCAGAGCGGCCAGAACGTAGGCAGAGCGGTTACAGAAGAGAAACCAGATAGAAGAAGTAATTGCTGGTCAGAGTCAGGCCGAGGCTCCCGAGGAAGAAAGAAGAAAGAAGCTCTAAAAGCTAAGCTCTCTCTCTCTCTCTAAAGAAGAAATCTCTCTCTTTCAAGCTCTCTCTCTTTCTCTCTAAGCTCTAAGAAGAAAAGCTCTATCTTTCTCTCTAAGCTCTAAGAAGAAGAAGAAGAAAAAGCTATCTCTAATCTTTCTCTCTAAGCTCTTTCTAAGAAGAAGAAAAATCTTTCTTTCTCTCTGTAAGCTCTCTCTAAGAAAGTAGAAGTAAAAGTAGTAGTATCTTTACTCTGCCTCCGAGAGTTTTCCTCCCGCGGCGTTGTGGCTGGCCGCAACAGGCAGCTTACAGTATTTTATTAGAGACAGGGTCTCACTGAGTTGCTAAGTGCCTCGCCATTGCTGAGGCTGGCTTTGAACTCTTGATCCTCCTGCCTCAGCCTCCCAAGTGCTGGGATTATAGGAGTGCACCACCGTGCCTGGCTCTGGTGGCCATATTTTTTAAAAACTTCAATGTCATGAAAGATAAAGGCATGAAGCATTGCTAAAGAGGGATATTTCGTAGTGTTAATGAACTTAAAGAAAGATCTCCCAACCCTAAATTTTTACATCCAATAACAGAGTTTCTAAATATCTAGGGAAAAAAAGGGGACATAGTCAAATCCATAATCATAGTAGGAAATTTTAGTGTTTTTAAAATAACATTTGATTATTTAGAAAAAAAGATAAAAGAACACTAAAGATATAGGAGACCTAAATAACACAATTTAAAGATCTGCTCTAAGTGACACTGCATTCAGCAATGACAGAATTAGCATTATTTTCAAGTGTACACAGAATATTCACCAAAATCAGTCATATACCGGACCATAAAGAAAGACTGTAAAGAATAATGTGCTCTCCTGAAAAAATGTCCACATTCTAATCCCTGGAATCCTGGGATATGGAAAGCAGGGAATTAAGGTTACTAATCATCTGATTCTGAGGTGGGGAGACCATCCTGGATTACCTGGGTAGGCCTCATGTATTCATGAGGATCCCTCCAAGGGAAAGAAGGAGGCAGGAGAGTGTCAGAGTGATACAATGTAATAAAGTCCCAATTAGCCATTGCTGGCTCTGAAGATGGCAGAATGGGGCTATGACCCATGGCAAGCGGACAGCCTCTGGAAACTGGGAAAATTAAGGAAATGAATTCTCCCATAGAGCTTCCAAAAGAAATACAGCCAGGGTGACATCTTGATTTCTTTACACTAGTGAGACTCATTTTGACTCCTTACATCCCAAACAGTAAGGTAATAAATTTGTGTTGTTTGTTTGTGGTTAATTTGTCACAAGAGCACAGGAAAGTAATCCAATTGATTTTTTAAAAAGAAAGAAAATGCCTAAGTGCCTGGAAATTAAACGATATGCTTCTAAGTAATCTACAGTTCAAATAATAACTCAAATTAGAAGATAGAAAATATTTTACCTAAATGACAGTGAAGGTATACAACTTAATCAAATTTGTAAGGTATAGCTAAAGCAGAGCTTAGTTCTCGAGAAGCATGCTTAATATATATATATATATATATATATATACATATATATATATATAAAAATTGATGATTTAATCTTTTATCAAAAGAATCTAAGGGGAAAAAAGAATAGTGCATCAAACCGAGGAAAGTGGATGACAGGAAATAATAAAGATGAGAGTAAAAAATTATCGAAATAGCAAGCAAACTCAAAATGTAAAAAGTCAACAAAAACAGAAGTAAGTCCTTTGAAGAGCAGAATAAGTCACATGAAAAGTTAAAAAAGAGAGAAAATACATGTTACCAATATATAGAACTAAGATGAGGAAATCACTACAGGTCTTACAGACATAAAAATGGTAAGTGCAGATATAATCAGCTTTATGCGAATACATTGGACATATTCCTAATAAATTATCTCTTACTAAAACTGAAAGAAAAATAATTAGAAAACTTCTTTTTTTAAAAAAATATTTCTTTGTAATCCCAGCACTTGGGAGGCTGAGGCAGGAGGATCGCGAGTTCAAAGCCAGCTTCAGCAATGGCGAGGCACTTAGCAACTCAGTGAGACCCTGTCTCTAATAAAATACAAAAAAGGTCTGGGGATGTGGCCTAGTGGTTGAGTGCCCCTGAGTTCAATCCCTGGTACCAAAAAAAAAAAAAAAAAAAAAAAAAAAAAAAAAAAATATATATATATATATATATATATATATATATATATATTTCTTTATTTACTTCAGTTGTACACAATGTAATGCATTTACGTTTACGTGGTGCTGAGGATCGAACCCGGGCTGCACACGTTCGAGGTGAGTGCTCTGCTGCTGAGCCACAACCCCATCCCTAGAAAACTTCTTAAAACTAAATCAGTTATTAACAACCTTTGTACAAAGAAAACCCAAAAGCCAGAAGATTCAATCATAAAATTTTCCAAATAGTTAAGGAAGAAGTAACATCACTCTTATATAAATTTGTTATATGAGAATAAAAGAGGGACTATTTCCTAACTCTTTTTATAAGGCCATCATTAACTTGCTACCAAAACCTCACAAATGCAATATAATAAAGGAAAATTATAGGCCAAACTTTCCATGAATATAGATGCAAAAATCTTAAAATATTAACAAACATAATCCATAATAATATATAAAAGTACATAATACATTGTAAGTGGGGCTTACTCTAGAGAGGTAAGAGTGGTTTAACAAAAAGGCAATCAACATGGGGCTAGGGTTGTGGTTCAGCGGTGGAGCGCTTGCCTAGCACATGCGAGGCACTGGGTTTGATCCTCAGTGCTACATAAAAATAAATAAATAAAATAAAGGTATTGTGTCCAACTACAACATCAAAAAAAAAAAAAAGGCAATCAATATAATTCACCATATTCACAGAAAAGAGGAGAAAAATGGTGAGTTTTGTTAATAAATGCATAAATTGTACTTGACAAAAACTATGATACTTAAAAACTCTTTAGCAACTAGAAATATAATTTCATTCAATGGTGAAATATCAAAAGCTTGATCTTTGAGAAGCAATGATGAGTTAAGGATGCCAACTGTTACCAATTATATTCAACATTGTATTGAAGGCTCTAGCTATTTCAACAAAATAAAACAAAGAAATGAAAGGCTTGAAAATAAAGAACAATTATATTATTCACAGGTAGCAAGATTATTTATGTAGATAATCCAAACTACATACAAAAATTAATAGAACTGGAAAGGAGCTTTGTATGCTACTTATATGAGAAATAGGCAACTTGGTAAAATATAAAAGGTATGACAAATTATAAAAGATGCATTCCTAAGAATATAAAAACAAGGGCTATATTTTACATGTTTTTCATTATGAAAATTTTACAAATAGTAACAATCTTGATTAAAAACTTGCTTGATGAGTTAGTAGAGAATCTGTTTTCTGATTGGAAAACACAATTTATGATAAGATATTAAAAGAGTTAAAATAAACTAGTACCCTGGCCCCCCCCAAAAAAAAGTTAATACCAGCTAAAATGAGAAAAACTTATATATTACTATATAGCTAGGTGGAGTATGGATTAATCAATGCCTTTCAAATATTAGGTTGGCCTCATGTACTATGACTGAATCACATTTATATACCATTTGTTGTCATGTGCAAAGGTGGACACCTGTAATCCCAGCAACTTGGGAGGCTGAGGCACAAGGATTGTAAGTTCAAGGTCAGCCTCAACGACTTGCAAGACCCAGCCTCAAAATAAAAAATAGAAAGGGCTGGGGATATTGTTCAGTGCTAAAGTGCATCTGGGTTCAATCCCCAGTATCCCCAACCAAAGTACACACATAAACACACACATACATACACACACACACACACACCATTTTTTGCTTTGATTCAATATTCTCACTTAAGGGGAATTATTTTAGGAGAATAACTCAAAAGGAAAAAGTTAAATGCACAAAGATGATTCCTGCAATATCATGTATAATGGAAAAGTGCCAACCAACAGGAGGTTACTTATTTAATTCTAAAATTTGGGTTAAAGGCATAACTTGAATCCTGACTCTCCCATTCTCAAAGTTGTCATTTTTTTATTTGAATTTGTCGTATACATAACAGTAACATGCATTACAATTCATGATACATATATAGTTTGCCATTTTATGGTAATGATTTAAACTACATAAGTTCCAATTTCCTTACCTGTGGAGTAAGGAATAATAGTAACTACTATTTATAGGCTTGTTGTGAGGATTGAATGATCTACTATATATAAAGCTCTTAAAATTTTGGAATCTTAAGAATTCATGATCATGAAAAAGATTATATATCAAATGACAAAACATTAATGATAATTTTAAGTGAACAAAGCAAAATATGGGTCATAGTCATAAAATATATATTTATATACATATACATACATACATATGCCATGTATGTCTTTTATAAAAAACTATAAAATGACTCCCAGTCTATTTAATGACTATGTTAAATTAGATATAGATAAGGACTCTTCTACAACACGGATAAATAAAAATCATAATTGTATGGATTTGTGGTGATCTCTTTGGTAATTTGTTTTATTTAAGTTTACAACAAAGAAGAAATACTATAAACACTTTGGAGCAAACAATATAGAAAAGACCGAGAAGTTCTACCTCCTTGTCTTGAATGTTAGGGTCTGCGTTATTTTCCATGAGCACGGCCATGCAGTTGATATATCCCCCATATGCAGCACACTGCAAAGGGGTTCGTCCTGCATAATCTTGCACATTCGGATTGATCTTATTTTCTATCAGAATCTGGCAAACATCAGCATTTCCTCCCAGTGCTGCCCAATGTAGAAGAGAATGTCCATCTTGGTCAACTAGATCTACCCTTGCTCCACCTGGGAAAAAAATATATTGAAAATGTCTAATGGAGGTAGTAGCATTTATCAAAAAGAATAGAAGTTAAAAAGCAACAGTCCCGGGCTGGGGTTGTGGCTCAGCGGCAGAGCGCTTGCCTCGCACGTGTGCGGCCTGGGTTCGATCCTCAGCACCACATAAACATAAATGCATTGCATTGTGTACAACTAAAGTAAATAAATAAATATTAAAAAAAAGTAACAGTCCCAGCAACACTTTACTCTCATTGAAATGCTTCCACAACTACTTCAGAGTTTTACAACCAGCCTGTGAGTTGGTCAGGTAGGAATGACTCCTATTTTACATCAAAGGAAACTGAAGACCGGGCAGGTGAAGTGATATTTCCAAAACCAAATAACTGTCAACAGGTGGAGCTGAGAGGATAATGGGAGTTACCAGTTTGGCTGTTCTTCCCTTCACCTTTTTACCTGGGTGGCTCTGTGCTGTGTAAAGCTTTATTTCCAACCAAGCATGCAAGAATTTCTACCTTTTGTGAGTGACTAAATAGGACTACTTAATTAACTAACCTTTAATAAGTGTCTGAATCACATCTTTGTGTCCCATCTCACAGGCTCGGAAAAGTGGAGTGTGTTTCATGACATCAGTAGCATCTACTTGAGCATCATTTTCCAATAATAACTTCACAGTGCTGACATGACCAGAAAGGGCAGCGGCATGCAAAGCTAAAAAGGAAGTAAAAGAAAGTGACAAACTCGCTAACAACTTTACCTTTTTATTAGTCTAACTATGTATCTTTTCCTCTTCTTATTTCCCATTGTTTTGGCTAAATGCAATCCATGTAAAGATTCTCTAGTTTATTTTTCACTTTTGTAGGTTTCTAACTTCCTTCTTATTCATATGTATTAGTCATACACCACCCCCCTTTTCTTCTACCTTCCTCAACTCATTGTTTTCTTCCTTTCCATCCTGTTGGTCTGAAAATGGCACCCTCTTCTCAGTTACTAGTTTATTTAATCTTTCCTCTTTTAGAGAGCAAGAGAACAAAAAAGGACAAGGAGAAATGATTTAAATAATGCAGGCAATTCTGCCATCAACCACTCAATAAGCACATGTCCATAAGGGGCAATGTGACTAGAGACATCAATCTCCCGTTCCTTCAGCTGGCTATAGGTTGCCACTCCTTTGGTTGGTCTGTGTGCCTATCTGGTTCTGAAAGCACACACATCTTGTTGAACTGTACATTTTTCATACTACATGGCTCCAAATGCAAGCCAGCTACTTTCTCAGGACTCAATTTAAGAAACATCAATCCTTCTCAACTCTGGAGAAAAAAACTGAGAGGTGAAATGTGGTCTCCTCTCTGGTGCTTTTAAGGGGTTTTAAAGAGTAATTCTGACTACCTGTGTTTAACGGTATGCTGATCCCTTCCCTCCACGGTAGTGCTTGACTTAGACTGTCATTCTAGGTTTGAATTAGCCACACTCACAATTTAGAGGATTGTGCAAGTTCTTTTTAAGTATGATGGCTCTATAATGCTTAAAAATAATGTCTATTTCATACAGGGTGATCCACAAGCAAACCTGGGATACCTGTAAAACTGTGGACTTTTGGGGTGGGTACTACTGGAATGCTGGGAACAAAATAGACAAAGTTATATTCTAGAAGGGGAGCAAAGCAAAGCAAAACAAGTACAAAACACTTCAAAAATCCTATTAATAAACTGTTATATAGTGATGAACAGAATAAGAGATGTATGTAATAAAAGGTATTTTGATATATAGAGTGACTAGGAGACTACTTTGTGTGGGGGGGGTAGTGGGGGTTGATCCCACGGGCACTTAACCACCAAGCCACATCCCCAGCCCTTTTTATTATTATTATTATTATTTATTTTGATACAGGGTATCGCTAAGTTGCTTAGGGCCTTGCTAAGTTGATGAGGTTGGCTTTAAACTTGTGATCCTCCTGCCTCAGCCTCCTGAGTCTCTGGGATTATAGGCATGCACCATTGTGCCCAGCTTAGGAGACTACTTTTGACTGATAGTTAGGAAGTACTTGCAGAAGAGCTGACATTTAAATTGAGACCTGAAACATAAAAATAGAGAGTATTTTGGGCAAAGGGAACAGTTGGTACAGGACAAGAATGACTTTGTGTGTTTAAGGAAGGCAAGAGTAGCTGCAGCACAATAAGTGACAGTGAGATAAATAAGAAAGGTAGAAAAGACCAGATCATAAGTGACTGGTCATATATATCAGACTGATGGGAGACACCAAAGGGCTTGAAGTAAGGGGAATGACTATATCTGAATTATGCTCTAAATGGCTCATCTAGCTGTTATAAGAAGAATGCATTATAGCAGATTAAAATACAGGCAGGGAGCCTCTATTTTGCAGTAGACTGAGCAAAAAATGATGAGGACTTGAATGAGGGTGGTAGAAGTGGAGATGGAGAAAAACAGAAAAAGAATATGTTTTGGAGGTGGAATCACAGGATTTAAAAATAGGATCTCTGTCCAAATAGCATGTAATTCTTATACACTCCTGAGTTTGGGAACTACTGACCTAAATGGCTGCATGTTAGTTTGACCTAGATGAGATTCAGATGGAAAAGAGTGACTTCAGATACTTGAAGCCCTATCATGCATGGAGAGCACAAAGGGATCAGTTAGTTGTCAAACTGGGCTCAGTATAAGGAAGAGCATTCCAACAGAGTCAGGTCACCATGGGAGCTGGGGGTGTGCTGTCCATATAGCCTCTGGTCAACCAGAGGCTGAAAGACCACTGGTGAGGATGTTGTGAGGCAGATGAAAGCATGGCATGGTATCTGCATCTGCGATAGTTCAGGGATTTTTCACATTAAAAAAATTTTATTATTATTTTTATTTGTTCTAATTAGTTATATGTGACAGTAGAATGCATTTTGATACATCATACATAAATGGAGTATAACTTCTCATTCTTCTGGTTGTATATAATGTAGAATCAGCCTGGTTGTGTAATCATATATGTACATAGGGTAATGATGTCTAATTCATTGGATTTTTCACATTTTATGAGCATAAGAGCCATCTCCTCACCAAATGAGTTTGATAAAACACTCCATACATGAACCAGGAATTGAGTGGTTCTGACTAAATCAGGGGTGGCGGCTTACTCACTTGACTGTCTACTCCCTCAGCAGCACTTCAGCTACCTCTACAGAAATCTGCTATTCTGAAGAGCAGGTTTAGGAACCCCCGGGCTAGGTTTAATTTTAAGTAACATTTAATTTTGCAAAGTTACAATTTTGTGATGTGGCATCAAGTATGAAATAGATATTCTACAGATAAATAATACCCATATCAAATTTTTAAAAAGACAAAATTTCAATTAAGCAAAAGATAGAATTAATGACATTAAATAAAATTTTACATTTTATTTGTATTTACTTTAAAAAAAGTCAGACTTAACTATTATTACTTCCTCTTTGAAAAAGTGCTGCAAATTTTACATGAGGACTTTAAATTGTTTTAAAATTTAACTCTATATTCATGGAAAATTTCAAATATATTCAAAATTAAATAATAGTGAACTCAATATAGCCATCACTCAGATTCAATAATTATCAATACATGGCTAATCCTGTTTCATCTAACCACCATCCACTGCCCACCATCCACTGCTGGCTTTTGAAATTCCAGAATCATTTCCTCTCATTGGTAAATATTTTGTTATCTCTGGAGGACAAGGGTTCTTTTTTAAAAATACCAGTGTATCAGTCAAGGTCTAGTCAGAAGACAGAAGCCACATCAAGTGTTTTAGCAGAGACAATTCAGTATAAAGAATTGTTAGTTATGTATTAAAGAAATTAACAGGCAAAAGGAGAACAAATGCAGGAAGTAGCTACCAATCTTGCAACTAGGGAAATAAAAAATTAGAGGATGAAATTACTAAAACCTAAAAGCTCAGAAAAGCCCTGCAGAGCAGAAACTCAGACTGTGAGGAGGGGTTCTGCTGGGCTGGTATGGGCATCTCTAAAAAGGGTGCTCTTGAGACTGGCACTGTGCATGTTAGAAAAAATGCAGAGTGAAATTAATTGTTGTCAATGAAACAAACAATGATTACTGCATTGAAGAACAATTACAGGGTGATGCTGACCAGAGCAGAAATCAAAAACAAGAACAGTAAGCAAACAGGAAGATGTAATCCTTTGTTTCTCTTCAAAGCTTCCAGTCTCCCTCTACCTCCCACTATGTGCATATTCTAACGGGATGCTCACTGGCAAAGGGGAAATCTGATTTGTAGAGCCTCAGGCCCAGCACTGCAAAAGAAAGATAAAAGGATAACCTTCAACTAAAAGCAAGGCTAGTGATAAAGTGGAAAGCTGCATAGTAGTGGAGATGTGACAAAAAATTAAACATTCAGCTAGGTTATCCTTGAAGCTGAGAGAGAAAAGTTTAATAGCTGGTATACCACAATGCCCAATTGTCATACCTAAAAAATACTAACAGAAATTCTATAATATCATCAAATATCTAGATAGTCACATATCACATTTTTATAATGACTTTTTAAAAAATAGTTCATTTATTTGAATCAGGTTCCAAACAATGTCCATATGTTGCTATTGGTAAGACCTCTTTTAATGGGGAGGAAAAAACAGCCCTATAGAGAGATGATGGAGAGAAACTTACCTTCAAGGAAGAGAAATGTCAGGAAGGCATTTTTTATTTGTTATTTTTAGATATACATGATAGTAGAATGTATTTTGGCATATTATACATACATGAAGTATAACTTATGCTAATTAGGATCCTATTTTTGTGATTATACATGATGCAGAGTTACCCTGATGGTGTATTCAAATATAAGGATAGGAAAGTTATGTCTGATTTGTTTTACTGTCTTTCCTAATCCCCTCCCTCCTCCCTTCCCTTCATTCCCCTTTGTCTAATCCAATGGACTTCTATTCTTCCCCTTCCCACCCTCCTTTGTCATGAGTTAGCATCCATATATCAGAGAGAACATTCGACCTTTGGTTTTTTGGCACTGCCTTATTTCACTTGGCATGATATTCTCCAGTTCCATCCATATACTGGCAAATGCTATAATTTCATTCTTCTTTATGGCCGAGTAATATTCCATTGTGTATATATAGGAAGGCATCTTTGATATATGGAAAAATCCCCATAGGACAAAGAACCCTGCAATTAATGATCTGAGAAGAATTTATGTCTGAACTCCAATCACGGTACATATCAGAAACACACTTTTGGTCAAAGGATGCAAGTATCCTTGCCCAGACCATATTAAAATACATGAAAAAGTTAAACTAAAAGCAAGGCTAGAAATAAAGTGGCAGACTGTATAGTAACGGGAATATGATAAAAAATTAAATGTTCAGATCACTTATAAACTCAACATCCTATGGGTCTGCTTTACATCCCTACAGAAACTTAAGATCTGCTATAAGGATTTGATAAAGAAACAATCTTTTTTTTATTTTATTCTTTTTAGTTGTAGATGGACACAATATCTTTATTTTATTTATTTATATGTGGTGCTAAGGATCAATCCCAGGGCCTCACATATCTGAGGCAAACGCTCTACCACTGAGGTACAACCCCAGCCCCTAAAGAAACAATCTTTACAGTTAAAGGCTTTGTTATATAACTGAAATTGCCTAAAATATTTAAAAAGTAATTAGGAGGGTCTTGGTATAAGGAGGATGATTTTTAAGTGTAGCAACTTCACACTCCTCCCCTTCCTCCCCCTTGGTACTGCATCACTAGTTTTGGTGGCCAAACAAAATCTTATCTAGAACAATAGGTAGGGCAAATGGCTTTAGTATGTTTGTATAAATAAAAACCCATAATATTGGGAAGCCAGCCCATCACTGAGTTCTTAATTCCATTTAGTACTGGTGTGTAAATTTTACTGGTGTGTAAATTTTCTCTTTCTTTCTGACTTGCAATTAGGACATAGGACACAAGTAAGACACCTCCAAGTTGACATTGAATACTAAAAAATATGTACATCTGTTAGTAACCAATACATAGTTAAAGGGCTTTCTTATTAGAGAAAGATGAAATAAGCATCTAGTAAGAGCTTCTGATGCAAAGCTGCCTTGAAGTTGTGAAACCTAGAGTCATGGGAGGTTATCTTTAAAGTGGGAGATTCAGTACTCAGTCATGCTACTCAAAACTGAGAAAAGAACATAGTAAGTGAGACTAGTGAGAACACAGGCATTCCTTAAAACATGACTCTAAATTTTTAAAAATATAATTAGTAACTACTAAAAATGCCCAGTTTTAAAGTGGTTTCTGCTTTCTTTTAAGCACAAAGATAAATGTTCAGAAGAGTTCCCATAATCATGTTTAAGGAGCAACCAATGTTTTTAAACCAAATGCCACCATTCACCTGGCAGAAACATGTGCAATTTTAGACATAATACTTGGAAGAAATAAAGGTTATCAAACTCAAACTCAAAAAGTGAAGAGTGAATTCAAACAGTATTAGATTAGGAACAATGATTTCAAGTTACTATTCTATAAGTTTTATAGCACCACCTATACTTTGAAAGGTGAGTGAAAGCAAATTGAACTTATCTACCAGTTCTTACCTGTGCCCCCATATTTGTCTGCCATGTTAATATCAATGTCAGATTTTAAACTCAGCATAGTCCTAAGGACATCATCACTGCCTTTTCCTGCTGCCCACATAAAGGATGTTCTTCCTTCAAGGTCTGAATCATCTTTCACTGAAGGATGTTTTAAAAAAACTTGAACTGTTTCCTGTAAGAAAACTTCATTTAAAAAATTGAGACAACAGGGTAACATTTTTATGGTAACAAAGCCGCTGGTTATATATGATTTCACTAAGAAGTAAAGTATTTCCCCCTACTTTTGAATCAAATTAAATTGTCTTTTTTTATGAATAGCAGAAGTTAAAATTTTCATTGAAAATAATAATCCCCTGTCCTTATATATTAATTTTAGTTTCCATTATACTTCAAAACCATAATCTAAATCCCTCATTCAACTTTCTCAAAATTGAGAATGATCATCTTTAATTAAGCTTAAAAACTTTTGTTGGTCACTTGGAATTGACAGTTAAAAGACTCAGACATATTCAGTGTCATGACCAACATTAAAATATGTTTTCTTAGACATTTTACATGCAGAGACTTAGAGACCTCAGGAGAAAATAAATATATTGTGTGTTTTGTTACTAGAACTTTTAAAGATGGTTATCACATTTACTGAACACTGATTGATGGTTACTGAGAAACACAGTGTTCATTTAAACATATTTACTTAGCAATTCCTATATTCCAGGTCTCTCCCCTGGAATCATACAAAAATCAGGACCCTTGACAATCCTAACCAGTGTCCAACAACTTTAGTGGGGGTTAACATTTCAGCATTTTGGGGTAGGGAACTGGGAGTTGAACCCAGAAGAGCTTTACCACTGAGCTATATCATCAGCCCTTTTTAGTTTGAGAGAGGGTCTTGCTATAATATTTCAGCATTTTAAATTGCCTATTTTCTCAGAACTCAGATTCTTACAAATTTTTAGAACTACCAAGAAACTTTTGCTTGAATGAATGTTAAAGTTTCAGAAAGAAGTTTTTGGAGATTGTTAACTTACCAAAAATGTACAAAATGTTGAGTCTTAGTATCGTACAGAAAGAATAAAATCAGGGCTGGGGTTGTGGCTCAGCGGTAGAGCACTCGCCTAGCCTGTACGCGACCTGGGTTCGATCCTCAGCACCACATAAAAATAAATGCATTGTGTGCAACTAAAGCAAATAAATAAATATCTTTAAAAAAATAGTGGTTCCAAAGTTTTAAAAAAAATAAATAAAATCAAGGGCTCATTTAATCCAGTCCCTCATTTTATAGATGAAAAAATTTAGATTCAAGGTCATAGAAATATTGGTGGTAGAATCACAAATAGATGCAAGGGCTGAATTACAGTACTCCTTTTACTATATCATACAGTTTCCTAGTCTTAAAACTACTGGTGAATTACTGAGGTATAAAAGCTTATGCTTGGGCTGGGGCTGTAGCTTAGTGGCAGAACACTTACTTAGCACGTGTGAGGCACTGGGTTTGATTCTCAGCAGCACATAAAAATAATCAAATAAAATAAAGACATGTTGTCTATGTACAACTACAAAAAAATTTTTTTTAAAGCTTATGCTTCTAAGGTCTACTGTATGTGTTGATTCAATGCACTTGTAAAGTTGGTGATTTTTTGGTTTGTTTTCTTTTACTAATTTGCAAATTTTTTGTTGAATATGTTTTTTCTTAATGATGAATATTTGTAGGCATTTTGGTTGTTTGCTTTTGTTTTTTAGTATTTTAAAAAGATGAAGTTGCAACCTCCTATTAGTTAACAAGGGGCCAAGTTGATAAAGGGACTTGAAAGAGAACTTAGAAAATCTGTAAAACATTAAGAATCCACTCTGGAATTGGCAGATATCTAAAGCAAATATTTCTTTGAATAAACATCCATAATGTTCTACTATTCTTTCTTACTCCATTAGTATAGTGATTTAATTATTGGTATCTGTACCTTTATAAATTTGGAGTCTAAAACAGGTTTGAGACCATGGACAACTAAGTTAATCTCTTGGAATCATGCTTTTTTTTTTTTTTTTTTTTTAACCTGTATACTGGATAATATGACCTATCTCATAGACTTGTGTTGAATTATGGGGTTGAGGTCTGATATTCATAGATTGACAAGGCTAGGCCAAAAGAATTTCTTATCTATTTGTAAGAAAAAAGAGCTCCTCCTCAAAATACTACTTTGCATTTTTCTGTGATATTGGGAGATAAGAGAAGATAATGATTTGATAAAAATCTAGGTGATAAATTAAAATTTTAAGAATGCCAAGAAGGAAGGACTATGGGCATATTTTTTTCTGGAGACCAGAGAATAAAGAAGGGTATGAAAGTAAAATATCTTTGCCCTCTGAGTAGTCAATAAATATTTGGAGAAGTCAAGAAGTTAGTTGAAATTATGCTGTACTGATGATAATATTATCATAATTTAATGAAACCAAGGGTTTCATGAATGCATGCCCCTGTAGAAGACAGCACAATCAACTGTGACTGCTTTAATGTGTGTGTAAATTTTTGAGTCTCTAGTTTTTGATGGCCATACATACTTAGGAAGTTGATCTAGCCTAGACACTGTCATGTTGCAGGGTAGACTGAGGACATAACGGACAGGAAAGTGCTTTGTAAAACATCTTTATGTTTTATAGCTCTTTAGCTATAAAGAAAGAACTATTGCTGATATTCAGTATTTCTGGAAGTAATAATTCATGTTTGCTTTCTCAGATATAAAATACATAATTATTATCACTAGTAATAAGAACATATTCTATTTCTTCAGAACCTGTTCTATGCCAGCAAATATAGTAGGCACTTGTCATAAATTTTCTCTAGTCTTTACAATAATCCAAAAAGAACAGGTACGATTATCCTCATTTTACAGATGAAAAAAACAAAGATTCAGGTTAAGAAACTTCCATTAAGGTCATACAGCTAGCAAACCGCACAGTCAGGTTTCTAGCCACAGTTTTTTCCAGTTCCAAAGCTTTGCCTCACTGCTTTCAGGAAAATACAGATTGCTGAATGCTAAGATGTCCTTAGTACTATAAATGTAACAAAAAGATGAAGCACATTTACTTACATAAAGCAAAATATTACACTGAAAGTTAAAATAAAAGCTACATCAAACTTTGCATATGACCAACTTTATAAAAAAGTTGAAATGTCACTTGAATCACAGAATTAACAGTATGAACAATTGTCAGAAGATAATTGATACATTAACACTGACAAATGAGCACCCATAAAACTGGTAAAATTTGAATAAGATCACGGTCAACTTCCTGTTTCTGATAATTATACTAGATGTTACCATTAGGGTAAGCTGGGTGAAGGGTACAAGGGATCGTGTATTATTCCCTGCAACTGCACATATTATATCAAAATAAAAAGTTTAAGAAAAAAGGATTATTGGGCTGGGGATATAGTTCAGTGGTGGAGTACTTTCTCAGCATGCTCAAAGCCCTGGGTTCAGTTCCCAGCATCACCAAAAGGAAAAAGAGAATTTTCTTATTTCACTTACTGCAAAGTTACTCTGAGCTGCATAGTGCAAAGGTGTTGCTCCTTGGCTGTCAGATGGGATAGTTCCAGATTTATTTCTTTCTAAAAGTAGATGGACAATCTGTGCATGGCCTGAGAGCAAACACAACAAGGTAGTTATAATATAGGAAGGACACAATTAATTTATAATCTATTTGAAAGAAAGATGTAAGAAAAATCACTAGGACATAATGCAGCATTTAAAATGTTTTGGGAATAGCACTGTCTTTCAGTGAAGACTCATGTAACTTCTCACCAGCATACTAGATAGAATAGAACAAGGTGAAAACACACAGCATTAAAATCTTAATGCTTCAATTGGGAAAGAAATGACATTGAGTATAATTGCTAGACCAAGAAAAAACTATATTAGGTACTACCTAATTGCATTCCCTGACTTCACTTACAAAATGGTCAATCATGGAGGAGGGAAGGTGCTTTACACACGGGTCCTCTTAGGATTCCCTGTGCCTATCTCAAAGTTCCATTACCAATCAACTAGAACTACACAGCTGTTCCCTTCTACTATTCTGGTGGACAAACTATAATACAATCTCTTCTACTTCCAGAATGGCCTCCTGGAGGAAGGAGGAAGTGGGTTCTATAAGTGAAGAACTATAGAAAAGATAAAAAAATTGAACCCATAATAGCATATGTAGCAACCTGAATTTCATATTCTTTATTACTAGAGCACATTGGGGAACTGGGCAATGAAGAAGATACCATATTATCAGAGCAAGGATACACTGATTGAAAACCAGGCAGAAAAAAAGGAATTCGAGTGGTACTGTGCTCATCTACTTTGCATATATGACTTAAGATGGAGTCTCCAGGACACAAGGCAATCTATGTCACATTGTTAACCTGAACACATCTCATCTTGTTTTGAGGCATAAAGATAAAAATTCAGTAAAGACTACTAGAAAGCATACTATAGGACAGGGGAAAAGGAACCAGAAGAAAGATAAAGAGCATACCTCTGAAGTGATCTAAGAAGGATCCAGAGGAAAAATTCTGGAAACTGGCATCTTTGACTTAGGATAAAAAGAGGTGGCTTCTAAAAAACAGAAACAGAACACCCTAAGAAGAAAACAGACTGAAATAAAAAGGTAATGAATGGAAGGAGGTAAAAGCAAATAAGATGAAATTAAAGGAATACAGGTGAAGCAGGATGTGGTGGTGCATGACTGTATTCCCAGCTAACCAGGAGGTGGAGGCAGTAGGAGAGCAAGTTTGAGGTCAGCCTGGCAACTTCAAGAGACCTGTCTCAATATAGAGAATAAAAGGGATGGGATATAGTTCAGCAATAAAGTGTCTCTGGGTTCAATTCCCACTGCTTATGGGAAGAAAAATAAAAAGAAATATGGAGAGAAGAAGTGAAAATGCAATCTAAATTACAATCTATACAGGAGGCAGAAAGAAAGCAGAATTTATGGGTAAAATATCAATTTATTTATGAGACAAATTTGCCAAACACACTCACATTCTAGAGGAAAAGAAAAAAGGGATGAAACCATGCACTGAAATGAAGTTTAAATAATAGTTGTAAATTTGATTATAAAAACTGAAAGCAACATAAAAATGATTTTCAAAAGAGACTGTGTAATGTAAAAACTAAGATCAAGATAATAACAATTGGAGGGAAAACCTCAGATTACATTAACAAATACTAAAAGAATAATGAGTAAAAGTGTGCTAAATTCTGTCTTAAATATATGGCAGTTAGCAGATCAATAGACTGACTCAGGCTTAAAAATTGTTTTTAATAAGTTTAAAAGTAACCTCTAAGAGAAACTAAAAATCCTCCTAAAACACTAGGCAATTCAAAACCAAATAACAGCAACAAACCTAATCCACAAACCAAAAGATAGGTAACAAAGGAAACAGATAAAAAAAAACAAACAAAAAAATTATGAAAAACCCTGAAAATACTAATATTAGCATAATAGCAGTGGGGGGAAGAACAAATTATCGTTTAATTATTAATGGGTCAGCAAAAGAGAAAGACTCTCAGAATGTACCCTCTTCAAAAAAATCACACACACACACACACACACACACACACACACACACACACTCTCTCATCTAAAAAAGTGATCCCCTGGCTGGGGATGTAGTTCAGTGGTAGAGCGTATGTCTGCCTGGCATGCATGAGGCGAGGCCCTAGGTTCAATATCTTTAGAACCGCAGCTGGGTAGAGTGGCTCACACCTGTAGTCCCAGCTACTTAGGAGGCTGAGGTAGGAGGACCACTTGAGCCCAGGAGTTCAAAGCCAGCATGGGCAACATAGTGGGATCACTATCTTTAAAAAAAAAAAAAAAAAAAAAAAAAAAAAAAAAAATTGATCCCAAAAAGGTTAAATAAAAAGAAAATATGAAGGAAAAAAGCAAATATCATGGTATTAGCACAAACAAAAAATCAAAGCTCTTTTCTCCACAAATAAAGGCAATGAACATGAAAAGCAAAAGTTACAAGTTACAATATAATGTTGAAATTAAAGCTAACATCATTTAGCAGAAAACAAATTTACATAACTAAAATTTGAGCACATAATGAAGTGAGACAGTTTATAAAATAATTTAACGTATCAATTAAAAATTAAAATATTTAAATAGGAGATGGGAACCAACAGGGGAAGAGAAGGCATAGGAACTTTCCTATACTCGTGAAGTTCTTCCTACTATTGATCCTATGATTTAAAGCCAACTTACCTAGTAAAGCTGCCCAGTGAAGTGGGGTTCGAAATAAGTTATCGTAAGATGTTATATTGCAGCTTTCATATGAGGTCAAGACATCAACCACCATCACATTTCCATCAGCAACAGCAAAATGAAGAGGTGTGCGCCCCTCATAGTCTTGCCAGTTCAGTAAAGACTCCGTTGGAGCAGCATCCTATTTTTAAGGAACCAAAGACTTTCAGACATGTATGGAATCCTCAATAAATTTTATTTGGCATAAGTAATGAGCAATTTTCTAAACGAAACATTCACATTCTTTATAGGTACAAGTAAAGTGAAAAAGCCAAAAAAAAGTGTACAGTCTAAAACTTTAAAAATTTATTTTCATATTTAACTATAAAAAGTACAGAAAAGAATAGCCACCATGTACTACGTTAAAAATTATCAATATTTTGCCTAATATGTTTTTGTATCTATTATAGATTCAGTTAAAGCTGTATTTTGTCCTGTACATATGGGTGCATTCATAAGCAATACATAAACTTTGCATGTGTGTTTTCAATATTTACACAATGGCAGAATACATGTATATCCTTTGTCAACTTTTTCTCTTAACAACCTACTTGTGGGTATCTATGCTGATACTAGTTCATCTGTTGAAGTGCATGAATAAAATATGATTTAATTGTCTATTCTACTGAGGGACAGTTAGCTAATTTCCATTTCTTCATGACTACAAATAATGCTGCAATGAATATATTTTCTTTACATGTCCCTTGTAGCACATGCGTGAGATATTTCTCTTGGTTAGATACCAAAAGGGGAATTACTGGGTTGAAGGATATCTGCATCTTCAACCAGATATTGTCAAACTGCTCTCCAAATGGTTATACCAATTAACACACCCATGACAATGTGCAAAATTTTTTATTTCCTCACATGCTGGCACAAATTAATCACTTGGTATATCAAGCTTACTACATTTTCCCCAAGAGCATGAAAGACATTTTGCTGATGTTTTAATTTGTAGTTTTTTTATGAATGAGAGGGAGATTTTTAATTATATGTTTATTGGTGATTCATTTTTATTTCTCTGTAAATTGACAGTTCACAACATTTATTCATTTTTCCATTGGATCTTTGTAGCAGACATTATAACGCACTGCTTAGGTTCCCCTTCAAGACCAGAAGCCTTACTTCCCTAGCTGCTGGGAGTGCTACCAGCTACCAGCTAGCAATCCTTAACTGTCAGCCTTCTGGAATTTCTTCAGCTAAAGAGTTACCTCATCCAAGGTCATGTTCCTTCTCAGGTTAGGTCTAGCCCTCTTGCTTCAATCTGAGAACTCTTTGAAGGGCCATCCCAGATTTATAGCTTCCTATCCAGTTTTTTATTTTACAAAAAACTTGTATGATTTAGGCCCTGGAGACTCCCAGTGAGTAACGTGTGTTTACACAAGGGAAAAATAAGGCCAAATCTGAGAGGAAATAAGTGAGAATCATCCCAAAGGACTTCAGATATTAGAATTAACACATAAAGAATATAAAATAAAGGCTGCGGATGTAGTTCAGAGGTAGAGCACTTGACTTGCGTGTGTAAGGCCCTGAACCAAAATAAATAAATAAGTAAATAAATAAAATGACTATATGTAATATATAAAAAGATAAAAAATGAAATGGGAAGTGAGCAAGAAAGGAAAAACTAATATAATGATAAGACAGATTTGAAAAAGAACCAAGTAGAATTTTTTAGAAGTGAAAAAAAAAATACAATCAGTAGAATTAAACACTCAATAGTGGGCAGACAACTGACTGGACTCAGCTAAAGAAAGACTCAGTAAATGGATTCAAGATGAATCCATTGCCATTACCTAGAATGTAGCAGATACACAAGGAGTCAGGAATAGAAGAAGTGAGGAAACATGGAGAACAAGGTGAAAAGTTCTAAAATAATAAAATAATGATATTCGCTGGTAAATGGATGAAGTTGGAGAATATAATGCTAAGTGAAATCAGTCAATCTCAAAAATCCAAATACCGAATGTTTCCTCTGATATAAGGAGGCCGGTTCACAGTATTGTTGGGTCGGGGTACATAGGAGGATTAGAGGAACACTATAATGGTCAAAGGGAAGGGAGGGAGCAAGGGGGGAAGGGGGAAAAAAAAAGAAAAAGTGGTTGAATAAGATGGATATCATTATTCTAAATGCATGATTGAAGACTTGAATGCTATGAATATACTTTGTATACAAACTGTTTTGTGTAAAAAGATGCTCTATATGTGTAGTATGAACTGTAATACATACTACATACTACTACTATAAATAAAAAATTTTAAAAAAACCTATGAAGACATTTAACTAAACAGGTGAAATATTTGCATATTGGAAACTATAAAGTATTAAAGAAGACAGAACAAATGGGAAAAAAAAGTTCTAAAATATGGACAATTGGAGATCCCAAAGGCACGAAAAGAGTGAATAAAGGAGAAGCAATATTTAAAGACATAATAGCTATATGTTTCAGAACTGAGATACGATAATCAGAATGTACACCAAACAGGATTTTTTAAAATGGCCACCCCTAGACACACTATAGTAAAACTGTAGAATGCCAAACAGAGAGAACTTAAAAACAGCTGGAGTGAAAAAGATAGGTCATCTAAAAAAGAATGATAATTCTACCAATAATAGACTCCTGAAGAGTAACAATAAAAGGCAGAAAGGAGCAAAATAATACCCTGAGAGAGCTAAGAAAAATAACTAACTGGGATTGTGTACACAGGAAAACTATTTTTTTCAAGAGCAAGGTTGAAAGACAGACTTGTTTGTTTGGTTGGTGGTATTGGGCATTGAACTCAGGGCCTTGCACATGCTAGGCAAGTGCTCGACCCTGGAGCTATACCCCCAGCCCAAGGCAGACATTCTTTTTTTTTTTTTTTTTTTTTTTGGTACCAGGGATTGAACTCAGAGGCACTTGACCACTGGGCCACATCCCCAGCCCTTTTTCTGTGTTTTATTAGAGACAGGGTCTCACTGAGTTGCTAAGTGCCTTGCCATTGCTGAGGCTGGCTTTGAACTTGCGATCCTCCTGTCTCAGCCTCCCAAGTGCTGGGATTACAGGCATGTGCCACCACGCCCCGCTAAAGCAGACATTCTTAACAATTAAAAAAAAAGAAAGCTCAAGCCAGTCCCCAAAAGTCAAAGGTCAAATGTTTTCTCTGATATATGGAAGCTAATCCAAAATAAGTAAGTGGTGGTGGGGGAGGTAGAAAGGGGGAAAAAAGGGAGAGGGAATTTCACCAAAATAGAGGAAAAGTCAGTAGAGCAGACTTAGGGGAGGGGCGGGGGCGAGGAGGGAAGGATGGGAAAAGGGAAGAACAGTGGAATGAATCTGACTGAACTTTCCTATGTACATACATGAATATACCATAGTGAATCTCAACATCAAATATATCCATAAGACACTAATTTAAAAGAAACTATAAATTGCAGAAAGATGAGTAGATTAGAGAGAAAGGAGAAGGAGGAGAGAGGAGGGGGAGGGAAAAGTACTGGGGACTGAATTAGAGCAAATTATATTCCATGCTTTTGTGATTATGTCAAAACATATCCTAATGTCATATATAACTAAAAAGAATCAATTAACCCCACAAAACAAACAAACAAACAAACAAAAAAAAACAGGGTTTACCACTTATATATCTATACTAATGGAAATTCTAAGAACTATATATTAGGAAGGAAGATAATAATTCCAGAAGGAAGACTTAAGAGTCAAGAAGAAATTAGGTAGGATGCAAGTAAAAATAAATAATCATTGTATATACAAAATAATAACACTTTGAAAAGTCTAATTTATATATTAAAAACAAATAGGACTAAATATTGGATGACTACAGTATGTAAAGTTGGAAGTTAGGACAGAATGATTAGAAAACCTCATACAATCTACTGACAAGTATTCAAAATGAATAAAAAGTTCATCAAATGGGTTAGATATATAATCAATGAGGAAAAAAATCAATTGCATTCCTACACAACTCCAAACAAACAGTTAAATATATACCACAGATTATTTTTAAAAATACTCAAAACAGCACTGATTGTAAATAGCAAACAAACAAACAAAAAAAAAACAAAGGAAAAAAACTGGAGATAGTTTAAATGTTTGTCAATAATAGAATAATATACAGTTTATTCATAAAATGGAATACTACATAGTAGTTAAAATTAATACATTACAGCTACACATAGTAACATACATAAAATCACCAGCATGAGGTTGAACAAGAAAAATCACACTCCAAAGAATACCTACAATATGATTTCTTGTATACAAGATTTAAAAGTGTTAAAAATGAAACAGTACATTGTTTCATGATAAAAATATATGAGATAAAGATAATGAAAATCAGTAGAAGGAAGAAGAGATTAGAATGATACTGGAAGATACTCTACTCAGAGGACTTTTTAAAAAAAATTATTTGCTGTTAGTTGTACACAATGCATTTATTTTTACATGGTGCTGAGGATCGAACTGAGCCTCCCACATGCTAGGCGAGTGCTCTACCACTGAGTTACAACCCCAGCCCCTCAGAGGGCTTTGATGGTAATGGTAATGTACCTTTTTTAAAATTCAGTGGTGAGTACATGAATCCGTTGTTTCTTTATTCTTTATATTGCACATGCATTTCCCTGATACTTGCTTATATCTACTTTTTATTTAATTTAAAAAATACAAAGCAAAATAAGGCAATGGTAAATATAAATTCAGGAAAGTAGTTGATGGGGGTCGGGAGTGAGAACAGCGTAGGAGGAGTGAATGTATTTGGAAATTGGAACTCAGGAAAACTCTGTGTTCTTAAACAGTGGTATTGAAATGCTCTGTGTCTTGGGGATAAGTCCACATGTTTGTTGTAATCTTTTGCTTCATAATTTGTTTGTATAATACATATATATGTTTTTGCACACATTGGATATTTCATAGGAGATTTTTTTCCCCCAAAATGGCTGTTCAGGTCCAGTAGCATTGTTCTACTCACCAGAATGCATCTCACAGTATGAACAGCACTTGGATCTTTATGGTTGGCTGCCCAGTGGAGGGGGATCTTGCCTTCGACATCAGGAATCCCAATGTTGGAATCATGCTTGATAAGCAGCTTCACATGCTCAGGGTTGTTGTAGTAGGCACTCCAATGCAGAGCTGTTTGCTGCAAGAGTGAGAGGATCTCAAAAGAACAACAACTAACTTTCCCCAAGCTTTTATTGTGTGAAAGGCATGGGTGTAAGAGTTTTATAATTTTTACATCACACAGTCATCATGACATCTCTGAGAGCTAAGTACTCTTTAATTTGCATGTGATTGATAAGAGTACAAAGAAGATGTGTAATTTACTCAGGAACATAAAGGTAGTATGTGGCTAACTGAGATTTTAACCCAGGTGGTCTGATTACAGAGTCCAATCTCTTAATGATAAAAGTTATTTAGTTTATCAAATCCTACTACTACTAAGAAAGATTAAAAAAGCCCCATAAATATGAATAATTATCAATGAAGTAAATGCTAAGCTTGATACATTGTATATTTGGTTGTCATCAAGTACCTTAGAATTTGATAGAATGATTTGAATTTTAATATCTATCAAAAAGAAGCTGGGTTCAGTGGCGCACGCCTATAATTCCAGCACTTGAGAGGCTGAGGCAGGAGGATCACGAGTTTGAAGCCAGCCTCAGCAATGCTGAGGCACTTAGCAACTCAGTGAGACCCTGTCTCTAAATAAAATACAAAATAGGGCTGGGGATGTGGCTCAGTGGTTGAGTGCCCCTGAGTTCAATCCCTGGTACCCAAAAAAAAAAAAAAAAAAAAAAAAAAAAAAAAAAAGGGCTAAGGATGTGGCTCAAAAAGAAGATATACCCCCAAAAATTCATATTCATAGATCTAGAATCCATTCTTTGTATCAAAAGATAAATTTAAGGGCTGGGGCTGTGGCTCAGTGGTAGAGCGCTCGTCTTGCATGTGTGAGGCCCTGGGTTCAATCATCAGCACCACATAAATAAAATAAAGGTATTGTGTCCACCTACAACTAAAAAAAACATATTAAAAAGAAAGAGATGGCTTTCCAGAGCAGCTAGTGGACTATTAAAAAAAGATAAATTTAAATTTATAATTTTATAGGATAACTATTAGCCTAGTTACTGAAGAAAATATTCATTTTGAAATTACAGCAACACTTGTTTTATTTCAAATAAAATGATCACCTCAACTTGTTCAAATTGCTGGAAAAATCACTTGTAAGTTCTCATCCACATACCTCTGTAAGACTGTTTTTCCTATTAGGAGAATTACTAGGGAAAAACATAGAAACTGTTTATATGTACGTTATCCCTGATAGCATAATCATCAGTCCAATCAAGAATTAGATAATTTAATGAGCATGAACCAAACTCATCTGTCACATTAAAATCTGACACATTTATTCAAAGTGTACCTACAGGCATTTAATATGAAGTCTATTTAATTCATTACTTTTGTTTAATAACAACTGTAGAACACAGTAAAATCACAACTATAATAGCAATTATTAATCATCCTTTGTTTTCATATGTCGTTCATTCTGATTATATTTATTGAAATATGTCTGTTCAGCCTAATAGTAAAAAGTTTGAGCTTATTTTTTCTATATCTGTTTTTTTTTTAGTAATTCTTTTATTACTGTATTAAAATGTACATAATATAAAATTCACCATTTTAACTGTTTTTAAGTGGACCATTCAGTGGCATTAAGTACATTTAGATCACTGGGCAACCATCACTACTCCATATCTCCAGAAATTTTTTATCTTCCCAAACTGAAATGCTGTACCCATTTAACAATAACTACTCAGTCTTACCTTCCCCAAGCTCCTGGCAACTATCAGTCTACTTTCTGCCTGAATAAATTTGATCATCTTAGGTACTTTGTAAGTAGATCATACAATATTAATCCATTCATGTTTGACTTATTTCACTTAGTATGTTTCTTCACAGTTTATTCATGTTGTAGCATATGTCATAATTTCATTCCTAAGGTTGAATAATATTCTACTGTATACCTATATATAGTTACTACATTTTGATCATCCAAGTTATCCATCAGTGAACATTTGGGTAAGTCCCAAATGTTTCCATCTTTTGGCTATTGTGAATAATACTGCTATTGAACATGGATGTACAAATGTCTTTGAGTTCCTAATTTCAATTCTTTGGGTATTTATCCAACACTGGAACTGCCAGATCATGTGTTTAATTTCTAAGAAATTTCCATGCTGTTTTGCACAGTAGCTGCACCACTTTACACTTCCACCAGTAAGGCATAAGCATTCAAATTCCTTCAACTCCTTCCCAAATGGGTTATTTTCTGTTTTTGTGATAATAGCCACACTAATAGTTGTAAAGTGTTAGCTCACTGTGATTTTGATTTGCATTTCCTTAATGATGTCATACATCATTTCAGCCATTTGTGTATCTTCTTTGGAGAAATATCTATTCAAGTTCTTTGTCCATCTTTTAATTAATTTTCTGTTGCTCATTTTTAATGTATGTTATAAAATAATTGATCTGTGACAGATTAAAAAACAAAACAAGCCGGGCGTGGTGGTGCACACCTGTAATCCCAGCACTTGGGAGGCTGAGGCAGGAGGATCGCGAGTTCAAAGCCAGACTCAGCAATGGCGAGGCACTGAGCAACTCAGTGAGACCCTGTCTCTAATAAAATACAAAAAAGAGCTGGGGATGTGGTCCAGTGGTCAAGTGCCCCTGAGTTCAATCCCTGGTACAAACAACAACAACAACAATAACAACAACAAAACAAAACACAAAACACCTGATTCTTTACTACAGATGGTTGAAGAATCACTCCTTAGGCTTTGGTCTTGTTGTCTTCTCTGTCTCCTAGACTGTGCAGCTCTGTTTCACCTGTCTGATTAGATAAACTCCCTTCTCTGTTCAACAACAGAACATACAGACACTGGAAGATAGCAGGAAGTGCCTAGAATACATTGAGGAAGATATTATAAAGCTTAAAGACATGGGAGGTTTTAAATGATTAATGGTTCTTCGTGGATGGATCAAACTGGTTTTTCTAGTGAAACATTACCACTGTAGATACCATGAGTTAGGAATGATATTAATGTATAGTTGTCGTAAAGTAAGAGTTGATCTCAAATCTCTGGGTGACTACTAAACAAACTTGAAAACTACATAAAAAAAAACACTATGCAAGCAAAAAGATTACTAAATATGAAACCAGTGGAGTTAATCTTAAGAGGTTGTGTGTGTCTGTGTGTGTGTGTGGTACTGGGGACTGAATCCAGGGGAGCTCTACCACTAAGCTATGTCTCCAGTCCTTTCTTTAAAAAAAATTATTTTGAGCCAGGGTCTCACTAAGTTGCCGAGGCTGGTCTTGAACTTGTGACCCTCTACCTCAGCCTCCCAAGGAGCTGGGATTACAGGCATGTCCCATTGTGGCTGGCTGTAAGAGTTTTAATTCCATGGGAGCACTGGAGTTAACAAGACTCTATGACTAAGTACCTGGTGGAAAGAAAGAAGATTATTGTTCTTGCTTAACTAACAACCACATTTTTTTTCCTCTGGTAAAGAACGATCAGAACACACCGTGTGTGTGTGTGTGTGTGTGTGTGTGTGTGTGTGTGTGACCATTATATGCAAAATTTAAAAATTTAGTAATAGGGAACATAATAAATCCTAACAACAAATGTTAGATCAGATGTTAGAACTTAAAATTAAATTAATAATTATGTAACAACGAACATTTATTGAGAGTATATTATTCACTAAGCATTGAACTGAACAGTTTGTATGGATTATCTCATTTCATTTTCAACAATCTTATTTTTTAAGTTTTCTTTTTGTTTTCTAGTTGTAGATGGATAGCATGCCTTTATTTTATTTATTTCATTTTTATGTGGTGCTAACGATCAAACCCAGTGCCTCACACATGCTAGGCAAGTGTTCTGCCATTGAGCTACAGCCCCAGCCCTTATTTTCAACAATCGTAATACCCATTTTCATATATGAGAAAATTGAGACATATAGGAATTAAGCATTCCCCAAGGACACAGAACAAATAAGTGGTGGCTTCTGGATTGAAACCCAAGGAATCTGATGCCAAAGCCCAGGCCATTAGATCACCATGCCTTGGGACATTGCTCTGGTTACCATGAGCCTAACCACTACACTAATTATCATGACACTCTGTAAATATTGGGTTTTGGAGTTAAACAGGCTTGGGTTTGAATTCTAGTTCTATAACTTGGGTCTTGTGAAAAATTTTAATCTTTCTGAGCTTGAGTGTCCCCATCTGTAAAAAGGAGACGACAGTATCTACATGATACCTAGGAGGCTAAAATAATAGAACTTAAGTGAAATACCTTCCTGGAATGTATGGAGATGTGGAGTTGTTCTACCTTAGTTTTGGGTGGTAATTTAGGCTTTATTTCTTGAAGTTTCACATCATAAAAGGAAACAATTGCTTTCTCTTTTCATTTGTCTTAGACTTTGCCAGTCTATTACCTTATTTTTATCCTGTGTATCTACTTCCCCTGGTGCCATAAACTTCAGCAGAAGTGCCAAACACTTAGGGCTCTTGTGCCGGGTGGTCAAGTGCAAAGGCGTCATTTCTTCTAAATCCTTTTGCATCCAGTTTGCTTTGCGTGTAAGTAAGAGTTTCATGAAACGATAATTTCCCTAAATAAGACAAAAAGAAACAATTTGAAGAAATTTACTTTGGAGCCATTTTTAAAATTTTTAAATATTCTGAGTATTTTAATAATTATCCTAGAGCATAACATTTAGAGAAATTAATAAAAGGAAAAATACTTATTATACTACTAAACTAAGATAGCAATTGTTTTATTTTTTTCAACAAGGAAAGCAGCCTATTCAAAGTTCATATCCCAGATTCAAATGGGCACCTAAATTCCAACCCTGAAGTCACTGTAGGCCATCCACTAATAGGTAATACTCTCTGTATCAACTAAATCTTCCAATCTTGTGGAGTCAACCCATCTAGAGAAAGAAACTTAGGTACAAGGGCCTGAACAATACAATATTGGGGATCCAGGACAACCATTACACAGTGAATCTGTGTAATATGGGAGCTTTGAGACAAAATAAAACTCTCTAAAAATAGTTCTTCACAGCTTTTTCCTAAGATCTAATTCCTTTCTTCCAATTCTGACTGGAGGCTTCTATATGTTTCAAGGTCAACAGAAGCAAAAAGTATTACATTGATCAAGTTTTCTGCCTACTTCATGCCTGTTTGTCTCTCCCTGCACAAAGCTTAGTGGAATGCAGGGTTATCTGTTTCATCTTCTTGGACCTTAACCTTGATGGAGGTCAGGCCTTTGAGCATAATGATGCAAGATATCTCTTAAACAGACAACACAGGGTGAAGGATGTGAAGCTCTAAGGCAAAGGGGACTTGCTAGGGTAATACTGGGGTGTAGAAGGATGGAAACTGACCTACTTGCCCACAGGGGGTTAACCCATGGGTTGGGGAAGAGACAAGGAGAGATAAGACTGAGGTTAGACAGAAGTGCACAAGACTGTACTAGAGGAGCACAACTGGATTGGACAGAAAAATACTCAGCTCAATTATTTCATCTCAGACAGACTTTCCTTAACAACCCTAACTAGAATCTACTTTGTTATTCTTTATCCTACTATCTTTCCATTTCCTTCATAGTATTTTATTCAGTTTGTATTTACATATACATTCATTTCCTTTCACAAATTCCCTCACAAACTAAGTTTCACAGAGGCAGAGGCTGTTTCATTGACCTCTGTGCTCAACACAGTTCTTAGCACAAAACAGGTGCTTAATAAATATAAATAGATTACATGAAAGACTAGTAGGCAAGAATGAAGAAATGAAATGTCTTTCAGAAGTTTTTGTTTTCATTTAAAAATTCTTATTTATAGTGCTATATTAGATCACAGAGTTAAGAACCTTAATTCTCAAATAACTGGTATCTGATTATTGATAGTTTTTCATATTTCATTTATTTGAGCTTTGTTAATAGAGTAATAATCAATGGACTTCTCATTTTATTCTGTGTCAGTTCTTGAGAAGGAAAGTGCCAGAATTTCCTCAAGAGGGCACCCTGCTCTAAATTTCTTCACATCTTTGAAAAAAAGAAAAAGTGCCCAGGAAAAACAAATCTATATGACACTTCATACCAAAAAAATAAGATTTGACCTTTCTGAGCATAACATTTCAAATATTACAGAATAATTCATCATGACCTTTTAAAGATATTCAATCAGACAATCATTTTGATTGTGAAATTAGAGGAAATGGAAGGAGAGGAAGGAAACTGGCATATGTATGTCAGGGTGGGATGACTACTGAGTAAGAGACACAGTGCTTGGCATATTTACATTTTACATTATGTTGGGGATTCTATCTTCACAAACATGGCACATACCAGCAATATTTACTCATTCATTCATTCAACAAGCATTCATTGAGTCTTGTTATGAAGCAGGAAACAGTATGATGTTTGCATTCACTTTACTTAATACAAAGCTCTTTGACATAGTCTCATCTTTGCTCCTCACAAAAGAATCATGGAAAATGTTTACAGATATAAGGTATCCTCCTTCTGTATCTATCTCTATTTCCTCATCTGTAGAACAGGGATAATAATGGTACCTGAAGTTATGATGCATGTGAAATGAGATAGATAATATCTGTAAAGTACTCAGTGCACAAAGCGATGCTCAGCAAATGTCTGCTAATATGACTATGAACAGTTTTCCAGTGTGAAGGAGGCCATAGAATATAAATGGCCTGGTGAAACCAACAATGGCCCATGATAGAGGGCAGTAGATAGAAAGATTTAATTGTGTTCACAGTTCACTAGTGATTAAGGAGAGAACCAAGGTGAGGAATAGGTAAAAGTATAATAGTTGGAATGATATAAGTACTGGTTTTTCTTTTTTTCACCTTACATCAAGAAAGATGTATCTCCCCTACCTATAGATACTGATGATAAAAGACCAAGGACAGAGACCCCTATCAATATCATCTATGATAGCTGCCACTAGAAACAGTGAAATTCACTTGGATCAAGGTCAACCTCTTTACTCTGATAAGTATTTATTAAAGCCTATCATATGCAAATTCAATATCTGGGGCAGAAGGGGCAGGAAAATTCAAAAGCCAAAATCAGGAGAAGGACTGGGGGCTTAGCTTAATGGTAGAGCATCTGCCTAGTATGCACGAAGCCACGCTCTTCTAAGATGACTATATCCAGCAGGCCTCTGACACCCTCCACTTTGAGTTGGGTTTGATCCCTAACACCACGAAGACTCAAAAGTAAATGCCAAACAAAACAAAACAACAAAACTCCCCAAAGCCAGGAGGACATTTCTAGTGTCAGTGGGAAAGGAAGACAATAGCTTGAGGTAGCAAGTTAGACCTTAGAAGGTTGTTTGACTCTGGGGACCCATGTTATAGGCTACTTTGCTTCTCATAAAGCCCTCTCAATACATAAACAAACAAAATGTCTCAATGTTTCCTCTGTATTGTTTGAAATGAGTACTTCTTCAGTTTTTAGGAATAGTCTTACTTTGGGGAGGATTTGGAAGTTAATCATCTGGTACCACCTCTTAGGGCCACACAGAAACTGGTTCTCAGGTGAGAACTGCTTGCTTTGGATCTGCTTTTATAATTTCTGACTGGGTAAGAAATAGTATAAGAGTGAAGAAGAAGATAACAGATCAAAAGAGAGAGAATTTGTATATATGCACTCGTGTGTGTACATGCATGCGTGTATATGCATGTGTGTACATGTTTTTATTGTTATTTTAGTATGTTGTGGTTGGTACTGGGAATTGAATCCAGGGCCTCACATACTAAGCTATATCCTTGAATCTTTTCTAAAAAAAATTTTATTTTGAGACAGGATCTCATTAAGTTGCCTAGGCTGGCCTTGAACTTGTGATCCTCCTATTTTATTCTCCTAATAGCTGTGCCACCTTGCCCAGCTCAAAAGAGCACATATTCTTCAGGAAACTATGATGGCAAATAAACAGAAATAAAAGAGCTGACATTACAGGAAGGTCTTGACTTAGTCACTGTAAGAACATTACTCTGATACAATCAGGTCCATTATGCCTCTAAAATGCAAAAATACCACCAAACACCTATGAAATAGTGAATAAAATTGTGTGTGTGTATTTCATCAGGTAGTCATAATTCTCATCTTCATCTTTCTATAATTATTAACACCAAGAGCTTCTTTTATCTATCACATGAATGATTTTGACACTTGGATTGTATCCAAATGTATGAAAAGGTGCATAATCTCTTAAAGGGTGAAAGAGAATGAAAAAGTTCTCTGACCTGGAGAATAGCACTTGAAATAAATCTGAGAAATAAATCCGCCCCAAATGCCAATTTGAACTTTACATGAATATCCAGTTCTCTTAGGATAAACTCCTTTTCTAGAAAAAAACATATAGCTATTTAATATTAATGACAATGATAGGAGATTTTGAGCAATTTTGGTATTTTGCATTTTCATTTTTAAAAAATATAACAGATATGGTTAATGCTCCCTTTGTGTTCTCTCCCTCTTCACAGGCTATGATCCTGAATAGGGCATTTATCATCCCAATGAATTTTGTATTTCATATATATGTATAAATGCATATATGTGTATATATGTATGTATATGTACATGAATGAGTGTGTATACATGTATTTTACATATGCATAAAATCTCCCAAACTACTTGGAGTTGTTTTATATGTTCTCTACCTTTATAAATATGATTCTGAAAGAATCACTGATCTTCTTTTAATCAAAGCAGTATATTTAGCATAGTTCTCATTTTTCACCATTACAAATAGTACTATAATGAATTTTCTTGTATATATCTCCTGGTAAATTTCTGAAAGTGCTGGGTTCTATAAAATATCTACTCCAATTTGCATTTTCATCACTAACATATGAGAATCCCTGTTTGTCCATATCCTTGTCACACTTTGTTTTGTCAGACTTGTTAACTTTTGCCAGTCTAATTGGAATACAGTTGTGCTGTATTATAAATTTAATTTGCATTTTCCTAATTGAGCAGGAATGGTTGGCTATTTGTTTATTCTTCTGTGAATAACCTTTTTGTACTGTTTACTGATTTTAGAACTTGGCTATTTATCTTTTTCTTACTAGAATTCTTTATACCTTCTGGATGCTAACTCTTGGTCTTGCAAATGTCTTCTTTCTTTGCACAACTAATCTAATCTAATTAATTCATCTTTTAGCTTTTCTTCAGCTCTTCCATTAGAAATAAGTTCATAATCTGAATGATAAAACTGTTAGCTTTTTTAGCATTAGATTTCTTTATGTATTTTAGAATTTGTCTTTTAAGTGGATTTTAAATTTTTTTGTTTTGTTTTTCTTTCCTTTTCTCTTTGTTTACCCTTCTATTTGTTTACACTCAGCTCCTTGTCTATTGTAAGAATCTGGTCTTAGACTTTTGCAAACCCTGTTTCCAGTGATACTAGGGATACCATAGTTATTGTCATTCAGCCAGTAGGTAGCTTCCCAGTCTTGCAACTTGGACTTTTGTCTTGTTCCTGCCACTTCTCTAGACAGATGCCTCTAAGGCTATATAGACTCACACTGAGGCAAAGAATATCCAAAACTTCTAAATATCTTCTTTGTTTTAGCAAAAATATAACTACTTTTTCATTACTCAGTTGAAGGGATTATCTTCCTGGGCCAGATGTATATGAAATCATATTCTGCTATTTCTGGTAAGTTCTTTTATCACTAACTTCTAAACAGTTGGCAGTTGATCTCCAAAACATTCTGAACCCCACCCCTACATTTCCCTCCCAAATGACTACCATATATATATATATATATATATATATATATATATATATATACATATATATATATATTTTAAATCTGACTGTTAAGAGCCTTTGCTACTTGCCTCATCTTCAGATGAAACAATTACTTTAATAGATTCCAATACTTAAACCTTGGCTGACAGGGTCTATAGCAGCCCTTTTCCCACTGGAATACCAAAGGGGCCAGATGTTTTACCAAAAACAATACTGTTTTCCCATTAATTTCTTTGGATTCTTGTTCTGTGTTCCCAGTGTTTATATTTACCCTCATTGTACTCAGGGAGTAAACTATTTTTCACTTATATACAAATGTACACTATATTTTTGTTCATTTATAGGTATGTATATAATTTTGTCCTGGAAATATTTAACTATATTGATAATAGCACATACAAATGTAAAGAAGGCATTCTGTCATATTTCATTCTAAATGCTAACCATATTATATGCCAAAAATACATTATTTAAAATTGAAATTGAAATAGTAGAAACATGATTTGTCATTAATTCTAATGATATCTACATAATTATATATTTATAAACTTTCAAGGCATTTGCCATATTAATTTTTTAAAAAGAATTACTATCCCTAGGAAGTATATAGATCACAATTATCTGTAATAGTTGCAGACACAAATCAGTTTTGGAAGTACCACACAGTGTTGGAAGAAGAAATGTGTCATAGGCTTTGAGTATCTCTGCATGTACCTACTGGGCATGCCAAGGATGCAAAGTCTTGACTCTATACTAGGGCTGTTTCTCAGAGTTGAGTTTGCAAGAGTGATCTTGAGGAATGAAGTAATATCACCCACTGAGACAAAGAGCAGGCTTGCTTAGTACTCACTAAAAGCTGGAGATTCCCTAAATTCAGCATTCTTCAGATATCATGCAACCCATTATGTGCTGTGTCCAAGCACTCTGTATTGCCCCCATAGTACTTGGGGACCAGGTAAAGGGATGCAAACTAGCAGGTACTCATGCTCCTTGCTATGCCACCAGTAATAAAGCTTTGTGTCTTGTGCAGCTAACTTGTTACTTTGTAAGGTGCTGCTGCCTGAAGCGATGGCCGCTTGGAGCAACGAAGCCGCGGGAAGAAGTTTAGAGGCAAACTGGAGACAGCTTTTTATTCTGATAACTTTTCTCTCTGGCTCTAACAACGACTAACACGCGCCGCACACACCACCAAAATGGCGCTGACCCGATCAGCAATCTCGGCCAAGTCACTCGAGATCCCGGGCCAAGTCCCGTGAGACTACGGAAGGCGACAATGCCCAAATCTCTGTGGCCCATAGTCAACCGTAATTCAAGCCATCTCCCCAAACAAGGCTCCTACAGTAAGGTAAAATTAAATCCCAGAACCGATAAGACAGTAAAAAAGGATGAAATGTGGACAGTTTTCTTGAAGAATAAGGAAAGGGCTTTGTATACCAATCCTCAGGTTCAGGGATGGGAATCATGAGATCATGATTGAGTATCATGATCACGCCCAAGTGATGGGCAAAGTTGGGAGTGTGAGAGACTCCACTACCCTATCCGTTAGTGAGTCTGAATGGTAAGTGGCAGGATTAAAGCAAACTGCCCAAATAGGGCTTTGGTCTTTGCTCACCTTCCCGGGGCAGGAAGGGATGTTAGCACAATGTTAGGGCATCAAGCTAAAAGGCAATGTGGTTGTGATTGCTAAGCCAAGGAATCTCCAAAGTAGAAATAAATAGTGAGAACAACAAAGATCTTGCCATTTGAAATAGAACTTTAGGTGGAGTAAAAACACTAGAAGTTCATTTGGTTTAGACTTAGGTGCAACTACTCAAAAGTGAAAGTGAGTGCAAAGCCTTGCCTCATACCACAGAGCCTACTGTGCTGTATAACTGCTACAGCCTGACTTGTTTGTCACAGAGGACTAAACACGTGGCATAGGGGTAGCCAGTCTCAGAAGCAAAACTGTTGGCTTACTGGTGCCCTTGATACACTCTTTCCTCTGAATGCCTCAGCCGATCGCTAAGTTAAGAATCAGATGATGTCCACTGGGAGGCAGTAATTACCCAATCTCAATGATAACTTTCAAAGATTGACTGTGATAAGGGCCAGTTAGCTAAATGGGTTGGAGTAAAAGTCATTACCCTTACTTTAGGCAATACTCCTAAGGACTAGTCATACTTTTACTAATTCTTGGGTAGTTGCTAATGCTGCAGTCATCAGTTCTGATAATTAGAAGACTATAGATGGTAGTTAAAGACATTCTCCTTTGGGACCACGAACTGTGGAAACAAATTGTGGCTGCTCATCAGATAGTCAGAGTCACTCATGTAAAAGCAAACAGTAAGGGCCTGTTTTCTGAGAAGACCCACCAGAATCAAGTTGCAGAATAATTCTCCATCAATCAGGTCATGGGCTGCTTGCCACATAAATCCATCATTGACTGGACACAAAAATAAAAAAGTGTATTTATATAATTTTTTGTGCAGAAGTTATCACTAGATACTAGACTTGTCTCTTTTGTCAAGTTGTTCTCTTTCTCTTTTGGTGAAGGAGGCCATATTACAATGCTTTTGTCTGTTCCTGGCAGGGACCTTTGACCATACTCTCTTGGACCTACTTTGTGTCTCAGCACTATAGACACATTTCAGGTCACACTGTTGTTGTTCTAGCCTACTCCAGCCATAGCACTGAGGCCCTTGAAACTAAACTGTTTCATGTTTTGGGGCTTAGAGACTATCTGTGGTCTGATCATGGTGCGCCTTTTTAAAAAATATGTATTTATTTATTAGTTATACACAATGCCTTTATTTTTATGTGGTGCTGAGGATCAAACCTGAGCTGCACACTTGCTAGGCGAGTGCTCTGCCGCTGAATCACAACCCCAGCCCCGTGGTGTGCCATTTTATTTTTATTTTTATTTTTATTTTTGTGGTACCAGGGATTGAACTCAGGGGCACTCGACCACTTGGTCACATCCCCAGCCCTTTTTTGTATTTTATTAGAGACAGGGTCTTACTGAGTTGCTAAGTGCCTCGCCATTGCTGAGGCTGGCTTTGAACTCCTGATCCTCCTGCCTCAGCCTCCCAAAGTGCTGGGATTACAGGTGTGCACCACTGCGCCCGGCCATGGTGTGCCTTTTATCACAAAGACCACCTAACAGTGGACCAACATTTATGGTATTTGATGGTCATCCCATGCTACCTATCATCCTGGGGGATTTGGGATTGTTAAGAGAAGAAAAGTCCTACTTGAAAATAAACTCAAAAATATTTCTAGCTCTACCTTTGCTATCTCCTTCTGGTCCTCACACCTGAATGAGACACTTTGGTTATTAAAAGTAGTCACCCCTAGAAAGGGTTCCTTGCACTCTCCTGGGAGGTAAGTGGGACAAAAGTGGTGGAGGATTATATACATCTATTTAGAAAATCTGGGATTCTGCTCTGTCCATTTCTGGTTATGATGCTTCTTTATTTTCCCTAAAAGCAATCCTAGGCTGGTCTAATTGGTATATCCTTTAGGTGTCAGCCCAACCAAAAGGGGGCTTAGAGATTAAAACTTTATTCTGGTTCACCTCCCTAGGCTTATTTGTTCAAGTAATATGGTCCTAGATCATAAACATCCACAATGACCATTTGAGTACCCTGATTTCTAAGTCCTCCTGTAATGGCTATAAAGTGAGGGATATAATAGGTCTCTATAAATTCATTCCATATGCACTTATCCTTCTAGATGAAAGGTATAGGTACAGTAGGAGCAAACTGGAAAAAAGGTGACATTATATCTACTAGGATAGGACACATTATTTATTGCTTTCACTATAATTTTGAGGGAAAGGAACAACTTCCACCCCTGGGCAGGGAACACCTTAGACCTTGTGAGATACAATGAGGTGGACAACAATTAGGGTTCTCTTTATCCTCTGAATCAAGTACATATTATGGCAACAAAGATGGTTTGTCACCTGAGCCAAATAGCAGCTGTGGCTAGCAATCTGACCTGCTACTGTGTTTGCCACCCCTTCTATATCCAATGAAAAAAAATTCATAGACATCAGTAGTTTCATTTCTGCTATGTCTCATGCTATCAACAGTAGTTCCTTATCAATACCCACCAATAGGGACCCACTTTTGCATGTAGAAATACAGGGACTGGCACAGCTTATTTTAATCTGATGAATACAAATCCATATGTGTCTTCTGATGCACGAGAAGCCTTAAGTGATGCCACGTATGCTAACAGAAGCTTCAACTCCTTGGTGATACTGTAGCTGAAATTATAGGTATGTGCCCCATGCCAGGCCATTTATTTATCTTTTTTACATGTGGAGTTTGAAACATTTGAGGTGATTCTATGTGGAGGTATCTATAAAAAAAGAGGACATGGATCTGAAAATTGGAGGAGATAGCTAGAATCAAAATCTAGACTTATGAATCATCTATATTTATGGTTGCCTCAAATTTAGTAACAAATTCTGGGCAAAACTGACTTGTATATTTTAAGGTCATATGTTTATATGTAGGGGAGAGTAGGCTATTTTATATTCTTCCATTGAGGTTGCTTTTTAGCTTATCTAGTTTCTCCTGTAAATGCCAAAGATCCAGTAAATTCCCTTGCATGGGTCATAATAGATAATAGACTGGCCTTAGATTATGTTCTGGCTGTCTGAAGTGAGACCTACTGTTCTTCTCTGGTATATTCACATTTGACTTAGTCCAGGATGCTGGGGCACATAGTTGAAGTCAATATTGTTAAAAAAATTTTTTTCATCCTGCTATGGGAAGTGCTGTTGATTAAATGCTGTATGAGACTAATTAAAGTGATTTGGTCCCAGTACTTGTTGGTCAGATTAATCAGAGTAGATGATGGAGTGGCATACTCATGTCAAGAAATGAAGGGCTGAAGGGTAGGTTGATGGGATAAGCAGTCCACCATGGTCCCTATGAATTCCTGTGTGTTCTTACTGAATATGTGAAGGATGCAAGTGTTGGCCGGCCTTTACCTAGGTAACTTGTCAGGGTTGTGTGTACAATAAGCGACTAAAGAGATGAGGTCATGTCTTCCTCAAGGCTTATTTACTGCTTACTATAAAAATGGTAGATTCCTAAAGTTCAGGAAATACTTTAGAGGTTGTATGAAGCATTGATTTGATGGTAACAAATCTTTATGCGAGGAGAGCATTAGGGAGTTATGACAGCAATTGGAATAGAAAAATAGGAAATAAGGGGACAGATCAGTGAAATATGTAAGAGCATTCCTGAATGGGTACAGAATGAAGGTGCCAATACAACTGAAAAGATGAAAGGAAAATTAGGGTTAGAGATGATTTTTTTTTTTTTTTTTTTTTTGGTACTGGGGACTGAACTCAGGGGCACTTGACCACTGAGCCACATCTAGCCCTTTTTTGTATTTTATTTAGAGACAGGGTTTCACTGAGTTGCTTAGAGCCTCGATAAGTTGCTCAGGCTGGCTTTGAACTCTGGATCCTCCTGCCTCAGCCTCCCGAGCCACTGGGATTACAGGCCAGGGACCAAGATTTTTGAGATCTGTTTTATTTGATTTTTGTTTTGTTTTGAGGAGTGTGTAGTTAAATGGGAATTGAACCCAGGGTGATTTACCACTGAGGCACATTCCTCAGATCTCTTTATTTTTTAAGACAGGTTTTCACTGAGTTGCCCAGGCTGTCCTTAAACTTGAGTCTCTTGCTTCAGCCTTTCAAGTAGCTGAGATTACAGGTATGTACAATATGCCCAGGTGTTTATTTATCTTTCTTTACATGCACAGTTTGAAGCATTTGAGGTGAATCTATATAGAAGTGTCTAGAAAAAAAGGATGTAGGTCTGAAGATTGGCAAAGATAGCTAGATTGAAAATTTAGACTTATGAGTTATCCATATTAATAGTTACCTTAACTGTTTTCTCCAAAGGCAATAATTTTTTAAAAAATTGTCATTTTTAAAATCAAAGCCTTACATAACTGGAAATAGGAACCTCTACATCCTACTTGAAATACAAGCATACTTTAAGTATCCATATTAATGGCTCTGTACTATGCAATCTAGTGTTGTTGTTTTTTAACCTAGACCAGGAGATACCACTACTATATGAAATATAGAGTACAAATGCTTCTGTCTTTAGACAGTTTTCCTGTCTCAATTGATTTAGGTGTCTGGTTGTACTCTGGTTTCATAAACTTTAAAGTGAATTTTTATAGAAAGACAAATAGCTATAAAAATCAAGTTATTGAAAGATATGAATTCACTGAGCTATAGAAATAAAATTAAATCTGCATTGCTTTCCCCAGTGACAGACATTCTCCTTCCTTCCTTAAACTTCTGATTATCAAATCTAAATACTTTGTTTTACAGCTAAAATTTCTAATTACTTATGATGGTAACTATATCACTAACTTGACATCTTAAGCAGCTCTTTGAAAACGTTAAAAAAAGTTATTTGAGAATTCTCTAAGCAAAGGCTAAGAACGGTGCTTCAAAGACAGAATAGGAGCTTTATTTGCTATTTTCCAAGTTTAAGATGCTCATCCATCTGGCAGAGCAGCTAGACAATCCATCAGCCAAGAACATCTCTCTGGCTTGAAAAAGATTCTGGCTCTTACAGAGGATTTGACTGAGGGAAAGGCAACATCTCTTGTTGCTCTATGGCTGAACTCTTCTAATATTTCTCCCCAATGCCTTCTCCAAGTCTTGGCTCCATCTACTAACTTGGTTTCCATAGGAATAGACAGAGCTATCAAGTGGCACATGGTCAAAAACACAAGAGAAAGAGAAAATGTTACCATAAAAAAAAAAAAAAGCTTTTTTTCTATGGTAGGAAACTACGGAAAGATACTCTTTTACTCTGAGGCTTCCTTACCCAATGCTAGATTTTTCATGTGCTTTTCCTAACATAACCTATTTTATTTAGATGATTAAAAAATTGGTCCCCTCAGCAGACAGCATTTCAAAACAAAAATAAATACTGAAACCAGTTAGAAATAAATAAATACTGAAATCAATTAGAAAGTATTCTAATACTTATTTTCACAAGGACAAATTCTATTGTGCTTGTGAGATACCCTTATTGAATTGGTGCAACTTTGGGGATGGTTATAAAGGATATTTTGTCTGTCATAGTTGATATTTTATTTAAGGGATATAATCCTTTTGTCTTCAATCTACAGCTCTCAAACTCTAATGTGCAGACTCTAGTGGAGGACTTGAAAACACAGATTGCTGAGGCCCTCTGCCAGTGTTTCTCATTCACTGATTTCATATTAGGTCCAGAATTTACATTCCTAACAAATTTGTTGGAAGATGCTGGTGCTGCTGGTCTAGGAGTCTACACTTTGAGGACCACTATTTAAACAAAGAACCTAATATAGGCATTCTCAAGCCTGAGGAGTTTAAAAACAAGACTGTTCCCATCCCAGATCAATGAAATCAGAACATTTTGGAGTTAATACCTCTTAAACAGTCTGCAGATGATTTAAAAATGCAATCAGGTTTGAGAAGCACTAATCCAACAATTCATTCAATATTCAATAGTTACTTTCTATGTAATCATTCTGCATTAGAAAGTTGTGGAAGCTTTAAAAATAACTAAAATACAGATGTATGCTCACATACAATGCAATATAGTATAAGCAAGGAAGGGTAAGTGTATAAAAAGGATACAAAACAGATCATAGAGACAGACAGAATACAAGTTGTACTTTCAGTCCCTTGAGGGAAGAGGAAGGGATTAGATCAAGACTTACTTCATGAAGCAGATGGCAGTCATTCAGGATCTTAACTTGGGATCACCAATAATTTAATACCCCTGTTTCCATCACCCATTCCCATTTCTTTGATATTGACAATAAATATTTTCTGAATTTTATGTAAAGTGCTATACAAAGACAACTTCAAGCCTTACTCCCACTCTTTCTAATCAATTGGTCTCCAGTCAGCTCTTTCTATACATATGTCCTGAAGCCAACATCAGTAAGCTTTCTTGTATCCACTTATTTCTTGGTGCAATAATTCCCACACTATTCTTCACTTTGGCCATAGTAGATAGCGAAACCATAAATGCTATTCATTACTGTAATACAGTAATACCAGAGGTAAAAACAAACAGTATGAACTCTGAAATGGGGCTCCAAACCTAGCCTTGAGGGCGCATATAGCTTTCCTGGAGAAAACAGTGCCTGAACTGCATCTTAAGGGGTAGATACAATTAAGCCAGCTTAACTAGGAAGAAAGCTGACTGTGCAAGAGCATTGTGTGGAGGGGAGCAGAGGAGATGAGGAAGAGGTAACCAGAATAAAAGCGTTAAAAAATTAGTATGCCCAAAGTAGAGTTGAACAGGGAAGAGAGGAAGCTGAGGCCAGTAAAGGGTAAGAAGCAAGAAGATGATGAAAGGGATTGGGCTCAAGAGTTTGCACTTCTTTTTCAGGCGCTTGAAGGAGTACTGAAGGGTTTAAGAAAGGCAGGGACAGCCAGGCCTGGTGGCACACGCCTGTAATCCCAGCACTTTGGGAGGCTGAGGCAGGAGGATTGCGAGTTCAAAGCCAGCCTCAGCAGTGGCGAGGCATTTAGCAACTTAGTGAGACCCTGTCTCTAAATAAAATACAAAAAAAAGGGCTGGGGATGTGATGCAGTGGTTGAGTGCCCCTGAGTTCAATCACCGATACCACAAAAAAAAAAAAAAAAAAAAAAAAAGAAAGAAAGGCAGGGACATGAGAGCAGGCTCAGCCAGATCATCCTTATGTCCAAAGATTTATTGATGAATATCTCCAAGCCTCAGTTTCCTTCCATGAGAAAAAGGAAGAGGTAGGATTATGATCTAAATTCACCCAACTTCCTGCTCTTAGACTCTATCATTCCAAGAGGCAGAAGGCCCACTCTCTATCAGTACTTCAGAACTAAATGTTTTTATTCAAATTGCCTCAACAATAAGAATTTCTAATAATTAGAGGCTCAAAGTTTTTGGATCTATTTCTTTTTTTCCTAATACAAATAATTCATTTTCCTAACGTTGAAGTGCAAACTTCAGGAGATCCAGAAATGCCACACCATAGGGAGGCAATATGGTATCATTGTGAATGAGTTTTGGAACCAATCAGATCTGGGAACCTTTTGGCTGCATTAACTATGGATAAGTTACTTTCTGAAGCCTCAGATTTCTCATTGGTTAAAAAAATACATCAGTAACTGATTCATAGAAAGTATTTAATAAATATTAGTTTCCCTTTTCAGATACCATTATTGATTTCTTTTCACCAGGAAAGTAGCCTTTGTAAACAAAATATAAATGTTTGCTCCGCATGTTCTCATTTATTTCCTATTATAATCTCTCTGGCCTGTTCTCCTTACAGATCTTGACCAGCCTTCTGAGTTAACATGTAAGTAAAGTTACTACAACCTCCTGTATTAACATTAAATTCAGAAGCTAACTGCAACAAATCTTGTTCACTTCCTGGTTCCTTTAAAAAGTCTTATGGTAGGCTCCATCTTTAGTTTTCCCACAGTGTACCATAATTTTATTGATCCTAATAATGCAGTTTAAAAAAATCAGTTCATCTACTCTGCTACGATATATATGCAGCCGGGCGCAGTGGCACACGTCTGTAATCCCAGCACTTGGGAGGCTGAGGCAGAAGGATCGCGAGTTCAAAGCCAGCCTCAGCAATGGTGAGTCACTTAGCAACTCAGTGAGACCCTGTCTCTAATAAAATACAAAAAGGGGCTGGGGATGTGGCCCAGTGGTCGAGTGCCCCTGAGTTCAATCCCCGGTACCAATAAATAAATAAATAAATAAATAAATAATAAAGATATATATGCCTTTGGGGGAACTGTTTCAAATAACTGATTGATCCATATGTTGCCTCCTTGACTTCAGTTTCACACAATGGATAGGATTTCTTAAGAGTGTGAAAGACAAATGTACAGATAAATATATAAATAAAGCCGGGCGAGGTGGCGCACGCCTGTAATCCCAGCACTTTGGGAGGCTGAGGCAGGAGGATCGTGAGTTCAAAGCCAGCCTCAGCAATGGCGAGGCATTTTAGCAACTAGAGACAGAAACCCTGTCTCTAATAAAATACAAAAAAGGGCTGGGGATGTGGCCCAGTGGTCGAGTGCCCCTGAGTTCAATCCCTGGTACAAAAAAAAAAAAAAAAAAAAAAAAAAAAATATATATATATATATATATATATATATATATATATATATATAAATAAATTCAATTAAACTCAGAAACTTTTTTTTAAAAATTTTTTTTAGTTGTAGGTGGACACAATACCTTTATTTTATTTGTGTGGTGCTGAGGATCGAACCCAGGGCCTCACACATGCAAGACGAGTGCTCTTCCGCTGAGCCATAGCCCCAGCCCCTCAGAAACTTTTTTTTGGTAGTATTGGAGGTTGAACCAAGGGCCTTGTGCTCCCAGCAATCATTCTACCATGGAGCTATACCCCCTAGCTCTTTTTAAAATTTTTATTTTGAGACAGTGTCTTGCTGTGTTGATTAGGCAGCCTCAGATTTGCAATCTTCCCGACTCAGCTTCCTCAGTAGCGGTGATTACAGGTGTGTTTGCCACTGTGCCCAGTTAAACTCAGAAACATTCAATGAACCACATTCAGGTTATGCATTAAGGGTTTTAATTAGTGGCTGGGGCTGTAGCTCAGTGGTAGAGTGCCTGCCTTGAATGTGTGAGGCATTGGGTTTAATCCTCTGCAATACATAAAATAAAGATATTGTGTCCATCTACAACTAAAAAAAAAATAAAAATTAAAAAAAGGTTTTAATTAAAGATTGAGCATAACTAGTATAATGATCTAGTGACTATTACCATTTTCAAAATGGTAGCTGAAGTCCTCACAGTGGTGATGTCTGAATTCAAATCTGTTATCTTCTAGTCTCAAATCTAACCATCTTTTAAAAATTCTATCACAGGGCTGGGGTTGTGGCTCAGTGGTGCATGGCCCAGGTTCGTACCTCAGCATCACGTAAAGATAAAGGCATTGTATACAACCAAAAAAACAAATAAATAAATTTAAAAAAATTCTATCACAATGGCGCACACCTGCAATCCCAGTGACTGGGTGGGGCGGGGCAGGAGGATCGCGTTCAAAGCCAGCCTCAGCAACTTAGTGAGACACTGTCTCAAAATAAATATAAAGGGCTGGGGATGTGGCTCAGTGGTTAAGTGCCCCTGGGTTCATTTCAGATATCAAAAAAGAAAAAGAAAAAAAAAAAGCTATAGTTTAACAGCTGGAATGGGAAGAAAGAATTGCAGAACAGACTATTTTAGATATGCCAATTTGTATTTTATCCTGGTACAAGCCCTATTTTGCTACAGTGATCACTTAGCTCTAATCTAATAGTTATTCTAAGTGTAAGCACATGACAATTCTTAAATCATATTTTAGTATCTCCTTTAAGTTCCTTGTGTACCAACTGGAAATAAGCCTACATTTTAGAAATAAGCCTACATTCGAAATTTCTAAATTATATGTTATACCTATGGATTGAAAAATTTGGACAGTTATTGAACAAATAAAGTAACAGAAAAGATTTTGTACAATTCCTATACTCTGAGCCTAGTAATCTTTTCCATTCCTTTCTAGATTTATAGTTTTCCAGTTTAACACGAGGGGTGATTTTTGTAGTGTTTCTCAAACTATTCATTCAATTTGTATCTGAAATGAGAAGTGATTTTATTTTATTTATTTTTATGGTACTATGGATTGAACTCAGAGCCTTGTACATGCTTGGCAAATGCTTTACCAGTGAGCTACACCCCTGGGGCCCATATAGTGAATTTCAAAATATCTTCTGCTATGTGGCAACCAGCATAATAATAGACTCAGGTGGGAGTGGTCAAAGAATGCTAACAGCAGAGGGTAAGAGTTTGAGGAGTATCAGAATATTTACATAGTTTTAAATTAGCTCTCCACAAGATCCTTATTAATTACAAAGGAAAAAAATAGTGATGTTATAGTGGAGCAAGCAGCCTAGCAGATGCCACTTTATCCAAGTGTTCCAAAATTAACATCACCATTCTTAGGACAAATTGACATCAGATGCTTCCTGTTATGATGCACTGAGAACACAACATGACTCTTGTGTATTTGTACCAAAAGTGCATAACCTGAATCTAATTATGAGGAAACATCAGACAAATTAAAAATGACAGAAACTGGCCTGTAATCTTAGAAAATGGGAATGTCATGAAGTGAGTATGTGCACACACAAAACGCTGAGGAACTGTTACAGATTAATGATGACTAAAATGATGTAACAACTGAATGCATTGCTTGATCCTGGATTTTCTTTTGAATAGATGACATTAGTAGAACAACTAGTGAAATGCTGTATTTTCTTTTGAATAGATGACATTAGTAGAACAACTAGTGAAATGCAAATAAGTTTCTGGTATGGAGAATAGTATTTATATTAATTGTTAGGTTTTGATAACTGAGCTGTGGTTACGTAAGAGGGCGTCCTTGCTTTCAGGAAACATGCACTTAAGATCTGGGGGCAAAAGAGTGCCTCATGTGCAGTTTACTCCATGCGGCTCAGGAAAGGATGTCTATACATTCACATACACTGTGAGAGAAGGACACAATGCAAGTGTTGAGATGTGCATATTTGGGGAATGTGAGTGAAGGTACATGAAAATTCTGGGCTCCATTTTTGAAACTTCTCTGTAAATCTGAAATTATGTTAAAACAAAGTTAGAAAAAAACCTTTATTTTTATCATAAAAGTAAATAACATATTCATTAAAGGAATTTCAAGTATAAAAAAATTACAAAGGAAATGATGATTGGGCTCCATCCCATAAACCTGAGGGAACCAGAGTTTACATTTTGATATACTCTTTTTCCAGTCTCTTGTCTTCTGGAAGTTGTTTCTTGCCCCCTGATTGCACTTAAATTTTAAAATGCTCCATAATTTGTCTTAGTTAATATTTATAATATTCCAACTGTGAAAGCCAGAATGATTTTCACTTCATAGAAAAGGAAACAGATTAAAAAGATTAAACCTGAGTTTACTTTTAAAAGATTATCAGGAAAAATACCCACTAAATAACTGGCTGACCATGATTTACAAATTGCAATCTAGTTTCCTGTAAAATGAGGAGCTTGGAGTAGATGATTTTTAGGTTTCCTTTGACACTGAAATGCTACAATTCTAACATGACCTATTATCACAATACAGATCTGTAGTGCCTAGCATATATATATATAGCATTAGATAAGTACTGTTTTTTTAATATTTATTTTTTTAGTTGTAGTTAGACACAATACCTTTATTTTATTTATTTTTATGTGGTGCTGAGGGTCAAACCCAGGGCCTTGCATGTGCTCTACCACTGAGCCACAACCCCAGCCCCTAGATAAGTACTTTTTAAACAATAAAAATGCATTACAAATTATAAAATGGAAAGATATGTTACAGACGAAGGTTTAATATTATATATGAGTAGTTTTTAAAGTATAATTTGTAACTAAAATTGTTACTAATGATTTTTGAATAGAAAACGGCATAAAACCAATTGCTCATTATTCTAAAATAGAGATTACAGTTAAGATAACAGCCAACAAATGTCACCTTTTTGTGGGTCTCTAAGATATTTACTGTGAAGTTTATTTCTATATTACTCTTGCTTCAAGTATAATTCACTTTATTCTCATCAATAACCAATTTAACTGACTGTTTACAGACAGATGGAGAGACAAATGATGAATTAGTACTCCCCAGGTTTGTGGCATGGACATAAAAAGTGAATTTATTTTTCAAATACCTTTTATAGCCATAGCCTTGCAAGTAGAAGACATCTTATCTGGTTTACTATTGATCCAAATGACAAGGCTGAGCATCAGATTAAGGATATGTCAGAAACCTGAAAGAAGGCTACCAACAGATGCAGCAGGATGGTAGCTTCTTTCAAAATGATCTATTAAGGCTACTGTGTTTACAAAGGCAGTTGAGAAAACACAGTGCAATATACTGGGTTGTATCAAGTAACCAGCAGTGTGGCCATGAGAACATTTGATACTAATGTGATCCTCCATACAATCATGATACATGCTTATTTCTAGCAATAAAAACTATGCACAGACTTTTGAAGATAAACAAAAGATGCAGTGCTTTTTCTTTACCCACATCCCTTTCCTATTGTCACAGTTTCTTTCTCAAAAAATGATAATTTGCCTAAGAGGTCTGCTGTAAGACAATGGGAGACACCATCTAATTTCAGTTGGTTGTCAACAGGGAAGGCCGAACACAGTTCAAGAATTCCGTTCCAAGATATCTTCTTTGGTGATACTGAAATATGACCAAAAACTATCGTGCCAAACAGAGTCCTTAAAATTCTGAGGTGTTCCTTATATATAGCATAATATTTTATGGAAAAGCAAATGTTCTCTTAGGGATAAAATACCAAGTGTATTAAAATATAAAAAGTATCAAACCAAACAACCCTGTTCAGAGGTGTAGAAATCTAGGTTTTTTTTTTTTTTTAATCACCTTGGGATTAGCACTTCTTTATAGAAGATCCATTACTTTCTAGACTAGAATGAACTGAAGAATTTTGTAAGAATCATCGGAATAGAAAAAGCTAAAGAAAATTCCCCTTTCAGATGCCGTTAGACAGACTTGAGATGGTTTTTTAAAACCCAAAGTGCTTTAAACAATATCAAGAGACCAATATTTGACACTCTTCAAAGAGAGAACTGTGGTCTAAAACAATTTAAAACATCTGTAAACTATTCAACTTTTAGTTTATCTTTTTAGCTAGCATATGACGCTTTTTACAGCAACAATAACAATGTTATTTTTATTTATCATCAGCTTGAGTAATGATGAACTTAAGTGTAACTTCATCATCATTATTAAATACTATAGGTATTACTGTGTCAGGGCCTCTGGATTTTGGTCCTGACTCTAACCAGTTATCTAAACATGAACATATCATTCATTTTACCAAATAAGTATTGAGCACCTTCTTTGTGTTAAGGCACTGTTTACAGAATGGACAAGAATGATACATTTCTGGGCCCTCAGGGTCAGGCACACCTGTAACTCCAGCGACTGGGGAGGCTGAGGCAGGAGGATTGCAAGTTTGAGGCCAGTCTCAGAAATTTTGCAAGGCCCTAAGCAACTTAGTGAGAACCTGTTTCCAAATAAAAAAATTTTTAAAGGGCTGGGGAGATGGCTCAGTGGTAATGCATCTCTAGGTTCAATCTTCAGTACCAAAACAAAGAAACAAAAAATTTCTGGGCCTCAGTTTCTTCCAAGGTAAAATGAGGGATTTCAATTAAATTATAAATATTAGAATTTACTGAAGTGTTTTACTGATCACTAATTCCTTAAATACTACTTATTCTGAAAAAAATAACTGGGATCAAAGGATTATTAGAAATTCTGGATTAATTAAAAAAACAAAAACCCACCAACAAGTTTCTTTAATACATGATTTCTCAAAGCCTCTAAGATGCTCAGATGTACTGTGAATTTACAAGAAGGAATATGCAGTATTCTCCCAACTTACTGACCATGAGCCCATTTTTCACAAATTTCATGGGACCATCACTTTAAGGAAGAAGCTTTGGGAAATGCAGCACTAGATGATGATAAAGTTCCTTTTTTTTAAAACAAAATTATTTATTTGCTTTAGTTGTACACAGTGCATTTATTTTTATGTGGTGTTGAGGATCGAACCCGGGCCAAGCACGTGCTAGGCGAGTGTTCTACCACTGAGCCACAACCCTAGCCCCTCAAGTTCCTTTTAAGTTTAATTTCTCTTTTTTAAATAAGAAAATAGAGTTATTGACTACTGAGCCTCATTTTGCTTGGATAAAATAAACTCAAGAAAATAAGCTTGAGGAAAAACAAACTTTCACAAAGTCAAGGAAAAAGTTACTTAAGACTACAGTTACTAACAAGAAGTCAAGCTACTGAGTAATAAATAATATTAAATTCATTAAAACTGAATGCCTGGGGCTGGGGTTGTGGCTCAGCGGTAGAGCACTTGCCTAGCACGTGCGCGGCCCAGGTTCGATCCTCAGCACCACGTACAAATAAGCGTGTTGTGTACAACTAAAGCAAATAAATAAATATTAAAAAAAAAAAACTGAATGCCAGAAAATATAGCAAGAAGGCGAAAATTACACGGGTGTACTCAAAGCTCGTAAAGCCTCCTTTCAACCTACTTAATTAGAAGACTAGAATGTGTTTTACAAATGGCTCACCAAATGCTATTGATGCTAAATATCAAATGTATATTGGACTTTATGCTTTGTATCATAGGAAATATAATTTGCTTATCACTGTGTGAATTGTCTTAGATTCATCTTCTACAAGCCCATCCCATTACTTTCATGCCCACCACTAACTCAAATTCCCTATCACATCCTTAACTCTCCTCTGCCAATTGATAAGAGATATTGCCCTGGTTAGAACCAGCTGGCAGTAAACAGGGCTGTAAAGCTCAGGGCTTCCACATGCAGTCAGGCACGTCTGGGGAGGATTTCTGGTAGCTCACAATAAATCTGTTTAGTCCAAGGAGACTAAATTTATGAATGAGTCTGCTTAGTAATAGAGCCAAGTTCAAGAATGACTCCACTGACCTAATGGTGTAATATTCAATGGAAAGAACAAAATTTTGGAAGTGCAGCAACTTTAATTCTGAAACACTCCAAAACAAGTAAGCAGTGTCTATGAATGCTACCGTGTGACACTAGAAGGTTTACGATATAGGCAAGTAATATGTGGAAGAAAGGAGAGGGGGAGAGAAAGAAAGAAAAGAAGTGGAAAAGGAGAAGAGAAATGAAAAAATTAAAATAGGAAGAAAAGAAATTTGCATGACAGAAAACTCCAAGCTAATTTTCTACTCTGTAATCAACTTCCTCAATGTCTTTAAAAATGCCCTGGACACTTCTGCTTTTCAAACTTTACTCACTCTATTCCCTCTGCCTGAAATCTTATTCCCCATTCCCATTTCTTGTCTAAATTTAACCAATTCTTTAAGGTCCATTTGGAATTTTAATTCATCCACATACTAAGCAGGTTTAGTTCAAGAAAAAGAAATTATTTAGGTATTTTAAGCAGGAAAGATTTTATTTTATTTTTTGATTGTTAACTGTGATTTATTCTTTTAGAGGGTAGGGCAGGTTACCTGGTGAAATCAGGTAACATTTGAGACATTTCAGGTAGCATTTCTTTGGAAATTTGCATTTTCTTGTGCTTAATTTTTTCTTTTTTCCATTTTTTATTGGTGTATTATAGTTGTATGTAATGGTGGGATTTGTTGTTACATATTCATATATGCACACAATATAACAATGTAATTTGGCCAATATCATTCCCTAGCATTTCCCCTTTTCCCTCCTTCCTCCCTTCCCTTGGGGCCTTATTCTACTAATAATCTCCTTTCCATTTTCATGAGACCTGCCTCTCCCACCCTTTCTTTTTCTTCTTTAGCTTCCACATACAAGAGAAAACATGTGACCCTTGACTTTGAGTTTGGCTTATTTCACTTAACATAATGGTCTCAAGTTCCATCCTTTTTCCTGCAAATGATATAATTTCATTTTTTATTATGGCTGATTGCAACTCCATTGTGTGTATATACCACATTTTCTTTATCCATTCATCTGTTGATGGACACCTAGGCTTGTTCCACAGTTTGGCTACTGTGAATTGTGCTTCTATAAGCATGGGTATGAACATGTTGCTATAGTATGCTGATTCTTTCTTTAGGATAAATACTGAGGAGTGGTATAATCAGGTCATATGGCGATTCTGTTCCTAGTTTTTTGAGGAACTTTCATACTGATTTCCATAGTGGTTGAACTAATTTACAATCCTGCCAACAATGTAAAAGTGTTCCTTTTTCTCCACAAGGAAGGATTTTTTTAGTAGAGTATAAACATTTTTTATTGATTTCTATTCACTATGTTCATTATTCAAAAAATCATGAGCAGCACTACAACCAAACTACACAATAATTGATGTCTTCTATGAAAGTCAAATGTTTTCAAAGTCAGTATAATCACAACACACCTTTTTTGGACTCAAGTGTTCACTTAAAATTTGCTCATAACTGGTTTACAGAAATGGAAGTTTGCACATTACAATAAGATTTTATTGATTTATCAGTCACAGAATATACTAAGCATATTCAGTAAACTGGAAGAGCTAGCCTTACAGCTAGTATCATGTAACAGCAAATGGTAGAACACTTCAGAGCCAAACCAGAAAGGGGGGTAAGAAAGCCAAATGGAGTAAACTGAATAGGAAAGACTAATATTTAGCAAGTACAAGGAAGGGTTTTAATACAGGCATTATGTGCTTATAAAGTAAGTAGAAGGATGCTAGGTAGGCTTCAAAGAATGTCTCCATGACTAATGTAAAACCATCTTTGTAACTATGGTATTAAGTTCAATGCACATCTGTAGCTGCATCAGGAAGTAAAAAATAAAAGCGGTTATAGTAACTGCTTCTCAATACTGAGGAGGAGGAATACTAGAAACTAGAATGTTCCTTGATGATTGCTCTCTTCTCTGAACCTGAGAAGCACTTGCCACCTAACTTGCTTGTAAAGGACACTAAGCACATTAACACTGGCATGCAAGATTATACCCTCTTCACAGATACACTCATTACCCTTGTACATAAGGCCCTCACAGCTAGAACAGTTTCTCTTCTGATCAGACCTAACTCAATTCTTTTGGATAGTAGTTCAAAGTATGCACATGTTGCTAATTATAAACAGTTAATACCTTTGCAGACTATGCCTTTGCAGTATTTTTCCAATACTTCCCAAGGTAATTCTGGTTTTATCCTTGTACCTTGTGAGATCAAAGATTTAAAAACTATTGTGGAAATACATACCTATAATTAGCAAGTGGTTGAGATTTCTTTGACCTTTGCAGATGGAAAGGAGAAGGATAACAGGGGCTAGTGAATAGATGAACACATTTCCAATATCTCTGAAGTCACTCTCAAAGCTTGACTTAAGGTAAGTTTGCTTTGTTTTTGTACTTATTTGGAGGCAATTCTCCATAATGTTTAGTAATCTGGACTGTCTTTTCAATGTCTGGTTAGCAAGTGGATTTGGAAGCTGGAGATAGTACATTTCTTTGGGTTAGAGGACAGATTTGTTTGCTGACCAGAATAATAAAGATAATGTTTCATGTGGGGGGCAAAGTTGTCACAGGTTTGCTCCTAGCCCTGATTAACTACAACACAGGTGTGATGCCTGTGCAGTATCTATCTGGACATGCCTCCATGTTGCCCTTATGGGACGTAGGGATGAGGAGATGCAATACAAACATGAAGTTCATGTATTAATCTACCTAACTCAATTTGGACTTGGGGCTGCATCAGCTTGACTGCTTAACAGTATTATCTTTTGGGAAAGTGCTCCCCAACTCTTTGATAAAAGAGTAGATGACTAAATAAAATATGATTGCAATGTGAAAAATGACTTAAAGAGGAGAAAGATTGGAATCAGAAAGACTGACAGTCTATTTAAGTTGATTAGACAATAGATATGGTAGACTGGATTAGTTCATGGGGGGGGAGATAGCCAAAGAGGAGAGGAACCCCAGATATGCACGAACTTGACTAAAATACTTGGCTGATCCCTGTATTAAAAATGCATGGGGTGGAGGCTGAGGAGGTGGCTCAGTGGCAGAGCACTCGCCTAGCACGTGCAAGGCTCTGGGTTCAATCCTCAGCACCACATAAAAATAAATAAAATAAATATATTGTGTCCAACTACAACTAAAAAATAAATATTAAAAAAAATGCATGGGGGCAGGGTTTGGGGATTTAGCTCAGTGGCAAAGTGCTTGCCTAGCATGTACAAGGCCCTGAGTTGGGTCCTTGGCTCTGGGGAAAAAAACAGCAACAAACAGCCGGCATGGTGGCACATCCCTGTAATCCCAGCAGCTCAGGAGGCTGAGGCAGGACCGCGAGTTCAAAGCCAGCCTCAGCAAAAAGCAAGGCATAAGCAACTCAGTGAGACCCTGTCTCTAAATAAAATACAAAAAAGGGCTGGGGATGTGGCTCAGTGGTCAAGTGTCCCTGAGTTTAATACCGGGTACCAAAACAAACAAAAAGAAAGAAAGAAAAGATGATGTATGGGGGGATACTCTAAGAAGTCTTCAGAAACAAACAAAAAGCTGATAAGGCTGATCAGAGATTTCAGTTAGGGCCAAATGTTCTCTCTGATATGCAGATGCTGATTCACAATAGGCAGGTGGGGTGAGGGGAGAAGAAATGGAGGTACACCAGATTGGACGTGGGGAGTGGGGGAAAGGTAGGGGTGAGAATGGGAAAGACAGTAGAATGAATCAGATATAACTTTCCTATGTTCATATATGAAAACATGACTGGCGTAATTCCACATCACGTACAACCACAAAAATGGGAAGTTAAACTCCATTTATGTATGATATATCAAGATACATTCTACTGTCATATATAACTAAAAAGAACAAATAAAAAAGAAAAAAAAAAGAATTTAGAGTTCTACCTAGTATTTATAGGGTTTGGTACACATCTCAGGCTTTCCATTGGAATCTCAGAAGAACCATGCCTTAAAAGGATAGGATATGGGAAGATGGCCGACAGGAGGGAGGTGCTCTCTGGACACAGGTGCTAAAAGACGTGGAGTGGGAAGTTTGAACGCGTTACTAGCAATTCCATTACAACTGAAAGGGAGCCGAGACATTTGTGCACCTCTGGACAGCGAAATACAACATTCTCCGGACCACGATGAGCAGGGGCAGAGTCACAGCGGTCCACAGGCCGAAGCAGTGCTGTCTGCGTTGCAGGCAGGCGCAGCTGCCCAATACCATCTCGGCAAGGAGACATCCACCCAGCGGCTTTGAAACCGATCAGTGAGGAGAGATAGAAAGAGGCCTAGAGGCGTGGGCGGTGTCCACGTAGAGCTCTTTTGCACAGCTTGACAAGCCGATCCCGCACGCTCTGGACTGACACAAGGGTCTGCGGAGCTGCTGTTGAATGGGAGGAGAACACCGCCATCTTTGAGAAGTACAGTGGCTGACCCAGACAAAGGGGAAAAGACAGAAGGGAAGAACACCTGCAGACATCCAGGGAGGCGCCAGCGCTCTGAAGGCAGCGCACACCTGGGTAAGGCTTGGGTAACCAGCAGGGGAGGGCGTGTCTGAGGCCACTGCAGTGGCCACAAGAAGCTACAACTGTGGGTGGGCGTGGGGAAAGGGTGCCTTCTGGAGGGTCCCCTTCCCGGTGCCATTCATCTGCTGACACACAACCCCCTGAGCCACTCTTCCACTGAGCCATTCTGCCGCTGGCCTAGGGTGCAACCTTGACTCCACTGACAGGGCTGCAGACTGTCTGGACGTGGTCCGATGCAGTTGGCTTAAACTGGAAAGGAAAAAAGAGGGGGGCTTCCCAGGGCCCGTTTTGTTTGAGACTTGGGGTTCGACTTTTTTTTTTTTGGTTGGTTTGCTTGTTTTATTGGTTATCGGGTTTTTTTTTTCTGTTTGTTTGTTTGTTGGTTTTTCTTTTTCTTTTTTTGGCTTTGTTTTGTTTTGCTTTCTTTTGCATTGATTGTCAGTGTGTTTGTTTGTTTGCTTCTGCTCCTTTTTTCTTTCCCTCTTTTCTTCCTTCTCACTTTTGCATCTTTTCTTCCTCCTTCATCTTTCATATTTACACCCTGTCAGTGCATACTAAACACAGGCAAAAACAAGTTATACGCAGAACTTGGGATTTCTAGAACCAGCGCAATTGAACTGGATAGCAAAGCGGTGTTATATATAGTTTACTCTCTATTTTCTTGATTCTCTCTCCTCTCTCTTACACCAATTTCTACTCTTTTATCATTTTTTTTTCTTTTCCATCTTACTTTATATATAAATTGGTCTTTCCACCTAATTGTCTACTCCATTCTCTTTCTTCTCTTGTCTACTGATACTAAACCACTTCCACTAAACCACTTCAATAGAACTACCTTTTCATACTTTCCATGAAAGAACAATTCAAGACACTTCCTTCTTCCTAAACATAACACCTCTGTATCCAATACTTGAAGCTATAAAACCCCACCAGAAGCATACAGAGTAAATTGGAAATAATATCTGGGTTAACCAAATTTGTACATTGTGATCAGACTTGGATTTTTGGAATAGAAAGTGATAGGTTTTAAAGTGTAAAGGAATTATAAGGGGATCTGATAGCATTGTACTACAGGAACAACATAAGGCTTTAAGGTAAAATCGAAATAGTCAAGGTCGCACAGTGCAGGAAGAAAAGACACACAAGCAACATGAAAAAACAAGGGAAGAAAGTGACACAAACAAATCAAGATACCTCATCAGTAGATTCCATGGCAAACACAGTTGGTCAAATGCCAGAGATGGAATTTAGAAATTACATATTCAAAATGTTTAGGGAACTTAAAAATGAACTCAAAAATGAGATGAGGGAGCAAGTACAGGAGGCAAAAGATCATTTTGACAAAGAACTCCAAAAACAAATACAGGAAGTAAAAGATTACTTCAATAGGGAAATAGAGACTCTAAAGAGAAACCAAACAGAAATTCCAGAAACGAAAGAAGCAATAAACCAAAATAAAAGTTCAATTGAAAGCATCTCCAACAGAGTAGACCACTTGGAAGAAAGAACCTCAGACAATGAAGACAAAATATATGTCCTAGAGAAGAATTTAGACTATACAGCAAAACTCCTTGGAAATCAAGAACATAACATCCAAGAATTATGGGACAGCATAAAAAGACCAAACTTAAGAGTGATTGGCGTAGAGGAAGGGGCAGAGTTTCAAGCCAAAGGAATGAGTGATTTATTTAACGAAATAATTAGAGAAAATTTTCCAAACTTGAGGAATGAATGGGAAAACCAAGTTCAAGAGGCATACCGAACACCAAACAAACAAAATCTCAACAGATCCACACCAAGACACATTATAATGAAAATGCCTAATATACTGAGCAAGGAGAGAATACTAAAAGCCACAAGAGAAAGGAAGCAGATTACATATAGGGGGAAACCAATCAGACTATGTTCAGATTTTTCAACCCAGACCTTAAAAGCAAGAAGATCCTGGAATAGCATATTTCAAGCTCTGAAAGAAAAGGGATGTCAACCAAAAATCTTATATCCAGCAAAACTGAGCTTTAGATTCGAAGATGAAATAAAAACCTTCCACGACAAGCAAAAGCTAAAAGATTTCACAACTCAAAAGCCAGCACTTCTGAACATCCTGGGCAACATTTTTCATGAAGAAGAAGAGAAAGATATCAATGAGAATCAACAAAGGGAGATATTAAACTAAGGGAAATACCAACCAGAAGAGAAACCAAATCAAGCTAAAGACCATAATTCAAATAAAAATGAATGAGAATAAAAATCACATCTCAATAATAATCCTGAATGTTAATGGCCTAAACTCACCAATCAAAAGACACAGATTGTCAGAATGGATTAAAAGAAATGACCCAACAATTTGCTGTCTCCAAGAAACACACCTCATAGAAAAAGACTGAAAGTGAAAGGCTGGGAAAAGTCTGATCACTCACATGGCCGGTGGAAACAAGCAGGGGTTTCCATTCTCATATCAAATAAGGTAGAATTCAAACCAAAACTAATCAAGAGGGACAAAGATGGATATTTCTTACTACTCAAGGGAACCATTCATCAACAGGATATAAACAATCATAAATCTATATGCCCCAAATAATGGAGCACCTACATTCATCAAACAAACTCTTCTCAAGTTCAAGAGTAAAATAGACCACAACACAGTTATTCTAGGGGACTTCAACACACCTCTCTCACCAATGGATAGATCATCCAAACAAAAGCTAAACAAAGAAACTTTAAGCCTCCTTAAAACAATTAACAACTTAGACCTAATGGACATATATAGAATATTTCATCCCTCAGTAAACAAATACACTTTTTTTCTTAGCAGCACATGGCTCCTTCTCCAAAATAGACCATATATTAGGTCATAAGGAAACTCTCAGCAAATATAAAAAAATAGAGATACTACCCTTCATTCTATCAGACCATAAAGGGATGAAATTGGAAATCAACGACAAAACAAGGATTGAGAAAAACTACTCCAACAACTGGAAGCTAAACAACATGCTACTGAATGAACAAGGGGTTGAAGAAGACATCAAAGAGGAGATTAAAAAATTCCTAGAGGTAAATGAGAACACAGATACAACGTATAGAAATCTCTGGGACACTATGAAGGCAGTAGTAAGAGGAAAATTCATTGCACTGAGTTCATTCCTTAAGAGGAAAAAAAAAAAACCAACAAATAAATGACTTAACATCACACCTCAAAGCACTAGAAAAAGAAGAACAGACCAACACCAAGAGCAGTAGAAAACAGAAAATAATTAAAATCAGAGCAGAAATTAATGAAATTGAGACTAAGGAAACCATTCAAACAATTGACAAAACTAAAAGTTGGTTCTTTGAAAAAATAAACAAAATTGACAGACCCTTAGCAATGCTAACAAAAAGAAGAAGAGAAAAAACTCAAATTACTAACATTCGTGATGAAAAAGGCAATATCACAACAAACACCTCAGATATACAGAAGATAATTAGAAATTACTTTGAAAACTTATATTCTAATAAAACAGAAAATATTGAAAACATTAACAGATTTCTTGAGTAGTATGATTTGCCTAAACTGGAAATGGAGGCTATACACAACTTAAACAGACCGATTACAAGCGAAGAAATAGAAGATGCCATCAAAAAGCTACCAACAAGGAAAAGTCCAGGACCTGATGAGTTTACAGCTGAGTTCTATAAGACTTTCAAAGAAGAACTAATACCAATGCTCTTCAAACTATTTCAAGAAATAGAAAAAGAGGGAGTTCTTCCAGGCTCTTTCTATGAGGCCAATATCACATTAATTCCAAAGCCAGGCAAAGACACATCCAAAAAAGAAAACTGCAGGCCCATATCTTTAATGAACATAGATGCAAAAATCCTCAACAAAATCCTGGCAAATCGGATACAAAAACATATCAAAAAGATAGTGCACCACGATCAAGTGGGGTTTATTCCAGGGATGCAAGGCTGGTTCAACATTTGGAAATCAATAAACATAATACATCACATCAATAGACTTAAAGACAAAAATCATATGATCATCTCAATAGATGCAGAAAAAAGCATTTGACAAAATTCAACACCCCTTTATGTTCAAAACACTGGAAAAAACTAGGAATATTAGGAACATATCTCAACATTATAAAAGCTATTTATGCAAGGCCCCGAGCTAACATTATCTTAAATGGAGAAAAATTGAAAGCATTCCCTCTAAAAACTGGAACAAGACAGGGATGCCCCCTTTCACCACTGCTATTTAACATAGTACTGGAAACTCTGGCCAGAGCAATTAGACAGATGAAAGAAATTAAAGGGATCCAGATAGGAAAAGAAGAGCTCAAATTAGCACTATTTGCTGATGACATGATAATCTACCTAGAAGACCCAAAAAACTCTACCAGAAAACTTTTACAACTAGTAAATGAATTTGGCAAAGTTGCAGGATACAAAATCAATACACATAAGTCAAAGGCATTTTTGTACATCAGTGAAAAAGCCTCTGAAAGGGAAATGATGAAAACTACCCCATTTACAATAGCATCTAAAAAAATAAAATACCTGGGAATCAACCTAACGAAAGAGGTGAAAGACCTCTATAACAAAAATTATAGAACACTAAAGAAAGAAATTATAGATGAACTCAGAAGATGGAAAAACCTACCTTGCTCTTGGATAGGTAGAATTAATATTGTCAAAATGTCCATACTACCAAAAGCATTATACAGATTTAATGCAATTCCAATCAAAATCCCAATGTCATTCTTCAAAGAAATAGAAATAGCAGTCATGAAATTCATCTGGAAAAATAAAAGACCCAGAATAGCCAAAGCAATCCTGAGCAAGAAAAGTGAAGCAGGGGGCATCACCATACTGGAACTTAAATTATACTGTAGAGCAATAGTAACAAAAACAGCATGGTATTGGCACCAAAAGAGACTGGTGGACCAATGGTACAGAATTGAGGACACAGAGACTAATACATATAATTTCAGCTATCTTATATTAGACAAAGGCGCCAAAAATGTACAGTGGAGAAAGGATAGCCTCTTCAACAAATGGTGCTGGGAAAACTGGAAATCCATATGCAACAAATTGAAATTAAACCCTTATCTCTCACCATGCACAAAACTCAATTCAAAGTGGATCAAGGACCTAGGAATTAGACCAGAGACAATACGCCTAATAGAAGAAAAAGTAAGCTCCAATTTCCAACATGTCGGATTAGGCCCCAAGTTCCTTAATAAGAATCCTGTTGCGCAAGAACTACTACCAAGAATTAATGAATGGGATAGATTTAAACTAAAAAGCTTCTTCTCAGCAAAAGAAACAATCAGTGAGGTGAATAGAGAGCCAACTAATTGGGAACAAACATTTAATACATGCACATCAGACAGAGCACTAATTTCTAGAATATATAAAGAACTTAAAAAACTTTACACCAAAAAAACAAATAACCCAATCAATAAATGGGCTAAGGAATTGAGAAGACACCTCTCAGAAGAAGATACACAATTAATCAACAAATACATGAAAAAATGTTCAACATCGCTGGCAATCAGAGAAATGCAAATCAAAACTACTCTAAGATTTCACTTCACTCCAGTCAGAATGGCAGCTATCAAGAACACAAGCAACAATAAATGTTGGAGAGGATGTGGGGAATAAGGCACACTCATACATTGCTGGTGTGACTGCAACATGGTGCAACCTTTATGGAAAGCAGTATGGAGATTGCTTGGAAAACTGGGAATGGAACCACCCTATGACCCAGCCATCCCACTCTTGAGTCTATTCCCAAAGGACTTAAAAACAGCATATTACAGTGACACAGCTATCTCAATGTTTGTAGCTGCACAATTCACAATAGCTAGGTTGTGGAACCAACCTAGATGTCCTTCAGTAAATGAGTGGATTAAGAAAATGTGGTATATATGCACAATGGAATTTTACTCAGCAATAAAAGAAAATAAATTAATGGCATTTGCAGGTAAATGGATGAAGTTGGAAGACATAATGCTATGTGAAGTTAGTCAGTCTCAAAAATCCAAGTACCAAATGTTTTCTCTGATATAAGCAGGCTAGTTCATAGTATTGTTGGATGGTGGGGGGTACATAGGAGGACTAGAGGAACACTAGAATGATCAAAGGGAAGGGAGGGGAAGGGAGGAAGTAAGGGGGAGGGAGGGGGAGAAAAGGAAAAAAATAGAAATAAGAAAAGGTGGTTGAATGACATGGATATCATTTTCCTAAATGCATGATTGAAGACCTGAATTGTACGAATATACTTTGTATACAAACAGTTGTATGTAAAAAGATGCTAAATACATGCACTATGAGTTGTACATATTAAAAATTATATTAAAAAAAGGATAGGATATGTACCAGAACTATGGACTAGGTCTAAGAAATCCAACTAAAGACAGGGAAAAACTGAAGGACTGAACAAGTTCAATGTGATTTGCTAGTTTTAACTGTCTAACAACAACAACAACAAAATACTTTTTATAGGAAAGTAACAGATTCAAGTCCCTACAAAGTATAATCCAAAATTCTGAGTATACAATCAAAATTCGTACACATAATATGAAACAGAAAATCAAGATTCAATGTTAAGAGAGAAAACAATTAATACAAATAGATATCAAGACAACCTGGATGGTAGAAATAGTACAGGAAGACTTTGTAGCAGTTTTATAAATATATTTAAGGATGGAACAGAAAGATGGTCATAATTATGAAATGAATGAGAGAATCTCAGCATAGAAAATGAAACTTTAAAAAGAATTAGTGGGAAATTCTAGAACAGAAAAATACAATATCTGAAATGCATTTAATAATAGACAAAGTAGCAAAATTAAGGGTCAATGAATTTCCATATACATTAACAGAAGTTACACAAGTTGAAAAAAAGGAAATGATTTAAAAAAAAAATCAATAGAACTTCAATGACCTAGTAGGCAAATACAGAGAAATATGACATATATGTAATTGGTGTCCCAGAAGAAGAGAGAACAAAACAAAGCATTTGATAAATAAGACTGAAATTGGGTACAAATAACCACTTTTAGATACAGAAATCTCAGTGAATCCCAGCATAGTTAATATAAAGAAATATATAGTATCTTTAGGCACATGATAGACAAACTGCCCAAAACAGCTAAAAGTACTGAAAGAAGCCAAAAAGGAATCACCACCATTACACAGAAACAACAGGAATGATGCTCTACTTCTCATCAGTGTGCTCTTTTTGCTTCTAGGATGCAGATGTCAGGGGTCCACAGGAGCCCCCAGTGAATCTCATGCTGGAGCAAGTTTCACCACTACCCTGGTGGGCGGTTCTCTGCTCATCAGTCCCAGCTATGGCCCTCTGCATCCCAATGAACTCCTCCACTATCCAGGGTCACATCCATATTCACTGTGACAAAGTCTGATCTCAGCTTTTTGGGGAAGAAGATTTCTCTTCCAAGCTTGTTCTTCACTTTGGATATTCTTCCTAAGCCTCAGAAGTAGTAGCTTCCTTCTTCAATTGCTATTCTGTATTCTTTAGATCAACAACATCTAAAAACTGACAGTTACCTTCATATTTAGTGGTGAAATATTAAATGCTTCCTTCTTTTTTTAAAATATTTTCACATTTTTATTTTAATTTTACCATTCTTTCTGTTATTTGTCTACTTTCTTGCTTATGTAAAAAAATATATATATATACATACATACATACATATATTCATTGTTATATATGTACATACATATATTCTGAGTTGTTGTATATATATTCACAGCAGAATGCATTACAGCTAGCTCCATGATATACACTTATGAAGGTAGAGCACATTTTTAGGCAGAGCGGTTACATTTCTCTGGTTGTATACAAAGTACAGAAGAAGGAAGAAAGAAGAGAGAAGAAAGAAGCTTAATCTTTCTCTACAAGCCTATTCATGTCTTCATCTTTCATGCACGTAGGGTAAAAGATATCCATCTCCTCCGATTCTACCCGTGGCTGGCTTTTTTTTTTTTTTTTTTTTTTTTAACCTTTTTGCCCCCTCCATTCCCCTCCCTTCCAATTGGCCTTTCTAGTGTTACTCTAATCCTCCTATTTAAATGTTTCCTTCTTAAGATCAGAAATCAAGGCCAGGATATCCATTCTAACCATTTCTCTTTGAAATTGTAATAGAAGTTTTAGTTAGTGAAATAAGCTAGAAAAGAAGGAAGGAAGAAAGGAGGGAGGGAGGGTATAAAGATTAGAAAATAAACTCATTTTTTTTTTTGCACATGACATGATTATTTACACAGAAGCCTAAGAAATCTAAAAAGCAACTTATTAAACTAATAAGGAAATTTAGGAAGTTTATAGGAGACAAGGCCAATGTCCCTGCCTCCTCCATCAAAAACATCAAAGCACATAAAAGATCCTTAACATCACTTAGTCATTAGAGAAATGCATTTCAAAATCACTACACGACTAAATGGTTTCATTTATAATGACTACACAGAATGTCCTAACATAAAGTTGAGCATATGGAAGAACTAAAACTTTCATTCACTGTTGACGGGAAAGTAAGATATACAACCATTTTGGAAAATTGTTAAACATACACCTGCTATATAATCTAGACATTCCATTTCTAAATATTTACCCAAGAGAAATCAAAGCATATACTACACAAATTTTCATTTGTAATAGCCCCAAAATGAAGACAACCCAAATGTTTACCAGTAGGCAAATGGATAAATTATTTGTGGTATGTCCATACAGTGGAATACTACTCAGCAATGACAATGAATAAATTATTGATAATGTAATAATGACATTAATTGCAAAATAATTATACAGAGTAAAAGAAACAAGACCAAAAAAGAATACAATCTATGTGATTTTATTTCAATAACATTTTATAAAATACAAGCCAATCTGTATTGACAGAAAGCAGATCAGTGTTTGCCTGGGGAGGGAAAGCAGGGGCAGAGTAGTGGGAGGGAAAGATAAAAATGGTTATGAGGATACTTTTGGAGATAATGGCTATTCTCATTATTTGCTTTCAGTGATGGTTTAATTAGTATGTAAATGTGTTTAAGCTTGTCAAATCATATGCCTAGATGAATGCAATTTATTGTATATACAACTCAAGAAACTATTGAAAATAATACAAAGAATAGTAGAGACGTTGCATAACATTCTGAAACCAATGAATTTTTATCTTGAAAATGATTAAAGTGGTAAATTTTAATGTTATGTAAATTTTGGCATAATTAAAAAAAGAATTATTACTGTGGAGAGTTTAAAAATACATTGCTATCATAGGTAATTGAATCTGGAATATGACTTTAAAACTGTGTTTAATGCTTTCTATGGTAAGATTAAAAATGATGTGGGAAAAATAGGCAAAGGATTTCAACAGACAGCATTACAAAAGAAAATATACAAAAGAAAATATACAAATGATTTTTAGGACATGAAAAGCATTCAACTTCCATAGTCATTAGGAAAATGCAAATTAAAACAAAAATGAGATAAACATGAGAAATTCAAAAGACTGACAAAACCAAATATTGCTGAAAATATATAGCATCTGGAACTATTATATATTTTAGTGGGAGTAGAAAATGGTAGTAATAGCTTGGAGAACTATTACAAAGTATCTACTAAAGTTACACATATGCCTACTCTTTAAAGAGCAGTTACACTTATATGTACTTAAGAGAGAGGAACACATATGTCCATAAAAAGACTTGAACAAGAATGGTAATTTTTTAAATTTATTCATAAAAAAGATTCACTCATACTACCCAAACTCTAACCAATCTAAATGTCCATCAACGTGTGGATGTATAAACAAATTATGGTAAGGTATGTTCATACAATGGAATACTATTTAGCAACAGAGAAGGAAAGAACTATTGATATTGCAAAAATATAAATGAATTTTAAAAAATACTGTTAAGCAAAGAAACTAAAGACAGAATTGAACACTGCATACTTCTAATCATAGAAAGTCAAGAACAGGCAAAACTAATCTCATTTTAGAAATCAGAATGGTGGTTACCATGGAGGTGGGGACTGGTCTGCAAGAGGCAAAAAGAAATTTTCTGGTATTGCTGAGATGTTTTTATGTCTTGATTATGGTGGTGGTGACATGATATGTACATTTATTAATACATATTTAATATGTACACTTTTCTGTACATTACAATTTATAAAAGTTTAACTCAAACTAAATATAAATATTTACTGTGACTAATATAAAAAGTTTATTTTTGCAATGTAGATTTATTAAAAAGTGTGAATCTATATTACATCATTAAAAAAATCCTCAAAGAAGAAATAAAGTATTGTCTTTCCCATGAAAACACAATCGAAACCTTTTCATCAACATCTGTTTACATCCTTTTTGCCTTTCCTAAAGAGAATCAGTATTATGGCATACATTACAGTTACCTACGTGAGAAGCAATTCTACTACAGTAACAAATCAACTGTAATTTTAAGTATCTACCACCGCTTTCAAGGTGGCAAATATTTAAAATCAGTTTTTCCTCTCTGTTATGTCTTTAATAATTATGACATCTCCCTTCCAGTAGCATCCTAAAGAGGCTTCTCACTGACTCTCCATTTGGAATGCTCTGGAAGAACTCTTTAAGGGCTACTGTGACCTACCCCAGAAGCATCTCTATAGCTCCTTTCTAGTAACCTTGGTGTAGTCCTGCTAGTACCATTTCCAACAACAGTCTTTTTCACATATTGAATATGAAGGGGAAAAAAAAATAAGATGGTAGAACGAGATGGGTATCAGTATCCTAAATGCATGATTGAAGATTTGAATAATATGAATATACTTTGTATACAGTGTTATGTAAAAAGATGCTGTATATGTGTATTATGAATTGTAATACATGCTACTGTTGTATATAGAACAACTTCAAATTAAAAAAGAAAAAGAAAAGAAATTACCTGAGAAGTTTATAAAAAGTATTAATGTCTGATTCCTACCTCAGACTAAATGAATCAAAATCTTGGGAGGTGAGACTCAGGTGATTTTTAAGAATTCCTTCTTAAGCTTCTCTATTGGAATTTTAAAAAGCTATACTTTTTGCATTATTATTTTAGTGTTTCCTCTGAGGATTAAAGTTAATATCCTTAACTTTACAAAGTCTACTTAAGTTTACTTTACAAAGTCTACAATTGTGACACTTCATATAAATTTTAAGAGCCTTGCAAATGTATAGTTGCATTTATTCCCATTCCATTCTTCATGCCACAGTTATATGCATTACATATATAGGTACACTATACAAATACTATAAATCCAATACACTTTTATAATTTTTGTTTTACACAATCATATGCATTTTAAGGAAATTAAGAGAGAAATAATTTATTTTTATCCACATACTCACCTTTTATGGTGTTTTTTATTCCTTCCCCAAGACCCAAGTTTCTGTCTAGTACCATTTCCTTCCAGCCTGAAGAATTTCCTTTAGTATTTCTTATAAAAATAGTTTATTTGAGATAAACTCTCTTATTTTGTTTGTTCTTATTTCACTCTTATTCTGGAAAGACAGTTTTATTGGATATAGAATTTAAGGTTGACATTTTCTTCTTTTAGCATTTTAAAGCTATCATTCTACTATCTGCTTGTTTTTACTGTTTTTTAAGGAGTAGCACGCTGTCACTTATATTCATTGATTACTATACTAGATCATGTCTTTTTCTCTGTCTGCTCTCAGATTATCTCTTCATTTCTGTTTTTTAGCAGTCCAATTGTGGCATTTACAGGTGGAGTTTTCTTGATATTTATCTTATCAAAGTTCACTTAACTTCATGAATCTTTATGTCTTTCATCAAGTTTGGGCAATTTTTTGGTTATCATTTCCCTGATTATTTTTCTGCTCTACTCTTTCTCTTCTATCCTTCTGGGAATCTAATTACAAATATAATGGATCTGTCAATATTGTCCCACAAATCATTGAGACTCATTTTACCCCTTCATTCTCTTGTTTGTTTTTTTTTAAGTTGGATAATTTACATTTATTTATTTTTAAGTTCACTGACTCTTGTTATATGTAATCTGCTGGTAAGTCCTTCAGTGAAAAAATTTTTTTAATATTGTACTTCAAGTTCTAGAATTTCCATTTACTTCTTTTTTTATAGTTTCCACTCTTCTGTAGAACATGCTTATTATGAACATTGTTTTCTTTGCATTCTTTTTCTTTTTGTGGTACTGGGGATTGAACCTAGGGCCTTGTACATGAGAAGCAAACACTTTCTTTGCAATCTTAAGCAAAGTTAAAATGACTGCTTTAGAATCTTTGATAATTAAATATCTAAAATAACATGGATGGTTATTCTATATTATTGCATTTTTTCTCAAATATGGATCAAGTTTCCTGTTTGTTTACATATTAGTAATTTTTGAAATTATTTTGGACATTAAAAATGATAACACTATAGAGACTCTGGACTCTGTTATGTTACACTGAAAAGTTTTCAACTTTTTGTTTTAGCAGGTAGATAAATTGCCTGAGCTCAAACTCCCAAGTCTTGTTTCTCTTGCAAAAGAAGGTAGCAGGTAAAACCTCTGATAAAATATTTTAGCCTTAGTTTGGCAACTTGAAGCTTGCCCCGTGAATATTTAGGTTAGAAGTCAGAAATTTGGGCAGTTTTCATATATATGAAGAGTTTGAGGCTTTCCTTCCATAGGTCTCTTCTGAAACAGAAATGGCTTTTAGGCATATCTTCAAATACATTCCTTTGATTCCTCAACAAGTAAGAGTACAGATTCTTTTCTTTTTATTGTAGGTTTAGAACTATTTTTAAAAATTTGTTCTACATGACAGTAGAATGCACTTTGATACATCATACATAAATGGAGTATAATTTCTCATTCTTCTGGTCGTATATGATGTAGAATTCCACTAGTCATGTAGTCATATGTACATAGGTTAATAATGTCTCATTCATTCTACTATTCTTCCTACCCCCATACCCACTCCCCTCCCCTCCCCTCACTCCCCTCTACCTAATCTAAAGTAACTCTATTATTCCCTAGCCTCCCCTCCTTATTGTGAATTAGTATTTGAATATCAGAGAAAACATTCAGCCTTTGGTTTTTGGGGGACTAGCTCAATTTTTATCCCTCTTAAAAATTGAGTAGGCCCTGCTATAAAAATAGAAACTCACTCAATACTTTTCTTCTTCTCCCTTCTTCCAACTATTGATTCCTCTACAATTTCTGTCTGCTTTCAGTTTCTCTAGATAGTTGCCTTTATATTGTGTTCAGAATTTATAACTGTTTTCAATGGAGGGTTGACCAAACATGACTACTCACCATTACCAGAATGCTTTGCTCTTTTAAAAAGCTCTCTAGATGGTTTAGAGCTACTGTATTAATTCGGATGATTTAAAAAGGATTTAGTCAATCTCAATAGTCTTCATCCTCCTAATTAAATCAATTATATCACACCTTGAATTATCCACGTAATCATAATAACCTGAAGCCTGGTTTCCTAGTGATTATCACTGGGCTCTTATATCTTACCCTAAGCAGCCAATTCACTGCTTAGTGCAACAATTGAACTACTAATTAGACTTATTGGATAGAATAGGAACTAAATGTTTTTATTTGTTGTTGTTGTTGTTTGTTTTTTGGTACAAGGGATAGAGCCCAGGGGTGCTTTAATGCTGAACCATATCCCCAACCCTTTTTTATTTTGAGATAGGATCTTTCTAAGTGCTTAGGACCTCACTAAATTGCTGAGGCTGGCTTTGAGTTTACAATCCTCCTGCCTCAGCCTCTGGAGCCACTGAGATTACAGGTTTGGGATTACATCTGGCTGCTAAATTTTCAACTCTGTTCTGGCTAGTGATTGGAGCCCTGCTACTCTTGCCCACTGTCTATCTGCAGTGGCCCCACAAGTTATCACTGACTCTATCTACATTTTAAAAATGCTGACAATAGCCGGGCGCGGTGGCGCACGCCTGTAATCCCAGCACTTTGGGAGGCTGAGGCAGGAGGATCGCGAGTTCAAAGCCAGCCTCAGCAATGGCGAGGCACTTAGCAACTCAGTGAGACCCTGTCTCTAATAAAATACAAAAAAAGGGCTGGGGATATGGCCCAGTGGACTAGTGCCGCTGAGTTCAATCCCCGGTACCAAAAAAAAAAAAAAAAAAAAAAAAAAAAAAAAAAAATGCTGACAATAGCTGTCCTTGATTAGAAACCAAATACAGTCTTTATGCAATTCAATATCCCTTCCTGCTGAACACCTATAAGCAGCAGGGTAAGACAGATTCTCTTAGCCCTTTTCTTGTCCAAGCAGGAGGGACGATCATAAAGCTTCTCTCCTTTCTCACTGTGTGTCAAATACTATACTATATCCCATTAGTAAATTCTAAAGTTAGGATAATATGTTTTATAGAATGAGTAGTATTTTAAACATCTCTATAAGACTGAAAATTAGAGAATGAAATGATTCAAGAATGTTGGATATTAAACTGGATCCAGAACTAATTCCGACAATACTAGCACAAGAAACACATTGTTTCATGCCTTACAGATAACTGTTTAGCAACAATTTTGTACAAGCCATTTTATGGGGATACAAAGATAAATCTGATAGGACTCTGTATTCTAGAAGCTTATAGAACAGGAGTGGATTGGTTCATGAATTATAGGACAAAGGGGCTAAGATTCATAAGTAAGGGCATAATGATATTCTCCAAAGTATTACCTGAATTGTTTTAGTTAATGTTTCTTGATATTAACTTCAAAGTAGCTAACTAAATCTTCTTAAATACACTTTTGTACACATTCAAAGGGCTTATCATTGTGTGATCTAAGTCAGGGCTCTTTATATTATGGGTCCCTTAACAGAATCAAAAGTTCTATAGAGCCCTTTCAAATTCATGAATTTATTTCAATCCATCCCTATAAAAACCTAAGTATTGTCAGAAATTTGAAGAACAGGGAACAGAAACCTGGAGTGTTTAAAAGCTTTTTTTTTAATTGATTGAACTCAGGGGCACTGGACCACTGGGCCACATCCCCAGCCCTTTTTTGTATTTTATTAGAGACAGGGTTTCACTGAGTTGCTAAGTGCCTCACTAAATTGCTGAGGCTGGCTTTGAACACATGATCCTCCTGCCTTAGCCTCCCAAGTGCTGGGATTACAGGTGTGCACCACCATGCCCAGCTGGAGTGTTTAAATTTGAAACCTGCCAAAAATCACTCAGGAAGAAACAGAACCTAAGTCATAAATCTGGATCTTCTGACTTCCAATAGTTCAATTCATTTGCTACTGTTACAGCTGATATACATTAGAGAAAAGAGATTCATGGAGAGGACTACCAAGAAGGTCAATGTACCAGTGAAATCAAGGAGTATGAGGACTGAGGAAAGATTTTGAATTTGATGATAAGAAGGGCAGTGGTGAGTTAGTGACAAATCCTTTTCTTTCAACCCAATGCAAACAATTTTCAAGTTTTAAATCCAACCCTTAAATAAAACTTCAAATGGATTCATTATTCTCCATGTAGGACCTGCTAATGGTCTAAGCCCATCTTACTTATCCAAATATCATCTTTTCATGTTTTCTACTTAATATTCAATGATCCATACTAATTAAACTACATATTCTTTTTTCTTTGAGACTACCCCAAGAATACTTTGGATATTCTTGGGATGGCCTTCCTACTTCCTCTCTTCCACTTAGCATAGATGCTAGCTACTGAAAGAAGCCATTCCTGCCCACAATACCCTTGAGTAGCTTAGGCGCCCTTCCTACATTTTCCTTTCCTTACTCCTTTTCTAGCATTTAACACAAGAATACTATATTTTAATTACCAATTTATCTTATTTCTAGTCCCCATTAAACTATGAACTCTCAGAGTGCCGAATTGTCCCTGTTCATGGTTGTGTTTCTATAACTTATTATAGTGGCTTCTGTACAAATATTTGTTGAATGAGTAATAAAGACTGTTAGTAGTTTAAAAGCAACAAAGTATTCTAATCTGATCTTAAAAGCAAAAATTTTGCTTATATAGGTTGTAGACAGTGTTTTCATGAAAATCCTTAGTGCAAATCTATTTAAACTTTGAATTTCTTTTGCCTATACTACTTCCTGTGAGAAATTCTGTTGAAATATAAATGTGATCACAATCATGCATCCCCAAAGGTAGTTCTAGAAAACCGCATAAAATCTAAGCGAAGATTCTTCGACCTTGGATAGCTGTTTGAAACTTTCAATTTTTCTAGCTTATATGATGCAAAACAAGTAGTTTTTATAACCACTATTCCAAGTGTTTAACAGTACCGAGAATTTTGCTAATTTTTATGGTGGCTTACAAGTTATTAAAATCATGGAATTTTCAAGCCAGTATTGACACAGGAAGAACCTAATGAAATATAGGAAGAACTCAAATATTTGTAAGGCTAATGAACCTCAGGATTTGAAGGGCCCAATGAGATCACTAAGGTCATTCACTTAACATTTGGTATGTGCATTCATTTAGTTCTTTTAAAATACCTTTTGAATCATTTCAAACTGGTTGGCTAGACTTTGACCACGGGAAGGATTCTGGGGTTATGGAGATGGACTGAATATATAATGCATAACTTAGTAATGCCTATTCACACACTCTTGGCATTACTGTCAATTCACCTTTATTCAAAGCTTTTATGAAGATACACTATATGGATTATGCTTATAAATGTTCTTAGTACTGAGTATATTATAAAGACTTTTAAACAAGATTACACATGGTTTTGGAAGTCAGAAGTGTACTGAATTTAATTGTTCTTATAGAATGTATCTATAAAGAAAATAATTTTTATAACATTATGTATAACAGTTATCATTATTAAATTTGTTCCATTTCTATGGAATTTAGTAGAATTTAAGTCATTCACTTAGCCTTGAAGAGGTTGTATGTAGACCTCTGTGTATTAGAGAACAAACTAACTTATTTTTCTTGATTACCTTCTCCATTCATACTCAAAATGATAGCACAATAGCCTAAATATATGGGGTATAAAAGCACAGACATATAGGGGTATAAAATAAGAGATTTTGAGATTGAATTGGTTATGATACCATTGGTATAATTTAAATCCAATGCTGTCACTTTGTTCTATTTTGCTAATGAAGAAAAAAGTGGGCATTCCTTAGAAGAAGCAATTTGGTTGATACATAATTCTTCATTGTTTAGATTTGTTCATGAAGGAATAAATGAAAGATTTTGTTTTATAAGAAGCCATATTTCTAAATTAATATAGGTAAAAAAATAACTGTCATATATCCACATTTTATTAAGTCATCTATCCTTTTAATGATTCACTTATTTTTTCTAATACTAACATTTAAAATGCCTATCATTTGTTAATGATGGCGATGAGGAAAGAATTTATGCAAGTTATCCTGTAAAGTTTCATTTTTATTCTTTATTTAAGTGGGTTTACCTTCTAGCATCACCAAAGATAAAAAGAACCAACCTGAATTTATATTTTATGTGTGTATGTGTGTGTGTGTGTGTGTGTGTGTGTGTGTGTGTGTTGCATATCCAGGCTTAAAAATATCATTTAAAGTTCCATAGCTTTATTATCCAAAGGGCTATCTAATTAAATAAAAAGGGGAGTATATGTTAGCTGAGTCAACTTCAGTATCTATTCCTTTGTATAAAGGGCTTTCACATGCTTTCCTCTTCAATTCTGAAAGCACACGGTTCCTTATTCCCTTCACCATGAATAAGGCTGACATTTGACAGCTTCACAAGGCTGACAGGGTTACCCAACAGCCCACCCTCCCTATTCTCAATCCAATTAGACCTCTAATCCTCCAGATGAAAGGCCCAACTGCTCACGTTCCTCATGACAACGACAGCTATTGATTATTTGTCACTGCAGCTAACACCTTCCCTGTCGAGGCTGCTCTGACAGAAGCAAACCTACCAAATTAGACAGCACTTTATCTGCCCTGGAGGCCAAATGGCACAACAAGTAAAGGCTAATAAATGGTATAAAAATGAACAAATCATAACATTATGACAGGCTGATCGTTGCCAGCAGCCTCCCAGCTCAAGCTTGATGTTCTGTTAGACTTGCTCCTTCTCTTTCCCCTCTGCTCTAGCTCCAACTTTGACTGAATTAAAGGCCAGAACAATTAAGGCATTTGACCAGCAAAGATAAGCCAATTGAAGTATCACCAAGGGACATAAATGTCAATAACTGACTGCCATTTGTCAATACAAACATTCTGGAGATACAAATGCTCAAGCCTCTGCTCTCCACTAGGCTGCACTGACTCACTTTCCACCAAGAACTCAAATGAACAGTCCGTGGATATTTAACCAGAAGAGGGGAAAAAGGAAAGAAAAGAAAAAGAAATTTATGGTCCCAAGAGAGGAAGTATTCTATGAAGAACAAGCAAGAGTCATTGGAGTGGGGGTGGAGGATTGCATGAGAAAAAGATATAGCAAAGCAGAGCTATTCTTTCTTTAGAAAATATTCTAATATTAGATAACTGGAATGCCATCATATCTTTTTAGTTGAGAATATATGCATAATTTAAGAAATGCTGGAATACCTGAGAGAATTAATAAAACTCTTAACTTTAGAAGTATACCCATTCATCCAATAAATAATTTTGAGCATCAACCATGTACTTGTTCTAGGCAATGGGAATAAAAGTGAATAGAACAGACCAAAAAAAAAAAAATCCTAACTTCATGGATATTCTTTACATCTTAGTGAGGCAAAATACAATAAGCAAGATAAATAAGTAAAACATGTAGTATTTTAGATAGTATTCATTGCTAAGGAACAACCATAGAGCAGAGTAGGGTGAATAAAAATGTGTTGAGGCCAAGGTGGGTATTAGAATAGCCAAGGAAGGGTTCACTGACATAGGGCCTTTTGAATAAAGAACTGATGAAAGTGAGTTAAAAATGGAGATTCTACTGGAACAGCATTCCTAGCAGAGGGAAGAGCAAATGAAGAGCATCCTTGATTGTTAGATGAATAGCACTGAAATCAGAGTGGCTTATGAAGAGACAACAAAGGGAAGTTTAGAAATAAGGTCATACAGATAATAGAATTCAGAACAAATAAGGCTTTACAGTCATAGTAAATATAACAGTCCTTTATTATCTTCATGGGATTGGTTCTAAGACCCCTGTAGATACCAAAATCCACAAATGCTCAAGTTCCTTATATGAAACAGTATAGTATTTGCATATAACATACACATATTCTCTCATATACTTTAAATTATCCCTAAATTACTTATAATTTCTAATGATAGTTGTTACATTGTATTATATAGGAAATGAAGACAAAAAAGTCTATACATGTTCAGTACCGATGCAAATTTTTTTCTGAATATGTTCTATCCATGGTTGGTTGAATCTGCAGATGAACAATCCATGGATATGAAGGGCCAATTGTACTGAGATGGCAATCCTTTACAGGGTCTAGAACAGAGGAGTGACATGATTAACTTAGGCTTCAAAGAATCATTCTGGATAATGTATTGGGCAAAGACTGCAGGTGTCAAGAGCAGAAATCAGGAGAAAAGTTAGGAGGTTACCATAATCATCTAAGCAAGGCTAATACTATAATCCATTCCAACCTGATGATAGCTAGGACAAAAGCAATGAGAAGGGGATAGTGTGAAAAGTGGTTGAAATCTGGGTAAATCTAGAATATAGAGCTAAAAAGATTTATTGATGGACACTTGTCTCATACAGGTGAGCAGGACTTTGCATAAAAATGGGAGCTCAATAAATGTTAGTTGAACTGAATTCACCACCTGGTAGTTCTATTGAAAATGCTATGCCTTGCAGCAAAGGGGCTATATCAAGTCAAATTTTCTAAAGGTTATAAGCAAAGGATTTGGAGTCAGATCTGTGTTTGAATCTTAGCTCTGCAACTTGATGATAATTTACTCAAGCTCTTTGAGTCTCAGCTTCTTCATCTTTACCATGTGATATTCTATCATTATTAGACAGAGGGAAAAAAAGAGTACAGATATAAAATAGAAGAGATTAAGTCAAAGCCCTTTTAGTCCTGAATTAGAAGAGGAAGTGATAAATCCATATTTTTCTTTCTTTCTTTTTTTTTGGTACCAGGGATTGAACCCAGGGATGCTTAATCACTGAGCCACATCCCCAGCCCTTTTTATTTTTTATTTTGAGATAGGGTCTCATTAAGTTGCTTAGGGCTTTGCTAAATTGCTAAGGATGGCTTTGAATTCACAGTCCTCCTACCTCAACCTCCAGAACTGCTGGAATTACGGGCGTATGCCACCATGCCCAGCTTGTATTTATACTACTACTTCTTCTTCTTCTTCCTCTTCCTCTTCTTCCTCTTCCTCCTCATCCTCTTCCTCCTCCTCCTCCTCCTCCTCCTCCTCCTCCTCCTCCTCCTCCTCTTCTTCTTCTTCTTCTTCTTTGTGGTGCTGTGGATCGAACCCAGGGCCTTGTACACGTGAGGCAAGCACTCTACCAACTGAGCTATATCCCCAGCCCCTTGTATTTATACTTCTTAAAATAAATTTCGAAACTCTATCCATTGCAAAGACAGAATCAATTACCAATCCAGTAGCAATGAGCACTTTAGACCGTAGATTGTAGTCTCAAGATGCTTTTTGCTTTTTAAAAAATTATTTATTTATTTTAACTGTAGGTGGACACAATACCTTTTTATTTTTATGTGGTGCTGAGGATCGAACCCAGTGCCTCATGCATGCTAGGTGAGCACTCTACCACTGAGCCATAACCCCAGCCCTCAAAATGCTTTTTTCTATTGGAAGAAAATTCTTTGGAAAAATGGTTAACTTTAGGTCTAGAGCAAAAAATAAATAGCAATGAACCTGAAAAAATAAATAGGCTATAAAACACTAGGATCATGTCAAATGATTCAGAATCCAACTTGGAGGACCTTCCATAAGCCAAAGATGGAGTATTATGAATACCAATTAAGGATAATAACTTCAATGGACTGGTACAGCAAATATGTTAAAATGATACTAAAAATTCTAGGCCTTATTCATAATAGTTAAAAAAGAAGCAAAATTTCTTTTTTCTGTATAAGCTGTACTATTTAGTGATCTACTAATAGATAAGGCTGTTTCTCCTTAATGAATTATTCTAGCTAATAATTGTAGAAGGGATGGTAGAATTAGAATATCACTATTTTTCGATTCCTAATGAACAAATTGGCTGTAGGCGCTGAGCATTGATAACTGCTAACATCACAAAAATGGAGACAATGAAACAGCACTCCCCCTCCCGATGACAAGCATAATGAAGTAATTTTGCACCCACTCCAAAAAAATAAGAAAAACCCAACTGAACTGAATGAGATCAAGTCTCTAGATCCAATAACTAATTTACAGGAAATATAGAGGAATGAGGAATAGGTTAATTACACCTGGCGAGAGAATCAACATCCTACTGAGATAATCAGGCTACACTGAGATGTCAAGATAGGGTAGGAGTTAAGCTACAATTACAAAAGACTGTAAGAAAATAAAAGAAAGAAAGATTGAGAGTGAATCAGATTTAAACATATATAAGGAGCTGGGGTTGTGGCTCAGCGGTAGAGCACTCGCCTAGCATGTGCGAGGCACTAGGTTCAATCCTCAGCACCACATATAAATAAATAAATAAAATAAAGTTATTGTGTCCAACTACAACTAATATATATATATATATATATACACTCATTCACACACATATATATGTATATAATATATGACATATTAACCAGGATATATTTGGGTCCTGTATCAAACATATGTAAACAAAAATACTTACTAACTTCTCTTCTCCATCCCTCCCTCTTTCTCTCTCTCTACTTTTTTTTTTTTTTTAAGATGGGATCTTCATTTTTGCTCAGGATGGCCTCAAATTCCTAGGCTCAAGTAATTCTTCTGCCTCAGAGTTCCAAACAGCTGGGACTACAATGTACATACAACCGCATTTGGCTTTATTCATATCTCTTACTCAATTTCTAATAGGGGCATTGGTTTTTGCATCTCCATTTTATATCTTAGGGGTATTAACCATTTGTTAATGACATAACTTGCAAACACTGTTTTCAGATTATCCTTTTTTCTTACTTTGGTCATCATGTTTTCTGGAAGAAAAAATCTTCATCACTATGTAGCAATGTTTATTAACCTTTTTTCTATTGCTTCATATTTTGATTAACAGGAAGATTTCCCCATTTCCAGATTATTTATGGAAAACCTTAATATCTTTAAACATTTTATTAACATTTCATAATATATGAAAGGATTACCATTTAATTAAATAACATCTGAAAGTATACGTCTATGTGCGCGTGCACACACACACACACACACACACACACACACATAGAGTACTGGTTTAAAATCTGGACAACCCTGAAATGACCAGTTTACATACATGGTTAGAAGTTTACAGTCATTATTTCAAAGTATAGTTCAATATTTTAGTTCAAATTCCTAAAAAAAGATTTGTAAAGAGGCAGTCTAATGAATAAGGAAGAGATAGAAAGTATTTGAATAACAAATTTCAAAGAATTCAAACCATGTCTTCTGAAATCTAGAATAGAGATAAACTTTAAGTATATTCAAAAAATTTCATAAAAATGAGTAGTTTTATTGGTGAAATGTTAAACTTATGATTCTGAACTTTGAGATTTTAAACAGTTATACACAGATTGAATTTAAATACTTCAAATATATGGTACAATGCCTGCCATATATTAAATACTAAAAATGTATTTGTTGAACAAATGAATGAATGATATACTCATCAGAAATGGAATGACAAACAAGTAGATTCTGACAGAGTATATAAAAATTTTTAAGAGGCCTAGTTAACACTTATAGCATAGTTTAGACAAGTATATGATATGTTTAAAACACTTTTTAATTAGTTGAGGTTGATCTTAATACTAGTATTTCAACAATTGAGGTTTTCTATAAGCAGGATCTATTTTGATATCTAAGATTAGGATAAAAGTCCTGGTGATTCATAAGTGAGGGAGAGGACAATTATATTGAATGGCATACTCAAAAACCATGAGGACCTTGATAGGTAGTATGATGAACACATTTCAATTCACCATGCATTAATTATTTATTAAGTATTTGATATTGGAAATAAAAAGGATTACCAAGACACTCTTCTATATTAAGATGCTCATCATTGGTTGGGGAAATCAAATATGTCAACAAAAGAATATGTATCTGTAGGACAGGCAATAGAATAGTGACTGAGAACACAAGGTACTAGAGGAACAAAGGAAGGAATGGTCAACTTTATGTAAGTAAGTATGGGAAAGTTCAAAATATGGTTACAATAAGATACTGCATTTGGATTGAAAAACACAATGATATAAATACAGGATGTAGTTTAAGCAGTAGTAAATACAAAGCAGATTTAGAGATTTTATTTGAACAAACTTCAATATGAATAAACAATATTTAGTGGCCGAAAAGTTAATGGTGATAGTCATGTTATACTTTGGGCTCACTGGATTGACAATATATTCTGTTGGAACTTATTTTCATGGGGGGTTTAGACAGTACATGCATATCTGGTGAAAGGGATCAGAAAGAGCTGGAGACTTGAAAGTGTATTATATGAGGAATGAATGAAGGGATAGATAAAACTGGAGAAAAATTTCTTTACTTGGCCAGCCAGAACGATTCTTTTATTAGGACACATGACAGATCATATCATTCCTGTCCTTGAAATCCTCCAATGACTCCTCATCTCTTTCAGAGTAAAAACATTTTTTTGGTCATGGCCTTTACAGGATCCAGCTACCATTTCTCTTTCCTCATCTACTACTTTCCCCTTGCTCAATCATTAGAAGGTTAATTCAAACTAGATTTCTTGCTATCACTGAAACATTCTAGGCATGCTTCCATTTAAAGGACTTTGTTCTGACAGTTTCTTTTACCTGGAACAAATTATCTTCCCTCAGATGTTCATATGGCTAACTTCCTCACCTTACTCAAGCCTTGCTGTAAATATTTTAATACAGACTACTTTGATTGCCTCATTTAAAATTACAACTTGGGCTGAGAGTGTGGCTCAGTGGTAGAGTGCTTACTCGCCTAGTATTCATAGGCCTTGGGTTCAATTTCAACACCTAAATAAATAAATAAGTAAAATTACAACCTGCCCTCTCCACCCAAATGACTCTCTTCATCCTTCTTACTTTGGTATTTTGAGTTATCTGTTACTATATTTGTAAGTGATCATTTGGAACTTACAAAGCTTAAAAGCCAAAGAAGGTACAAAGAATCCTATGATTGGTCATAGGGAAAATGTTGTGGCCAGGGGTGGACAATGTCCCCTGATTCCCTTTTACCCTTTTGTGAACAGTAAAATATGAGTAGGAGAAAAGCAAGAAAAGAAAATTACATGAACAATTATGGTCCTATGACATAAGAAGATAATTAGAAAATTAATGCTCACATTTTCTTTGGAATTGATGTTATATACAAAATTAATTTTTTAAAGGTTAAATGAAAGTAAATGGATCTGAAGTTCCTTTTTACCAGCCATAAAAATATTCGCTGGCCTTGTGCCCAGAGTTTAAAAGAAATCAGCATGAGTCTAATGAAAAACAAGCTGTAGGTCTCAGGGAAATTCAATATATACTCTTTTTTTCCCTTTTAGTTTTTGATTGGTTTCCATGGGAATCTAGACTTGTGGGGATCTCTGAATCTATTCATGGAAAGCATATACTTGTACTGTCATGCCTTGATAAAAGTGGGGGTCAATAAAGAGATAAAATGATTAGGAAATAAATATGACTGTAGGAAACATGATTGTTTAAAACAAAATTCTACAAGCCATGTAGATTTTAAAACATAATCTTTAAATCATTCTCTGTTTGAGAGGTGTGATGACAAAAGCAAGCAAGCAAACAAACAAAATACAAACAAAATAAACACTGGAATTAAAAGCAGCAGCTTTGAGTTCAAATCCTGAATCTGGTCTATGAGGAAATAACCTTTAGGAATTTCTTTAGCAGTCTGACAGGAAAACTGGATTTGGAAATTACAATTGGTCAAAAGGACCAGAAGCCTGAGAATGTAAGCTTCAGGAAAATATGAAAGTTTTCTTTCCGTGTAGCTATGTTAGCAGCACTGAGTTGGGAATCAGAAAAACAAGGTAATTCCTGACTCTGTAAGTGACCAAAGGGGCCTTTAAGAACTTAATCAAATTATATCTCAGCTTAATTATGTAGAATATAGATTTTAAACAACTCTTCTAACTGCTATGAAGCTACTGTAAGTTAAATGAAGGCTTTTAATAAATATTAGAATCATGGTAGAAAAATTCAAAATAATGATTTCAATCAAGATGTGTTGATATGTTGTTCCTTGTAACAATAAATTTTATCCCTGAAAGTAGAAGTAAATGATCTATAATCAAACTGTTAAAAGGACTGACAGGTTTTAATTTCAATTCTTGGATTTGTTTAAAGGAGAACAACTCTAGTTTTGATTGGAACACTAATTTGAATGTAAAACCTAAATATTTGAAAACAGTTTCTAAACTGGAAAATAAAAGGACAAGTTTAGTGATAGTTTCTAAATGTGTGGAAGAGGACAATGCTGGTTTACAAACTCCAGAAGTTGAAATATAAAGAAGCAGACTCTTTAGAACAGAATTTTCTCCTTGCCCAGAAACAAACAAACAAACAAACAAACAACAACAACAAAAAAAAAACCCTAGAAAACTCTAGCTAGGGTTGAAATCAAATGGGGTAAAATCAAAGGGCTGTCTAATATCACCCATCACCATCTGTAAATTTCTTGAGAGGGCATTAAGATTACAGGGCATAAAGGTTTCCTATGTTGATTTTCTTACATTTCTAAGCAAAAAAGACATCAAAAATGTCTTTTGGTGCCTTCTTTTAAAGGCATACCAATAGCCAAAACCTCATGAACTATCACTAACTGTTTACTATTCAGATATTCATTGGCTACACATTTGTGTAGAGTGGGCAGTTATAAAATCATTTTAAAATGGACTAATTAGTAAATACAGCCACAGAGAAGCCTAGTAGTAGCCACTAAAAATATTTAACTAAAGTAAAAGGTATGAGTAATGGCACAAACTAATTTTTTGCTACAATGAACATGTCTTATCTACATCAAAAAGTTTGGAAGAAATGACAATTTTAAATATATGATAGTCTATTAACCATGAAACAGATTACGGTAGTCCTAAACCCTACTGTCACTTTAATAATATCAGCTCGTCTACATAACATTCAAATCTCAGATTTAATGATGTTTTTGGGTATGATTTATGCCATGTAAGTCACCAAGATAATAAAGGACTTTCTTCACATGTATGGGATATATATGTGTTGGTTACATAGAAAGGATAAGGTGATGCTGGGCATGGTAGCACATGCCTATAATCCCAGTGATTTAGGAGGCTAAGGCAGGAGGATCACAGGTTAGGGTCCAATCTGGGCAATTTAGTAAGATCCTATTTCAAGAAAAGAAAAAATTAAAAAAGGGCTGGGGTGTGGCTCAGTGGTAAAGTGCCCTGGGTTCAATCTCCAGTACTGTTTTCCCCACTCACACCCTCCAAAAAAAAGACTGAGGTAAGATTGAGAATGTATAATAAATAGAGGATATTTCTAAAATATATTCTCTACTTGAAATAATTTTGCAGCTTTAAATGATAGTTTTAATTGAAATCTTTTCATTTTAGTGTACTATATTAAACATAAAATCTTATTCTTGTACTAGCCGGGCGCGGTGGCGCACGCCTGTAATCCCAGCACTTTGGGAGGCTGAGTCAGGAGGATCGCGAGTTCAAAGCCAGCCTCAGCAATGGCGAGGCACTTAGCAACTCAGTGAGACCCTGGCTCTAATAAAATACAAAAAATGGGCTGGGGATGTGGCCCAGCGGTCTAGTGCCGCTGAGTTCAATCCCCGGTACCAAAAAAAAAAAAAAAAAAAAAAAAAAAAAAAATCTTATTCTTGTACTGTGCTAATATTTTAATTATGCTTCTGTTGTTTAAATTGTTATTACACAAGTTATTTTTCTTTATGTTAAAACAAGTTGCCATGTGTACCTATGGCAGTATATTCTTTGTAAATTTACAATTATCTCATGTATATCTTTTTCCCTTGGAATTTTCTGTCCTTTCCCAGTCTTGTACAAACATAATTATTTATTTTTTTAACCCATTTCTGCCCTAATTTTTTTTTTTAAAATATTTTTTAATGTTTATTTATTTACTTTAGTTGTACACAATGCAATGCATTTATGTTTACGTGGTGCTGAGGATCGAACCCGGGCCGCGCACGTGCGAGGCGAGCGCTCTGCCGCTGAGCCACAACCCCAGCCCTGCCCTAATTTTAACAGTTAATTTTTACTTAATTTTTTTTGCATAAAATGCATTCACATGGTTCAAAAATAAAAATGATATAAAAAGGTGAATAATAAAAACTTCTCCCCACCTTTGCCCCTCTTCCTCATTCCTTCTTCTACACTCATCATGGGTTAAAAACTTTTATTAGTTTTTTATGTCTTTAGAAAGCTTTTATATTTTTAACCTTTTTTGGTGTTTTGTTTCTAAAATGTTATTTTTTCTTTGCAATTTATAAATTGTTTTTTAACCCAAATCTATTCACTTTACAATACACCTTGGAGATATTTCTCCTTTATTAGTTAGACCTCATTATCATCATTCTTTTCTCAGGTCCATAGTGTTCCATTGTATAAATGTACCACTTTAAAAAAAACAACAGTTTCTTATTGATGGGCTCTGGGTTGTTTCCAAGCTTGTTTTTGTAAATACTGCTGTCATAAATAATCTTCTATGCCCTGGTGTGGCAGTGCAAACCTGCAATCCCAGTGATTCAGAAGACTGAGGCAGGAAGATCGCAAGTTTGAGGCTACCCTTAGAAAAGTTAGGGAGACCCTGTCTCAAAATAACTAATAAAAAGGGCTAATGGAGCCAGGCGCAGTGGCGCACGCCTGTAATCCTAGCACTTGGGAGGCTGAGGCAGGAGGATTGCAAAAAGGGCTGGGGATGAGGCCCAGTGGTCGAGTGCCCCTGAGTTGAATCCCTGGTACACACACACAAAAAAAGGCTAATGGTATGGTTTTGTGGCAGAATACCCCTAGGTTCAATCCCCAGCCCCCACCCCCCAATTCTACATACATTCTTTCTTATTTGTGCATGTTTATCACTAGCATAAATGATTAGAAATAGGTCAGAGGGCATTTGCATTTTCAATTTTTATATCTATCCCAGCAGCACTAGATGAGAGTACTTATCTATAGCCCTACACAGTGAGTTGACAGGTGGGAAAAAACGTCTTAGCATAGTTTTAATCTGCATTTCTTTAATAGAGAGAATTGAACATATTTTCATTGCTTGAGAGTAATTGAATTTCTTTTAATGTGACTTCTCTGCTGATTTTTCTCTCATGTTGCTAATCTTTCTTATCAATTTAAGATGCAATTTATATTTGCCTTATGTTGTTGTAAGTTAACATGTCTCTTCCAGGTTGTTTTCCCACCCCACTTCTTTTGGTACTGGGAATTGAACCTGGGGCAGAGAGCATGCTAAGCATGCATTTTACCACTGAGCTACAACTCCAGCCCTCAGGTTGTCTTTTTATGTTGTTTATGTTTGTGGTTGAAGAAATTCATTTTACAGAGGAAAAAAAAAACAAGTATACAGAGGTTATATTTTACCTAAAGTTACGCAACCAGTTAGTGGCAGAGCTAGGGCTATAATCCAGAGTTAACAAGCGATTATAAAGAAGAGGTATAAGAAAAAGAAATGAAAGATAACTATTTCAACACATTAATTTAACAAATCTATTCAACAAATATATATTTAGCACTTACTATGTGCCATGCAGTTTCTAAACATAGGTGACCAAGACAACATCATATCATAAATTGACAAAGCACAATCTTCTGGGTAAATTGAAAAGTTACCCAAGCACATGTCCATGTGTGTTCACAGTGGCACTATTTACAGTAGCAAAAAGGAACAAACAGTCCAAATGTCCATGGATGAATGGATAAACAAATGGTGATGTAATCATACAATAAATAATATCCATAAATAGAATGAAGTGCTGATACATGTGATAGATAACCTGGATGAACATTATGCCAAGTGAAAAAAGCCAGACACAAAATCATATATTATATGATTTTGCTTACATAAAATGCCTATAATAGATAAATCCATAGAGACAGAATGCATATTGGTGGTTGCCAAGGATTGAGGAGAGAGGGAAATGGGAGAAACTGCTTAATGGTAAGAAGTTTTATTTTAGAGTAATGGAAATGCTTTTGGACTAGATAGAGGTGTTGGTTGCACAACATTATGAATGTACTAATTGCCCCCCATGAATTATTTACTTTAAAATGGTTAATTTTAGCCAGGCATGTTGGCGCACGCCTGTAATCCCTGCAGCTGGGGAGGCTGGGGCAGGAAGATTGAGAGTTCAAAGACAGCCTCAGCAAAGGCAAGGTGCTAAGCAACTCAGTGAGACCCTGTCTCTAAATAAAATATAAAATAGTGTTGGGGCTATGACCCAGCCATCCCACTCCTGGGTCTATTCCCAAAGGACTTAAAAACAGCATATTACAGTGACACAGCCACTTCAATGTTTATAGCAGCACAATTCACAATAGCTAGGTTGTGGAACCAACCTAGATGTCCCTCAGTAGATGAGTGAATAAAGAAAATGTGGTATATATACAAAATGGAATTTTACTCAGCAATAAAAGAGAATAAAACAATGGCATTTGCAGGTAAATGGATGAAGTTGGAGAATATAATGCTAAGTGAAATTAGTCAATCTCAAAAATCCAAATACCAAATGTTTTCTCTGATATAAGGAGGCTAGTTCACAGTATTATTGGATGGGGGTACATAGGAGGATTAGAGGAACACTAGAATGGTCAAAGGGAAGGGAGGGGGAGGGAGGGAGCAAGGGGGAAGGGAGGGGGGAGAAAAGAAAAAAAAAAGGTGGTTGAATGAGATGGATATCATTATCCTAAATGCATGATTGAAGACCTGAATGGTATGAATATACTTTGTATACAAACAGTTGTATGTAAAAAGATGCTATATATGTGCACTATGAATTATAATTATTATAAATAAAAAATAAATTTAAAAAAAGAAGACAAAAAAAATAGGGTTGGGGATGTGGCTCAGTGGTTGAATGTCCCTGAGTTCAATCCCTGGTACCCCTGCAAAGATTAATTTTGTGTTGTGGGAATTTCACTTCAATAAGTTATTTTTGAAAATCAGATGGAGGGGCTGGTTATAGGCAAAAGGGAAAGGTCATTTTCAGATATATTGAAATTGAAATTTTGGAAAGATACGCACTTAAGAGATTTCTAGAAGAAACCAGAAATATAAGTCTGGAATTAGAAAGAAAGGTGAGAGCTATGAAGAATTGAGAGAAAATAGCTGAAAATTGTGAAAGTAGATGAGACTTCAGGAGAATGGAATTTATATAGAGATTATTATCTTGGGACAGAACTTTTGGAAGTTAAAGAGGAGGTGTCAACTAAAGGAAACAAATGGACTATCAGAGGGGTATGGAAAAATGAATTACTGCAGTGTCATCAGAGTCTGGAGAAAATTCTAAAAGGAACAAGTGGTCAATAAATGAATCAGACAAATAAGGAAGTATAAATATTGAGAAAAGAGTAAGACCAGGTAAATTAGGTCACACTGTACTTTACTAAAACAAAGTGAAAACACTGAACATAACAAATCATGTTCTGTATCTTGTTAATATAAAAACAAAACTGCAAAATATGCCATAAAAGATGTTTCTCCCTACATAGTTTTGTTTGCTTTGATTTGGATAAATAATGTTTAGACAAAGAAAAATATCATAAAAAATCATGTAAAATCTAAAGCAAGATCTCTAAAATTCTACTGTTAGAATATTTTTAGTACCAAACTAGGATTGAAGACTATATACATCTCTTTTGATTTAAAAGAGATTCATTTAGGCAAACGACAGATCTAGGAGTAATAGCCTGACATAGGAACATTAATGACTAAAATTCATAATAACGTTTCTTCAACTCACATCTAATGTTTTGAGCCAAATAAAAAAATTAAGTTGGCCTAAGGGTTAAATGTGTAAGGAGTTATGTATATTAAAGTAAAAAACTTCATTAATAAATGTGAACGTCATTAGATGAGTCAAACCTATTTGTTACTCCCAATTAAAGTTATTTATAAATAAAGCATTTCATTCATATATATTATTAGGGTGGATCTTAGTCTCTTAAATTCTTTTGAAAGTTTAAAAATGAGAAAAAACACTAAAAGCCTTTAGTATTAATATGTTTAGTTTTGGTATTTGTCAGTTGGCTGAAAAAAATCACAAGAATTGAATTCAATGACAGTTTTAAATGAAATGTTTTATTAATCATATCAACTTCTAAATGTGATTGGAAAAATACCTATATTTACAAGATATATACTCATATACTCTTTGGATAATGCTTCATACTCATATACACTTGTAAATACTATGCATAACTTACTTGCCTTCCATAGTCTCTGGCACACATGTTAACACAGTGTTTCATTTCTTTAAATATTCACAATTCTATGAGGTAGGTAGGATCCCCATTTTACAGAGTCTTAGAAAGTTAAACAGTGTAAGGTCACAGTCTACTGAGTGACATTTAGTGGTTCCAGATGCCTTGAATATGAATGGAATACAAGTCATAACTTCAGATACTATTTTCTTTTTCATTATGCTATATTGACTCTGTAGACAATAATAAGTCCTTGTCATCCAATAAAAAGCCAAGTTATCCTTAAACACTAACTTTCTCATCTCTTTTGTTCCTGTAAGCTAAATTTGAGGGTTTAATGAAATCAGGGGTATTGAGTCTGGAAGATGGGAGAGGGGCAGCGGATCTCCTATATCCCTCAGGTTTCGCTCATCTTCCTTGTCAGGGATTGCCTCAACAGAAGCTGAACTTTCCTATGTGATCTCCTATTCTTCAGGGCCAAAACATCTCCCTCTATAGGCTTTCAAAAATGAAATCTAGAGCTCCCTGTCTTCCCATTTGTAAATTGAGAATAATTTCCAATGACCTTTTCAATTTTCATATATTTATAACTAATTGTAAACTGTATTCAGACACATTCTAGGTGCATTTCATATTCTTTCATTGAACAAACATTTTAATGTCTAAGCAACTTTGGCTCCTTTTTGTCCCCTCTTCCCCCTTTGATCCATCAGTCATCCACTCTCTTCCTCTGGAATTTTGGGGATCTCCTTTCCCTCAGTATTCAAACATGTTCAAATATCTCTCATCTAATTGTTAGACTGAAGGAGTCTTAAAAGACCACCCAAATGCAATGTTTATGTCCTGATTTGAATAAATTAACTTTAAAAAAAAACCCTTAAGACACAATCAGGAAAATGTGAACACTGATTAGATATTCAATGATATTAAATAATTATTGTGAATTTTTTTTTGGTACAACGGTTATGTGGGGATATATAAAATATATTTTCTCTTTTCATAACACCCTGAAATATTTATGCATGTCTGTGATTGACTTTAAAATAGTCTAGCTGTAGTGTACAGTTGGAACAAGACTATGAATTAATAATTATTGAAGCTGGGTGATGGTTACATGGGATGAGGTTCCTGACATTATTATTTATTAAAACTTTCCATACACATAATCTCTCATCTTAAAACTCCTTTGGATCAATAATTCCATTATTCCATCACTCATTCTCATCTTGAAAGCGGAATACATATTAACTATATTCATATCCTTGCTTCTGGTTCCTCAATAGTGATAGCTAGTTACTGTGTCCACTATTACCACTGCTCTTGGTAAGGTCACTTTCTAACAGAAAATCCAAAGGAAGCTTTTCAATTCTTATCACATCTATGTCCATTCATTAATCCAAGAAATATTTACTGAACCATTGAATGTAAAAGGAATTCTTTAAATCTTTTTAAAAAATATTTATTTATTTACTTTAGTTGTACACAATGCAATGCATTTATGTTTACGTGGTGCTGAGGATCGAACCCAGGCCTCGCACGTGCGAGGTGAGCGCTCTGCCGCTGAGCCACAACCCCAGCCCTGAATTCTTTAAATCTTATCATAAAGATGAAACAGAAATGGGTCCTCTTCTGCTAGAAGCATGTCCCTTTGGCTTTACAACACCATTCTGATAGGGTTCTTCTCCATTTTTTATTGTATCCTTTGAAAATCTGTTTTCCTTAAACCTTGAATGTTGGTGTTTTTTATTTATGACCTTGTTCCCATCTACACTCCACACTTCATATGCACAAATAACTCCCGCTCAAATCCCACTTTGGAGATCCAAACTGGTATATCAAAATTCATGCTAGTCATTACTACCAAGATGTCCCGCGGGGTCCTAAAATTCAAACTGTTAACAAGTGAACTCAATGACTTCCTCTCAAAACTGTTCCTTGACTAGGATAACCTACCATGATGAATAATATCATAAAAAATAGAATACCACTCAAAATAGCCATTAGTCTAAGAGGTTAGGTAAGAAGTCAATGACATTGAAAATGGGAAAAAAACATACAAAAGCAAATGGTGTAAACAGAATAGAGCAGTGATTCTCAAAGGGTGTTACCTGCATCATCATCTTCACTTAGAAACTTGTCAGATTAAGCAAACTATCTGGCCCTACACCAACTCTACTGAATTAAAAACACTGGAGGTAGGCTCTGCATGGTTTTAATAAACCCTTTAGGTGATCCTGGTACATGTCCAAGTTTGAGAATCCTTGAATTAGAGCATGGGTACAGGGCTTTCATATAGCTCTTCAGGCTAAGGCTGAGGAAATGTGACCCAAGTGTGTTGGAACCTAGGCCAAGAACCATTTTTTATTCCATTCTCCCTTATTCTACATAGAAATAATGGTTACCAAGTTCTAACATTTTATCATTTTTAATAATAATTTATATGACAGAACATAGGCACAATAAAACATATAAATCTTAATAATACAGATTGATAAATTTTTATGTAGCCACCATACAGATCAAGATTGGAACATTTCCAGCACCCCTGAAAGCTTCCTCATAGCCCTACTCAGTCATTACCCATCCCTTAGGGAATCACGAATCTGATTTGAATCATCATAGCTTTGTTTTGTCTATTCTTGAAATTCAAATAAGTAGCATATAAATAAAAAAGTGTCTGATTTCTTTCAGTCAACATAACGTCTATTGCAATTCACTCATGGGAGTTGAACATATCAGTAGTTCATTCTTTCTAATTAAGTATTGGGAATATATCATAATTTATTTCCTTCATTTACCTGCTAATAGATATTCAGATTGTTTGAACTAGCAATTAAAATATTGGGGAGGGTGATAAAGCTCATGATATAGCACTGGCCTAGCATGTTTGAGGTCCTGGGTTCAATCCTAAGCACCACAAAAAAAGCCAACCAAACCAAACAAAACCAAACCACATTGATTGAATGTTGCTATTATAAATAAATCTATTATTCTCACACATGTCTTTTGGTGGAAAGAGGTACCAATTTCTCTTAGTTATCATCAGGGCTTCTGTGTATGTGTGTATGTGCATATGTTTAGCTTTAGTAGATATATTTATCAGTTTTTTTGGAGTGGATGTACCAATTTATATTCTCATTAAAATCCCTCTGCTCTAGGATTTTGCTCTTCAAGTTCCAGCCACTAGTAGCTTCAAACTCTACCATTGTTCAGCCTAGTAAGACTGTTCGGGCTATACTCTTTTGCCATCTTGTTGAGAGTTCAGAACTTTCTATCTCTGCCATTTGCTGATCCCTAAAGAGTAATTTGATGTTTGTACCTATATTGCAGTATGACTATTAGCAATAATGTCGATAACATTCTTGGAGAGTGAGTATATTCCTCCAACAAATGAAATGCTTTAAATCTAAGAATCTGTCACTCTTATTTAGAAGATAGGGTTAGTGTATTCCATTTTATAAGTGAAATTGAGGCATATAAGTTATTTATCAAGAAACTAAGTTTACAGAAAGTTTGTAAAATTCTGCTTACAAAATTATCACAAAAAATAAAAAAACATAATAACTAACATGTGAGAATGGTTGCTCTTCACAAGTCAGTAATAACAATGAATATTTACATATTATGACTGTTGATATTTTACAAAATACTTATAAGGGACATGGGCCAACTTTAAGAATTATGTCTTCATCTTTGTATTCCAACATAGCACCTGTTAAATAGTATTTTTAACCTATGTTGAGTAAATGAATATATACACATATACATAAATGTTGATGATTACATAAATATCACACTTCTGAGTTCACAAATACCAGAATTAAGTAGGATTGACAACACTTGAACAGAATATTTAATATCAAATATGTCAGAAAGATTCACTAAACAAATGGAAATGAAGTTTAATAGGGAATCAGCACTGTGGGCACCTATCCATAGCAGACTTATGTGATTCATTTTATCATAATTCTCTCTCGGTACATAACCATGACTACATAGAATACGTTTGGTAAATACTTGTTGAATCAATATTTACACCTCTACAATATATCTCTTAGATCTAACTTATCCTCTCTATTAGCATGAACTACAATAGTTTTCAATGTACCTCCATTTTCTTTCTTTTTCAAAGAAGCTTTGGTTGCCATACTAGTCCCCATAAGCTATTTTGACAATGTGATTTTCATTTTTATTTTCAAATTTCCTAAATGGCTTCTTAATAGCCAGGACCTTTCATTTAAAAAAATGCACAAAGAGTGCATACTACAAAAGCCTGGCACCAGCATTCAGCTGAAAATACTACTTCTGAAAATTAATGAACTTGAGCTGGCAAAATTAGTTATCCCTGTGTGTTAAAATAAGAATGGATCCTATGCAAAAAATCAATGTGTTATGTATTAAAAGACATGTGAAATAAAATATAGGTAATTTTAAAACAATCTCTGCTCAGCTCTTCAATTTCCCAGCTGTTGTTTACTGCTGGGTTTCTTTGGGCCCCACCCTAAACAGTTTAGCAATCTGCTTATGACTAGTAAGGAATTTGTATCCAGATTTTTTGATTCCTTCTCTGCAGTTCCCTCTGCATCACGTTTTTTGTCCTTCAAGTTCCAGGCACTAGTAGCTTCAAACTTTACCTTGGTGTGTTCAACCTAGAAAGACTGTTATGGTTATACACTTTTGCATTCCAGTCTGGAAAATGCCTTTTAGGAAAAAGCTGGGATGAATTTGGTACTCATCTAATATGCTTCCCTTCTCTGAAGAGTTAACAGTTTCTAAGATTATGCCTATGCTGATTTCTCAATGCATTCAAACAGTATGGGTATGTTGCTCAGTTCTTATTAATGTTTCTGGAAAGCATGTGAGTCAAAAATAAGCAGTCATGGCTGAACTAAAGACTAGTGATGAAAGTCTGTTGTTGGTTTCTTATTTTTCTGTTGGTTTCTTTAAGCATTCCATCAGTGGTTATTTTATATTGTGACTTTAATAATGTCAATATTTGAATTTTTCACAGACTAAATCTATTGTTTCTGCTGACTCTCGTTCATGGTAGATTACTTCCTTATGTGTTTGGTGATCTTTTATTGTGAGATCACGTTTAACATAAGCGATTCTTGGAAACTTAAGGTAAAGTTGTTTAAAAAGAAGTTGTGTTTGTGTCTGCTCAGAAGCAGACCTAGAACATATCATCTCTGGCTATTCTTTGAAAATAATTTCTATATCATTCATTGTCTTATTCCTGCCTGTTCTATACTATTTCTGATTTCTTATAAAGTACAAAACCAGGTTTGATCAGGCAGAGCAAAGTACTAAAAAGGTATTATCATCCTTGCTTTGGAAATTCTACTTAGCACTAGTATCAATTAAAGACATATTACTTGTTTTGGCAAGTATGAAAAAACAAACAACAATAGAAAAAGGGGGAAATGTATAATTATCAAAAACTCCAAAGTAACAGGTTTCATGTAAATTACAATTCTATTTATCTTTTGATACTATAAAAACCCCATAATTAAAAAAATCAAAAATAGAAACAAAAACCAAAAGAAAACAATGTACTATATCCTTTTTTTTTTTTTTTTTTTTTTGGCACTGGGGATTGAACCCAGGGACACTTGACCACTGGGCCACATCCCTTGCTCTTTTTTGTATTTTATTAGAGCCAGGATCTCACTGAGTGCTTAAGTGCCTCGCCATTGCTGAGGCTGGCTTTGAACTCATGATCCTCCTGCCTCAGCTTCCCAAGTGCTGGGATTACAGGCATGCGCCACTGCGCCCGGCTAATGTACTGTATCTTATAAAAAGACTTATAGCTAAGATATCTGGTTGTATACACTCTGTCTGTCAACCATTTTGTCATATTAATTCTTACAAAGATGTCATGGTATTGGATCATCAAACTAAATCCTCATTTTCCCCTAACATAATCTACTTGATGTTACATTCTTCCAACCCACATTTTTGAACTTGTATTTTATACATGTATGAATCAAAATAAAGAATCTAAAGGGTATCAAATTTTTAAGATTGGGGCTAGTCCCAATCTGAACTGTTTATTTTTTTATGATAACAGGTTAAGTAGAGTTACTTTCCCTGAGTGAATAATTTTACCAGTTGACAAGCCCAGGTGAAAGGTTATAAATACTTTAGCAGTAGTTACACTGAGATTGAAAATGAGGGCCATTAAAAAAAATTACTATAATGAAAAGCAAATTCAGAAGAAATAACTTTGGAAAAAACCTGACAGACCTAACTGATAAGAGCACATAACTAACATATTCAGTAGTATATCTTAATGTCAGCCTCTTTTTTATGCATTCAACTAATAAAAAGGTATTTTCTAACCCCTCAATTAATCAGTTCTATCTGATCACAATTTTTAATGTGAAATAACGAATAGTTTCTGCTGGACCTAGCTCATTTTTATTGCTTTTTATTCCAAAAACACAGACATCTAAAATAACAAAAAGAAAAATACCATGCAGTGAAAATATATCTTATTCACCAAAATTTTGAGAGGAAAAATTAGTTTTTAGGTAAGTTTTTAAATTAAATTTAGAAGCTTCCCATTTTCTCCTTTTAATGTGTTTAACCTTTTTAAATCTGAACTTTTGACAATGCCTATAAAATCTTGAAATTATTGCTATCAGCAATATAATTTTAGATTTTTTAAAAGTTGAAAAAACACACAGTAAATAAATTTATTTATGACCCCAATGCTAATCTCAAAAGAAATTACAACTTTTGACTGTAAAAGTAATATTCATTGAGGAAGTAAATTTAAACAGGGAAAAGTACAAAAAAAAATCACATTTATTTCTTCCAATATTTAAACCCAATCACTATCAACATTGTGTATTTATTTTTAGTTTTTTTCCCCTATACATAGATTTGTAACATACTTTACTCATATGTATTTTGTTTCCTTTTCCCCCCCACTAAACATGAGAACATAGAACAAATTCCATTGTTTGAAAAAACTGGATAAGAGAATGCAGTCTTTGATAGATAATTGTGCTTTATTCTTCACAGTTTAAAGACTGCAGAAAACATGAAGCCTAAGAGTCAGGTATTCTTGATTTCTTATCTGTCCATAGTTCTACTAACCAATTAACAAATACCACACAAAATGTTTAAATTTCAAGGTAATTTTACTTCTCACCTTTTGAGCTGCAAGATGGAGGGCTGTTCTTTGGCTATGGTCAGTTTTATTGACATTTGCTCCTGCCTTCAGGAGAGCATCTGCACAGTCCAGTCTGTCGGCCAATACACAATACATAAGTGGTGTTCTCCCAAATTGGTCTTCTTTGTCTTTAAGAGCAGAGTTTCCTGTTAGTATGAGAAACAGATAGTGATATTTAAAAATTCTATCACTAATATAAGTAAGAGTTACACTAAGTATTTATTATTAAGCACTCTACTAATACATTAGATAGTTACTTCATTTTTACTTATACCATGAGGTAGATATCACCATTCCTGTATTATGGAAACTGAGGTTTAGAGAAGTTAAATGACCTGTCTACATTCAGCTAGAATTCAAAGTGATTGATGACTCTAAAGGACATTCTTACTCTAAGACTGAATAAACATTTTGAGATATGGAGTTACTTATGTTCCTCCCTCCTTTCTTTGGTTAACAAATGCTTATTTAGTGCCAATCATATACTAGGTGCTGGTTATATTTTTATAAGTGACACAAAAAAGAATCATTGTTGGTTTCACATTCTATCCAAGATGGACAAGTATACAATAGCCTGATCTTCCTGCTAATTACAAGTAAAAACCCTGGGCAAAAAAGAAGAGGAAGACAAAATTAAAAAGAAGACAGAAGGAAGACTGAGTAGGGACTGTGAAACTTACAATCTGGTGGTAAGTAGCCTGAAGTTTTTTTCTTCTGTATCTATCCTGTAGCTATCCTGGGTGCTAGAGTAGCCTAAAATCTGGAAAAACCCACTGGCACAGGTATAATATTCCCCAAGAGATACCTACACTCTCTAGTCAAAAGATCTGGGAAACAGGTAACCAACCCTGCCTCGTGAACTCTTTTGACTAAACCTGCTCTATTCAAAGCATAAACTAAAAAAGAAGCTACACCTCTTCTCAGTAGGCACTGCAAAGACTATTGGGAGGAGCTCTGTCAACCACAGCTGCTTAAATTAAGCAAAGAATAGCAATGAGGTGGTATATTACCCTTTCTCAACCAGAAAATAGGGGAGGGTTCTGGAGAGTAGGAAGCTAAAGAAAGTTCTTTAAATTGATGCATGGGTTCATAGATGATTCTGAGCAACCTATGTATGGAACTGGTCAGAATCTAAACAGCAAAAGCTCTGATAATTAAACTACAGGTAGAATACTTTCCAGGTCCTAAATTGGCCTAGGCAGCACAGAAATAGAGCAAACCAGAAAAGCCCTACAAGAGCTCTGAAATATAAATTGATATTTTATCACAGTCCACAAAACTGAAATAGAGTATTTACTCCAAACTGAAACAGAGTGTCAATCTACTAAAATAGGATATTTAAATAAAATCTAGCCTTATAATACCTAAAATGTCCAAAAGACATATAATAACAAATATTAACAAGGATATGGAAAAATGAAAGTCCTCATACAGTGCTGGAAGGAATATAAAATGATAAAGTCACTTTGGAAAATAGTCTGGCAGTTCCTCAAAACATTAAACACAGAATAACCACTTGGCCCAACAATTTTACTTTTTTTGTGTGTGTGTGTGCTGGGTATTGAACCCAGGGCCTTGTGCATGCGAGACAAGCACTCTACCAATTGAGCTATATCTCTAGCCCTCCACTTCTAAGTATACATTGAAGATAAATGAAAACATATCTACATAAAAACTGGTATACAATGTCTACAGCAGTTTTATTCATAATGGCCAAAAGATGGGCACAATTCAAGTGTCCATAAACCATTGATCAACTGATGAGTGGATAAACAAAATGTTGTATATTCACACACTGAACCAATTATTCAATAAAAGGAATGAGGTCTAATACATGCTACAACATGGATGAATCTTGAAAACATTATGCTAAATGAAGGAAGCTGCTCAAAACACCACATGCTATACGATTCCATTTATATGAAATGTCTGGCACAGGAAAATCTATAGAAACAGAAATTATATTAGTGGTTGCCTAGAACTGAGGGCAGGGATTGGATTCCCAGGATCCCAGCTAAAGAGTACAGATTTCTTTGGGGGGTGGGCAGGTAATGCTATGTTCTAAAATTAATTGTATTGGTGTGTGTTGAACTCTGCAGATATATAAAACCACTGCACTGTACACTTTAAATTTGTGAATTGTAGGGCATGTGAATTATATCTCAATAAAGCTGTTAGAAAAAGCTCTACTATATATAAATAGAATACTAAAAATGCTTAATAGCCGGGCGCGGTGGCGCACGCCTGTAATCCCAGTACTTTGGGAGGCTGAGGCAGGAGGATCGCAAGTTCAAAGCCAGCCTCAGCAATGGCGAGGTACTTAGCAACTCAGTAAGACCCTGTCTCTAAATAAAATACAAAAAAGGGCTGGGGATGTGACCCAGTGGTCGAGTGCCCCTGAGTTCAATCCCCGGTACCACAAAAAAAAAAAAAAAAAAAAAAAAAAAAAATGCTTAATAAATGGAAAGGAAGACAGAAAAAGTGAAACAGGAATTAAAAACAGAAGAAGAAACACACAGTGAACACTAACTAAAAATCTTAAATTCTAACATCCATTATTAGATTAAATAAAAAAGACTGAGATGGATAAAAAACAAGAGGAGCCAAATATATGCTATTTATAAGAAATTCACTTGAAATAGAATGACACAGATGGCTGAAAGTAAAAAATATGCAAAGATATAACATGCAAACATTAATCAAAAGAAAGCTGAAGTGAATTAATATCTAATAAGGCAGACATCAGAGCAAAGACATTCACAAGAAACCAACAGAAACATAAGTAGTGAAAAGGTCCATTTACTAAGAGTATATAGCAACTCCAAATGTATATGTACCAAAGATATACTAAATAATAGATCTTTAAAATACATGTAGCAAAAACTGATAGAATTGAAAGAAGCATTTGAAAATTTCAAATTAGAGTTGGTCACTTCAATTCCCCTTTTCAATAATTGCTCCAACCTCTAAAATGAAAGTCAACAAAGATACAGAAAATGAACAACACTATAAAGAAATAGGATCTAACTGATATTTGTTGAACACTTTATCTAATGATAGCAGGTACAGTCTTTAAAAACACCCATGGAACATTCACCAAAATAAATTTGCCTAGTTATAAAACCAACATTAAAGGATTTAAAGAAAGGAAGTCATACCAAGTATGTTCTCCAGTAATAATGTAATTAAACTAGAAACCAGTGTCAGAATGATAACAGGAAATCACCAAATTCTTGGAATTAAAGAACATACTTTGAGATAATCCATGGGTTAAAAAGAAAATCTCAAGGGAAAATTAAAACATAATTAGAGGAATGAAAATAAGAATATTGTTGTAAGATTCTTACCCTATACATGAGGAAGGCTTATAAAGAAATATACAGCATCGAATGCTTGCATTAAAATAGAAGGATAGTTTCAAATCAATGATCTAAGTGCTTATATCTTGGTATTCTAAGAAAGGAGAGCGAATTTAACCTAAAACAAGCAGAAGGAAGAATAAAAATAATAACAAGAGATCAGTGAAATTAAAAATCAGAAAAATAACAGAGAAAAATCAATGAAGTTAAAAGTTCTTGGAAAAAAATGATAAATCTGTAAAAGGATTGATTATTAAAAATAGCAGACACAAGCCGGGCGCGGTGGCGCATGCCTGTAATCCCAGCACTTTGGGAGGCTGAGGCAGGAGGATCGCGAGTTCAAAGCCAGCCTCAGCAATGGCAAGGCACTTAGCAACTCAGTGAGACTCTGTCTCTAAATAAAATACAAAAAAAGGGCTGGGGATGTGACCCAGTGGTCGAGTGCCCCTGAGTTCAATCCCCGGTACCAAAAAAAAAAAAAAAAAAAAAAAAAAAGCAGACACAAATTTCAATATCAGGAATGAAAGAGGGGTCATCTTTCAGAGCTTGCATACATTAGAAGGAAAACAAGGAAATATCAGAACAATTTTATGTCCATAAATTTACAGTTTAAGTGAAATGGATAAATGGAAAATTCCATTAAGACATAATCTATCAAAGCCTATTACAATACAGATACTCTCAACAGTATTTACAGTAGGCAAAACTCTAAGGAAGCATCCAAATTACACACTCCTTCATATTTATGCCATGTGTGAGCCTCTCCTATTGAGTGTGGGAAAGGCCTGTAAATATGATCAGATGTCATTCTCATGATTAGGTTCTGTTTTGTGAACATTTAAAGGGATTTTGCAGATGCAATTAAGGGCCTTAAACATTCAACTTTAAATGAACTATAAGATATTATCCTGGATGTGTATGTACGTATATATGTATTTATGAATCTATCTATTTACTTATTTATTTCAATGCTGAGGATTGAACCCAGGGTCTCATGCATGCTAGGCAAGCACTCTGTCACTGAGCTACATCTTTGATCCCTTGTATTGCTTTTTACTTTGTATGTGTGTGTATTGCTAGGGATTGAATCCTGGGCCTTGTGCATGCTAGGCAAGTGTTCCACCACTGAGCCAAACTCCTAGCTTTTGCTTTTTAAAAGAAAGTTCAGGTCAGAGATGGAGGAAGTTGGAGAGATTTCAATCAGTAGAAACACTCTCCTCTGGCCTTAGAGAAGCAAGCTGCCATAAATCTTTTTTTTTTTTTTTTTTTGTACCAGGGATTGAACTCAGGGGCACTTGACCACTGGGCCACATCCCCAGCCCTTTTATGTATTTTACTAGAGACAGAGTCTCACTGAGTTGCTAAGTGCCTCACCATTGCTGAGGCTGGCTTTGAACTCGCAATCCTCCTGCCTCAGCCTCCCAAGTGCTGGGATAACAGGCGTGCGCCACCAAGCCCAGCTTGCCATAAATCTTAAAGCTAAAAGAAGGTGAATTCTGACAACATATACTTGGAATAGAATTCTGATGTTTCAGATGAGACCTCAAAATGGCTAACACTTTGACTGCAGCTTTGTGAAACCCTGAGCAACAATGCCTGCTAAACCATATCTAGACACTTGAGCTACAAAAAACTGTGAGGTAACAAATGCTTATTGTTCTAAATTCAGTTTGTGTTAATTTGTGATACAGCAATATTACACTAATATAGTATGCTACCTATTAAAGAAATTAAATTGATAATAAACCCTGTCCATAAAGTACTACTAAGAACAATGTGTTCAAAAATTTCCAGACATGCCAGGCAGGGTGGTGCATGCCTGTAATCCAGTGATTCAGGAGGCTGAGGCAGAAGAATCACAAATTTGAGGTTAGCCTTAGCAACTTAGTGAGACCCTCTGTGAAAATTAAAACAAAAAATAAAAATGTTTGGGGGACTTTGCTCAGTGGTAAAGTACCCCTGGTTTCAAACCCCAGTACCAAACAAACAAACAAACAAAAAGAATTCCCAGAAGCAATTTTTATAGAAATGGACATGTGGTTTTAAAATTGGTCTAGAAAAGCAAAAGAAGTAGAAGGATAAAAGTATTTGGAAAAGAAGAGAAAAGGTGGAGGACTCACACTGTATGATTTTAAGGCATACAGTAAATGTACAATCATGAAGGCAGCGTAGTAGTAGTAAAGGAATAAACACACAGATCAATATAATAGATTTCAGAGTACAGAAACACACACACACACACACACACACACACACACACATATATGATCAATTATTTTTGACAGAGCTGCAAAGACAAACAATCTTTTTAAACAAATGAAACTGGAAAAATTTGACATTCATAAGCAAAAAACAAAACCATACCAAAACCTCTCAATCTATACTTTGCACCTGTCCTACTCAGTTTGGACTGCTATAACAAGCAGTAGCCTGGATGGCTTAAAAACAACAAAAATTTATTGTACATATTTGAGGCTGAAAATCTGAGATCAGAGTGCCAGCACAGTCAGGTTCTGGTGAGAGCTTTCTTCTGGGCTGCAGACTCACAATTTCCTTTTGTATCCTTATACCATGGGAAAAGAGAGAGAGTTTCTGGGGTCCCTTTTATAAGGTGACTAATCTCATTCATGAGATCCCTACCCTCAGGACGTAAATTTCCTCCCAAAGTCCAACCTCCTAAGAGCATCACGCTGGGGTTTAGAATTTCAATATATGAATTTTGGGGAGGTATAAACATTCAGTCTGTAATTGAACAGTTTATGAAAACTATGTTAAAATGAATCACAAATTTAAATGTAAAACCTACAATGATGTAAAATTTTTAGAAGAAAACCAAAGTGAAAATCTTTGTGACCTTGAGTTAGGCAAAGATTTCTTAGATATGATACCAAAGAAAAATCCACAAATAAATTAACAGATGGAATTTCATCCTAGTTAAAACACTTTTATATTTGAAAAACATTGTTAGAAAATAAAAAAAGAAGCCACAAACTGGGAGAAAATATTTGCAAAATACATATCTGATAATGCCTTCCTTCCAGAGTAAAGATCTACAACTGAATAATAAAAAGGCAGATAATGAAATTAAAAGATGGGTAAAAGGCTTGAAAGACTTTTCACCAAATAAGCATATGAAAAGGCACACAACATCATGAATACACAGGGAAATGTAAATTCAATCCACACTGTGATACCATTACACATCTATTATAATGGCTAAAATGAAAACAAAACAGAGGCAAACTTGACAATATCACATGCTGATGAGAATATAGAAGTACTAGAACTCTCAGACATTATTGGTAGGAACATAAAATGGTATAGCTACTATGGAAAATTGTCCATGTTTTATTAACTCAATTATACACTTATCACTCTTGCTTAGGTATTTACTCAGTAGAAACAAAAATATGAAAGCCTATGTTCACACGAAAATGTGGAAGTAGATATTTATGGTAGTTTCATTTTTAGTTGCTAAAAACTGGAAACATCCCAATTGTTCTTTACCCTAAATACATGAATGAAGACACAATTGTTGTAAAAATACTTTATATAAAACCAGCAACTTGAAAAATTGTGCTCTTTATATGCAATATGAAATGAAATGTACTCTGCAATCATGTATAGCAAATAAAAATAATAAACAATTTAAAAAAAAAGAAAATTAGAAAACAAACTACAGTACATCCATACAATGGAATAATACTCAACAATAAAAGGAATGACCTACTGATTCTCCAAACATGGAAAAATCTCAAACACTTTCTGCCAAGTGAAAGAATGTGTACCCAGTCTCAGTGGGAATATATTGCATGATTCATTTACACAGCATTCTGGAAAAGTGAAACTATAGCAGGAGACCAGTCTGTGAAAATTAAATCACTATATACTAAAACGGGGAAATTTACTGTATTACATCTCAATAAACTTTACTTAAAAACAAACAACAAAAGATGCCAAACTTCTTCCATGTACTTTATATTTTTTTGGTTCTTTTTAGTTATACATTAACATTAGGTGTAAGAGCCCTAAATGAGGATAGCTAAGATGGCGGTTAGCTGAGAGACATAAAGGTGTTCAAGTATTTTCACCTAATATTCATGCATTTATCTAAGAATCTTTCTATGCCCGTGAACACTGTGTGACGCACCTATAAGCTCGAGCTGTTAGCACTTGTCCTTGTTAAGGCAAAATGTATTTAACAAAGGTGAGGTTAGTTAGAGGGGTGGTTGGAGTTGGAGAGGTTGTTGGAGCCAGAGAGAGAAGTTAGAAGAAAGAAGAATAAAAGAACTTTTTCATTTCCAGTCTGCCTCTGAGTTTTCTCCCGCGGTATCATTGCTGCAAGCGGCAATTGCTGCAGGCGGCGACAAGTGGTGGCCCATACGGGGACCTTGGAATTGGCAGGTAAGAACTGAGAAATCTATAAAGATGGGTGTGAAAATAACCAAGCACCGAGTAATAAAAGCTATGGAAGAGTTTTTTTGATATAGCTGATAGTGTGGAGGAAAGTGATTGTGAAAGCATAGCCCCCAGCTGAGTCAGATAAGACCAGTAAGGATAATATTGGTGTGAACTCAAAAATAATGAAGATAAGAGCTGCAAAAGCTATCTGAGATTTGTTGGAGATAGCTGAGGAATACGTGATATCAATTGAATCTGAAACTCAGGATGTTACTACCAGTGAAAATGATAGTAGTAAGGAGGAGCCAAATAACCATGAAAGCACAGCCTCCTCCGCTGAGTCAGTTAAGACCAGAAAGGACCATCAAGTAGAGGAACCACTAATGCCTTCTGCTCCCTCATGGGTGGAATCCATTCCAGAAACCATGAGGGGTATTTCTGAGCATATGCGTGCCCTTGAGGCAGAGATTAACGGTCTTTCTGAGCGCTTACGCGCCCTCGAACGCCAAAACCCGCAGGAACATTGGGACCTGCCAGTATTTGAAAATGAAAGTGGGCAGAGGTACCACCAATCCCTAGACTTCAAAACAATAAAGAACTTCAAAGAGGCAATAATGACCTATGGGCCCCAAGCTCCATTCACGTTGAGCATGTTGGAGTCCCTTAACACTTTAACTCTAACCCCCTCAGACTGAAAAGGCTTATGTAAGGCAGTATTGAGCGGGGGGACAATACCTGATATGGAGGTCACAATTCCAGGAGCTTTGTGTAGAAACAGCTAGAAGAAATGCGACTGCAGGCTTCCCAGACTGTAATGTAGATACGCTAACAGGTGAAGGATGGTTTGCTGAATTACAAATTCAATATGATCCTGGTGTATACGCACAAAAAACACTGTTGCTGTTAAAGCATGGAAGACCTTACTAGGAACAGGTGATTTACAAGGCAGCTTGTCTAAAGTAATTCAGGGGCCTAATGAACCATATGCTGATTTTGCAGACAGACTTTTAAGAACGGCAGAATATTTGGGGATGTAGAGCAAGCAATGCCATTAGTCGTACAGCTGGCATATGAAAATGCCAACAAATACTGTCAAGATGCTATAAGACCATGGAAAAATAAAAGGGACCTCTCAGTATACATAAGAATATGTAAAGACATTAATGACGCCTTGGTCACAGGCAATGTGATTGTAGCAGCAATGAGAGGTGCTTCCCCTCAAAATTTCACAAGGGCTCAACCTAAAAATTATTATAATCAATCAGAATATTCCAGGCAATATCCCCAAAGAGAAATAAGACCAAGCTCATACCGCGCCCCAGGCAACTGCCCCAGGTGTAAAAAGGGGAATCATTGGGCCAATAAATGCAGATCTAAATTTGACATCTATGGAAACACTTTGTCTAGAAACTCAAAAAATGGGGCACGGGGCCCAATGCCCCGAGGCCCACAAATGTACGAGGCATTAGAGGAGGAATATCCTCAAACATCCATCCAGATGATTCCTCGTCACAATCCCTCCTACCCATTGACTCCCTTGTCAGAGGGACAAGAGGAAATGCAGGACTAGACCTCTGTTCCACCACCCGAATAGTACTAACACCTGAAATGGGGGTTCAACTGATTCCCACGGGAGTCAGGGGAACTCTTCCCTCAGGGACTGTAGGACTTATCCTCGGACAAAGTTCTAAAAGCTTATAAGGTTTTCAAGTAACACCAGGTGTTATAGACTCTGACTACCAAGGAGAAATAAAAATAATGCTTAGTTCACCTAGAGGCATTAGCTCTGTTAACCAAGGAGATAGAATTGCTCAGCTGCTTCTCCTTCCCAGTTTCCACAACTCATTCAAGAGTATGCTGCAGAATAGGAACAATAGAGGATTTGGTTCCACTGGCTCGGGACCTATGGCTTGCTGGGTTCAGGATTGTTCATGGAGGCCTATGTGCAAAATAAAAATTCAAGGTATAGAGATGGAGGGGCTGATTGATACTGGGGCTGACTCTTCCATCATTAATCTACAACAATGGCCCAAGCACTGGCCTCTGCAGAAGGCTTCAACCAGTTTAATATACTAACACCCCAACACAAAGTGCTGTAATTTTAAAATGGGAAGATAATGAAGGGCATAAAGGAACTTTCCAGCCTTATGTTTTGACCAGCTTGCCAGTTACCCTATGGGGAAGAGACATTTTACAACAAATGGGGCTATACCTAACAACCAAGCCTGCAGGTGTTAAAAACAAAAATCTAAATCATCATCAAAAAGGTAAAGGATATTTTTTCTAGGGGCCACTGAGAAAACAATTTTGAAAATTCCATGGCTTTCTGATAAGCCAGTTGGGGTCCTTCAGTGGCCCCTATCTAGAGAGAAATTACAAGCGGCCCACCTACTAATCCAAGAACAACTAGAAGCAGGACACATAGAACCTTCCACCTCTCCCTGGAATTCCCCCATATTCGTAATCAAGAAAAAAATCAGGAAAATGGAGATTGTTACATGATCTTAGAGAAATCAAAAAACCATGCAAATTATGGGCCCTACCCAACCTGGACTTCCTAATCCTGTAGCTATTCCTAAAAATTTCCATCTTATAACTCTTGATATAAAGGATTGTTTCTTTTCCATTCCTCTACATCCTCTGGATGCCCCCAGGTTTGCTTTTTCTTTCCTTCTATCAATAATAATGGCCCTGATAAAAGATATCAATGGAAAGTTTTACCCCAGGGAATGGCTAATAGCCCCACTATATGTCAAATCTATGCAGACAAAGCTATTCAGCCTATTAATAACAAATACCCAAACCTTATGTGCCTCCATTATACGGATGATGTTTTGCTTGCTCATCCTAATCAAGAAGTCTTGTTCACCATATTCAGTGATATGTCAGAAAATTTAAAATGATATGGACTAAGCATTGCAGAAGAAAAGGTTCAAACTAGATCTCCCATATTATATTTAGGATTCGAAATTATGGATACTTTTATTAGGCCTCAAAAAATTTTAATAAATAAAGAACATTTGACCACCCTCAATGATTTCCAAAAACTACTGGGAGACATTAATTGGCTTCGCCCTACACTAAGCCTCACTACTGGATAATTAAAACCCTTATTTGATATCCATCGCGGTAACCCTGATCCATCTTCACCACGAACATTGACTCCTGATGCTAGGGAAGCTTTAAAGTTAGTAGAAAAGGCCATTGAAAGATCCCATTGTGATAGAATTGATTTTGCTCGACCACTGATATTGATTATTATTTCTTCACAATATACACCCATAGGAGTATTTTGGCAACAGGGACGTTTATTATGGATACATTTACCCATCTCTCCTAAAAGTACAATTGAGTCTTACACCTCCATGGTGGCTAAACTTATTCTTCAAGGACTCAAGACTTCTACTAAAATATTTGACATTCACCCTGCTACTATTATTACTCCCTATTCATCATCACAGGTTGAATATTTGTGCTTCAATGATAATGACTGGGCTGTAGCTAGATGCTCTACTTCTGCAAATTTTGATAACCATCTTCCTAAGTCTCCTATACTATCTTTTTGTATCAATCATCCCATTATATTTCCACAGGTAATAAAAAATCAACCTATTCCTAAGGCATTAAATGTATTTACAGATGGGTCCTCTAACGGTACTGCTGCAGTAGTCACTCAAAAAGAAAATATGATTCATATTACTGGTCAAAAATCAGCCCAATTAGTTGAACTTGAAGCTATTATTATAGCTCTTGAAAGTTTTAAAGAACAGCCTATAAATATTTTTTAAGACAGCCACTATATTGTACATGCTGTCCCTAAATTGGAGCTAGCAGGCCCAATATCACCACATACTCCAGCCTTTAAATTGTTTTTTCAAATTCAAAACCTTCTATGGGAATGTAAAGAACCTTTGTTTATTGGACATATCAGAGCTCATACTAATTTGCCTAGTCCTCTCCATGAAGGTAATCAAAAGGCCAATGCCCTCACTCAAACGATCTTTATATTTTCAGCAGTCCAACAAGCTACCTTGTTCCATTCTCAATTTCATGTTAATAGTACTACTTTACAGTGAAAGTTCAAAATAACTAAAGAGCAAGCTCGAACAATTGTGAAGGATTTTCAATCTTGTGTGACACATTTGCCCAATCCACATCATGGGGTTAACCCAAGAGGATTAATGCCCAATCATTTGTGGCAGATGGATGTCACTCATGAGCCAAGTTTTGGAAAACGGCGATTTATTCATGTAACCATAGATACATGCTCAGGCATGATTTTTGCTTCCTTACATGCTGGAGAAAAAGTTAAAGATGTTACATCTCATTGTCTACAAGCTTTTGCTGCATTGGGCATTCCCAAAATGCTTAAAACAGATAAAGGCCCTGCATATACATCCTCATCTTTCAAACAGTTTTGCGCAAAATTCAATATATTCCATAAAACAGGTATCCTGTACAATCCTCAAGGCCAAGGTATAATTGAACGAGCTAATCGCACACTCAAAATTATGCTATTGAAGCAAAAAGAAGGAAATTGAACAAATCTTAGGGACAGATTGGCCGTTGCCCTGTTTACCTTAAATTTTTAAACTTTAGATTCTAATGGATATTCGGCTGGAGACAGACACTGGAATCCACACCAACAACATAAACCTTTGGTTTACTGGAAGGATGTTCTTTCAGGTACATGGAAGGGTCCAGATCCAGTATTAATTTGGGGGAGAGGATCTGTTTGTGTTTTTCCACAACACGAATCCTCCCCAATATGGATGCCATCTAGATTAATAAAACAGGTACCAAATCAAAAGGATCAAGATGAAGTTGTTGAGGAATCAAGATTAATAAAACAAGTACAAAATCAAGAGGGCCAAGATGAAGTTATGGAATGATTCCCTTAAAAGAGTCCTTCAATAAATTCACAACTTAAGTCTCATTTCTCCCGGCCATGACGAGAAGATCTCTATTTAGTGTGCACACAATTGTATTTTTTCTTTTTATATATGTCTTTATGTCTGTGCATTTGTCTAAATTTTATGTAAATGTGACGTCACAAATATATGTTTATATGTTTGTGCGTCTGTCCAGTGTGACATCACAAATAACAAAGCACTTATGAAAATTAATATAAAAAATATATATGTAAAAAAATATATATATATTTGGATCCAAATAACTTTAATTCATTTAAGTTTAGAGTATTCTAATTGGGAAACAATTTAAAAGTATAGGTACCTCTAATTTTGACTTATAGGTGTCTGTGGGACTTCTCTTCAGCTAAAAATATGACTAATTCTGTATAACCTGATATTTTGGTATTTGACATGGGATTGTTTATTTGTAATTAACTTTATCTGTTTAATAGCTGATTAATTTGAATTAATTCAACAGGTAATTTCATAGAAGGTTTGCTGTGTATGCAGAGATTCGGGGGTTCCAGCTAACAAATTATTTTTCCAAAGTGCTCTTAGTTTTTCTTTAATTTATCTTTAGTGTAGTGTTTTGCCAGTTAAATACCCTCAGTCTTTCTTTGATTTGTTCTGAAATTGATATTTTGCCAGCTTATATTAGTGGGAGCTCAAGCAGCAATGTGTGTGAGCAGAGATCAACTTTAATTACCTAATCTAATAATTCTATTTTTTAGCTTGACAACTTGCCTCTTGACTCAGTGCTGGAAAGGCACTGCCTTTCCTCTAATAATTGATGCTTGAGTTTCTAGGTAGCGGGCCCTGAAGATTTGCCGGTGGCATTGTCTAGACATAAAAAAGACGGCTGCTGCTACAGCTGCAGGGATCAAGGTTGCTACAAGTATCCCTGCTGCTCAAGCATCAAACAACCTCACCAGCAGTGTGGCCTCTGCTCTGCATGCATGGGGCCTCCTACATCAACGTGTTATAACAAGTGGACATTTTGATCTTTCATTATTTGGGACATTACGGGACAATGCCTTGCGGGTGTTTGTCTAGAGAACTCAGTGCGTTACTTGATGGAACTTAGGGCAGCTGATTTGTTTAATGAACTTGATTCGCTATGGAAATTGGCTCGTCAGCAGAAGGCTTGCCGCCTTAAAACCGCAGCATCTCCTCACGATTGGACGACTGTTAGTCAACACACACAGTCGATCCTGAAGGGCTCAACTGGACGGCTAGTAGCCAATGACGGGTAAGATCCCCAGCGGGGGACAACCTAAGACAGGCACAGTTGATCCGGATGAGGTCGTCACCCATCCACGGGACAGTCTCATGTGGCCGACATATCAACCTAAGACAGGAGTCAAGGGCACAGCCTTGATTATCCGATGACGGGTAAGAATGTTGGTTGCACATGGGATGCCCTAGAGCATCCCCTCTTTTACAAACAAAAGGGGGGAAATGTAAGAGCCCTAATTGAGGATAGCTAAGATGGCAGTTAGCTGAGAGACATAAAGGTGTTCAAGTATTTTCACCTGATATTCATGCATTTATCTAAGAATCTTTTTATGCCCGTGAACACTGTGTGACGCACCTGTAAACTCGAGCTGTTAGCACTTGTCCTTGTTAAGGCAAATGTATTTAACAAGGGTGAGGTTAGTTAGAGGGGTGGTTGGAGTTGGAGAGGTTGTTGGAGCTGGAGAGAGAAGTTAGAAGAAAGAAGAATAAAAGAACTTTTTCATTTCCAGTCTGCCTCTGAGTTTTCTCCCACGGTATTTTTGCTGCAAGCGGCAATTGCTGTAGGCGGTGACAATTAGGTTTCATTTTTTAAAAATTTTTTATTATTCTAATTTGTTATACTGTAAGCTGCCTGGTACCGAAAACCGGGAGGAAAACTCTCGGAGGCAGAGTAAAGCTATTTCTACTTTTACTTCTACTTTCTTAGAGAGAGCTTAGAGAGAGAAAGAAAGATTTTTCTTCTTCTTAGAAAGAGCTTAGAGAGAAAGATTAGAGAGAGCTTTCTTCTTTCTTCTTTTCTTCTTAGCTTAGAGAGAGAGAAAGAGCTTTTTCTTCTTAGAGCTTAGAGAGAAAGATTAGAGATAGCTTTTTCTTCTTCTTCTTAGAAAGAGCTTAGAGAGAAAGATAGAGCTTTTTCTTCTTCATCTTCTTAGAGCTTAGAGAGAAAGAGAGAGAGCTTGAAAGAGAGAGATTTCTTCTTTAGAGAGAGAGAGAGCTTAGCTTTTAGAGCTTCTTTCTTCTTTGTTCTTTCTTCTTTCTTCCTCGGGAGCCTCGGCCTGACTCTGACCAGGAATTACTTCTTCTATCTGGTTTCTCTTCTGTAACCGCTCTGCCTACGTTCTGGCCGCTCTGATTCTTTTCTTCTTCTCCGACCCGAACTCTTCTTCCGACCGAGTGACTGCATGACTGACTGAATGAATTCATTCTTCTCCTGACTCCAACCGCTTTCACCCGGTTATATACCTTTAGCTTTGCGGGTGCCTCACGTGCATTTACAGGTGCGTCACATACATACTTATTATCAGGTGGAACTTATGGCTTCCAGCTGACCGCAATAGCCATCTCCCTAATTGGGGCTCCTTCATTATACATGTTTACAGAGTAAATTTCATTTCATATTACATACAAAGAGCACAATTTTTCAAGTTGCTGGATTTATATAAAGTACTATTACAACAACTGTGTCTTCATACATATATTTGGGGTAATCATGGATAACTCAGTCTGCCATTATTCCTATCCCCTTGCCCCCTCCCCCACCCTCCCCCCCTTTGTTCTATTTACAGCTCTTTCATTCCTCTCATCCCCTCTCTCTTGCCTTTGTAAGTTAGTATCTTCCAATCAAAGAGATCATTCAACCTTTGGTTTTTTGGGATTGGCTAACTTCACTTAGCATTATTTTCTCCAACTCCATCCATTTACCTAAAAATTCCATGATTTTATTCTCTTTTAGTGATGAGTAGTGTTCCATTGTATATATATATATATATATATATATATATATATATATATATATATACACACTAAAGTTTCCCTATCCATTCATCAGCTGATGGGCATCGGGTTGGTTCCACAATCTAGCTATTGTGAATTGTGCTGCTATAAATACTGATGTGGCTGTGTCCCTCTAGTAAGCTGTTTTTAAGTCCTTTGGGAATAGGCCAAGGAGCGGGATAGCTGGGCCAAATGGTTGTTCCATTCCAAGTTTTCCTAGGAATCTCCATACTACTTTCCAGATTGACTTCACTAATTTGCAGTTCCACCAGCAATGTAAGACTGTGCATTTTTCCCCACATCCTTGCCAGCATTTATTGTTGTTTGTTTTTTTGATAGCTGCCATTCTGACTGGAGTAAGATAAAATCTTAGAGTTGTTTTGATTTGCATTTCTCTAATCGCTAGAGATGTTGAATATTTTTTCATATATTTGTTGATTGTTTGTATATCATCTTCTGAGAAGTGTCTGTTTAGTTCCTTGGCCCATTTATTGATTGGGTTATTTGTTTTTTTGGTGTTAAGGCTTTCAAGGGCTTTATAAATCCTTGAGCTTAGTGTTCTATCTGATGTGCTTGTGGTAAAGATTTGCTCCCATTCTGTAGGTCCTCTATTCACCTCACTGATTGTTTCTTTTGCTGAGAAGAAGCTTTTTAGTTTGAATCCATCCCATTTATTGATTCTTGGTTTTAGTTCTTGCGCTATGGGGGTCTTATTGAGGAAGTTGGAGCCTAAACCGACATGATGGAGATTTGGGCCTACTTTTTCTTCTATTACGTGCAAGGTCTCCGGTTTAATTCCTAGGCCCTTCATCCACTTTGAGTTAAGTTTTGTGCATGGTGAGAGAAAGAGATTTAATTTCATTCTATTACATGAGGATTTCCAGTTTTCCCAACACCATTTCTTGAAGAGGCTGTCTTTTCTCCAGTGAACATTTTTGGCACCTTTGTTTAATATAAGATAACTGTAGGTGTGTGGGTTTGTCTCGGTGTCTTCTATTCTGTACTATTGGTCAACTGGTCTATTTTGATGCCAATACCATGCTGTTTTTGTTACTACTGCTTTGTAGTACAATTTAAGGTCTGGAATAGTAATGCCATGCGCTTCATTCTTCTTGCTAAGAATCGCTTTGGCTATTCTGGGTCTCTTATTTTTCCAGATGAATTTCATGATTGCTTTTTCTATTTCTATGAGGAATGATATTGGCATTTTGATTGGTATTGCATTGAATCTGTATAGTGCTTTTGGGAGAATGGTCATTTTGACAATATTAGTTCTACCTATCTATGAACAAGGTAGATCTTTCCATATTCTAAGATCTTCATTAATTTCTTTCTTTAGCATGCTGTAGTTTTCATTGTAGAGGTCTTTCACTTCTTTTGTTATTCCCAAATATTGTATTTTTTTTGAGGCTATAGTAAATGTGGTGGATATCCTAGTTTCTCTTTCTGAGGATATGTCACTGATGTATGGAAATGCCTTTGATTTATGGGTATTGATTTTATATCCAGCTACTTTGGTGAATTCATTTATTAGATCTAGAAGATTTCTGGTGGAATTTTTGGATCTTCTATGTATAGAATCATATCGTCTGCCAATAGTGAAAATTTGAGTTCTTCTTTCCCTATCCATATCCCTTTAATTTCTTTTGTCTGTCTAATTGCTCTGGCTAGGGCTTCAAGAACTATTCTAAATAGAAGTGGTGAAAGAGGGCATCCCTGTCTTGTTCCAGTTTTTAGGGGGAATGCTTTCAATTTTTCTCCATTTAGGATGATGTTGGTCTGGGGCTTGGCATAGATGGCCTTTACGATGTTGAGGTATGTTCCTGTTATCCATATTTTTTCTAGCATTTTGAACATGAAGGGATGTTGTATTTGGTCAAATGCTTTATCTGCATCTATTGGGATGATCATATGATTTTTATCTTTGAGCCTGTTGATGTGATGAATTACATTTATTGATTTCCTTATATTGAACCAATCTTGCATCCCTGGAATGAAGCCACTTGATATTTTTGATGTGTTTTTGCATTTGATTTGCCCAAATTTTTGCATCTATATTCATTAGAGATATTGGTCTGAAGTTTTCTTTCTTTGATTTGTCTCTGATTTTGGAATCAGGGTGATATTGGCCTCACAGAATGAGTCTGGGAGTGTTCCCTCTTTTTCTATTTCATGAAATAGTTTGAGAAGTATTGGTGCTAGTTCTTCTTTAAAGGTCTTATATAACTCATCTGTGTATCCATCCGGTCCTGGGCTTTTCTTGGTTGGTAAGTTTTTTATGGCATCCTCTATTTCTTTGCTTGAAATTAACCTATTTAAATTGTGTATATCATTTTGATTTAGTTTGGGCATATCATAGGTATCTAGAAATTTGTTGATGCCTTCATTATTTTCTATTTTATTAGAGTATAAATTTTTAAAATAATTTTTAATTATCTTCTGTATTTCTGTAGTGTCCATCATGATATTTCCTTTTTCATTGTAGATATTGGTAATTTGTGTTTTCTCTCTTCTTTTCTTTGTCAGCATAGCTAAAGGTTCATCAATTTTATTTAGTTATTCAAGGAACCAACTTTTTGTTCTGTCAATTTTTTCAATTTTGTTTTAGTTTCAATTTCATTAATTTCAGCTCTGATTTAAATTATTTCCTGTCTTCTACTTCTTTTGGGGTTGATTTGATCTTCTTTTTCTAGGGCTTTGAGATGTAATGTTAGTTCATTTATTTGTTGACTTTTTCTTTTTTGAAGGAATGAGCTCCATGCAATGAACTTTCCTCTTAGTACTGCCTTCATAGTGTCCCAGAGATTTCGATATGTTGTATCATTGTTCTCATTTACCTCTAAGAATTTCTTAATCTCCTTCTTGATGTCTTCTGCAACCCATTGATCATTCAATAGCATATTATTTAGTCTCCAGGTGTTAGAGTAGCTTTTCTTTCTTTTTTTTATCATTCATTTCTAATTTTATTCCATTATGATCTGATAGAATGCAGGGTACTATCTCTACTTTTTTATATTTGCTTAGAGTTGCTTTATGGCATAATATATGGTCTATTTTGGAGAAGGATCCATGTGCTGCTGAGAAAAAAGTGTATTGGCTCATTGATGGATGATATACTCTATATATGTCAGTTAAGTCTAAGTTATTAATTGTATTATTGAGTTCTATAGTTTCTTTGTTTAACTTTTGTTTGGAAGATCTATCCAGTGGTGAAAGAGGTGTGTTAAAATCACCTAGAATTATTGTGTTGTGCTCTATTTGATTCTTGAACTTGAGAAGAGTTTGATTGATGAATGTAGATGCTCCATTATTTGGGGCATGTATGTTTATAACAGTTATATCTTGTTGATCTATGACTCCCTTAAGCAGTATGAAATGTCCATCTTTATCTCTTTTGACTAACTTTGGCTTGAAGTCTACTTTATTTGATATGAGAATGGAGACTCCTGGTTGCTTACGTAGACCATGTGAGTGATATATTTTATCCCATCTTTTCACTTTCAGTCTATGGGCGTCTTTTCTTATGAGATGTGTCTCTTGAAGGCAACATACTGTTGGGTCTGTTTTTTTTTTTTTAAATATTTATTTATTTGCTTTAGTTGTACACAATGCCCTTATTTTATGTGGTGCTGAGGATGGAATCTGGGTCGCGCACATGCTAGGCGAGGGCTCTACTGCTGAGCCACAACCCAGCCCAGGGTCTGTTTTTTTAATCCAATCTATTAGCCTATGTCTTTAAATTGGTGAGTTTAGGCATTAACATTCAGGGTTGTTATTGAGACATAATATGTATTACCAGTCATTTTTATTATTTTTGGTATTTAGTTTGACTTGGTTTTTCCTTTGGTTGGTTTTTTTCCCTTTATTGTAGTTCTTCCCTTTGCAGATTTTCATTATTATTTTTCATTTCCTCCTTGTGGAATATTTTACCAAGAATGTTCTGTAGAGCAGGCTTTCTTTTTTTCTTTTTTCTTTTTTTGGTACCGGGGATTTAACTCAGGGGCACTCGACCACTGGGCCACATCCCCAGCCCTTTTTTGTATTTTATTAGAGCCAGGGTCTCACTGAGTTGCTAAGTGCCTCGCCATTGCTAAGGCTGGCTTTCAACCCGTGATCCTCCTGCCTCAGCCTCCCAAGTGTTGCACATTACAGGCGTGCGCCACCGTGCCCGGCGAGCAGGCTTTCTTATTGTAAATTCTTTTAGCTTTTGTTTATCATGGAAGGTTTTTATTTTATCCTAAAATCTAAAGCTTAATTTTGCTGGATATAAAATTCTTGGTTGGCATCCCTTATCCTTTAGAGCCTGGTATATGTTGTTCCAGGCTCTCCTGGCTTTGAGTGTCTGGATTGAAAAATCTGCTGAGGTGCGAATTGGTTTTCCCTTATAGGTAATCTGACTTTTCTCTCTTGCAGCCTTTAAAATTCTATCTTTATTTTGTATGCTATGCATTTTCATTACAATGTGCCTTGGTGTGGACCTGTTGTAATTTTGTACATTTGGTGTCCTATAGGCCTCTTGTATTTGATTTTCAAATTCATTCTTCCTGATTGGGAAATTATCTGATATTATTTCATTGAAAAGATTGTGCATTCCTTTGGTTTGAATGTCTGCTCCTTCCTCTATTCCAATAAATCTCATATTTGGTCTTTTGATGGTATCCCATAGTTCTTGGATATTCTGTTCATGGTTTTTTACCATCTTCACTGTGAGGTCAACTTGATTTTCACGATTATATATTTTTGTCCTCATTGTCTGAGGTCCTATCTTCCAAGTGGTTCAATCTGTTGGTGATGCTTTCTATTGAATTCTTTAAGCAGCTGACTGTTTCTTTCATTTCAAGGATTTCTGTTTGGATTTTTTCTCAAACTCTCTATCTCTTTCTTTTTCTTTTCTTTTCTTTCTTTCTTTTTTTTTTTTTTTTTTGGTACTGGGGATTGAACTCAGGTGCACTCGACCACTGGGCCACAGCCCCAGCCCTTTTTTGTATTTTATTTAGAGACAGGGTCCCACTGAGTTGCTAAGTGCCTCGCCATTGCTGAGGCTGGCTTTGAACTCGCGATCCTCCTGTCTCAGCCTCCTAAAGTGCTGGGATTACAGGCGTGTGCCACCGCGCCTGGCTCTCTTTCTTGAAGTAATCTTTTGCTACCTGGATTTATTCTCTTATCTCTTTGTTGGTGTAATTGATGGTTTCCTGTATTTGATCTCTTATCTCTTTGTTGGAGAGACCAATTTTTGCCTGTATCTGTTCACTTAGGTCATTTTTCAAATCTCTTATCATTTTAATTATGTATATCCGGAACTCCTTCTCTGGCATTTCACCTACTGTGCTTTCTATGGCTTCTATTGTTGTAGTATCTTGGTTTGTTTGGGGCATTTTCCTCCCTTGTTTCTTCATGATGTCTATGTATTTTCCTCTCTTGCAAGGTACAGCTTCTGCCCTTTTGTCTTAAGAGTTCCCTCCAGGTTACCCAAAACCTCACTTTTTAGGGAAATACCAATATTAGAGCTTTCAATGTACCCAATGTGTGTCCATATATCAGTTTGTTTCTATTTTTATATTTACAGTTTTGTTGATATAAACAGAAATGATGAGATCAGTTAGTCTCTATGTTTGCACGGTGGTTTACAGTATCTAATGGTAGTAGGGGGGACTTAGAGGTTGGCTTAAACATTTATGAAGTAAGATGTGAAAAAATAGAGGTATTAGATTATTTGACTAGTGAGAGTATAATCATTAGAATTTGGCTGTTAATAGAAGAAGCAAGAGATAGGCAACCCCATGTAAGATTCCCTGTTAGTTCACAACAGCATAACTGGTTGCACCTTTTGGTGCATCCTGGTCCCCAAGGACCTTAGTGATATCTTACCCGGACCTTTTGTTGTTCCTTGGTAGTAGTTAACTAAGTTTTGTGACAGTGGCAGCCTCAGGCCTATAATTATATTGGTGTTGGGTTGAGTAGCTATGGAATCCCAGTGCGGTGTGTCTCTCTGGACAGATGCAGGTTGCCTCTCCGATTTGCGGGTATGGAGCAGGCCTCTCTCTCCAGATCTCCTTCAGGCCACAGTGTGGTGGAGCAGGCAGTCTGGCTCTCTTCTCCCCACTCTCCTCCTCCTGGGTCTCCTCCCAGTATAGTTGTTTTGGTGGGGGTTGGGCAGGTGGGCAGCAGGGCCCTTCCACAGGGTGGAGCCTGCAGTTCCTGGTCCTGGTGATGGCATGGGCCAATCCTTCCAGCGGGTGTCTACCACTTGTTCCAGTGGCAGCTGGGCAGGTCGCAGGGAATGGACAGGGCCCTTCCTCTAGTTGGGCCCTCTCTGCAGTGGGGACCTACCTGCTATTTCCAGCCCCGGAGGCAGTCTAGGTTTCATTTTGACATAATTATAATGGCATGCAATATTACTTGCTCTAAATTAGTCCCCAATATTTCCCTTTTCCTTCCCTCCTCTCTCCCGTTCCCTTCCCTCTATTATACTTATCTTTGTTATTTAGTTATAGTTTTTTTTAAATATTGCCTTGTGAATATACATAATGGTAAGATTCACTGTGGTATATTCACATAGGAAAGTTAGATCAGATTCATTCCACTGTTCTTTCCTTTTCCCATCTCACCTCTTTCCCCCTCAATTCCCTTCCTCTACTCCACTGATCTTTCTTCTATTTTGATTCCAGGCACTTCAAGTGAAAAAAAAATTGCTACGGAGAACAATCAGGTACTTATACACTAGCTGAAAGTAACTACATATATGTATTGAGCATGAGGGAAGCCAGTTACTTCCAAGGTGACTTGGTCTGAACTTTGCCAATGAGGAAAGCAAACCAATAAAATGAAATGTTGTCTTTGAGGAAAAAGGAATGCTAGATAAAGTGGAATGTGTTGCACTTCTGCTTGGGTTTGTGTGTATGTGTGCCTGAAATTAAGTTATTGTTTTAGTTTTTAAAAGATACTTCAACAGTTGAAGTATAATCTTGGATGTATTGGGACCCATAAAGACTTAAGATCTTGTCTCTTAGATAACTTACTTTGCTAACATGTTTCCATGTATATTGTTAATATAACAAGAAAGGTCAATGCTCTTGAAACAGTTAGAGTCTTACAAATATATTCAGGTTGTGTACAACTTCCGCAGGAGGCAGGTGGTATTTTTCAGAACCTTGGTTGTAAAGATGGAAGGCAAGTTTTGCATTTGATTCAACATATCTAAAATAGAAACCTCTGCAAATAAGGCTTCTAAGTGGTACAACACTGATGGTATTCTCTGAAGTGCCTCCTATATCTAGTCTAGAAGGTTCCAAATATCCTATCACTGCATTTATAGATAGGTTCTCATATAAACCAAAATTTACTAGCCTAAAATGTGGTATAGGTATAGCATATTTCTTTTATTGGTTTGACCTTTTCTGGAGTCAAAGTGATATTTATAAAGAAAAAGCAAAAAGAAAGTCCAGTCTCTGGTTGACTTTCATGATGGGTAAAGGACAATTCTACCAGTGTCTTATTTGTTAATGTTAAGCAAAGATAGTATTTACGTGTATGAGCAGGATGACAGTAATTAATTTTACAAGTTCCCTTAAGGTGGGATTCCTCCTTTTAAGCTCTAGTAAAAGAGAGGATTTAGGAATTATAGTCACAAGAATAAATGCAAAGAAATGGAGGCAATCATCACATAATCGTAATTGCTTATGCTCCTCAGGGTCAAAGTGAAGTCAGCATCATGGGACTAATAGGTAATTCTATATCCTAGGATAGAAAACTTGAGCAATTGCTGCCTCTTCCCAAATCTGCTGTTAAGATTCAGGGAAATTTCAAGCCTTCTCTCCAATTCCTGACAGACTTTGTTTTTGTGTAATTGATATTTATATTCCCCAAAAGAGAAGATCTAATTGGGTCATGTCACTACCATCCAACATGTTGTGCCTGTAAGGCAAATTTTGTCTATTTGAGGAAATTGAAAGTAGATATCCCTTATTCATTATTAGAAAAAGCAACAATCAGCCCCACTTGGGTCCTGTCTTGGGTAGCTTCAGGGTGAGAAGTGGGAAGAGATGGTGGCTTCTCAGATAGTTTCTAAGTAATGTACATAAACTAAAAATAAATGTTGGCTAATTTTATTAGTATTATTAGCATTAATGCATATATTATAGTAGAGTATCCCTCAGCATACATGGGGGAGCCCACAGATACCAAAATCTATAGTTGCTCAAGTCTCTTGTATAAAATAGCATAGTATTTGCATATAACTTTCATAATCCTCCTTTATACCTTAAGTTATCTCTAGATTACTTATAATACCTACTACAATGTAAATATTATGTAAATAGCTGTTATATTGTATTGTTTAGGGAAGTCAATATACTTCCAGTACAGAACAATTTTGGGTGGCAGTACTGGGGATTGCATTCAGGGGCACTTTACCACTGAGCCCCAGCCCTATTTTGTATTTTAGGTAGAGACAGGATCTTACTTAGTTGCTTAGTTCCTCGCTTTTGCTGAGGATAGTTTTGAATTTGTGATCTGCCTGCCTCAGCCCCCCGAGCTGCTGGGATTACAGGTATACACCGCCATGCCTGGTCAGAACAATTTTTAAAAATATTTTCAATTGTGGGAGGAGGAAAGATGGCGGACAGCAGAGAGGTGCTCTTGAGAGACTGTCACTAAAAGAGGATTAGCGGTAAGTTTGAATGTGTTCCTAGCAATACTCCTGCAACTGAGAGGGAGCTGGGATATCTGCGTACCTCTGGATGGTAAAATACAACGAACTCCAGACCGCAGACACACGGGGGCCCAGTGCCAGCGGCCCACAAACCGAACCAGCATTAGTAGCGCAGCAGCTGCGGTATCATTGTAGTAAGGGAAGTACCGATGTCGGCTTTAAAATTGAAAAGCGCAGAAGAATAAAAGGGAAGCTAGAGCCAGCAGCGTCCTCATAGACTTCTTTCACGCAAATTGCTGAACTGGACCTGCATGCTTCGGAGTGACACACAGGTCTGGGGTACTGCTGTTGAGACTGGGAAAAGCGCCGCCATCTTGGAGTAAAGCTGTGGCTTACTGGGACAAAGAAACAAGGAAGAAAAGCAGCTCCAGGCATCCAAGGATCCAGCCAGGGCTCTGAGAACAGCACATACCTGGGTGAGATGCGGGCAGCCAGCAGGGGAGGGCCCGTCTGAGGCCAGCACAGCAACCCCGAGAGCTATAACTGGGGGCGGGCGTGGGGAATGCACACCTTTTGGAAGACCCCTTTCCTGGTGCCATTCACGTGCTGATACTGCCCCCCCCCCCCCCCCGCCCCCCAGCCACTCTTCCACTGTGCCATTCTGCCGCTGGCCAAAGGTGCAGACTTGACTTCACTAACTGGTGCTCTGTGACTGTCTGAGTGTGATCCAGGACAATTGGCTTAAACTGGAAGGGAAAAAAGAAGGGCTTCCCATGGTCCTGTTTGTTTGAGACTTGTTCCTGGGTTTAACTCTGTTTTTTTATTTGTTTGTTTGTTTTATTTTATTTTGTTTTGTTTTTGTCCTGTTTGATAGTGTACTTATTTGTTTTTGTTCCTCTTTCTTTTCTTCCCTTCTCACTTTTGTCTCTTCTTCCCTCATCTTTTCTATTTATACCCCGTCATTGCCTACTCATCAGAGGCGAAAACAAGTTATACACAGAAATTGGGATTTCTAGATCTGGGGAAATTGAACTATACAGCAAAGTGGTGTTATATATAGTTTACTCTCTATTTTCTTGACTCACTTTCTCTCTCCTCTCTTACACTAATTCTTACTTCTTTGTTATCTTTTATTGTTCCTTTTTTATTTTGTCTGTTCCATCTTTCTTTTTTTTTCTTCTCTCAAAGACTACATAAGTTTGGTTTATATATAAATCAGTCTTCCCTCTAAATCACTCACTCCATTCTCTTTACTCTCCCGTCTGCTGATATTAAACCACTTCCATAGAATTCTATTTTCATACTTCCTCAGAAAGAATATCTCAATAACCTCACTTCCTTCTTCCTAAACATATCATCTCTGTGTCCAATACTCAAAGTGTAAACACCAACACAAGCATACAGAGTAAATTGGAAACAATATCTGAGTTAACTAAATCATACATTGTGATCAAACTGTAATTTGCTGAATAGAAAGTGTTAGATCTGAAAATGTAAAGTATTTATAAGGGATACTGACAGCATTGTACCACAGGAGCAACATAAGGCTATAAGGTAAAATCAAAATAGTCAAGGTCCCACAGTGCTAGAAGAATAGACACAGAAACATTATGAAGAAACAAGGGAAGAAAGTGACTGAAACAAATCAACATACCCCCTCAGTAGATTCCACGGCAAGCACAGTTGGTCAAATGCCAGAGATGGAATTTAGAAATTAGATATTCCAAATGTTTATGGATCTTAAGAATGAACTCAAAAAATGAGATGAGAGAGCAAATACAGGCGGTAAAAGAGCATTTTGACAAAGAACTCGAAAAAAAAAATACAGGAAGCAAAAGATTACTTCAATAGGGAGATAGAGATTCTAAAGAGAAACCAAACAGAAATTCTGGAAATGAAAGACGCAATAAACCAAACTAAATGCTCAATTGAAAGCATCACCAACAGATTAGACCACTTGAAAGAAAGGAACTCAGATAATGAAGACAAAATATATATCCTGGAAACAAAATCTAGATTACACAGCAAAAGTGGTAAGAATCAAGAACAGAGCATTCAGGAATTATGGGACAACATAAAAAGACCAAACTTAAGAGTGACTGGGGTAGAAAATGATGCAGAGTTTTAAGCCAAAGGAATGAGTAATTCATTCAATGAAATAATAGCAGAAAAATTTTCAAACGTGAGGTATGAATGGGAAAACCAAGTTCAAGAGGCTTACCGAACACCAAATGTACAAAATCACAATAGATCCACACCAAGGCACATTATAATGAATATGCCTAATATACTGGGCAAGGGGAGAATATTAAAAGCCATGAGAGAAAGGAAGCAGATTAGATATAGGGGGAAACCAATCAGATTATGCTCAGATTTTTCAACCCAGACTTTAAAAGCCAGAAGATCCTGGAATAGCATATTTCAAGCTCTGAAAGAAAAGGGATGTCAACCAAGAATCTTATATCCAGCAAAATTGAGCTTTAGATTCGAAGATGAAATAAAAACCTTCCATGACAAACAAAAGTTAAAAGATGTCACAACTCGAAAGCCAGCACTTCTGAACATCTTGGGCAAAATTTTCCACGAAGAAGAAGAGAAAAATAACAATAAAAATCAACAAAGGGAGATATTAAACTAAAGGAATTACCAACCAGAGGAGAAACCAAATCAAGCTAAAAACCATAATACAATTAAAAATGGATGGAAATAAGAATCACATCTCAATAATAACCTTGAATGTTAATGGCCTAAACTCACCATTCAAAAGACACAGATTGTCAGACTGGATTAAAAGAAATGACCCAAAAATTTGCTGTCTCCAAGAAACACAACTCATAGAAAAAGACATCAAGCGATTGAAGGTGAAAGGCTGGGAAAAGTCTTATCACTCATATGGGCTGCGGAAGCAAGCAAGGGTTTCCATTCTCATATCAAATAAGGTAGACTTCAAGCCAAAGCTAATCAAGAGGGACAAAAATGAATATTTCTTACTACTTAAGGGAACCATTCATCAACAAGACATAACAATTATAAATGTATAAAACATTTGGAGCACCTACATTCATCAAACAAACAAAACAATGGAGCACCTACATTCATCAAACAAACCCTTCTCAAGTTCAAGAGTAAAATAGACCACAACACAATTATTCTAGGGGACTTCAACATACCTCTCTCACCAATGGATAGATCATCCAAACAAAAGCTAAATAAAGAAACTTTAGGCCTCGTTAAAACAATTAATAACTTAGACCTAATGGATATATATAGAATATTTCATCCCTCAGTAAACGAATACACTTTCTTCTCAGCAGCACATGGCTCCTTCTCCAAAATTGACAATATATTATGTCACAAGGCAACTCTCAGCAAATATTAAAAAATAGAAATACTACCCTGCATTCTATCAGACCATAATGGGATGAAATTGGAAATCAATGATAAAACAAGAAATAAAAAAAAACTACTCCAACAACTGGAAGCTAAACAACATGCTACTGAATGAACAAGGGGTTGAAGAAGACATCAAGGAGGAGATTAAAAAATTCCTAGAGGTAAATGAGAACACAGATACATTGTATAGAAATCTCTGGGACACTATGAAGGCAGTAATAAGAGGAAAATTTATTGCACTGAGTTCCTTCCTTAAAAGAAAAAAAATAAACAACAAATAAATGACTTAACATCACACCTCAAAGCACTAGAAAAAGAGGAACAGATCAACACTAAGAGCAATAGAAGACAGGAAATAATTAAAATCAGAGCTGAAATTAATGAAATTGAGACTAAAGAAACACTTCAAAGAATTGACAAAACCAAAAGTTGGTTCTTTGAAAAAAATAAATAAAATTGACAGACCCCTAGTGGTGCTAACGAAAAGAAGAAGAGAAAAAACTCAAATTACTAACATCCATGATGAAAAAGGAAATATCACAACAAACACCTCAGATATATAGGAGATAATTAGAAATTACTTCGAAAACTTGTACTCTAATAAAATAGAAAATATTGAAAGCATTGACAGATTTCTAGAGTCATATAAATTGCCCAAACTGGAACTGGAGGCTATACACAATTTAAATAAATCAATTTCAAGTGAAGAAATAGAAGACACCATCAAAAAACTTCCAACAAGAAAAAGTCCAGGTCCTCATGGGTTTACAGCAGAGTTCTACAAGACCTTCAAAGAAGAACTAATACTGATGCTCTTCAAATTATTTTAAGAAATAGAAAAAGAAGGAGCTCTTCCAGACTCTGTATGAGGCCAATATTACATTAATTCCAAAGCCAGGCAAAGACACAGCCAAAAAAGAAAACTTCAGGCCAATATCTTTAATGAACATAGATGCAAAAATCCTCAACAAAATTCTGGCAAATGGGATACAAAAAGATAGTGCACCACGATCAAGTGGGGTTTATCCCAGGGATGCAAGGGTGGTTCAACATTCGGAAATCAATAAACATAATACATCACATCAATAGACTTAAAGATAAAAACCATATGATCATCTCAATAGATGCAGAAAAAGCATTTGACAAAATACAATACCCCTTTATGTTCAAAGCTCTAGAAAAATTAGGAATAACAGGAACATATCTCAACATTATAAAAGCTATCTATGCAAAACCTCAAGCTAACATTATCTTAAATGGAGAAAAACTGAAAGCATTCCCTCTAAAAACTGGAACAAGAAAGGGATGCCCCCTTTCACCACTGCTATTTAACATAGTACTTCTAACTCTGGCCAGAGCAATTAGACAGACGAAAGAAATTAAAGGGATCCAGATAGGAAAAGAAGAGCTCAAATTAGCACTATTTGCTGATGACATGATAATATACCTAGAAGACCCAAAAAACTCTACCAGAAAACTTTTACAACTAGTAAATGAATTCGGCAAAGTAGCAGGATACAAAATCAATACCCATAAATCAAAGGCATTTTTGTACATCAGTGACAAATCCTCTGAAAGGAAAATGATGAAAACTACCCCATTTACAATAGCATCAAACAAAATAAAATATCTGGGAATCAACTTAATGAAAGAGGTGAAGGACCTCTATAACGAAAACTATAGAACACTAAAAAAAGAAATTATTGAATACCTCAGAAGATGGAAAGATCTACCTTGTTCTTGGATAGGTAGAACTGATATCGTGAAAATGTCCATACTACCAAAAGCATTATACAGATTTAATGCAATTCCAATCAAAATCCCAATGACATTTCTCAAAGAAATAGAAAAAGCAGTCATGAAATTCATCTGGAAAAATAAGAGATCCAGAATAGCTAAAGCAATACTGCGCAAGAAAAGTGAAGCAGGTGGCATCACCATACCAGACTTTAAATTATACTATAGAGCAATAGTAACAAAAACAGCATGGTGTTGGCACCAAAACAGACTGGTAGACCAATGGTACAGAATTGAGGACACAGAGACTAATACATATAATTTCATCTATCTTATATTAGACAAAGGTGCCAAAAATGTACAGTGGAGAAAGGATAGCCTCTTCAACAGATTGTGCTGGGAAAACTGAAATCCATATGCAACAAAATGAAATTAAACCCTTATCTCTCACCATGCACAAAATTCAATTCAAAGTAGATCAAGGACTTAGGAATTAGACCAGAGACAATATGCCTAATAGAAGAAAAAGTAAGCTCCAATTTCCAACATGTCGGATTAGGCCCCAAGTTCCTTAATAAGAATCCTGTAGTGCAAGAATTAATATCAAGAATTAATGAATGGGATAGATTTAAGCTAAAAAGCTTGTTCTCAGCAAAAGAAACAATCAGTGAGGTGAATAGAGAGCCAAGTAATTGGGAACAAATATTTAATACATGCACATCGAATAGAGCACTAATTTCTAGAATATATAAAGAACTCAAAAAACTTAACACCAAAAAAAAACAAATAACCCAATCAATAAATGGGCTAAGGAACTGAAAAGACACTTCTCAGAAGAAGATACACAATTAATCAACAAATACATGAAAAAATGCTCAACATTGCTAGCAATTAGAGAAATGCAAATCAAAACTACTCTAAGATTTCATTTCACTCCAGTCAGAATGGCAGCCATCAAGAGCACAAACAACAATAAATGTTGGAGAGAATGTGGGGAAAAAGACACACTCCTACATGTTGGTGTGACTGCAAAATGGTGCAACCGTTATGGAAAGCAGTATGGAGATTCCTTGGAAAAATGGGAATGGAACCACCCTATGACCCAGCTGAAGGAGCCCCAATTAGGGAGATGGCTATTGCGGTCAGCTGGAAGCCATAAGTTCCACCTGATAATAAGTATGTATGTGACACACCTGTAAATGCACGTGAGGCACCCGCAAAGCTAAAGGTATATAACCGGGTGAAAGCGGTCGGAGTGAGGAGAAGAATGAATTCATTCAGTCAGTCATGCAGTCGCTCGGTCAGAAGAAGAGTTCGGGTCGGAGAAGAAGAAAAGAATCAGAGCGGCCAGAACGTAGGCAGAGTGGTTACAGAAGAGAAACCAGATAGAAGAAGTAATTGCTGGTCAGAGTCAAGCCGAGGCTCCCGAGGAAGAAAGAAGAAAGAAGAAAGAAGCTCTAAAAGCTAAGCTCTCTCTCTCTCTCTAAAGAAGAAATCTCTCTCTTTCAAGCTCTCTCTCTTTCTCTCTAAGCTCTAAGAAGATGAAGAAGAAAAAGCTCTATCTTTCTCTCTAAGCTCTAAGAAGAAGAAGAAGAAAAAGCTATCTCTAATCTTTCTCTCTAAAAATCTTTCTTTCTCTCTCTAAGCTCTCTCTAAGAAAGTAGAAGTAAAATTAGTAAAAGCTTTACTCTGCCTCAGAGAGTTTTCCTCCCGTGGTCTGTGGCTGGCCATGACAGGCAGCTTACACCCAGCCATCCCACTCCTGGGTCTATTCCCAAAGGACTTAAAAACAGCATATTACAGTGACACAGCCACTTCAATGTTTATAGCAGCACAATTCACAATAGCTAGGTTGTGGAACCAACCTAGTTGTCCCTCAGTAGATGAGTGGATAAGGAAAATGTGGTATATATACACAATGGAATGTTACTCAGCAATAAAAGAGAATAAAATAATGGCATTCACTGGTAAATGGATGAAGGTGGAGAATATAATGCTAAGTGAAATCAGTCAATCTCAAAAATCCAAATACCGAAGCCAGGTGCGGTGGCGCACGCCTGTAATCCCAGCACTTTGGGAGGCTGAGTCAGGAGGATCGCGAGTTCAAAGCCAGCCTCAGCAATGGCGAGGCACTTAGCAACTCAGTGAGACCCTGTCTCTAATAAAATACAAAAAAGGGCTGGGGATGTGGCCCAGTGGTCTAGTGCCGCTGAGTTCAATCCCCAGTACCAAAAAAAAAAAAAAAAAAAAAAAAAAAAAAAAATCCAAATACCGAATGTTTCCTCTGACACAAGGAGGCTGGTTCACAGTATTGTTGGGTAGGGTACATAGGAGGATTAGAGAAACACTATAATGGTCAAAGGGAAGGGAGGGGAAGGGAGGGAGCAAGGGGGGATGAAGGGGAAAAAAAGTAAAAGTGGTCGAGTAAGATGGATATCATTATTCTAAATGCATGATTGAAGACTTGAATGCTACGAATATACTTTGTATACAAACTGTTTTGTGTAAAAAGATGCTCTATATGTGCAGTATGAATTATAACACATAGTACTACTATAAATAAAGAAAAATTTTTTAAAATAATTAAATAAAAAAATATTTTCAATCTTGGAAATTGAAATTTGAATCTTGAATTTTTGGTTGAATTTGCAAAGAGAGGTGACTATACTTTTATAAATGCATATGTATAAGCAACCATTTATAACACATTTAATGGCCCTAACGTTAAGGTAAGAGTTGAAGTAAAGAAAGAAGTAACCTGAAATAGTGCCTCTACTTTGGCGCTTATGAGGCTCCCTGCCATATCGAACTACTATGTTGGGAGATGTTAAAAATAAGGACAGGAAATGACTCAGAGATTATGCTTGTTCACAACATTGGACAATGCAAGGAAAGTGGCAGTAGAATCAGAATGGTACTGCCTAGTCACTGTAACACTGCAAATAAAGTCAATACCATTAGCAGTAATGACAATGTCAATCATTATACACTGTGCATATTTATAAATTATTTCATTTGGTTTACACAGAGAAAACAGTATGAATCTTTGCAGCATTTAGTGCCTTTTTTTTTAACTATTTTTCATTTCTGAAAACTACTGAAGACTTGATTATTTTATCATGAGTTCACCTTGATATTACAGTAATAGTAATAGGGCACTACTTAGTATCTACTGAGTCAGGTGCCATGGTGGATGTTTTATAGCCATTATCTCATTTAACACTCACATAAATGAACTAAATATAATTTATACCTTAAATGAAGAAACTCATGCTCAAAAAATATCAAGTGGCTTAGTCAAGATAATACAGCTAATAAATGATGGAGCTAGAATCCCAAATCCCAAATCTATAATCTATACCATTTCTACTATACTACATTGTACAGTATTAGACTGAATCTACTAAATTCTATTACATCTCTGATATTCATCTAAATTTTTTATATTTAATGTAAAGAAGAATATCTATATATCTATATATGATAACCATAGCATATCAAGATTTTACTATGTATATTTATATTTTTATCATCCACAAGTAAACCTTAATACATCTGAATCTAGGAAGTAATGTGTTATGTTAAATATTAAGCCATTGGTTTAGATTAAGCACTAAGAATTGCTACTGAAATGATGTTTCATTCAGGGAAGGCCTCTTCAGTCCTCCTCCAGGACAATAGGCAGCACAGAAAGTGTTCGATTTAATTAGTTGTGTATGTAGAAGAGACAGTCATCTGTTTCCATGGAGTCAAGCACATCACTGACATACTTCTCCATGGAAACAGAGAAGGGAAAACAGAAAATGCTAAAGTGAATGAATTTGCTGAGCAGTTGGTGAACAAAGATTCAAGAAAACAAAAATTCATCTGTAGTACTATATGCTTAGTTTAGAAAAGAGAAATAGCACAAATTTAGAGATCATCAAACATGTACTACATAAAAGGATGTTTAAAATATATTGCAATTTTAGTGCAAATACAAAAGTGCTGGGAAATGCCACAGAGCAAAAGTGTGACTGTCTATACACGGAAGACATAATGGCCCACCCTTAAAAGATGAGCAGTGTTTCCTCAGTCAGTAATGAATGAGGAGTGCCTTAGACAAGATGACAGAAAACACAGGGAATCAATCTATTGATAAATTTATTAACTCTATACTGGCTTCTCATCATAATTGCATTTTGGTTTTTAAGGATTTTCTCTTTGGGGATATAAAGTTATAGGAAGGTTTCAAGTTTTACAATTAAACACATTAATTAATTTGTATGACTGAGCTGGTCAAAGTGTTTTTAATTTGTAACAAATTGCATGTTTTGTTTTCTTTGAAGGTTATATTTTTCATTAAAATAATGAAGAATTCATTCTATATGGTTCTTTTTCTTGAGGCAGTCTCATTTAAAAAAAAAAATTCCCCCCATGGAATTTAGTGCCAACCTGCCTCTAAATTCAATTTAATTCAACTCAATGCTCTTTCAGTCCTGGCTCTCAAGATAATTATAGGCAACCAGGGAGGAAATATACTTAAAGAATGATTATACTATTTATTCAATCCTTCAACAAATATATTTCATGTGCCTTTGATACGTCAAGGACTTTGCTGTATTTTGTTGATAGAGTGGTGGTTTAAGCAGACCCAGTCTACTCTAATGAAGGCTACTAGCCTATAAAAGAAAAAGCATTAAAATAGCCATACACATAAATATACAGTTATATAATCTGAGACAAGTTCTATGAAGTAAAACTACAGTGTGTCAAGAGAGAACATCATGAACAGATTTAACTGAGATTGGGGCAGATCTCTTTGAAGAAGTGACCATAGAGTAGAGACCTGCAGGCTGCAGGATGACTAAGAGTTAGACAGAGGATACGGGTGGCGGGGGTATAGCATGTCAAGTGAAAGCCATGAGATGGTAGATTTGAGAAACTGAGAGAAAGCAAATTTTCCTCAGAAGTGAGTGGTGAAAAGTGAGACTGGAGAGGGAAAGAGGTACATATAGCTTTTTAAATTTCATTATAAGCATAATGGGAAGCAATTAAAAAGTTTTGAGAACAAAAATGGCATAACTGTATAAACTTAAATATTTTTCAGTTCAAGTAGAAATGGAACATTTAGGAAAAATAATTCAAAAAAGTCAAATCAAAATTCTAGCATTTAAGACGGGCGTGGTGGCGCACGCCTGTAATCCCAGCACTTTGGGAGGCTGAGGCAGGAGGATCGCGAGTTCAAAGCCAGCCTCAGCCGTGGTGAGGCACTTAGCAACTCAGTGAGACCCTGTCTCTAATAAAATACAAAAAAATGGGCTGGGGACTTGGCCCGGTGGTCGAGTGCCCCTGAGTTCAATCCCCGGTACAAAAAAAAAAAAAAAAAAAAAAAAAAAAAAAAAAAAAATTCTAGCATTTAAGGGTGTATACTTATGAGTGGTAAAACAAAAATATGATGATTACTATAAAAGTCAAGATAGAGGGGCTGGGGTTGTGGCTCAGCGGTAGAGCGCTCGCCTAGCATGTGCAAGGCCCTGGATTTGATCCTCAGCACTACATAAAAATAAATAAATAAAATAAAGATATTGTGTCCAACTACAACTAAAAAATAAATACTTAAAAAAGAAGTCAAGATTAGAGAGCAGAATACATGCTTAACATATGTAAGACCCTGAGTTTGATCCCCAGCAAAAGATAGAGAAAAAGAGAGGCAGGAGGAGAAAAGGAGGGGGAAAAAGCAAAAAATAATCAAGAAAGTAAATTACTCTAGAGAGAGAATACATTAGGGACTTTTGGGGTACTGGCAATGGAGATTTCTTGACAGAGGTGGTAATTACATGGGTGTTTGCTTTATATTCATGTATTAAATTTTTTATCTATGTATATATATCAAAATAGCACTAAAAGTTTTGTTTTCTTTTAATAAAAGAGTAAATTGAGAGCTTGGTTTTGGCAACACATAATGATAGTTGCCCTTCATCTATTCTCTCATTCTTCTTTTTAGGAAATGTGCACCCTGAGTTTTGGCTAGGTATGACACCATTTAGGGAAAGACATTTTTAAGTTTCTTTTGTCCTAGGTGTGGCTGTGTCTAACTCTGGTCCACCTTCTTAATGACAAACTGCTTTCCCTGTGCTCTTTCTCCCTTCATGCAATCTAGGTTTTAAATACAAATAGAATATTTGCCTTGAATCCAGACATGGAAGTCACATGGATGTTGAGAACGGCAGAGCCACCCCCAGCAGCATCCCTGGTTGGTTCTATGAAGCAGTGACATCTACTACCCTAGACTTCCCATGTACTTTTGAGAATGAGAATGAAATATTATACTTCCGACTTCTTTAATTCACTATTGTGGCAGTGTAGCTGTGTACTAATAATAGTTGTGAGGGAAAGTTGAAAGAGATGGCAATATTTAGAAGGGGTACAGGAATAGGAAAGAGATTATTAAATGGAAGAGATAATAGAGCATGCTTAAAATGTTGATGTGAAGAATTTAGAATAGAAGAATGGGGAAAAAGCTGAAACTGCAGTAATCAGAGTTTTTTTTAAAAATGGAGCAAATTCTCTGAGAAAATAGAAGGGGACAGAATACAGAGCTTATGTGGAAGAACTAGTCTTTGAATGAAAGAAGGACATTTGTTCTATTTTAGTAGGAAGAAAGAAGAGGATGGATGGGGATGTAGGGCTAGTTGTAGACATGCTGAAAGATGAGGATTCCTACTTAATGTCTTCATTTTCTTTAGAAAGCAAAAAGTGTTATGTGAGAATAGAGAGAAGGGGAATTGGCAGTGATAGGTTTCAGCAGAGTGAGAAGGTATGGAATGTTTGTTATGGAGAAATGTAGCATGATGAGCATTAAATGTTGAATATTTATTTGAAGAGGGGAATCATGAATTTGGGACATTATGTGCAATAAGTGTTGAGTGCTTATTTGAAGTGGAGACTCATCACTTTGGCATGTTATGAATAGTCTAGACAGGTTCAACTGTGCTGGGGTCACCAGGAGTAGGTGGATTAAGTCTATCCAGAGTTGAGAGAGCAACAGCTATTTACAAAAGGAGGTAAAAAAGAGAATTTTTCAACAGGATTTTAATAACAGACCACAGAATAAGAACTGCATAGGAAGAAAGGTACAGACAGAAACCAGTGGCCAAAACTAGAGATGATAATGAACTCAGTGAGTATGAGAAACTACTATTCTCATTAGTAGATGACTGGAAGTAAAAGCGTTTTGGTTGAATGGTGGAACATTCAAATGAGTGATTTGGAGGTTGTGGAAGATGTCAAGTTCAGGGAGGAGCTGTGAATGTAGGCAGCTGAGGTAAAGCAGGGATGATGTCTCTGTAGAGGAAGAGAAATCTTCATACAATATAAGGTAAATAGTTTCATTTTCAAAGGCCATTAGTAGTTTGCTCAGTAGAAAAGAAGATAAGCTGGTAGAAGAAAGAAAAGAGGAGAAGGGGTAGATTGTGTAGAGAAAAGGCAAAATTTATGGCACACGAGGGAGTAGAAGCAACTGCTAGCCTCGCCAGAAGTTAGCACACATGGGTATAAATTACTGAAGAAACTGGAAATGTATAATGAAAACAAATTCTGAAGGAACAAGTATGGAAGTTCAAGTAGTTTGCACTTGATTTTGCATAACAAGTTGTCAATCGTGATGTGACCAGACACTGATATCTACAAAGATTACCAAAAATGTATTTTATCTATTCTCTTTGGGACTTGCAAATTTATGGTTTTTATAATTCTGGAAAATTCTTAGCCACTCTGTTTTAAATACTGCCTCTCCCCTTTTTATTTTGTTCTCTCCTTCCAGAACTTCTACACTTCTATCTATCTATCCATATAGATGAGAGGGATCACACTGAATCAATTTTAAATAATTAAAGTTTACTTACAAACATTAGCACTTTATCAAGTCAGAATTAACTTTGTGCATACTGTATGTTACAAGTTAAAAGATCATTCTCCACTGTCTCATTCTAGATGTTATTGTAAAGATGAATTAATCCCCTTTCTAATAACACATATATTGTCTAGATTCTAATAACATCTAGATACTATTACTTTTTAAGAGTATCTAGATTCTCTACCAAATACATGGAAATTTCTCGAATACTTTTCACTTAATCCTAATCTATATTTGTAAGTTTCAGAACTTAATTTCTTTCTTACCCGCGTCTTGGAATAAAACATATATATTAATATATTTCCATTAAAATTCAGCAGTACAGGGCTGGGGTTCAAGCTCAGTGGTAAAGCGCTCATCTAGCACCTGCAAGGCCCTGGGTTTGATCCTCAGCACCACATAAAAATAAATGATAAAATAAAGGTATTATGTCCAACTACAACTAAAAAATAAATGTTTTAAAAAATGTAAGCCGGGCACGGTGGCGCACGCCTGTAATCCCAGCACTTGGGAGGCTGAGGCAGGAGGATAGCGAGTTCAAAAGCCAGCCTCAGCAATGGCGAGGCACTTAGCAACTCAGTGAGACCCTGTCTCTAATAAAATACAAAAAAGGGGTGGGGATGTGGCCCAGTGGTCAAGTGCCCCGGAGTTCAATCCCCAGTACCAAAAAAAAAAAAAAAATTGCATCAGTACATTGCAAATTAAAGCTAAGATTAACCAACTCCCTTAGGACAAAAAATTGTTTTTACAGTTTCTGAGTTTAAAGAGATTGCTTACCTATGATTAGCCTCTGAAGAGCACCCTTATCTCCATTTACTGCAGCAGCATGAACTTGTGATGCTGATGAGGAACCAGTAAATAGCAAGTTCTCTGATCTGTTCATAGTCTTCTCAACAACTGGAACAACCTAAAACAATGATTCAGACAATGAATTCATACAGGATATTTCTTTCTTTCTTTCTTTTTTTTGGGGGGGGGTGGGAGGTGCTCATTTTGGTGAAAAATACTTTCGTTATTTTGAATTCTTCCACCTCCTCTTCAAAACAGTTTCAAGCTGACCCAAACAAAGAAATTGAAATAAGGTGACATTAATTTCACATGAACTTCAAGTGTATAACCTAACTTACCATCTTCTTTACTCTAAAAACATTGAGCATTCTGGAGCTGGGGATATACCTCAGTGGTAGAGCACCTGCCTGGCATGTGGCATGTGCAAGGCCCTTGGTTCAATCCTCATCAACACACACACACACACACACACACACACACACACTGAATATCCACTTATCAACATCAAATCAATACACTTAGTTTTCTCCCTTTAGGAAGTTTCCAACCAAACTGATGTTAAATTAGGTTGAACAAAAAGCAAGGAGACTTCAGTTTCAACCTAGAAAAGAGCAGTCCCTGCCAAATCTGGCTGTTACCTGTACCCAGACCTCAAATCAGTCTTAGTTCCTCCTAACTAACAAGGCTGGAGCACAGCACCAGCAGAGTTAAGGCCAATGTCACCCAAACTTGTCAGCGGGCACTTCTACACCATAATGTGTCAATGCTCATGCTGATGGGTGGTAAAAAGAAGCCTAGGTTTTGGAATAGCATAAAAATTATTTACCTAGTAAGCATGATCAAAGTCCTAGTCTGGTGTAAATGATACAAAAAAAGGTAATGAAGACACCCCAGACATTACTGCTGAGATTTTTTAGTCTGACTTTAAAACAGCTCAAAATGATTTCTTTCATACAAGGACAAGCTGTGTACTGATGTTTCTCAGAATTAATTATATCTCCATCTCTAGTCTCAGTTTAACATTTTTTTAAATATACCATTCCTATGTCAGAGCCAAGACAAAAGGGGAGTAAAGGACAAGAAGCCTTCCATCTAGAGACCCAGGTTAGAAAGCATACTAGAAGCCATTGGGTATGAGCACATTCAAGCCACACAGTTTGAGAATATGGATCCACAGCAGTTGTTTCTTCCCTTCTATCATTGGGACATCCATCTTGGGCAGCTTGAAGGTTGTTGGATATTCAGCTATTTGGGTGGCCTGGGCATGGATCGGCTTCATGGGAGAACACTCCTTGGCTTCTTTGTAGGCCTGGATGGCAAAACCTCCAGAATAATATTTCTGAAGGGATCTTGGTTCAAAACAGCTCCATTTATCTGATGAGTTTCTGTCTTTATCCCAACTTCCAGGATCCATGGTGTTAAGATTTGGACCAGTAAGGCTGTAGAGGATCCAGAAGTAAACTAGCCTCTAGACCTCTGCTTGGGGGAAGAGTGAGAGGTGCTGCTTGGGGAAGACTGGGCTGATGTGGGTTGCTTCTCTTCTTTTGTTATCTCTCCACTCTGTAGCTTTAGTTTGTGGAGTGCTTCTGCCACTCAGAGGTACTTGGTCTCCTTGGTGGTGAGGCCCTTATAAGGTGTATAGCCTGCAACTGTTAGTCTTGCCTTTTGCTCAAAATGCTGAATGTTCTCCTAGGTGTTTTGTGATTAGAGAATTCATGATGACGTGTAGCTTTAGCCTTAACCACTGGGACCTTGTCCATACTGTCAGTAACCCTTGACAGGGTCATGGGGGCAGGTACACTGGCCTTTCTTTCCTCCTCCTCCTTCTTTTTTTTTGTGTGTGGGGGGGAGAGGGAGGGTACCAGGATTGAACTCAGGGCACTGGGCCACAAAGCCACATCCCCAACTCTATTTTGTATTTTATTTAGAGATGAGATCTCACTGGGTTGCTTAGCACCTCACTGTTGCTGAGGTTGGCTTTGAACTCTGAATCCTCCTGCCTCAGCCTCCCAAGTCACTGGAATTACAGGTGTGCACCACTGTGCCCGGCTTTTTCCTCCTCCTTAATGAGGTGCTGATACTTTTGCTCTGGAATCACTGGCTTCCAGGGGATGCTGCCCATGTCTGATGGAGGAGGAGTGATGGATGCAGGGTCTCAGGGCATCATCATAGCTGAATACACAGTGACACGTCCACATGAGCAGGGACATCTTGTCCAGAGGCCCACTAGGTCCAAGAGCTAAGAACAGGGACACTAGGCACTTCTGGTTGTCTTCAATCATTGAAAGACTGGGATCCAGATGCTTTTTCTATGTGTAATTTAGGGCTGAGTCCCTGTCACCACAGTGAAATAACGTCATGACTATGCTGACAGACAGGTGTTCATTAGGAACATTGTCCAGGTGCTGTAAATTAGCCAACCTTCCCAGGAAGAGTCCATCAACAAAGTCTGTTCTGCTGCTTCCAAGCTGCCTGTGGCTCAAACTCTGGCACTAAAGAGGATCCCAGGGCCCACATCTCCCAAGAGGATGTGTGCAGCCCAGATCCAGCCATGGTGAGAGTGGCAGCAACACCAACTCCCCTACCACGGTCTAGAGAGCACAAGCTTGCAGGGAACTTTTTTGAAACCTGTCTTATCAGTTTCAAATGGGTATATTATGGTTCATTAGAAATATTCAGCTAAGATTTACAAAACTATAGTCTTAGTCTTAGAATTGCCATAATGTGGTAAATTAGGTGACTTCAACACAAATTGCTAATCTGTAAAATGAGAGGATTGGGTTCTTCGAAGACTCTTCTCAGGGACTGAGAAAAAACAAAAACAAAATACCCAATACTTAACAATAGGCACAGGACTCAAAAGTAACAGTGAAAAAAGAAGTCACAGTGACTTCCAAGTTAATAAATGATTCTACATAATAATGTCACAATTGATATAGGGAATCAAGCCAGGAAATTGGTATGATATAAAATTGATTGTCAAGTCAGAATTAACTGGATTTAAGCACTAAATTAAAAACAACCTAGTTCTTTTCCTCATACCCACAAAAGTTGAAAACCATTTTTTTCTCTCGTTGGTCCACCAGGACCTTAAGATCTTAGTTGGAACACCTTATTTTATGATTAACATATTTCATTAATGAAAATTCTTCTGGCTGGTAGTCTCTTGTGGTTTTTTAGAAACTTCTGGAAATGTATCAGCTAAATAGGAAAAAAGTGAGTTCCCCATAAGAGTATTTAAATAGAGTCTGGACTATGTCAGAAATGTAGCAAGAATTCAATCATCTGAGAGAGAAGTAGAGAGAAGTAGGCATATCAATTATCTTAAATATCTTTCCTAAACATAAGATGCTCTATCAAAGTTCCAAAGTTGAATGTCTACACGAATCAGGGAGGTAACAAGTGTAAAAAATGTAGGAGTCGTGGGGTTTAGGCAGAATACATACTTTTGTAAAGCAAGTACCCATTAATCAACTCCAGTTAATTATTGCCAGGACGATAGGCAATCCCTCTTCTGATTTTACCATAAAACAAGTCACTGTAATCTCTGTGCTTCCCGGGGATCTGGGGACGGAGGGCGGGCGTTATCCACAAACTCTGGGTTTGCTCCACAACTGATGAACTAGTACTTGTCATTGACAAGTATTATTCGTTCAAATTCTACCTTAGAAATAAGATATTTTAAAAATTATGGTATAGGTTAGTTCTTAAAGATTTTATGTTGCTGGCAATTTGAGTTAGCATGATGGCAGAAACTATGGAGGAAGAGGGTACTGTGAGACAGTTGTTATGTTTGAGCATATCTGTCATGTTGGAAGAACCACTGTCATGTAGAATTATATTAAAGTCACTTGGGAAAATCTATATAACACAGGTGGAGATAGAAACATGATGGAAGAGCAGTTACTTTTGGGTTCTAGGCTTGGGTGTGTTAATAATAAGCAGTATCTTTTAAAATTTCCTCAGCTCTCTGGATTTCTGTAAAATATGAAAAGCAAAAAGGGTGAACTATGTTCATTTACTCAACAAATTCAGAGGCAATCAGGCATTGTTTTGAACTCTCATTCCTCATTTGGATTCTAAGTGATTAGAGTTATAAAAGCCACAAAAAGTTCTTTATGTACTTTGAAAAACAAAAATTAGCTTTCAGTTATATATGTTTATAAATTTCATCTCATAATTCTTAGCATTTAGAATTTATAGGTGTATAGTTGATGCTTAGTAAATGTTTGTTGAATTAAAGGTTATAGGCTGAGTACTAAGTCTAAAGAGTGAGTAGAATATCTTGGAGTAGAGTTCATGCTCATGAGTCCCTGTTCTTATTTCCCATTTCAACTATACATGGTACATGGGCTCTGTCCTAGAGTGAGGTGAGTGGCTAGTGGTAAGAGCACTGCCCTAGGAGTTGAGAGATCTAAGTGTCTTGGCTCTGCCTCTAATTTTGTCATCCTGGGACAGCCATTCTTCTAGGGTACTTTTTAGCATGATTTTTTTTTTTTTTTTTTTTTTTTTTTTTGGTGTGTGCTGGTCTTTTTTTGTAAATCATTTTTCTAAATAACTGAAAATCAAAACCACTTTCTTAAAGTGCAATAAAATGCAAGGGCATCATTAACTAATTATAAAACATACCAGCGTAATAAATGCTGTAATAATTATAACGGTACAAAACGAGTAGTGCTGTAGTCTCACACAAAAAGAAATTCTGATTAGGAGGACCAAAGGATTGGTTCGTTGTTGACATGTCAAAGATGACAAATGTCAGAGATGATGACATTTGAGATGGCATCAAAGAAAGAGAAGGAGGTAAGCCCATTTCGGGCAGCACAAAGCTGGAGCAAAGCCAGGGGAGAACCACAAAACGTCGAGTGCCTCCTTGGTGCTTCCTAGTGATTAAGTGGCTATCCTTTGGAGCGCGCGGACCGGTTTACACAAGGTGCTGGAGACCTATCGGGGGGGGGGGGTGGGGGAGCAGGTTAACACCCTTGACTGCTTGGCTAAGGAATTTCGTAATTATTCTGTATGAGTCATCCATGTGTTAGAAGCAATCACTCTGTCACTGAGCTTTACAGTTTGCAACGTGCTTTCCCTTCCCTTACCAGATCGATTCCTCACATGAGCCCTCAGAAACAATAATAACTGACTCCTATTTTATAACGGGGATTTAGTGCAGAAAGAAGAGGAAGAAGGCAAGGAGGCCAGTGATGAGGCTCAAGGCCACACAACTCAGGAGGGCCAAGGGTCTGCAGCAGCGGTCAGGGCGGTGCACACGGATCGATCTGAGCTTCCCCAGCCAGGCCCCTTCCTACTCACCCTCGCCTCCTCCAGGACTGACGTCCGGGGGGCGGCTCTAGAAGGCACGACCCTCACGGGGCCGCCCCTCTCGCCAAGCCAGGACACTACACAGCAGGGTCAGACCCCAGAGCGCTGACGCGAGAGTGCCTCAGAAGGCCGACCGAGGCGCTCGGCCGCACAGCCTCCTGGGAGCTGTAGTTCTTATCCGGGGCAGCTAGGAGGTACACCACCCTCCGCCCTTTCAATCCCACAGGGCCCCGCGCGCAGAGGGCTCGGTGGGACTAGGCCGAGGGCCTACCGGGAAAGGGAGTTCCAGATGTCCCGTGACATGCTCTGCCAGGGAAGCGCAGGACTACATTTCCCGATGTGCCCCGGGGTAGGCAGGACCCGGAAGTGAGGGCGTGCGAGGCCTCTCTGGAAGTTGTCCCGGGTGTTCGCCGCTGGAGCTCCGGGTCGAGAGGACGAGGTGCAGCTGCCGGGAGAATCCTCTATCGCTGCCGGCTCCCGGAGCCCAGCCCTTTCCTAGCCCAGCCCAGCCCAGCCCAGCCCAGCCCACTCCCAGTCGCCAACGCCTGTCCCTGCTGCGGACCCCAGCGTTACCATGAATCCTGCCGTCTTCCTATCTTTACCCGACGTCAGATGCTCCCTGCTGCTCCTGGTGAGTGAGTGGGGGAATGACAGACCTTTCGCGACTCTCCGACGCCTCCCGCCCTCGCCGAGGGGCACCGCTGCTGTCCCTGCTTTCCTTTCTCCGATGACGAGGAGTGCACCCTTCCCCGATGCCTTCACTTTCTCCATTTGTCTGTCGGCTCCCAAGGCCTGGGGTCCTAGAGGCCTGAGGAACCGCGGTCGGCGTTGGGACCTGTAAACAAGAGAATTAGCCCTAGAGGAGTGGTGTGTGGGAGGGTCACCACGAGGAGCCCTTTACCGCCGGGCTGCGGGGGTTGTTTCAGTTTTGAGGGTGTGCGGACCAGGTGGTAGCTTCAGTGCGAAAGGACGGAGCATAGAACCTAGTGTATTCCCCCACCCCCACCCTACCTTCTCCATTTGGGAAGGCTGTGGAGCCGACAGGTGCTGGGGTCGTGCAGATCTCACTCTAGAGCCCTGAAACGGTGCCTAGGTTGGCAGAACCCTCTGTTGTGGCTTCAGAGGATTGGTTGGGAACCCGGAACTGGAAACTGGTTTGGTGTCTACTGGGGAATAAAGGTTTGCAAAAATGGAGAGTGTGATTATCTAACAGGCTTAACTCAAGGCCTCCTTCAAATCACGTTACAACCTACCTCCCCCACTGAAGCATATTTCTTTTCTCTGTTACCTTGAGAATGACCAGCTCTTTTGCATACATTCATTAACTTCCTAACCTGCACAGTGTTATCCCATCCTATAAAGGAATCTTTCCCTAGTTCCTCTAACTCCAAAGTACATCTCGATTGTGTAACCTAAGTGACCTAGGATTTAGGCAAAATTCAGACAAAAGTGAAGGGCCAACTCAATATGGCAAAATGACGGGTGTTTAATTGGGCAATTATTATAAATACAATATTTGAAAGCAATTTAATTGTAGTTTTTAGAAAGCCAAATTTAAGATTAAGATGAAAATTATTGAGTACAAACTTTCTTTACAATCTAAGGAACATAGTTAAGTAACCCACAGGTACTGGGGAGTGAAGTAGGGCCTCTCACATGCTAGGCAAGTGCTCTACCATTATGCATTACATCCATAGCCTTAGAAACAGGTTTCTTAACTTGCGGTGCTTTTTCCACTTTATCACATTAAAGATTTAGTATTTGTATTCCAAATAGTTTTCTTCTAAATTGTGACTTGTAAGCCATGTTTAAAAGCCATATATAGATACCACTTGGTCCTTTTCAGATAAAGCACTATAAAAAACTAGATGAAATGGCCAAATACTTTTTTAAAAACATATTTTTAGTTGTTGATGGACCTTTATTTAATTTATTTATATGCAGTGCTGAGAATCAAACCCAGTGCCTCATACATGCTAGGCAAGCACTCTACCACTGAGCTACAACCCCAGCCCTGACAAAATACTTTTGAGAACTCAAAGTTGTATATTAACATAGTAATATTAAATGATGGTATATCCTTCCTCCCTTCCTTTCTTTCTTTGTACCAGGAATTGAACTCAGGGGCACTCTACCACTAAGCAACATCCCCAGCCCTATTTTGTATTTCATTTAGAGACAATGGCTCACTGAGTTGCTTAGTGCCTCACCATTGCTGAGGCTGGCTTTGAACTCATGATCCTCTTGCCTCAGCCTGCCCAGTTGGGATTACAGGCATGTGCCACCACTGCCAGGCTAAATGATGGTATATCTTATTGCTACTTTTCATAAGTATACAACAAGGAATGATTTCTGTAGAGAAGAGAATCTTCTCTGTAGTGCTTTATTATTATTTGGTGATTTTGTCATACACTGTGATTCTTTTTTCCTTCTACAAATGTTGCAATAATGCTGTTATTAGAGACCAATTTCTCCTTAAGGACACTAGATACTAATCTTTTTCTTATCTATAAAATGACTTAAAATTGTCTTATAATAAGGTTACTGAAAAGTACAAAGGGCAAAAATCTTAGGACATTGGAAAGAAAAGTTGAAACATTGAATAGGAAACCTACATCAGATACATTTTTCTCAAATAATATTCTTTGGTTGTAGAGCTAAGTTAAATGAAAAAAGAATTTATTTAGAAATAACTCATGCTTTTCCTACAAAACCTACCAACCCTGTTAAGTATATAAAGGAACAGTTTTTTCCAAATAAAATCTAGATTTAACTAAAATTTAGTTGGCATTTTGTATATCTTTTTAAGCAAATGTAGCAAATATTTTAGAGAATACTTGTAAAGATTAATGGGCTGGAATATAAAGCCCCAGAAAAGACTTAATAAACCAGAATTACAAGTCAAACTAGATTCAGTTTGAACACAGTGTTTACCTACTTCAATAATTTCATACTAGTTAACAAATGTTTATAAAATGTCTATCTAATCACAACTCTGATTAACTGATGATTCTGTTAAATGACGGAACCTGCTTAGTCAGTATTCCACCTGTTTAATAAATATATTCTTTATCTTCCCCAATGTACTTTTTTCAAACTTCCTCCAACTTCCCCTCAGGTAATCTTTTTTTTTTTTCTTTTTTCTTTAAATGGCCTGCTTTAAATAGCTATATATTCTCTTTCTACAGTAAGTATTTTTCAGGCATTTTATGCATCAGCCCTAAAGAACTAGATCTACTTAAATTAGTGGCATTTGTACAGTAACAGCTGAAGCACAACCCAAGCTTCTGGAGGCAAGTAGCTATCTTTTTGCTAATCTCAAAAACATCTTAGAATGCACTACTTTTTGCCTGAAAATCCTCTCTGGATAGTAACTGAAAACAAACGTTCAATGTGATAACTATTTTCTGTGCCTTTAAAAAAAATTTTTTTTAGCTGTAGATGGACACAATATATAATTTTTATGTAGTGCTGAGGATTGAACCCAGTGCCTCATGCATGCAAGGCAAGCGCTCTACCACTGAGCTACAACCCCAGCCCTATTTTCTGTGCTTTGATGTGTGTTAAAATATATCCATTCAACCTTTTCTACTTATTTTTGTTTCTGAGATAGGTTTATTCAGGATTGAAAGTGATCATCTTTGGCTTTATTCTTAGCATTGTTCTTTCTGTATTGATTGTGTACAAGAGTTTTGGAAATAAGGCTACACTGGAATGAAGTTGGATCATATATCCTAAGTAACCTCTTCTGTGGTTCAAAGATTTTTAGCACTCTGCTCTAGTTGCTTTATTGAAGATGTTTTCTCAATTTCTTGATAACTATGTTTATATATCATAAGTTGTTAGTAGCCCTAATTGCCCATGCTCGATTGCTTAAGACTTACCATTGTTGCTCCTGGTTTGTTCACTGTGCATAGGGAGCTGGGAGAAGTTTGTTTAGTTTAGGAAGTTAAGTAAATTAGAGAGCTAAGTAAACATTTATTTAACTAAAATTCTGTATAAGTAAATACAGAATTCAAAGGTGTCATTTTTTTTTTTTAACCCATTAATGCCAATAAGTACAGTTTCCAATCTTCAAGAAAAGTACTGTTAGGGGGCATGTGGTTCATTTCATAACTAAGTGAGTTATTTATCCTGCTGATATAATTTCTTCCACAACAGTGGTTTATAATATCTGGCTTAGGATTACCTGGGACAATTTTAATAAAATGATATCAGGGTGGAGCTCAGTGGTAGAACGTGTTCAGTCCCCAGCACTGAAAAACAAAACCAAAAATATCAGGGCCCTATACCAGTCAATTATATCTGTGCCCCAGGCATTAGTTGTTTGGAGAAAATTTTCCGTAATATAATTACCACATTTAGAAAAATTAATCAAATATATAGTTAGTGTTTGGATTTTCCTGATTATGTCCATTAAAAACAACAACAACAACAACAACAACAGACTGTTCAGGGGTCTGTAAGGTATATACATTCCAGTTGATTCATGTCTCTCTTATGAAACTTTTTTTTTTGTGTTGAAAATTGAATTAGGGGCCTCACACATGCTAACCTTGCACTGTACCAAGCTATACCCTGAGGCCAGAGTTTTAAATTTATAGGTTCTCTCTCTATCTCATCTTTTTTTCCTTATAATTTCTTTAGGAAAAAGTCCTGCAGAATTTCTCACGTTATGGTTATTACTGATAGTATCCTTGTAGTTTGGTTTTATGTTTTTCTGTTCCTTATGTTTGCTATACATTTGTAATTCAATTCATGTAATTTTTAAAAATATTTATTTATTTGTTTTAGTTGTATACAATGCTTTTATTTTTACGTGGTGCTGAGAATCGAACCCGGGCTGCGAACAATGCTAGGTGAGCGCTCTACTGCTGAGCCACAACCCCAGCCCTCAATTCATGTAGTTTTAACCATTAGCTCATATACATGGTTAAGTTCATTTGTTTCATATATTTTTCAATTTTTAGTTTTTTAAAATTTATAATCATATAAAATTTACTGCTTCCAGATTAAATGCAAAGGCAAACCTGAGAATCTTGTTATCTTTTATTAAACCAGACCTTAGATTTGCAATAACTTAAATAATTTCACACTTATTGATAAAATGTATTTGTTTAGGAAATAAGTTATTTTTCATAAGAGATGCTATTTATGTTATCCTATTGTTGGCTTACTATTGTTGTTTTGATAATAAATATGTATTTTAAATTTCTCAAAAAAATAATAAAATTTACTGCTTCCAAAGCAAAAAGTGAATGTATAGTTTATGTAACTTTGTAGATGTTGTTGATATTATGAAATTCCTATATATAGGGGTTGTGTCATTTTGAGATCTTGCCCAAAATGTAAGCTTTTCTATATCCTTAGCAAGGTATGATGTGGGTATGATAGGTGGGAATTCGTATATCAATGTCTTTTAATTTGCTTCTTTTTAATATGAGTGTGATTGAGTTTTTTAAATGGGTAAATGTCATTTGCATATTTTTAATGTGAAGTATCTTCCTATCTATGAGATTGTTGGTCTTCTATTTCTGTATGCTGCATACCAGAGAGAAAGAGAAAGTTAGTAGCCCTTTATATTATTGTTATTTGAATCTATGATATACTCAGTGTTGAGAGACACTGAAATGTACTACCCGGTCTGAATTAAGTTATGTGTCTGATGAGTTAAAATTTATAAAAGCCTTGGAGAAATGTCTCATTGCACAGTACTGAAAACATTTTCTAAACTGTAAACCATGGTTTTCAAATAGCTTTATAATAGTTCAACCTATAGTTTACCATCTTTTGTTAAAGACATTTGGGTTGTTGGTTATTTCTGGTTTTTCAGTGTTGTAGAAAATGTACAAAATATACATACAGTGATGATGTTTACTGCAAATTTCCAAATATATAATCAAGATACTTCTAAAATTATATTTATTGAGTCATATGCTATGTTTTTTGTTTGGAATTTCTGATACATGGTACCAAATTGCCCTACTGGAAAGTTGTACCAATGTGGATTTCTACCAACAGTGCCACTTCCTCACATTCTAATCAACAGGGAGTGCTTTTATAATCTGTGACAATTTAGTATATCAAAAGATGGTATATAATTTCCATTTACATTTTTATTATAGCTAGAATTGAATTTTTGCATATTTATTGAGAATTTATATTTCTGTGAGAGAGAGGGAGAGAGTGTGTGTTTATGTGTATGTAACTTGTTCATGTTATTTGTCCTCTTTTCCAAAAATCTGTTACTCCTCCTTCCTCCATTAACTCAGACTAAATATAGGCAGAAGATAAACTTTAAGAACAATGGAAGGTGTTCATTCCTTTGTTCATTAGTGTTCATTAAAGAGGCAGCACTGTGCAAAGAAATGTCAGGACATCTATGTGCAAGTTCCACTCTTCCATTTATTTAACACGGTAACCTTAGATAAATTATCTAACTCAAATTTGTAGTCATAAGGTAAGCACATTGGATTTGATGATTCAGTAATTCTTTATGTACTCTGCTTGTTTTCAAAAAGGGTATTCCTCTGATTTCCCCTAGTTGTGAACATATTATTTGTTTTACACTTCCTTAAAAATTTTTGCTAACTTTTTCAAAAGTTGTAGGGCTGTGCCACTCACCCTGTTGTACATATAAGGGGAAGCATGCTTTGGTTACAGCTTTTCTGATATTGATCACTGCTGTGCTGTTTCATCTAGCCAAGGAAGTGATTAGAAAGTTTGATTTTTTTAGTAGCATTTATTGATCCTTACCCTACTTTTGATCCGGTAGAGGGGAATTATCTATATAGTCCAGGCTGCAGAAACTTACTCTTTATCATTAGTATTTTTTTTTCCCCTTCTGTCACTTGAATGCCTGTTTGCTATGAAAGAGAAAAAGATGTTTGAGATGTAAATCATGCCTCATTCACTTGAGAGAAAATGTATATGTAAATAATTAGAATACCAAAAGGAAAGTGATACCTGTATATGTAAATAATTAGAATACCAAAAGGAAAGTGATACCTGAAGATATTTATAGAGATGGGTTATAAATTCTCAGGTGGGGTTGTGAGCCTAGGCATGCTTCTTCAAAGTAGCTTTACCTCAGGTGTACTGAATCAGAACCTGTACTTCAACAGTATACCCAGGTAACTCAAATGTACTTTAAAAAGTTTCAGAAGTACTACTGTAGATGTTTCTAAGAAACAAATTAGTTCTTAGTGGAGGGTAGAGCAACTTATTTGAAAAAGATGAATATTAGTATTTACTTGAAGGGTTAATTGATTGCTTAATTTTTAGTCTTGAATGGAATGAAGAACAAGGTCTATCTATGAAATCTTTTATGTGAATACTTTTTTTGTTTTGTTTTTGTAAAGAAGTCTTGCCTGGTTAGCAGACATGGCTGAATATAAGAATTGGTCCTAAAGAAGCTCGCAAACCCTTTGCTCTGCTTCCATAACAGTTATCAATTTAGCAAAAATAAGAATCCTCCTGGTTTTTAGTGGATTCTCATCAGCATTCAGATTCAGAGGGGAGAGGAAAACAATGCCACTTCCCATGAGTCTTGCCTGTGATGCCATGGGCCTCACGTCAAATCATATTATAACTGCTTTGTAAATCCTCAGTGATATTGTGGTCAGGATCCCTATGATTTCTCTAGCCTTGTGATTATGTCATTATGTAGAACCTTGAGCACTGAACTGAACTCTAATTTTAAAAATTGCTTGAGTTTGTAGACATTAACTTTACTAATATGAAAAAAAAAAAAAAAAAAGAGGAAACCATCTCAAAAAAACTTCCTAGTATTTGAGCTTAAGAAAACTAGGCTGGGGCGGGGGGGCAGGTTGGGGTTGTGGCTAGCAAGTGCTCCTCAGCACTTTGTTGTTGTTGTTAAGTCGCCCATGCCAACCTTGAATTTGTGATCCTCCTGCCTTAGTCTCCCAAGTAGCTGGGATTACAAGTGTGCCTCCTAATGTCCAGCTCTTCTTATTATTTATATAGGTCATTTAGGCAATTTCCTCCTAGAGGCTTTGTTTTCTTCCCTGAGTGTTAAGTAGGGTTAAATAGATCATTTCAACTCTAATTGAAATTAATGTGAATGACGTTGGGATTTGAAGGTCTGCAATTTGTCTGGTGAAATCCCATTGGAGGGCTATATCTTTAAATGATGCTTTAGGAGAAATTTTACTGAATAAGAACATATCTACACTGTAGTTAGTAAAATTACTTATAAAAAAGATGGCCTGTTGATGTTTTCAAGGGTTTGCCTTTGATATCAGAAGTGTTCCTCTACTATATTAAAAATATCATTCTGTGTGTGGCTGGGAAGAGGGGTGTCACACTTGAAGTGTGAAAAATTCTATTGTGATCACTTAAGATTTTAAACCAAGAAAGTTCCTTACGTTTTTAAAAAATTTCTTTCGGTGATATACTTTCATGATACAGAAAAGCTTATGCCAACTGCTGATAACATTTTAGTATATATCCTTCTATGTTTTTTGGTACATATTTGAATGGGTTTCTAATACTAATATATGTTGAACAGTGTAAGGTTGGACTCTTGTTCAATCCTGGTGTACAGAGGTTGATATTGGTTCATGGAAATATAGACAGAAAAGATATTACCTGTACACGTACTTCCTCCTACTACTTTGAAGTGACTCCTAGCCTGACTGCGTACCTCAGAGTTATTTGACCTTGAGCTTCTATTTTCTAAGTGTGAGATGGGGATAAAGACCTCTCTACAAAGTTCTGAGTAACAAGTAAGACTGTGAATGTGTCTACAGTACATCAGGGGAAACTCTTCTGGTATCTGCCACATAGTAGCTGGTGCGTAAATGTTACGATAAGGGGAAACAGCAAATGAGTAGGTGATGAGATTTGTTCCCTTTTTAAAAGAATTTTCAAGTTGCCCATCCAGTCATATTAAAATTGTGTATACTGAAGTAATGAGCTCACAAGAACTTTTATCCCTATGGTCTTCTGACCATTGTTGGTCTTCTGATCATTGTCTTTCTACTGACAAGAAGCAGCTTAAAAATGTGACAGTAAGTGAATAAATGATCTACTTAGCTCTGTTTTATAACTATACCTAATTAGCATTGTATTTATTTATTGTATAATTATGAAACTAGTTCAATGGAGATAATTGTGTTTTGTTGAAGAGTCCACTGGTTTTTGAATTTTAAAAGGCCTGGATACTTACCTGGCAGGTGAGACTCCATGATTATGAAGGTAGTTTTCCCAGGGCGAGTCTTATACATTGCTCTCTGGATGTTCTGACCCCAGCAATTTCCCCAAATGTGGGAAACTCAGTTGCATAATTTGTGGTAGTGGGGGACTGCATTCAAGGTTTCTCCCCAATTAAAAAAAAAAAAAAGACCTGGGTTTAAACCCTGTTCTGCCACTAATTTGGATAAGTCACTTAGCTTATTTGGATCTTATTCATTTAATAGATATTTTGCTTTTACTATATGTCAGACACTATGAAATTTTGATTTCCTTATTTGTAAAGTAGGAGTATGATTCCTACTTCAGCTTCAGAGTTTCTGTGATGATGCAAAGATATCGAATTGATGTTAAATAATGTGTTTGTAAACTGTAAAAGTAAGTTATTATTAGGTTAAAACTTCTGTGCATTCTTCAAATATATGTTTGTTATTTGGATTCTTTCTCCAGAAGACTAGGAGTATAATATGTATCTGTCTCAGGGAGAGTTGATGCATTATAGAAGTAGTTCTAGGGTGTGGATTTCCAGGATTATTAACAATACTAGAAGGTAGAGAGACTTTGAACCTAGAAAGACTTGCTTCATTTCTGGATCTCCCTCTTTTTTTAGCTGTATGATATTAGGCAATTTTCCTTTCCTTTCTGATCCTCAGTTTTTCTGACTTAAAAGTGGGGCTAATTGCGCTGGGGTTGTGGCTCAGCGGTAGCGCGCTCGCCTAGCACACGCGCAGCCCGGGTTCGATTCTCAGCACCACGTAAAAATAAAGGCATTGTGTACAACTAAAACAAATAAATAAATATTAAAAAAAGTGGGGCTAATTATTTGCAAGACTGTAATATTATACAGAGTCCACAGAGTACTCCATGTTTGTTCAGTAAGGTATTGAGTAGAGAAGGGCAGTTTACCAGACAAATGGAGACATTGAGAAAGGGGGAAAATATGATGGAGGAGGCTAGTGCTTATGCTGATCATCCTTTTGTGACTTCACTGTCTTTTTTTTAAATATATTTTTAGTTGTTGATGGACTTTTTATTTTATTCACTAATTTATATGCGGTGCTGAGAATTGAACCCAGTGTCTCATGCTTGCCAGGCAAGTGCTCTATCACTGAGCCACAACCCCAGCCCAACTGTACTGTCTTTTGACCCTCTGAAATGAAAAAATGGATGAAGCTTTTTATTTTAAAAGTCTGATTCCAAATAGTAGTGGTTTCTTAAAGTGCTTATCAACTTGTCACTTTCCCCTGGTTTTATCAAAATAGTGACAAAGGTAATTATGATTGATAGAAATAAAGATCCAACTTGATATGCTTTTCTGCTTTTAATACAAAAGCAAATAAATTTCTATAAGTGGTATGGTGAAAGTGGGGAAGTAAGCTTTTGTTCTTGCTATTTGAAAGGTATCATAATTTCATATTTCTAGAAAAGCATCATTTATATTACCTTGAGCATTCAAAATCATTCAAAAACTATATCTCTTTTGGGAGGCTGAGGCAGGAAGATCGAGAGTTCAAAGCCAGCCTCAGCAATGGCGAGGCACTTAGCAACTCAGTGAGACCCTGTCTCTAATAAAAACACAAAAAAGGGCTGGGGATGTGGCCCAGTGGTCAAGTGCCCCTGAGTTCAATCCCCGGTACCACAAAAAAAAAAAAAAAAAAAAAAAAAAAAACTATATCTCTGACTTGTAATTGACTAGATATGGAAAAATGATGATGATTCTTAGAAATATATAATCTTTCTCTAGTAAGGGAAGAGTAGATTATTACTGCAGACTTTGGGTCACTGAAAATATGAAAAAATAAAACTCCTATTCGTGTAAGTGTGGAAGATTTCAAATTTCTGGTTTATAGTTTCATTTGCTCTGATAAGTCTGACTTAACATGCACAGTAGTTAGCCCTTAAATATTGCTTCCAATAGGTTGTAAATTTATTTACACAGAAAGCATAAGTTTTGGCCATAAGCCAAATCTGTTTGTAAATTTGAAAAAAAAAAAAAAAAAACAACAAAAAAAAACAAAAAACCTGGGATATAACAAATCTTTTGAAATTCAAATACTGTGATAAAGATATTTAGTGAGAATCCATTGGCAGATATTTTATGATGGGCATTTCAATTTAGAGTAAGAAAAGTTTAATTGTATGGTTGTACTTTCTAAAGTAAATTTTCTAATCTTATAATACTTATACCTTCCATTATTGAAAAGTTCAGGAGTTGGTTGGAAGAGAGGGCAAATTGTATTTTCCAGTCTACAGTAGTAAATAAAGTTATGAAGATCTCCTTGGTATACAAGGGTTATTATCTTCAATAAAAGAGTGACTTAAAACATAACAACATGAACCTTCAAGAAATACCTTTTAATTCTGAGAAGTATCCAGTGTCCTGTAGCAAAATAATCAGGTTTACTGTTTTTCTTCCTCATTTGAACCACAAGGCAAGAGAAAGCAGCTGGCTAGATCTGTTCATTGTGCAGAAGGCTGCTGTGTTCAATGTCTTTCTAGCTTACTTTATTTGGAGAAGACTCATTTGTGCAGTAGTATCTAGCTTTCCTGGGTCATCTGTAGCTCTTCTAATGCAAGTGGATTGTGGTATTTGAGGAAGCTAGCAGAGAGCTTTTCTGTATTTCCATATAAGTAGTAAGTTAATAAATATTCCTGAATATGGTGAAGATAGTATAAAGATGTTTTCTGAGTGGCCATAAATGCACTTGTATTTGGGTTGTTTAAATGGCTTTTAAAGGTTTTAAGAAAGACAAGGGTGGCTTTAGGGTACATTTTCTTTTAAGAGAAAGCAGCATTCTTGTTTTCAAAGTTTATTAACTCATTGTCAGGGACTGGGATAATTTATATATCAGTAAATTATATTAAAACTAGTACCAATAAAAGAAACCAAATGTGTGTGTAAATATATATATATATATATTTTTGGTACTGGGGGTTGAACCCAGGGGCACTTAACTGCTAAGCCACATCCCCAGCCCTTTTTAAATATTTTATTTAGAGACAGGTCTCATTAAGTTGCTTAGGGCCTCCTAGCTAAATTGTTGAGACTAGCTTTTGAACTTGCAGTCCTCCTGCCTCAGCCTCCTGAGCTGCTGGGATTACAGGTGTGTGCCACCATGCCTGGCATAGTTTTTTAATTTAATTTTATTTTTTAATGGAAATCATTAAAAAATAATGGAAGCATTTCTCTTTATATGTAGATTTTGAAATTATATTTGTTAGTACCCTTGCCCTAAGTCTGGAATGACACCTTATACCAAGGAAGAATAGTTTCATCTGTTGATGATAGGCAGAGCCTGTGAGATTGTGTTTGCTTTGTATCTGAGAAACTTTACATTTGTAAATTGAGAGTTTGTAAGTAGAGGAGCCTTTTTCTCTTCCTGGAGGCTATAATTTTTCTATTGAGATATTTTTTCTTACATATTTCTTAGAACTGTTACAGTTCAGGAAAATTATTCCCCTTCATATGTTTTTTCAATTTCTTTTCTCTTTTCTGTTCATCCTATTTACTTGTTATGTAGCATTTTTACAGAGTGTGCTCATATGTGTGTGTTTAATCTTTTATTTTTGGATTATTAGAAAGGCCTTCCTCATTGTAAGGTGTAAAAGTAATTCTCACATGTTGTAGGGATGAACATAATTTTCCTACTTATCAGTAAGTGAAATTATTGCAACAATTTCAATGAACATTTTCTTTTTACTACTTAAAGCAAGAGTTTTCATATAAGGAGTCTGTAGTCTTCTAAATGGATCACTTAGTCAAATAAATATCAAATGTGAAGCCTATAAAAATATGTAATTTATACTTTTTTCTGTATCCTGAAACATGAAGAGAACATTAAAATAGAATCAGAAACTTCAGAGATTACTCAGCAATAAATTACCTGTTTACTGCTTAACTCATCTCATTTCCCTAGTCAGTTCTTTAGCTCCCATCAGGCTCTTATAGTCTTTGCTTTGTTTAGGTCAAAATAGTAGTTATTCACAATTACAAACTTGAAGGGGGTAATAGTTTATCTAGCTGTAGAATATTCTCCCCTTCTACCTTATGCATAGCTGTCTTTGACAGCCATGTCCTTGACAAATGGCAGAATGGCCTTTTGTCTTCCAGTTGAAAACTTGCTATAGTAGAGAGCTTACAGGAAAATCCAATCTGTTTTAAAATCATGCCACTAGAAATTTTGCCTCACAGAGCTGAACACACTCACCTTTCTCTTCTACATGCTGATCACAGTTCTACCATTATAGCTCACCAAGAACCTATCCACCCACTCTTATATGGGCTCATGGCCATCCTCAGATGAGAACCCCTGGGGATGGAGGCACTGAGCCAGGTAGGACCTGCAGGAAATTAATGACACATTTTGCCCTTTAAGAGCTTATAGTCTACCTGTAGAGATTTTCATGATAAAGCAAAAAATAAATAAGACATATGCCACCAGTTTCCTTTCTAGAAAGTATTCTAGAAAAATTAGAGAGTGTAGAAAAAAGACAGAGAACACTGAGTAGGTTAGATGAACAGAATAGTTTCTGTGGATGAAGTTAAGTGAGTAAGCCTGGCTCTGGAAGTTCAAGTTGTGTATTATTGGAAGATAAAGTTAGGGTAGGTTAGGGCCAGAATATGAAGAGCTGTGGACTTTGTACTCCAGTGAGCTGCCTTAGAAATTTGGTTGTAGGGAGCTAATATAGTCTAGGGTTTTTTGTTTTGTTTTGTTTTTTGTTTTAATTTTTAATTGAAAAAATATATATTTTTTGTACCAGAGATTAACACAGCTATTTAACCACTGAGTCATACCTCCAGCACCCTGCCCCACTTTTGAGACAGGGTTTCACTAAGTTGCTAATGCTAGTGTTGAACTTGCTATCCCCCTGCCTCAGCTTCCACTGAGTCTTTGGGATCACAGGTGTGTATCCCCATGTGTAGCTAGTCCAGCATTTTAATAAAGATGAATATAACAGCAGAACATGTACACATGAATAAAAGATTTAATTATAATGATTACCACTACAAGAAAAACAAAAACTTTCTGTATATTAAAAGAACTACCTTTTAAGACAAAAAAAAAAAAAAATCTAGTTTGACTAGGTAAAAACATTTTAAAAAACCATATTAACTGAAAAAATAATTTGACAGAATCAAGACCAAACACATGTAGCATACCAGTAACCATAATAGGTTTAACTGACCTATTAAAATTTTTCATATCAAAGCACAAAGTAAAGCTCAATTGTATTTTGAAAACCAGAGATTCTTATAAAATAATGATTTTCTTTTATAAGAAAAGTATTCTAGAACTAATTGAATACAGAAAATAAGAAGACTATTTTTTCATGGAAAACAGGTTTTTATTGACGGTTGTTTACTCACCAAAAAATAATCAGGGCCAAGTGTTTAGTAGTGAAATTAATTCATTCTTTAACATGTGAGATATTTTCTTCACGTTTTGTAGTGTAGAATATATATGCCAATAGCAAAAGCTGATAAATAGGAGTATTAAATAATTTGTTATATAATTTAGGAGAGATATCAGTGTCTATTCAGCTTAAACTGTGAAACTTTTTTTAAAAAGCTAAGTGAAAACAGTGGCCAATGTTTAGTATACCAAAACATTTAGTATATCATAACAACACACTGTAGTGTGTTGGTTGTGTTCCTGTCACACGTCCCCATTTCTCCTTCATCTCTCAAATATTGTCTCCTTGTCTCAAGGTCCACTCCTGGGGGAGTCCACATGAAAATAGGCTGCCATTTTTCCTATAAAATCTCCTGTGTTCTGAGAATTGATCCTCACAGTGTCGTTTTACATGTTTCTCTATATCCAGTGTTTCCTATACACCAGTTGTTGGGCTTTGTTAGATTTATATTAAGTTTAATTTTTTGTTAAGAAAGCAAAGGTACCATATTTCTTATTGCATCCCATCAAGAAGCATATCTGGTTTTCCCACTTTAATTGATATTAAGATTATTCAGTAACAATGTCCATACAGTTGCTTCATGTTAAAATTAACTCAAAAGCCTAATTGAATACATTGCAAAAAGGGAGTACTGACATACAAAGTGATTCTCATTGTCCAGTGCCCAGTAGTTATTTTCTTTTTCTTTTTTTAAATTTTTTTTTGTTGTAGTTGGACAAAATACTTTTATTTTATTTATTTATTTTTATGTGGTGCTGAGGATTGAAGCCAGTGCCTCGTGCATGCTAGGCGAGCACTCTACCTCTGAGCCACAACCCCAGGCTCTGATTTCCAGCCTGCATTAATGCATCTGTGTCAATTAAATTGAAATATTCACAGAATTGAAAACTTGGGATTTAATGGATTAAGATCCAAACCATGACAGTTCTCTTAAAGAGAATTTTGTTTCATCAGGCATCCTGGGCAGGAAATATAGTGCATCTCAAAGTGGAGCAGTTGTAATTTTCTCTCATTTGCAAGTATTTGTCCTGGAAAGTTAGTTACAAGGACCATTGCTGGTTACTATTGGGAGATAATGATAAATAGGACATTGTCTCCTCATTACTACCACTTCTCACCCCTGGGCTCCAGGGTGTGTACAGAAAAGGGAGAACACCTCTCATCTTGACTTTTCTCCTTATTCCCATGCTTCATTAGTACTGCCATTGCTAGAAGTTTGGGATCTATATTTTAAGAAAATATGGTGATTTTAAGAAAATAATCCTTTCCACACATTGAGAAACTCACACCAGCTCCAAAAATCTTTTTATAACAAGAACATCCTCTCTGAAGGTCAGAGAAGTACCTTGTCTCTTTAAGATAAATTAGTTTGTACCATTTTTAGATACAATGAAGAATAAAACACACGTATGACATGAATTTTTTTTTGTTTTGCTTTTTTTGTTGATGCATTATAATTATATGCAATAGTGGGATTTGTTGTAATATATTTGTGCACAGACATCAGTTTCTTATCTTTAAATTTTTATTTTTTAAATTCTTTTTAGTCATATACGACACAAGGATACATGCTGACATTTTCACAAAAGCATGAAACACAATCTGCTCCAATTCAGTCCCTCGCACTTTCCCCCCCCGCCCTCCCTCCCCACTCCACAATCCCTCTTCAATCCATTTACAGTTTACTTTTTTTTTTAAATTGGTGTCCTGTGGATATACTCAATGTGGGGCCCCACCTTGCCGTATCCATGCATGCACATTATGAAAGTTCAGTCAGATTCATTCTGTTGTTCTTCCCTTGTCCTGTTCTTTCCTCCTCCTCCTCTGTCCCTTTCTTCTAGTCTACCGATCTTTCCTCTATTTTGGTGAAATTCCCTCTCCCTTTTTCCCCTTTCTCTTTCTCTTTGTTGTTGTTGCCTTCCCCCTTATTTTGGATTAGATTTTGTATATCAGAGAAAACATTTGACCTTTGACATTTTGTGACTGTCTTATTTCACTTAGCTTGATAGTCTCCTTTTCCATCCATTTACTGGCAAATGCAAAAACAGACATCAGTTTTTAGTGGAAAATTTATACCTGATCAAATGACTTCAAAAAATATGAATTACAACAATTTTTGTTTATTTTATATTTTGTCTGTGATTGCTTTTGCTGATTAGGGATTATATTACTTAATTTTGCATTTTTTTGTTATGGAATTTGTTTCCTCAAACATGTCTGCACATATTTTGAGTTAGTGGAGAATGCTTATTATTGTTCTTACATTCCTTTATAAATGCAGATTCCTTCTGATATGCCAACATGGGTCGCACTGATACTATAGGATGATTGTACCACTAAGCAATATAAGGGTTAAAGTTGCTTCCTAGCGTTACTCTACACTTAGTCCTATTTTCCCTTTCTCTTTGAACTTCTAGTTCATTATAATGCTTCTGGGAATACTAACAGTGTGAAATGTGCCTTGATTGATACCCAGCTTCAAGGCCCTTAGTCCCTGTCAGCTTCAGCATCTTTTCTCCAGGGACCTTTCAGCATCTCCTAGCTCCTTGCAGCCAACTGCAAACCTTTATGCTTCTGTTGACTTCCAGCTTAATGCAAAACTGAGAATAAGAGTGGACTGACACTGCACTCAGAGAAGTGGCCTCCAGGGAGGAGAAGCAGCCTGGGTCCCTTGGCATTGGGACTCCGGGTGGTAGGCTTACTTGTCAGTCTGGATTAGAAATGTAAGAGAGCAGTTGTTCTGGTTTATCACTTATTTTTTGTTATGGGGAAGAAAGTTTGTAAAGGGCTTCAAAAAATCTCTGAATAGATGGACAAGTAAATGAAAGATTTAGTAAAAGTACACTAAGCTGTTACTGCAAAAATTCTGGTGGAAATAATGCCAACTGAGAATAGTAATGCCACACAAAGCATCCTTTATTGACACTTCTATTTTATGTCAATTAATATGCAAAATATCTACTTACTATGTTTAAGCATCAAACAGTATACTTTTAAAAAGTAACATCTGTGAGTTTCTAATAAGATTACAGATGCTGCATTTTTCTAAAATCACAGTAATGTACTCGTCATTGGAGACTTGTCACATGAATCCTACCTGTTCTTGTGTGCATATTTGGGGACCACAACCTTCATGCATAGTTTTGCATGAACTTATATGTTTGCTGCTAGAGTAAAGCTTAAGCAGTGCTTCCTAAACTTTAATGTGCATGGGAATCATCTGGGGCTCTTATTAAAATGAAGGTTCTGATTTATTAATCTGAGCTGAGGCCTGATGTTCTGCATTTCTTACAAGCTAACAGGTGATGCCAGTGCTGCTGGTTCAGGGGCTACACTTGGAATAATAAGGTTTTAAGATATTGAGTTTTAAACAAATTCACTGGAAAGAAATACCTCTTGTTTTCTAACTCATTCACTAAGACATTCCAATAAAGTCTAGCAAATGCTTCTTGCTAACAAATAATATTTGATAACCTCTGCCTGGTATTTTATTAGCTTCAGGTCCTAAAAGTTCTAAATGGGCTGGATTTTTATCCACTAACATACCTGTGTGTGTGTGTGTGTGTGTGTATGTGTGTGTGTGTGAGAGAGATATATAATTTATAATGGTTCACTTTATTTCTTCCTAGCTTTATTAAAGTGTAATTGACAAATAAAAATTACATGTATTTATAGTGAATAATGTTATTTTGATATATGTATACATTGCAAGATGATTAAATCAAACTGATTACCATTATCTGCCACCTTACATACTCATCATTTTTTGTGATGAGAACATTTGAGATTTAATTTCTTAGCAACTTCCAAGAATAAGATATATTATTATTAACTATAGTCACCACACTGTGCATAATAGATCTTAAAGCTTTTCTTATGTGTGGATGGTCTAAGTGCTGAAGTGCCTATAAATCATGCCAAACAACAGTGTTGGGAACCAGAGAGGGTATCACACTAAGAGCTCATGACAGCTCTTAGATAATGAGATAGAGGAGGGGCTTCTGTGACAGATGGTAAGATCACTTAAGAGATTCCTTGTAAGTCTGTGAATTTTCTCACTAAGTATTTTGCTTTTTACCATCAACTAATTAAAATCAAATTGTAGTATAGCCTTTATTATAATTTGATAACCTTATTTTCCTGAACATCTTAAAAACATTTCTTGGCTATGTGATTTCTGGACCTTTACCTCCACTTCTCATCTCCAGCATTGAGATGAAAATTCTCATATCTGAATTGTTAGTGTATTAACATAATCTACATTCATGCATTCATTTAATACATATTTGAATTCTTTTATGTACAGTAGGGTATAGTAGTAGGTGATCTGTGGGGTAAAAATTGAGTAAGGTGCAGTTTCTACTTTTTTTTGTGTGTGTGGTACCGGGGGTTGAACTCAGGGGCACTCGACTACTGGGCCACATCCCCATCCCTTTTTTGAATTTCATTAGAGACAGGGTCTCACTGAGTTGCTAAGTGCCTCACCATTGCTGAGGCTGGCTTTGAACTCGTGATCCTCCTACCTTCAGCCTCCTAAGTGCTGGGATTACAGGTGTGTGTCACCACGCCTGGCCAGTTTCTACTTTTGAAAGTATTAATAATCTGTTGGACGAAGTAAGTTCCCAACACAAATATCCAGTTTGAGGATATAATTAATATGCTTCTTTCCTTAAGAAAGAATAAGAAATTAATACCCTACAGAAAGTGCTCTGCAAGTTCACAGGGGAGAGAAATGGATTGCTGTTGCCTGGGACCATGAGCAAAGGCTTCATAGAAAACTTAGCTTTTGAATTAGGTCCTAAAAAATTATTTATTTATTTGTTTGTTTGTTTGTTTGTTTTTAGTACCGGGGCAGTACTAAGGGACACTCGACCACTGGGCCACATCCCCAGCCCTTTGTATTTTATTAGAGATAGCTGTTCTAAAGGAGGAAATTGTATGAGTAAGACATGGAGGCAGGAGAATAATGAGACATATTTTAAGAATTGCAGGTACTATAAACCCCTTGCATTCTGAATTTATAACTTCTAGGATTTGTACTGTTTATGTGACCTTTGAAAGGATTATGTAGCAATTTTTCTGAGTTACTGATTTTATTTCCTTGCTGAGAGCCTAGTGTTTCAAGTCAATGAGTGAGGCTAGGGGTGGGCTTAGCATTCATATCTTAGTCCACCTTTATTCTTCTCTGTTTACTTTCATTTTCATTTTTCATTCTGTTGGGGGTTATGTGAAAAGACATTTTAGCTTAAATGATTTAGGATATGAAGATCTTGGTACTATTCCTCTTAGTTGTCAAGGGTCGACCAAACACAGGATGACCATATAATTTATGCCTGAACTGGGACCCCCTGAAGATTGAAATGGATGGTACTATTAATAAAATTCCAGGGCAATGGACATGAGCTGGGAGTGGACTCTCAAGTAAGCTAGGGTATATGACCAACTAGAATGTATGGTTATTCTAAAAGTAGTTCATTTTAGTTGGAGCATGATGTATAGATTGAAAGCAGGATGTGATTCAGGAAAGCAGGTACAGGCTAGTTTGTGAATGGCTCTAAATGCTAGGTGAAGGAATTAAACTTTTTATCTTATTCTATAGACAGAAAATTCTTGGAGGTTTTTGGCGAGGAATTAATGTACTTGAAGCAGAATTCAGAAAGATTAGTCTGGTCTTTGGGCAGAGACATTCAATTTAGAGAGTATCGTGATAGTTCCCATTAAGAGTATATTTGGATGGTAACCACTGGTCTTATTGTACTAGGAAGCTGCATTTGTTTTTTAAATTATGTACAGAGAAACTTTAATAATTCATTTCTATGTGTATTATTGATGTTAATTCATGATTCTGAAGAAAATTCTGTTGGATTATTGCCTTGTTCAATTGTTGATATTTTTAAAAGAGGAACAGCACTGGGGCTTAGCAGTGAATCCTGAGTGTTTATATGTAATTGTATTATAGCATGGATATATTGCTAATATTGTAGCAATTGAAAGAATGATTAATAAAACATCTTGCTGAAATTTATTTCTAAAATACTTTGCTTTACCATGTAATCAACTTTATTGTTGGTATCTTATTTCAGTTTGATGCCTAATCTAGAGAAAATTTTAATTTATCAATAACTCACATTCTCCTTGCCTGCTTTTTCTGGTTTTCTCTTCCCATCCCATGGAGCAGGTTGGACTAACGAGAAAGAAAAGCCATTTTCTACCAGGAAAACCAAAGCTTCATGGGAGAACGACTCAGTCCTTGAAAGACTAATTATGCAGTAGTGGAGAAGAGGAGATTCTGGCTAGAGCAGAACATGTATGCACATAAAGGGAGGCAAAAAATGTGGCGCTTTTTTTGGAAGAAGTAACTGATGGGTGGCTTCAAAGTGCTGTGGAAATGGGACTAGGCTGGCATAATCAGCAAATTTGGTGACCTTAAAGGACACAGGGAAGCTTAAGGAAAGCTTTGTAGTTCTCATAGGTACCTCAGTTTTTAAAAACCTTCTATGTAATGGAAGAAAACATTAGAATTTTAATGTAAATTATCTGAAAACATATTTGAATAGGTGATAACTAATCTTTAGATTCAGGCTCCCTTGAATTATACAAATTAAAATCATCACCATATCTGTAATCTAGCATTTATCACATTTGCTCCCCTCTGTATCAGCTACTAGATTGATAGCTCCTGGAGGCAGAGTATACCATGCTGACAAATTACTTACAATTTGGAGCTAGTCTGGTCACTGTTTCTTAAATAAGTTTTTGTATATTATCCATTCACTGGTATGCCCTTCTATATGTAAGATCACATCACTAGATATCTCAGACTGATATACAATAAATGCATGTTCTAGATATTGTCTAATGAATTGTGGAGGATGATTGGAGTTGTCTTCCTCCACTGCTTTCTATAGCAAGAAAATAAGCTAATTAACTGAAGAGAATGACCAAGTTGTAAAATACTTTCTGTGTTTATATCTGTATATTTATATGCTGTCAGTCATATATTCTTCATAGAAGATCTTAATAGTCATGGAAAATTTAACCTCTAATGATAAGAATTTTCTTGTAAGTTTTTGTTTATTTAAAAAATTTGAAAGTTTCTTTCCAATTTAAGTTTGAAAAAAAAAAAAAAAAAAAAAAAAAAGAAACCATTAGTGATTTCCGTCTTCCTTCCTGACCTGCAGCTACTTGTCTTTATTTTACTTAAGCCCTGTAGTGTTTGACACATAAAGATGTTTCCCTAGGAGAATCTTATTTCTGCCCAGGGCTGACATGAAAAGAAACAATTTGTCAGACTAGTGGAGCTTGCTAAGAATTCAAATAAACAACCTGTCTTTCCTTTCATACTGCATATTAATAGAAATGTGAATGATAATAAGAGAAGGCTCCTTTACTCCCTTTCAGGAAGGAAAGATTATTGGGTCAGAGATAGTTTTCTTGCTTTGGACTCTTATACAAACACAGCTGTTAGCTGAATGCCAGTCTTATCAGTGGCATATTTATTAGTGCAGTGTATTAAAGTAATAGTTATCTGTTTAATACAACCAAATTGATCATCGCCTCATTTATGCCATTACCTATATCATGTAAAATATTCTTGCCATGTAAATATTTCGAAGTCAAAGGCAGTTAACTTTAGAATTTTAATGTAAATTCTCTGGAAAACATCTTTAAAAAGGTGATTAACTAACTCTTCAGATTCAGGCTCCCTTGGATTATACAAATTAAAATCATCACCATATCTGTAATCTAGCATGTATCACATTTGCTCCCCTCTATCACTGTTACTAAATTGATAGCTCCCGGAGGCAGAATATACCATGCCCTAGTGCCCTCAGTACCTAGTAGACTCTCTTAAATACTGGTATTTAATGACTTGACTTTGATAATGACCAGCTTTATTGCTGTGTGATAATATTTTTCTGTTTTCTTAAGTTTTTCTCCAACATGCAACTATAAAATCTTGCTGTGTCAATATAATTGGGTTCCACAGTTATTGAGAGTTGGTTATAAACTTAAAAGAGAAGTATCAGTGAGATGTTGAGTGATTATAAAGGAGAAAACGACTTCTTTCCTCAACCATCTCTAGGTTCATGCCTGAGATCCCTGTATCAAGACAGATTAACAAGAGAAACGCATGCAAATTTATTTAATACAATATAATTTTTTTTTTCCTTTCTTTCTTTTGTTTTCCCAGTACTGGGAATTGAACTCAGTACTCAGTGGCACTCTACCACTGAGCTACATCCTCAGCCTTTTAAAAATATTTTTACTTTGAGATAGGGTCTTGCTAAATTGCCCAGACTTGTCTTGAACTTGCGATCTTCCCACCTAGCCTCCCTAGTAGTGGGGATTATAGGTGTGCACTACTGCACCTGGCTTAATAGGGTTTTCTGTGATGTGAGATCCTTCAGAGAGCCAGGCGTGGTGACGCATGCCTGTAATCCCAGCACTTGGGAGGCTGAGGCAGGAGGATCACGAGTTCAAAGCCAGCCTCAGCAATGGCGAGGCACTTGGCAACACCCTGTCTCTAATAAAATACAAAAAAAAAAAAAGGGCTGGGGATGTGGCACAGTGGTCCTGAGTGCCCCTGAGTTCAATCCCCGGTACCACAAAAAAAAAAAAAAAAAAAAAAAAAAAAAAAAAGAGAGAGAGATTCTTCAGAAATGATGACCTAAAGAAATAAGGGAAACTGTATTTTTTTTTTTTTTTTTTTTTTTTTTTTTTTGCTTTGATAAAGAATGGACATTTATGTAGAAACAAGTATGGACAAAAGTCATGCAGAAAGACGTGTGGACAAAAGGACATATGATCTAATGGGTAATGTTCAAATTGTTTTTGGTGTCTTTGTGTCTTCTGAAATAGGGATATTCTTTTCTTCTAGCACTAGGGAGGTTATATCTCCCATGAGGGTCTTATAACCTACTTTAGAAAGTCAGAGAATTGTTTTATGGCCTGATTCAGGGGAGAAGGTCAGAGAGACCTTTCTGCTTCTGCTATTTGTCAAATGCTAATGTACGATATTGTGCTATAACATGTCCTTAACCCCATCAATAATAATGACTAGAAAGGGAATTCTCATCTTTCCAGTTAATTTTTCAGGCATTTAAAATAACAAAATTATGTATAAAGTCAAGTCATTTGGAGGTTACAGTCACTTAGGTTTTTGTTTTTTGTACTGGGGGTTGAACCCAGGGGTACTTAACCACTGGGACACATCCCCAACCCTTTTTTATATTTTATTTAGAGACATGGTCTTGCTAAGTTGCTTAGGGCCTCAGCCTCCCAAGCTGCTGGGATTATAGGCATGTGCCACCATGCCTGGCTCACTTAGCTTTTTTTTTTTTTTTTTTTTTTTTTTGTGGTTACCGGGGATTGAATTCAGGGGCACTCTACCACTGGGTCACATCCCCAGCCCTTTTTTGTATTTTATTTAGAGACAGGGTCTCACTGAGTTGCTAAGTGCCTCACCATTGCTGAGGCTGGCTTTGAACTCGCGATCCTCCTGCCTTAGCCTCCCAAAGTGCTGGGATTACAGGCGTGCGCCACCGCGCCCAGCTCACTTAGCTTTTAGGAGAGTATAATTTATCAGTGCTGGCAGATATGCTAGTCCATTATTGGCTATACCATTATGGTAACTTGAATATAAGCCTTCATTTTATCCTTTAGGTTTTTTTCTTAAAAAAGAATGAGTCTATAGAAATATAAATTAGCTTGAATTTTTTACATGCTAGGATAAATGTGTCTCTATATATCGTTTAGATTGAATTATTGGTGAATTATAAAATTTTGAGTCATTGCTATTGAGTACTACAAGTGTCCATGAAATAGGTGGCCATACTTTTCAGTACAATCAGAGCCTGGCATTGGTTGTCCTTCAATAAAAAGCAATGATTCAGTGAATGAATTTCCATACCAAATTCTGTTTTGACCAAAAAGCTCTCTGGATAGCAAATACAGTTTTCAAAGATATGAAACCATAGAGTAAATATTACTTTTTAAATAAGCAAAAATCTATTGGCTTAGTCTTAAATTTATCTTTGTTTTGCAGATGGCAGTCGAAGATTTTCTTGAACTTTGGATTTCGGACACACCAAAGCGAAAGCAAAAACATTCTTTTCCCCTTTTTAATAGCCTCTCACTTAATACATTTTTATTATCATTAAGTGAAACTAATGCAGGAAAAACTTTGCTTGACAATTGGCAGGTCTTTTCTCAATCCATCATTAATTTGCTCTTGGAAACATGATGGAATAGAGTTAGCAAACAGCTTTGCTTTTATATTAATATTTTCAAACCGATGATCTCCTGGCAAATTTTTTCTTGTGCTGTAGAGATAAAGTTGTTGAAAGTATTCATTTAAATGAGTGGGTAAATTGTCAGTTTTCCTAATTGTCTAGAAATAATTTCTGTGTTTGGAAGTATAAGAATTCTTATTTTACCAGTTTCTACGCTGGAGAAATTAATATTTCTTCTATTTCATTGATGTAGTGTTGGGTTAGAATAGTTAATAAAGATTAAAATCATTTGATGATTTTCTAAGGAACAAGTGGATCCAACTTTATTCATTAATTTTTATTTTTTATTGGTGCTTTATAGATATACATAAAGATGGAATACATTGTGGTGTATTTATACATGCACATAGTATAATTTTGTTAAATTTACTCTGCATTTCCTCCTCTTTCCTGTCCCTCCTCCCTCTTCCTTCATCTCCTTTTTCTACTCCACTCATTTTCCCCGTATCTTTACAATCTCTCTCTCCGCCCCCTTTTTCTCTCTCTCTTTTATTTTGCAAGAGCAAAAAGTAAATTTTATTGAAGAAACAGAACAGAGAGAGGCAGACTGACTCCTGGAGAGGCGGGAGCCCAGAGCTGGTGTCCCAGGGAGTGGGAGTATTTTGCCCCTTTTTTTAGGTTTCCTTTCTTCTCATGCCCCTTCCTCCTCTTATCTTGCCTTCCTGGTGACCAAAAGGCAGGAAGAGAGCTGCAGGGGGTGATCTTTCTCCTCCCTCCCCAGGCTGTTAGCAACTGGGTGATAGGGAGTATTATGTATCCATTTCCTTTTCTTTGATAATCAGCTACCTGTCTTTTGCCCTGGTCTCAATCCCCCCTTTGATTAAGGGAATCCTTACTGCTGTAAGAGGAAATGAATTGATGACTACTCTGGCTGTTTCAGGCTGAGAGGGGCAATGTGGGGCATATTCATTAATTTTAAAAACTGCTTTATTTGCCTATTTTTTGGAGACATTTATTAATTTCACATTTTTAAAATTTTCAGGTAACTTGGGTTTTTACTCCTGTAACAACTGAAATAACAAGTCTTGACACAGAGAATATAGATGAAATTTTAAGTAAGTACATCAATATTTTAAAAATATATTTTCTTCTTTTTGAAGAGTTTATGTACAAAAACACAATAAAATCTCAGTTACCTAGAATAGTTGAAGATCTGGCATTCTAATTAATTCCATGGCTTATTGAATTTTTTTAAAAAAAGCACTTTTGTTTTTTAGTTTTAGTAAAATTTCTTTAAATGTGTAAGTCTTCTTTCTTGTGTTACAAGTAATGCTTTTATTCTTTTTTATTTCTTTGCCTTGATACAAATACCATTTTTAAAAGATATTTGTTGTAGTGAACACAATACCTTTATTTTATTTATTTATTTTTATGTGGTGCTGAGGATGGAATCCAGGGCCTCTACTAGGCAAGCACTCTACAGCTGAGCCACAACCCCAGCCCCTAGATACCATTCTTAACAAAGTATTTTGCTGAAGCCTACTGAGAGGCTTGTAGTTCTCACTGTGCAGTACTAAATGTTAATAATGTCTTTAGGACACAGCCTAAACTTTTTTTTTTCTTCTTTAATTAAGTTACCTATTCTGATCTTATGTAGCGTCATTGGTTAAGTTCAATAAATATTTTATTGAATGCATTGTTTATTGACATTGTGATTATGGATAAAATTAACTTGAGAGAAACCATTTCTGGTTTTTAATAATAATAAAGGGAAGGTGAAGATATGGTTGTTAGAGGATCACAATTTAGGGGCTTTAAGAAAATATACAATGTGCAATGTGTGTAAATGATTTCTTTTTGTTTGTTTTTAAACACCATTGGTTTGCACATAACAAAACCAAATTTATTAGTGGTGAAAGGAATTAAAACATTCATTGAGCATCATACATTGTTTTGTGTTTCTGGAACTTTAAATGATAAAAAAAAGTCTATTTGCATCTTCTGGGATCTAAAGAGCACTAGTTCTATAAATTTATCAGGTTTCAGAATCACCTGGAGGGTTTATTAACATCTCTACTGCTCTGATGACCTCAGTTTCTGGTAGGAACTGCTAGACCCATCCTAATTTGCATTTCTATAAGTTGCTAGGTGATGATGGTGATTCTGATTCAGGAACCACAATTTGTGAACCACAGCTTTAGATTGAATAGGCAAGTGCTTTAAAGTAAAAAGGGAAGGAAATTGAAACTCTGGGTGTCATTCTCACACTTTTCATCTTCCAAATTTTGGAATATCTTTGTGTTTTAATTTTATTACTGTTTGAGGAATTTAAGTTTCTCTGATTAGGTTTAGGTAAAAGAAACAGTGCTACATCTTTCTTATGTCTTCACATCCTGATATGCAGATGGTAGTAAGTTATTTTTATAATAATGAGTAGTTGTACAATAGATAGGAACCACAAAAAAGTGCACCTTGTGCAACATTGTTAGTTATAGGTTACTTATTGCTACTAGATGGGACATCTGAGGTTTAGAAATAGCTTAGTTATACAGTTCTCTTGTGAAATAGGATTTTGCTTGTAGAACTAGTTCTCAGTAATTCATGAATGTGGATAATCAACAAACAGATCATTAGAATCCAGAACATTCTACTTTAGGAGAGTAGGCTAATCAGTAGCTAACTTGATTGATCAATATTTTATATTCATTTAAGATGCAATGGAGCTGGAGGGTAGAGGATATAGAGAAAAAGGGCAAATTATATCTAAGCCATCCATGACTGTGCATGAGTTTCTGGGTGAGATAGAACTTTACTGTTAGCGTGGATTTTTTAGTTGGCCTTCATAAAGGGGAAAGATCATGATGAAAATCGTATCTTTATGTCAGAATTGTGTCTACACAAATAACTTTGGTTTTGTTTCTCAATTTCAGACAATGCTGATGTTGCTTTAGTAAATTTTTATGCAGACTGGTAAGTAATCTTGTTTTTATATTTTTGTTTGTTTTGTTTTTAACTTGCTGAAGGTGACTATTCCTGTGGTAGGAAGTAATGAATAGGAGAACTTTATTCTATTTTTTCAAGATAATATTCCATGTACAAAATCACTTAAGGCTCATCCACATATAAATATCTTAATTTGGCAAGAATTTGTTTTAAGGGAAAATACAACTGATGGCCATTATACCAAATCTTAAAAAGAGATAACATAAAAACTCAAATATGACCAAAACAGTATGGCAGCGCTCTGTGCTGACTGTGGAAAGAAGGCAAAGTTTGGAGATTAGAATTTAGGTATGGTTAATTTAGAAGAAAAAATATTTTTGATATTTTTCAATTTATGTAACCTGCCACCCCTTGCAGGGAGCCTTTACTTACTCTGAATTGGTTCCTGTCTTCTACATTTATGTGGTACCCTATAGACCACTGACCACTTCCTTTTTCTTCTAGAGATTAAATATCCCTAATTCTAAATGTGACCAGAAGTGTTGCAGATTTTGGATTTTTTAAAATCTTGAAATATTTGCATAGACTTTCCCAGTTGAATGTCTCTGATCTGAAAATCCAAGGTCTGAAATACTCCATAATCTGAAGCTGTTTGAGCATCACTTCTGATTTTGATTTTGAATTTTCAAATTAGGGATGTTTAACTTGAATGAGGTTTAGTCTTATTTTGTCTCTTTGTAGCCTTGCAGATAGACTGGTATTCCCAGAATCTAGAACGAAGACATGGCATATAGTATTTTAAAGAATGTTGTGAAGATAGGAAGCAGGAAGATTAAGCTGGAGAGAAGTTTTGGAACACTGGCGTAATTTGATCCTTAAGGGCTTACTGCCTAGTAGCTGCCACTACCCTGCTTCAGGCTAGCTACAGTCTAGCAGTTTATCTAGATTTCTGCAGCAGTTTCCTCACTCATTCCTCACTTATGTCTTACATATTTCTATTCTGTTCTTTTTAATATAATCCTTTTACAGTGCAAATTATATTAGTTTACACTCCATCTTAAACTTCTTAAGTGGTTTTCCGTTACCTTTTGGTTAAGTTTAAGGCCCCTCATAATTTGGCCTCTTCGTATCTCCACAGCAGTATCTCTTACCTCTCTCCACTCCCACATTCTGCTTGTTATACAGAACTTTCAATTCTTGTGAAATTCTATATTCTATATCCTTTATTCTTCTATATTCTATATTCTTTCTGAACTCATGATATTTCCTCTGCCTGTATAGATCACTCTTTGTTCTCACCCACTTCTTTAATTAGTTAAGTGCTAATCATCATTTAGTAACTTAAGTGCCATTTTCTTCAGGCCATTATATCAGTATGCCTACTCCTACTCTCAAGTCAGATTAGGAATCTTTCTTATACAAATTTCCCCATCTTACAATAACTTGACATGATTTTTTGACTCTGTTGTTCTCCCATTTCCTTCCACCTATCCTATTTTCAACCAGTTGTAAAAACCCACAAACGTAGAGTCCCAGCCTCTCTGGTTACTCCATTATATTAGCTTATTCATTTAGCAGACACCTATTGAATGCTTATTAGAATACATAGTGATAATACAAAAGTGATACACTTTCAGTAAAACTATACTTTGAATTTTGATCTTTTCCTGCTTGTTGGTATGTCTTGATGGTGGGCAGTGGTGACAAGCTGTAGCTCCCAGTCAGTTGTGTGATCATGAGGGTAAACAGCTGATATTCTACAGTACCTACCCTTTGTTGCTGAACTATGATATTTGGTATATTAGGCATATTAGGTGCTTTTCAATTTATGATAATTTTAGTTTATGATAGGTTTATTGGGATTTAACCCCAATGTCAGTTTAGGAACATTTGTAATTCCTATAACACCCCAGTCTTACCCAGTGGTAGCACTTTTATGCCATGCTCTAGTTGGTAATTCAATGCTATTTTTGCTTTGAGGAAATAGTTACCACAGTTATATTTTTTCAACATTAATTGCTAAGCACTTTGCATAATACATGGCTAAGTACATATAAATATCTGCTGAATGAACATATGTGTGACATGGGTATTTAAAGACTTTAGTAAAAAGTTGGAAGATATACAGAGAAAATATCCTTTACAAAATGTGTTACAAAGATAGCATTTTCTTCTGGGTGCAGTGGCATACGCCTCTAATCCCAGCAACTTGAAAGGCTGAGGCAGGAGGTTTGCAAGTTTGAGGCTAGTCTCAGCAACTTGATAGACCCTCAGCAACTTAATGAGGCCCTGCATGAAAACAAAAAATAAAAAGGACTGGAGATGTAGCTCAGTAGTAAAATGTCCCTTGGTTCAATTCCCAGTACAAAAAAGAAAAAAAAATCCAAGGTAAATTCGGATTCCAGATGTAATGTTTGTCAAAAAATTTGGTAGAAGATTATCTAGGCAAGTCCACTCTAAAAATAAGAAAAATGAGATTCAGAGGAGTAAAGTATTACCCCAAGGTTACCTGATTAGATTGCAGGAGAGGAAAAACTAGAACGCAGTTCTCTTGGCTGGGGAATTTTGTTTGCATTAAAAAGAAAAATGGTTGGGAGGCTGAGGCAGGAGGATCGTGAGTTCAAAGCCAGCCTCAGCAATGGCGAGGCACTTAGCAACTCAGTGAGACCCTGTCTCTAATAAAATACAAAAAAAGGGCTGGGGATGTGGCCCAGTGGTCGAGTGCCGCTGAGTTCAATCCCCAGTACCAAAAAAAAAAAAAAAAAAAAAAGAAAGAAAAATGGAACATACTACCTACCGACCGTTTGCAAAAACTGAATTGGAGATGTGAACTAATTTCAGTTACTTAGGAAAACATACTACCTAAGGAATGCCTGAGCTGTTAATGAATTAGTATTCTTGTATTCAACTGAAAAAATTCTTGGTTGTAGGACACAGACGTTTTCTCTGTGGTCTCAGAAACTAGACTCTGGATTCTCTCTGGAAGTAGTTCTCTCATAGAACTGCCTAAAAATACTGCTGTGCCTCAGAGAGTAATAAACTATAGTAGGTGCTTAATAATGCTGTTACATGCCAGACTCATCTGTATTGTTTTTAATGCTCAGAATTGCCCTGCAGGTAGGTATTATAATTTCCATTTTAGGTTGAGGAAGTTGAGGCTCAGAAAGGTCATACAGCTTAGTAAGTGGTGGAACTGGGATTTAACTCAGGTATGTCTAACTCCAAAGCTTATTTTCCCCGCAAGTAGAGCACAGTAATAAGTGGCCCGTAAGTGTCTCTGCAGATGGTTACCTGATTGGTTAGTTTATTAAGGATTAATTTAAGCACTAGATAGGAGATTGGGATCAGATGATCTTATGGCTCTTTCAATAGATTGATTACTTTTTTGATGTTACTTTCATAAATGTAACATTTCCATGTGGGTAGATGTATATGAAGGTACAGTAATATTGGAAATGAACTTTTATTTCACCTTCCCCTTTAGACTTTTAGTATTAAAACTGATGCAATTTTAAACATGAACCTGTGCTTAAATACTTGCTGGGCAGAAACTGGACAGTCCACAGAAAAGGAGCCCTGGACGTGAGTCTTTACTTTTGCCCTTAAGCCAGAAGCCTGACCACTATTTCTTTACTAGGCCATATCCAAATTCCTCAAAAAACTAAATCAGTCTCTGGTGTTCTCTTCCCATTTCCCTCCACCTATCCTATTTCAGCCAATTGTAAGAACCCACAAACCTGGAGTCCTAGCTTCTCTGGTTCCTCCATTATATTAGCTTATTCATTTAACAGACATCTATTGAATGCTTATTAGAATACGTAGTCACGTAAGACCCGGTCCATGATGTCCACAGACCCTATCCACCTATCCCAGATGGGAGAGATTTAAGAATGCTAAAAGAGGAAAGAACCACTTGAAAGCAAGAGATTGAAGATACAGATCCTTGATATATTCTAAGACATCTCCTTAGGAAGTCAGGTGAGTAGGCTAGAAGGAATAGGGAGGAGGTATAATATTTGCACCATTTCATAATCTTAATATTTTTATTGGATTATAGCTAATATATATGGCATAATCACACACAGATTAAAGAGTTCACAGGCTTCATTTAAGTGAATTTCTTGGTGCACAAGGGCTCTGGAAGCAGTAGTAGCCATTGTAATTAATTCCATATGAGAATGTCCATTCTAACCCAGTGACTGAATGTATGCGTATGCTGATTCTTCTTTTTCTTCTCAGTCCCTTTAATGACCTACAGCATGTATTTGTGAAACTGGTTGGCCTGATTAAGGAATAGTCAGAATTAGAAGTAAAAAGTTCAGAATTTTATGGGCTTTGCCCCCCATTTTTAAAGTAACAAAAAGAAAGAAGAGGAAATATGAACAGGAAGTCTTTTGAGAAATTTAAAATATTTGCTTTGGGACTTGATATATTTAATATTTTTGCAGATCTACTAAATTCATAATAAGGGGTAAATCTTAAGTGGAAAGGATTCATCAGATGCTATATATTCTCTAATATAACTTATTTATTGAATATTCATGAATATACTAACTTGTCTCTGAGATTTGATAGGATAGCAAGGTGGATTAGAATAATATTTGCAATAAACTTGTAAGAGTTTGTACAGTAGTCTAAAAATATGTTCATTATTTTAAAAAAACAAATTTCTTTTGTAAATGCTCAAGCCTGAGTTGTTATAATCTAGGTATATATCTTAGAGGGAATATTGCAGACTTAGAGATTCTTAGATTCATAGCTGTGTGCTCCCTAATACTTGCAATTATCTTAAGGTATAAAAACAAAAATCTTTTAATTATTCATACAGTGTTTGAGTTGGAGTATAGTCTTTGAATTCAAAATTGCCTTCATCTCCATGGAATGATATCAGGACCCATGATTAAATTAACTATATGATTGTCTAACAAAGTTTTTATTTTATATATACTAAATATCAGTAGATGATAACCAAAGTAAGATTTTATTACTTCTGCTTTTCGCTTCTCATTGGTATGCTTATCTGTGTATAGGTGTCGTTTCAGCCAGATGTTGCATCCAATTTTTGAAGAAGCTTCTGATGTCATTAAGGAAGAATATCCACATAAAAATCAAGTAGTGTTTGCCAGAGTTGATTGTGATCAGCATTGTAAGTAACTCATGAGGAAGTCTGGAAAAAACAGTTCTGTTCCTTCCTCTCCTACGTGCATACTTTTTTTCCTTCTTTTTTAAAATGCCATGCTTTAAGTGGAGAACAAACCAAAATGATTCTACCAACCTTGGCTAAATTTCTAATATTCAATCTACATATAACACTATAAAAGTTTTTCTTGATGTTATTTTTTTTTCTTTAAAATCTAGTAGGTCAGGCAAAGAGAGTAAATTATAACTAGCAATATTTTCTACCAAAGCAAATACTGAAATAAAGAAGCAAAACAAATATAGTTTTAAAAGAAAATTGGATTTTTTGTTACTCTGAGAATCATGCAAAAATACTATTGTAGTCATTTGTGATTTTTTTGCATTTTTATTATTTTAAAGATTTTGCTAAGATTGACTTAGAGTATCTTTGAGGTGTAATTAGATGTTACTGATGATAATTTTATTGAGAGTGTTAAGAAGAGTGTTAGACTTTCTTAAAATTCCATATTCTTGTATTTTGTTTGTGGAATACTTTGTGTACAATCATCATAGTTTTATATATACATGGCAGATTTCTCTTACTTGAGCTGGTGAGCTAGCAGTAATGTTTCCTCCTGAGTGCTTCCATTACATTTGAACTTTCCTCTCTCCTAGTACCAAATTCATTGTATTTGGTAGTTCTGGTTTATTGTGTCTTACTTGTCTCATCAGCTGCACTTAACAGTTCTTCAAGTAAGGACTTTTTTTCTTGTTAGTCTTTTAAGTGAAGAGACTAAACCACTTAACTTAATCTCTGTTTCTCAAGCATTTGCGTTTCTGGGAGATAGAGACTGCTCATTAAAGCTTTTTGCATTGAGTTATTGGTAAGTTGGCTAGAATACAGAGCTGTTTCTCATTCTACAAGTTTTTTAATCCTTTACACTTAACCTACTAATTAGAATTAGTGTGTGTGTAGGTATATGTGTGTACACACACATACACACAAACTTTTAGTAATGAGGAAAGGGAAATAAAGTGGCTTAACCACTGTTATACAGCAGGAAGTTATTCACACTGGAATTAGAATCCTGATCTCCTAACCAAATGTTGTCACAGACCAATTTGCCTTTTTCTGTTCAATTCAGTAAGCATTTTCTTTCTAACAGCAAGTTATTTCAGAGTCATATGCCATATTTTTGTTTGCTAAGATTCATAACTAGATAGAATGAAGGGAGCCATAAAAGATTTCTGAATCTTTCCTGCTTCCTTTCATTGACAGAGAACATGGTGTATTTGATGTGGGCTCTCCATTCAAGTCTTTCTATTCTTTATGTATTTAATTAGACATTGTAAGTGCAAACGAGAATCCCTACTTTTGTTGAATTTGAACTGAAATATCTGAACTTATGCTCTTAAGCTTATAGAGTCATTGGGAAGAAAGTTGACTTACTTTTGAAATAAATCTGATGTCATTGCCATGAGATTTCTTTTAATTGGAGAAATAGTCATCATTCATATTCTTTTCAGTTAGTCATAAGTGTTAGTGATAAGCATTATATTTGAAGTATCATGTATGCTCTTTAAATGTTTTTTCTTTTTTGTGTGTAAAATTCTTCATGTTTTAAAAAATGGTAGAAAATCCTTATTGATGGGCTGGGGTTGTGGCTTAGTGGTAGTGTGCTTGCCTAGCATGTGTGAGGCACTGGGTTCGATTCTCAGCACCACATACAAATAAATAAAATAAAGGTCCATCAACAACAAAAAATATTAAAAAAAAAAAAAAAGAAAAGAAAATCCTCATTGGTGATTTATCCACATTTTCTACTTTTCTCTATGAAGGTGGGAAGATAGACTATACTTTTGTTAAACCTTTATATGTCATTTGATTATAGAGGTTTTGAACTGAAAAGAACTTTAGGAATTCTATGTTAAACCAAGAGAAAAGCGTGTTAGTTAAATTTTACTTTTTTTTAGAAGAGATTTATTGAGGTATAATTGACATATAAATACACATGTTTAAATGATACAATTTTATATTTATTTATTTTTATTTTTTGTGGTATTGGGATTTAACTCAGAGGTGCTCTGCTCACTGAACTATGTGGTGAAGTGTCATTTAAATCTTGCATATTTTTATTGAATTGTTTATTTTCTTACCGACTTTGAGAGCTCTTAGTAATAGTATATTAGTCCTTTTTTAATGTGTAATTTGCAAAATTTTCTCCCATTCTACTCTCATGAGAGTGTCTTTTTAAAAATTATGGTTACCTACATATAACATAAAATTTACAATATTAACCATTTTTAATTATACATTTTCAGTAGTGTTAAGGATATTTATATTGTTCTGTAACTAGTCTTCAGACTTTTATCCATCTCGCAGAACTGAAACACTATGCCCATTAAAACAGTATCTTCTCATTTCTCCCCCATGTCCCCTGGAAACCACCATTCTGTTTTCTGTTTCTATGAATTTGACTTCTCTAGATGCCCCCACATAAGTGGAATCGTGCAGTATCTATATTTGTGACTAGCTTATTTCATCTAGTATAATGTCCATAAGGTTCATCTGTGTTGTAGCATGTCTTAGAATTTCCTTCCTTTTTAAAGCTGAGTAATATTCCATTGTATATATAGAGTAGTCCCCTCTTATCTGTAGAGAATATGTCCTGTGACCCTCAGTGGATACCTGAAACTGCAGACCATGCTAAACCCAATGTATGCTATTTTTTCTTATACATGCATACTTATGATAAAGTTTTCTTTATAAATTAGGCACAGTAAGATTAACAAAAATAGCAAATAATGAAATAGAACAATTTTAACAATATACTGTAATAAAAATTATGTGAATATGGTCTCCCTCTCAAAATATCTTCTTGTACTTTCATCTTTTCACCTAAAGGAAACATTTTTTTTTGTTTTTAATTAATTTATATTTTTTATTCTGAAATGTTTAGTTATACATGACAGTAGAATGTATTTTGACATACCATACATACATGGAGTATGATTTCCCATTCTTGTGGTTGTATATGATGTGGAGTTACACTGGTTGTTTTTCATATTTGAACATAGGGGAGTTATATCCAATTCATTCTGTCTTTCCCATTTCCATCCCCCTACCTTTCCCCCCAATTCCCCCTGTCCAATCTGGTGAACCTCTACTCCTCCCCCCACCCCACCCCCAGCCTATTGTGAGTCAGTATTTTTGCATATCAAAAAACATTTGACTTGGGCTGGGGTTGTGGCTCAGTTCACCTGGGTTCAATCCTCAGCACCACATAAACACAAAATGCGTTGCATTGTGTACAACTAAAGCAAATAAATAAATATTTTTTTAAAAAATTTGGCTTTTGATTTTTGGGGATTGGCTTATTTCACTTAGCACGATAGCCTCTGATTCCATCCATTTACCAGCAAATGCCATAATTTCTTTGTTCTTTATGTCTGAGTAATATTCCATTGTGTACCATATTTTCTGTATCCATCTACTGAAGGGCACCTAGGTTAGTCCATGCTTTGCTATTGTGAATTGAACTGCTGTGAACATTGATGTGGCCGTGCCACTATAGTATACTGATTTTAAGTCCTTTGGGTATATGCCAAGGAGTGGGATAACTGGATCAAATGGTGGTTCCATTCCAAGTTTTCTGAGGAATCTCCATACTGCTTTCCAGAATGGTTGCACCAATTTTCAGTCCCACCAGAATGTATGAGTGTACTAAAGGAAACATATCGTGACTATTTTTGACATATAGAAGTTGCCAGAATCACTACTTAGCATGGGGCCATTAAGATAAATAATGGTTACTTAAGCATAAATGGCCCTTGTAGTTACCACTACAGTTCATCTGATAACCAATATAGCTACTAAGTGACTAAAAGGTAGGTAGCATATAGAGTGTGAATATGCTAGACTAAGGGATACATGTCCAGGCCGGGTGGACCAGGACATTGTGAGCTTTCATCATGTCCCTGAGAATGGTGTGAAATTTAAAACTTATGAACTGTTTATTTCTGGAATTTTTCACTTAATGTTTTCGGGCTATGGTTGATGTGGGTATAGAATGTGAAACTGCAGATGGGGGGCACTACTATAAATCACATTTTGTTTGTCATCTGTTGATGGACACTGGGTTATTTTTGTTTCTTGGCTATTGTGAATAATGCTGCTAAGAACATGGGTGTACAAATAAATATCTTTTTGAGAGCTTTCTTTCAGTTTTTTTTTTTATATACACCCCAGCATGGAATTGCTGAAACATGTTAATTCTGTTTTTAATATTTCGAAGAAGTAGCATACTGGATTGCATGGTAATAGTAATAGTAATGATTCAAATGTAAACCAGTTTACATTTCTTTTGTACTGATTTCTCCACATCTTTGCTAACCCTTTATTTTTTTTTTGATAGTAGCTGTTTTAATGGGTATGAGGTAATTGTGGTTTTGTTTTGTATTTCTCTGATAATTAGTGATGTTGCTCTTCCTGTGCTTGTCAATCATTTGTATATCTTCCTTGAAGAGATGTTTATTCAAATATTTTGCTCATTGAGTTTGATTTCTTTGTGGATTCTTATTACATATATGATTCTCAAATATTTCCTGCTATCTCAGGTTGCCTTTTCACTTTGTTGTATCTTTTGATGCATAAAGTTTTCAAATCTAGTGTCGTCCAGTTTATCTATTTTTACATTTGTTGTCCATGCTTTTATGTGTCAATATTCAAGAAGTCATCAAGGGGCTGGGGATATAGCTCAGTTGGGAGAGTGCTTGCCTTGCATGCACAAGGCCCTGGGTTAAAACCCCAGCACCAAAAAAAAAAAAAAAAAAAAAAAAGTATGTGTGTTGAAAGAGAAATGTTAACCATATGTGATAAAGTTTTGAAACCTGGTAAGGATATATGCAGGTGTTCATTATATTACTTTTTCGTCTTTTCTGTAAGTATGAAGTTTTTCAAACTTTCAGATTAAAAATGTTGGTATAAAAAAAAATCAGTGAACCTATGATTTGTCACTTACTAAAAAAAAAATCAGTAGGAGTGCCTTATTGCTTTAGTTTTTGAGGGAATGTGTTTGGACATCCACACTGTAAAGGTGTGATTATTGTTAATTGTAATTTCTGTTTATTTTCAGTATGATAAATAACTTTCAACACAATCATCGAATTTAAAAGGAGTTTTTGTGGATAGATTTTTACTGGCATGGTATTTGAGGCCATTTCATTGGTCATGAAGCTAAGTGCCATTTCCATCTCTTCTTCCCTACAGATATTAGGAAATGTAGATGTGCCTTTTGTGAATATTCTCCTATTATCAAGATGAATAATTCTCCCATTATCAAGATGGTTTAATATTAGGAAGTACAGTAAACCCATCAATAGGTAAAATAAGGAAAACTAGCTTATGCTATCAATAGATACCAAAGGACTTGACAAAGTACATTTTCTTAAATGAATGTGGCAAAAGGTATGAATCAAACTTTGCTTGCATATGATTTTTTAATCTCTTGTAGCTGTTTATTGCTTAGTTAATATGTTGCAAGCTTAACATTGAAATGTGACCTGTTTAAATTTAGTTTTGAAATCTGAGCCAGAAACCTTTATATTGTCCTGTTTAGGGAAACTGTTGCTTATGTTATGTTACAATTTTTTTTTTGTCAGTCCACTTTAAGAATTGAGGATGAAGTGAAGACCACAAAGTCAAGAAACAGACAATAGAATTATAGAACAATATAAAAACTTAATAACACTAATTTTCAGAAAACATTTCAAGTGAATGTTTTCAAAGTAGTCCCTTTGGGAGGAAATACACCCACTCATTCCTTGGATCATGTTGGGAATTCTTTAAGAGTTGCCCTTTATGCCTATTTACTAGTCTCATCAGGAAAATGTATCTCACAGTATGCATATGTAGGAGACCTTCCTTTGGTTTGCTGCTTACATTTTTAGCTGTCTCCTTCTCTTCTTCTTACCAACATCCTGTAAAGCTTTCTGCCCTGCCTATTATATATGCCTTTCTAGAACTTTCTTAGGATTTTCTTTGTTGAAAGGTTTAGCTCAATGGAATGAGAACTCCAGAACTAGAGAAGGAAAGCAAGAGTGGATATTATAGGCTAATTCTACCCTATAGCCTCTTCTGTTTTTTTTTTTTTTTGTGTATGAACTGAATTTAACAGCCTTGCTTATCTCCTCTTCATCCCCAAAATAATAGAGTTGGGAACTGTAGTAGATAATTTTGAACTTCTTCTGAAGCTTGATTTTTATCAGGAAGCTTACAGCTATCTAAGTTGAAGTGTATTGTTTGAAATCCTGGCATAGAGTTTGTTGTTCACCTCTGAAGACCCCTAAATTCTCCATTCTCCATTTGCTGTATTTAATGTAGGGAACAGACAAGGTATGAGGAGAACAGGAATAGAAAATTGGGGGGGGGGGGTAAGACAGGGAAACTGGAAAAGAGACAGAACATTGAGGAACAACCTTATCCCATGGCCCAGAAACCACATCTTATCCCTGTGCTGGTAGCAGAGCAGGTATCCCTGCTTCTTTTGCAGAGGAATGGAATGCTAGGGCTCATTTTGTCACAGATCTGACAGTGTTCTCTTAGTGTCTCCCATGTGGAGGGCCCATAAAAGGAAACTACATATCTAGAGAAGTTCTATTTTATTGTTGACACTTTATATAGGGTGATAAGAAATTATCTGAGCTTTGCTTATATTGCACTGAGGGACTCTAAACTGGTACATATTTTTGGTATGTGTATTGAGTTTTGAGAATCTCATTTCTAGCCTATGGAAACAATATTAACAGTAGCAGTGATAATTTAATAATGATAATAATAATGATAAAATGTAAGTTTTTATTCCCCGATTCCTAGCCCTGAATTGGTACCTAGCAAATAGTAGGTGTTTAGTTTAGTGTTTAGTTGTTGAAAATATAGACGGTAAATTAAACAAATGGTAACTAGAATTTATGAACTGTTAATTTTGTAGATACAGCATTAAATGGTTTAAGTAGATCATTACCTCCCAAAAATTCAATAAAATATTTTCTGCTGTATTTTGCCCAATCTGATTCATCATTGACCATAAAGGCACAATTTTATCTCCAGCTGCAGAGAAATGGAAAAAAACTGAACTATATCACAGTGCTTTATTTTCATTTAAAAAATTTTATACCTGTCATTAAAACTGTTTTAGATTCATTTAGATGTAGTTTTTAAAATTGTATCATTAATGTGTGTACCTTAAAAGGAAAATAACTTTAAGGAATTCTGAAACAACTTCACATTCAGAGTTTGACTCTTGTGCATTGTTTTCCAACTCAGTCAATTTTTATGTTTGTCCCCACAATGTTGACTCCATACAATTAAGAGTCTTGGTAATACTCTGGATTAAAGACTCTTACTCTCTTCTTTCTAGAAGTTTTTTCCCCAAGCTGCTGAAACCTATTTTGCAAAGATTAATGCTAGGAATTAAATTTTTTTCCCTCAATTGAAACATCACTACGAGTTAAGTAGCTTTTAGCCAAGGTCAACAAAATACAAACCAAAATGTGAATAATGGTTTTCCTCAGTGGTGGTTGGATTACAAATGATTCTTGTTTTCTTCTTTATAATTGTCCATTTTCCACAATTTCTTCACACACATACATGCACATGCATGCATGTGTGTGTACATACGCATACTTAAAACATGCCTTGCTTCAACTGTGGAATCTGATCATATATCATCTTCTATAATCTCCTTTGGGGAGTTTAGAAATAGAGTTCATCACTCTGATGGTAGTAATTAATGCCTTGGATCCAGAAGATCCCATCAGTCTGCCCCCTGGTGGGACCAGGTTCTCTGCTGACCTCCAGTGGCTAGAGGCTGTATGGCACTAAACAAGAGGTGTTTTTAACATTATTTTTTGGTTAGGGCAGGACTTTCAGACTCTCACTAACATTTTAAAGAAAGAACTTTGTAATTGTCCTTGAATTAGGTAGAGCATTCTCCCATATACTAAGTTAACTCTTACCTGTCTATCTTCCAATGCAACTCGAACCTTCCTTTTTGGAAATGGAGAAGCTTTTATAAAAACTTCACATAAAATCTGCATTAAGACAAAATATAAAATGAAGAGTGCATGTGCATTGAACAAAATTTAGATGATAAAGTTAAGCCTGAATTCTGAGTAAGCTTCTAGGCTTGCTTTCAATTTTTATACTTAGGGTTATATGTTTGATGTGTTTTGGTTTTTGTTTGTTTTAGAGGTGTATGGTTTGGAATAGAAAAAGGTCCATAGGCAGCAGTGGTCCTTGTCCTAGAAACAGGAGAACAGTAAGACCTTCCTGTTGTAATTATCTGCCTCTTTATACTGAGTGCCATGGATAATCATAGCAGATGAAGAGCTTGAGGCAGTTTCCAAATTTGGAACCCTACTGGGCATTGGTGAGGCAGGCAGGAAGGACCCATCAAGGAAAAGTAAGTGGTCATTGAAGCAAAAGTACATGCTAATTTTCCATCAGGGAACTGTTAACCTTCTGAAATTTTATAATTCCTCTGACATGCAGTTTAACATTTGGCCTATCCAAATTATTAAAAAAAAATAATAAAAAACCTCTATTATACCCCTTGAGTAATTTTTTGTTATATTGTCAAAGTGTCACATTGTAATTATCTTAAAATCACTTTTGTCCAAAACCTGCAAAAAGTCACCTTTATGTCTGATTATTGATCAATGTAATTTTAAGGTTTTTGCTTCTAAAGAATTAAAAACCACCACATTTTGCAGTATACCTGTTGCCATGGTATGGTTTGAGAATGAAACCACTACTATCTGATACACTAGTGGTCTTCAAATATTATTTAATCTTTTTTGCTCCACAACCATAATTTTAAGGCAACCTTAATGTTGTAATGTTTCAATTTGTAAACAGACTCATTATTTCTTCCAGGACCATTGTGGTAGTTTCCTTATTAGTAGTCTCTTGGTTCTCTGTTACTACCAGATGAATAATTTTGAAAGCCGACACTGTACCTTTATTGCTGTATATCAAAAACAGGATAAAATTCATATTTTATTATCTCTAACCTTTTTTATTCTACTTCTGATTTATGCATATTTGTTTTTAGCCTACTACTTTTTCATTTTGTCCACTAATTCACCAAGTTTAGAAAGTTTAAAGTATCATTTTATTTCTAGCAGTGCTGTCCATTTTCACACTGATCAACATAAATGGAAAATAGATACTTCCTGTTAGACTAGTTACTTTTCCTCTGAGTCCTTTCTTAAAAAAAAAAAAGTGTTCTTTTTAGATACACATGACAGTAGAGTGTCTTTTGACATATTATACATACATGGAGTATAGCTCCCTATTATTGTGGTTGTACATGATATGGAGTTACACTAGTTGTGTATTCATATACAAACATAGGAAAGTTGTATCTGATTCATTCTACTGTCTTTCCCATTTCCTTCCCTCCTCTCTTCTCTGCATTCCCCTTTGTCTAATCTAATGACCTTCTCTTCCCCCATTGTGTTTAGCATCCACATATGAGAGAGAGCTTCCGAGTCCTTTCTGTCAAATCTTTTGGGGATTAAAAATATTCTTGGCTTCTCATTGGCAAATTAGGCAAATTAACCAGCTCAGCTAATTTAGCCTTATTAACATTGAATATGGACCTAAATTGGACATAGTAGGCCTATTTTACATTCATAGATCTTCATATTATTAAATTTTAGGTTCTAAAATTACTGTTATTATTGCCAATATGAAAGGCAAAATGTCATTTGGTAGTTTAATTTTTAACTTCCTTATGCAACTGAGCATGTTTTTGTGTTTGTTGGCCATTTGTGTTTCATAAATTAAAAAAATATATTTAGTCCATTTATCCTTTTTTGAGAGAAGGTGGGTTGTTTTTAAAGAGGAGAGTGAGTTATACCCCTTTTGTTTTCTATTTTTATTGAAGTCTTAAGGAAGTTTCTAGAGAAATAAAAAAATAAAAAAAAAAAGTTCTGCCCATGTATCACCTCTTTACTTTTGACTGATAGTAGGATTGCATCAGATTTCTAAGTCCCTACTGCACATGTCCCCACAGACACCCAGGCAAAACACACAGGGAGGTTGCTATTACAATGATTAAAATAACATGCTAAAGATCTAAAAGTAACTCCTGGTCACTTTGGCCCACACTGGCTGGTTCTAATTGGAACTTGTTTTTACAGGTTTTATGGTTGGTGGGCTTTGCTTTAAATTATCCTCTCTTCCTGAGTCTTGGAATTTTTGTCTGTGTAAAGGTTACAAAGATCCCTTTCAGGGTAATTTCTGTTTTTCTTATTGAGAAGAATTCTTTTTTTTTTTTTAAATATTTTTTATTTGCTTTAGTTGTACACAATGTGTTTATTTGTATGTGGTGCTGAGGATCGAACCCGGGCCGCGCACGTGCTAGGCGAGCGCTCTACAGCTGAGCCACAACCCCAGCCCCTTGAGAATTCTTTAGATCTACATTCCTCAGTCCTGAGAGCATAGTCCAGAAGATAATAAGTTGTAAAGAAATGTAATATCCTGTTGACTTAAGCCAGATCAGGTTCAGGATGGCCTTAGGGAAATTGTTTTTGTTGTTGTTATTATTTGTTTGTTTTGTTTTGTTTATAAAGAAAGCAAGTGGTCCAGTTTATAGAATTATTCCTTAACTTCATGTTCCCACTGATCATGTCTGTAAGCTATCACCGTGTTGATTTCAAAAAACTAGTTGGGAAATGTTTCCTCTTTGTATCTTTTCTAGAATAGTTGTGTAAACTTGGCATTGTTGGCTCCTTCTATGTTTAGCAGAATCTGCTAGTTAGTAAAGGTGTCTAGGAATATAGTTTTATGGGAAGTTTGAATTACAAATTCAGTTTCTTTAATAATTTTAAGACCATTTATGTTTTCAATTTCTTCTAGTGTCAGTTTTGGTAAGTTGTATTTTCATGGAAAATTTTCTATTTTATTTAAATTTTTATACTTGTTGCCATTAAGTTGTTGATAATAGCTATCAGGGGAAAGAGCTTAGAAGTGTATTTTGAAGGAGAAAAATGGCGTGGTAGCACATGTCTGTAATCCCAGCAACTCAGGAGGCTAAGGCAGAAAGATCACAAGTTTGAGGCTAGCCTCAGGAACTTACTGAGGTCCTAAGCAACTTATTGAGATCCTGTCTCAAAATAAAAAAGGGCTGGGAATGTAGCAGAGGTCAATCCCAGTACCAAAAGGGGAAAAAAAAAAAAAAAAGTTCATGCTAGAAGATATAGCTTAGTGGTAGAGCACTTGTGTAATGTGTAAAACCTCTGGGTTCTAGTCCCAGTACCACCTAAATAAATAAATGTTTTAATTATGCTGTTACTTTCAGTACAGATTAAATATTGTAGATAGGCTGTTTATTTAACCACCTTAGTTTTATTTCTTTAAAACGTTAACAGATAACAATGTATGTTTTTATTGTGAACAGCATGATGTTTTGAAGTCTCTACATTGTTGAATGGTTAAATAGAGTTAACAAATACACCACCTCTCACAGTTATAAATTTTGTGTTAAGAACCAGTAATACCACCCTACTCTTTATACATTTTTCAAGAATTCAGTGTATATAGTTAATTGTAGTCACCACACTGTATCTAAATATTCTGAAGTTTGTTCCTCCTAACTGTAATTATGTATCCTTTGACTGATATCTCTCCGTTCTTCATTCCCCCTAACCATCATGGCCTCTGGTAATCACCACACATACTCTATTTTAAGAGATCAGCTTTTTAGATTCCACATGAGTGAAATCATGTAGTATTTGTCTTTCTGTGCCTGGTTTATTTCACGTAATGCCCTCCAGGTTTATTCATGTTGTGTGACAAGATGTCAGGATTTCATTTTTCTTTCAGTAGTTGAATAGTATTCAGTTGTATGTGTATACCACATCTTCTTTTTCCATTTATCTAATGATGACACTTAGACTGATTCCTTATCTTGACTATTGTGAATAGCACTGCCATAAACATTTTTGGGGTATGGATCTCTTTGACATCATACTGATTTTATATCCCATGGATATATACCCAGCAGTGGGATTGCTGTATCATATGATAGTTCTATTTCTAATCTTTTAAATATTTTTTAGTTGTCAATTGACTTTATTTTGTTTATTAATATGTGGTGCTGAGAATCGAACCCAGTGCCTCATACATTCGAGGCAAGCACTCTATCACTGAGCCACAACCCAGCCCTCTATTTCTAATCTTTAGAGGAACCTCTACACTGTTTTTCATTATGACTCTACTCATTTACATACCCATCAAGTGTGAAAGGGTTCCCTTTTCTCTACATCCTTGTCAATACTTGTTCTTTGTCTTTTTAATAATAATCATTCTAATTGGAGCAAAATGATATATTATTTTGTGTGTGTGTTTTTCTTGTTAGTTTTTGTGGTGCTAGGGATTAAACCTAGGGCCTTGTACATGTTAGGCAAGCCCTGTACCACTGAGCTATGTCCTGTACCCCTCATTGTGGTTTTGATTTCTATTTCCCTGATGATCCTGATGATTAGTATTGTTGAACATTTTTTCACATGCCTGTGGCCATTTGTATTTCTTCTTTTGAGAAATATCTATTCAGGTCTTCTTTCCATTTTAAAATTATTTAAATTATTTTTAAATTATTTAAATTATTTGTATTTTTGCTATATAGTTATTTGAAGTCCTTATACACTGTGGATATTGACCCCTGTTAAATTTATAATTTGCAAATATTTTCTCCCATTCTATAGGTTGTTGCTGTAGATTATTTCCTTTATTGTATAGTAGCTTTTTAGTTTGAAGTAATCCCTTTTGTCAATTTTTGCTTCTGTTGTCTGTGCTTTTAAAGATTTAGTCCCAATATATTTGCCCAAACCAATGTCACAGAGCATTTCCTCAGTTTTGTATTTTTCCTATATACTGAAGATCTTAATTTTTAATGGCATTAGCGTGATTGTTTATTTGCTTTATCTGTAACATGTATATGTTAAATTCAAAATAACTGTCAATATTAAATTTAAAAAAAAAACATTTTTGTCCTAATGTTAAATGTATCTAAGATTCCAGAGTCAAAACTATAAAAACCAAAGTATAGTGAGAAAATCTAAATTTCTTCCCATTTTCTCCTGGTGTTTTTTGGAGGTTGGGGGGACAAATGTATAACCAAGTATGTATATATGTATCTACGTGTATATATGTAATCTCCATGTGTATATATGTTTATTTATATTTCTCCTAGGTTTTTTTTCCCATAATTCTTACACATAACATCTTTCCTGTACATATTCCTATGTGTTATCTTGAATGTTGCATTTGGCATTATACAGAGATCTTTTTTGTTCCCATTTTTGACAGCCTAGTACTTCATTATTTGGGTATATCATACTTTATGCAACCAGTTTCCTACCCTGTTGATGGAGATTTGAGGAAATAGTAATTTTTTTTTTTTTTTTTTTTTTGTATCGGGGATTGAACTCAGGGGCACTCAACCACTGGGCCACATCCCCAGCCCTTTTTTGTATTTTATTAGAGACAGGGTCTCACTGAATTGCTAAGTACCTCGCCATTGCTGAGGCTGGCTTTGAACTCGCAATCCTCCTGCCTCAGCCTCCCAAGTGTTGGGATTATAGGTGTGTGCCACCGTGCCTGGTTATTCAACCTAATATTAACAGCATTTTTATTTTAAACTTTTTTATTTATACATAACTTAAACATTTATTTTGTAATATGGCATGTGTCAATGAGTAGTGTGCTGGGGAAGACAAATTATTATTAAATTATTTTCAAATTATTTCTCCAGGTGGTTTTAGTAAGGTAAGCCCAAAACTTGTGGACTTTACATTGTACAGGTACCTTTGTGTAACTTAAAGACCTCTATTTCTAATGGTATTATTTTCGCCCTTCAGTGTATAGTTCAATTTAATCTCATTAATTTGTTGCTCAGGTAATAGGACTCATCATCTTTAAACACCCCAAAGGCATTATAATTTGTCAGGTTTATAGATAATCTAATAGTCATCTGCTTTAAGGAATTACTAACTCATAAACTTAGTTAGATTATTGTCTATGTTAAGTGAGTGAAAATTAAGATGTATAAATATTTCAGATTTCTATGATTTGGTGAATAAAGCATTCCCCCAAATTTCATATAAACAGTGGTTCCTTTTGTTTACTCAAATTTGCCTTTTGCTTAAAGAATTTCAGTAATGATTTCCCCTTCATAAATGCTCAGTGGAATTTTCCAGAGTATTATGTGATCTTAATTACATGGTCTTTTCTTCAACCCTTCTTCTGAGAATCTGTATTTATCCACACCCTCTAGTATACTTTTAGTATTATCTCATTGCTTATCCTGGAGAGAATGAAATGCAGCCTTGACATAGCAAAATATTGTAAATATTCATTCTTCCTAGGTAGTGTAAAGACATTAGAATATTTAAAATAATTTTACCTTCTGTTCACCTTTTCTTTCTAGCATATATGCTGCTGTTGTCGTTGTCATGTTTATGTCAAACCTCACAAGGCATAATTGCTTTTTTTAGTTCTATATTCATATGTTGTACTAAAGGTATCATTTTCACCCTTCAGCGTATAATTCAATTTAATCTCATTAATTTGTTGCTAAAGTAATAGGTCATCATCTTTATAACACCTCAGTAACATTCTCATTATAATTTGTCAGGTTTGTAGATGATCTATTATTATTATTATAGATCTGTATTACCTCATTTAATCCTTAAAACTTTATGTGATAAAAATTATTATGCTTATATAATATATTAAAAATTATGGCATAGAGTTTATGAAATTTAAGTTCTCACATCCAGTAAGTGGAAAATTTGAGATTTAACCAGGCAGTATGAGTCCAGAACCTGGTCTCTTAACCATATAAACAAAAGTCATGATTATTATTTTTTTCCCTTTCTCAGAATGATATGAACCTAAAAAATCTTGTTTAAGTAATTGTAAGATATTTGACTATTGAACTAATGGGCTCACCGTTACTAAGTAAGAGGTAATGTTAATTTTTTTGTTGTTGTTGTTCTTTTAGCTGATATAGCCCAGAGATATAGGATAAGCAAATACCCAACCCTCAAATTGTTTCGTAATGGGATGATGATGAAGAGAGAATACAGGGGTCAACGATCAGTGAAAGCACTTGCAGATTACATCAGGCAACAAAAAAGTGACCCCATTCAAGAAATTCAGGACTTAGCAGAAATCACCACTCTTGATGTAAGTTAGCTTTTGCTAGATCAAATGAACATTTCCTGTTAATTGATGTAAACAAATTCTAATGCAAACAAAGGATCTGGACATTCTCTTATATTTCATTGCAATGGATTTGAAAAGTATGTACTTATTGGGTTGAATTTTTCTTGAGTTAATTCTCAAGAAAAGTGCTAATGTTTTACTGAACTTATGGATAAAGTATACAGCATACAATAAAATTGCTCTAGTTTTAATTAATTGCAGGCAGTGGGATAGAAGATAAAGTCAAGTATACATAGCCAAAGTTACCATATTTTTCTTAGTGGAGACCTTCAGGGTATCTGCTTTAATTACTCCTTTGTCAACTCTTTCTGTAAGTTTTAGTATCTTCTAGAATAGCCTCCTCTTAGTACACTTAGCAAAACCCTTTCTTTGTATACTAAGTAGTGTTTTTAAAGTAGTATACAACAAACAGAAGGAAAACAACAGAATTTGGACTTTATTACAGTCACTGATTGTCACTACCAACTTTGAAATTTGATTTTATTCTACCTACAAACTAATAAATTAGTTACCATTTCATGGATGCTGTCAGAAGACTGAAGACTCCTGGGTCAGAGACAAAGGACTTTATTATTCTCATCAAAGCAAACAGTGTGAGCATGTTTGTATTTGTTTCCTTTTCCCCAAATCCTATGGAGGTAGCACAAAAGGCCTAGATGGATAGCTACACATGCAGTGGGTTACATTACAAGAGGGAAACTCGCCGTTTCAGAGCAAGCTTTTTCTAACTATGCTTTTTGTCCCGAATGAAGCCATTACTGTCATACTCAGTGTTGCTCCCTGCAAGCACAGCCCTGAGAAACAGCCTGGGTATAGAGGATCTTTAATTGTGGCACATACAGTAAGATGTTTAGGAGTGTGAAAGACCTGTGGAGGAGTTTCTATCAACAGTCACAAGTTATGAGTTGTTGTGCTGTTTTAATAGATTTTAGAATTAGCTAATTTAGGAAAAGAATGTCACTGATTAAATAGTTATATTTCTTGAAAATTTAAAATAAAATGCTGATAGGCATTATGGCTTATTCCTGTAAGCCCAGTAATTCAGGAGACTGGGCAGGAGGATCACAAGTTCGAGGCCAGCCTTGGCAACTAAGCAAGACCCTTTCTCAAAATAAAAAAGGGTTGGGGATGTAATTCAGTGGTAAAGTGTCCTTGGATTCAATCCCCATTACCACTAAAATAAACAAATAAACAACAAAAGATAAATGCTAGACAGAAATGTTTATAGCTACATTTTATTGTGATTAAGATTGTTTACAACTCGATGTGATCTTTAAAAGTTTTGGATTGGGTGTTAAAAGCTAAATATGCATTTATGGTTATACTTCTGTTGAGACAACTGGAGCTGTTTGGTTATCAGAATAATAGGTAAATGAAATAGGGTGCTCAAGGAAGTATATTTTTTGTAAAATAATTAGATACCTTTTTTTACAGCGCAGCAAAAGAAATATCATTGGATATTTTGAGCAAAAAGATTCAGACAACTACAGAACTTTTGAAAGAGTAGCAAGTATTTTGCATGATGATTGTGCCTTCCTTTCTGCATTTGGGTAAGTATTTTAATTGAGAGTGTATTTAGTGGGTCAGCTTGGCCGCCATGTTAAGTTCTCGTTGTGTTTGGTCACTTTGGGAAGATGACATCTCCAAAGATTATCTTGGTCCTCTTAAGTCACTAACAGTTTTTCTACCTCTCTCTGAATTCTTTCTAAGGGTTTAAAAATCTGCTTATTCTTCTTTTCTATTCACTTTGTGAGTAAGAGGAAAAGAATGGGCCAGTTAGAAGTGAAATCATTCCTTCTTTTATTCAGCTGTTTACTGCACTTACCCTATGACAAAATGGCAGCATTATCATTGACAAACAAGGGGTTCATTGTCTTTGTTCATTTGACTCAACTACCTTTCTTATCTTTTCTTGTCTTAGGGGAACAAGACTAACTTCTTTTTTTCTTATTTTTTTTTTTTAATTTTTATGCTGATTTATGCCAGGGCCTTTATACATGCTAAGCATATGCTGTAGTGCCAAACTACACCTCCAGCTCAACAATTCTCCTTTGTAAGGCTAACCTCTTCACTGGTGTCCTTGTAACTATCCCTTTGGGGATTTGATCATCAGTTGTCCATGCTTTCTTGTGTTTTCACCTTGACCCTTTTCATGAACTGCTTTCCTTTTTTGAAAACATGCTTCTAACTCTTTCCTGACCCACTACTTTTATCTATTGAACTATGATCTTATCTCTTTCTTTTCATTCCCACATTTTCCAAAGATTAGTTTATGCTGGTGAATAAAAACTTTGACTTCTTGGAAGCTGACTTTCACCTCCATCCCTCCATGAAACATTCTCTGCTCAGTCACAAAATGACTCCTTAATCACCAAATTCAGTGACCCTTTTTCAGTCTTAATCCTTTCCATTTCTCTGAAGGATATGACACTGACCCTTTTCTTTTCTCTGCTGTGTCAGCGCCTTATATTGGATCTGTCTGGTTTGCTCCTTATTTTTCTGATATTTTTGGCTTACTTTCTTTTTTGTTCTTTTTCTCTCCAAATGAAATCATGGTTCTCTTCTTTGATCCCTCTCTTCTCATTGGTGGTTATCTCAGCCATCCTTTGACTTTGATACAGTTCTTTTTTATTGTTGGCCCATAACTGTTAGGCTCAAGTATAGTAGCTATTGATTCTGGCTCAGTATATCTTCTCCATTTTCTGACTTTTATCTTTGTCCTTGCTTTAATGCTCATGTAGATTTTGTTTGTGTGTATGGTTTTTTTTTTATATTTATTTATTTGCTTTTAGTTGTACACAATGCGTTTTTTTTTATGTGGTGCTGAGGATCGAACCCGGGCTGCACACGTGCTAGGCGAGGGCTCTACCGCTGAGCCACAACCCCAGCCCCTGTGTGTATGTTTTATTGTTAGTATTATTCATGTTTTTTTAAAGATCACTGTAAGAGTGATCTTCACTGCACAGAGTGTTCAGAGGGGAACCCCCTTTACCCCAGAACTTTTCATATATCTGCTCTCAAGCTGCACAGGCCTCCTGGCTCTTTCTCAGTTTCTGCAAGCTCACTTCTACCACAGTGCCTTTGCAGTGCTGCTCCTGTATCTGGACATGCTTTTCTTAGATGTCCTTTCCTGATAACCTTATGTAGAGCAGCACTTGTCATTCTTATTTGGGGGGGGGAGGGTATCAGGAATTGAACTCAGGTGCATTTAACCACTGAGCCACATTCTCAGTCCTTGTTATTTTCTATTTTGAGGCAGGGTCTTGCTAAGTTGCTGAGGCAACTGAGGCTTTGAGCTCATGATTCTACTGCTTCAGCCTCCTGAATTGCTGGGATTACAGGCGTGTACCACTGCACCAGTCTTATTTTTCTTCATAGAACTTTTTTTTAACCACTCTTTTAAAAATATATGTACTCAGTAAGACCATCTTTCCTCACCAAAATGTAAACTCTATGAGAGTGAGGATTTTGTTTGCTGCTGTATATCCAGTACTAGTATCATACTTTATACAAAGGAAGCACATAGTAAATAGTTATTGAATGAATGAATGAACTGTTTGTTCTTTCTGGTCTCGCTGTCAGTATAGGTTAGCACCCTTTCCCCCATTTCCTAGACTACTAGTCAGAAACTAGAGATCAATTATTGTTTAGTTAATCTTAAAATAACTTAGAAGTTAAGTGTTACCATTTGACTTAGTACTGCTTACTATAGAATTCTCTTACCAAATATTTACCACATACCTATTATGTGCCATGTACTATACAAGGCACAGGAAACAAAAGTGGACAGATATTTTAAAATTGCTTTGTTATGGAACTTTATTTTCAGGATGTAGATTATTTTAATTCATCAGACCTATTTTTTAGAGTAAGGAATAGGAAATTTGTGATTGAGTCTAACTTGTAAGCAAATAATATATGTTTGTTTTATTAGTCTGTGTGACCAAATTAATGTCCTTCATTCATAGTTAAAAAACAGTCTGGTGTCAAAACAACTTTAGTGCTAAAACTGCCAGTCCAAATTTATAAAAACTGCTAACCATGAAAATAGCTAACTAAAATTTTTCTTAAAAAGTCTGCTTCAGATTAAATTTTTCCTTTAAATGTATACTTTTCTTGGTATTGCACAGTCTTATAAATGGGAAAGTTGGTGGACAGGTGTATATTTCAAATCTTTATAGTCTTTATGCATTGCAAAATAACCAGTTTATTCTACTTCATTCAGGTATCTTACTGCTAGGATTTTTCTTTAAAAATGTTATGTTTCTCCCTTCCTATTAGAGATGTTTCAAAACCAGAAAGATATAGTGGAGACAACATAATCTATAAACCACCAGGGGTAAGTTGCTATTTCTTTTTTCCTAAATATTCTTTTTAGTTGTAGATGAACACGATACCTTTATTTATTTATTTTTATGTGGTGCTGAGGATCGTACTCAGTGCCTTAGGCACACTAGGCGTTTGTGCTCCACCACTGAGCTACAATCCCAGCCCCATAAGTTGCTATTTTCTTAGTGTGTGAATACATCTGTAGTATAACCTATAGTTTTAGATGTTTGAATGTTTGTGGAATCATAGAACTTCAGAATAGAAAGGAACTTTGAAGCATCATCTTTTGCCAATCCAAATGTTTCAAAATGAAGGCAAAACCACCGAATCCTAAAGTCACACAGGCATTTATTGGCAGACTGGGATTAGAGATCCCCTGACTTTCAGGCCTTTTCCTCTCCTCTGTTTTGCATTTACTCTTAGAGCCAAATTCAAAATATGCTTCAGTGGTCCATGATTGTCACTCTTAGCTGTATTGTACTGGGCAAGTTCCCAGATCTTCTAGGGCATAAATTAATCTGGCACTTGTTAGATAATAAGGAGCAGCTAGGTTGTTCTAAGCCTTGGCTAAGAAGTTCTAAGTGTATCTAAATGTAGAAGTAGCTGTTTAGGCCCAGTGATGGTAGCCACAACTAAGAGGAAAGAATTATAGTTTGTGTTATTCCAAATTGACCTAAAAGTCTGTCATTGCAGTTTTGTTGTTGTTTTAAAAATTAACATATATACAAATAGAAGTCTGTGGCCATTTTTTCATTTTGATGTTTTCATTTAAACGTTGTTTGCGGTATTTTGACATTGAAATTTAAAATTTTTGTCTATTTAGACAATTTTTTTTGTTTTTTTTGGCTTGGAAAACTTACTCTGAATTCAAGATAGGAATTAGTGTTTTAGTTTGTTTTCTGTCGATATAACAAAATGCCTGAGGCTAGGTACTTTATAAAGAAAAGAGGTTTATTTAGCTTATATTTTTAGAGGTTGGAGATCCAAGATTAGGTGGCACCATTGGTTTGGCTTTTGATGAGGGCCCTTTTGGCTTTGTCACAACATGGTAAAGGAGGAGAAAGGGGAATAGTCACCTGGAAAAACAGGTTTTATGTTGAGACAGGAAACCAGAGACTGGTTGCTCTTTTTTAAAACGACTTCTCTCATAAAATCTAAACAGAGTCCTGGAATAACTACATTAATTTCTTCCTAGGGCAGCATCCCCAATGACCTAATTACCTTCTACCACTCAACCTGTTAAAAGGTTCTACCACCTCTCATATTGAAGCACAGAACCAAAGTTCCTGCAAACAGACTCTTGGGACATACTCAAACTATATTCCAACCATGGCAGATGGGTATTTGCCTGTATTTTCAGCAAATTTATTTCTTTACTAATAGTTTACATAGTATCATCAAGTTATCAAAAACCAATCTAGTATCTCCCAATATAATCTGGTCCTTAAGAGCAAGGGCTGTGTCTGGTATTAGACTGACTAGGTTTGAATATCAAATCTGCCGCTCTGTAGGTGTATTCTTCTGGAAAAGTTTCTTAGCTTCTCTGTGCTGCAGTTTGTTTTTAGTAAAGAGGGGATAGTAATACTTGCCATATAGGGCTATTTTGAGGATTTAAACGAATCAGCACATTTTAAATGCCTAAAATAGTGCTTGACATAGGAATGTTACTTAGCCAATGTTGGTTATTATTTTTATCATCATGTTAGACACTTCATAAAAGATTGATTTTGAGTGAATGTGGAAGCAATTTTGTAGGTAATTAATTTTAGAGATACCCATGGCTTAGATCTATGTAGCATCTTTTCTTTTTCAAGGTCCAAATTTTCTTCTAACATTTTTAACTCTAAGGAATACCTTAATTTATTCATATGGATAATTTTTTCTTTTCAAAATGCTTGTCTGCCTTTGGTGAATAGACTCGTAGTTAATTAATTTAAATCTAAGGGAAAGCAGAAGGTTTATACATCATAGGTTGGATTATCAAATTCCTGATAATCACAGAATTATCTTTTTTAACCATCTGTGACCTTCTTTCTCAGAAGTTCCATGTTTTATGTTTCTTTTATATCTTCTGTAGATTTTTTGGGTTTGTATGTGGATTTTAAAATGTGTTTTTGTCAGCACAGGTTAGATTTAATTTTTTCCTGTTTTTATAATAGCATTCTGCTCCAGATATGGTGTACTTGGGATCTATGACAAATTTTGACCTGACTTACAATTGGATTCAAGATAAATGTGTTCCTCTTGTCCGAGAAATAACATTTGAAAATGGAGAGGTATGGGCTTTCGTGTGTGTGTGTGTGTGTGTGTGTGTGTGTGCGCGCGTGTGTGCCTCTGCCTGTGTACTATTTTAATACAGTTTCCAGTTGTAAAAATTACATAGCGAACACAATTGTATTGCAGCTTTCTCCATAATATAAGCCAGTAATTCTCCACCTTTGCTATCCCAGAACCCCTCTGTTGCATTTCCAGTAATGAATAGTTCACTATAGCCTTGAAAATGGGTTTGAAAATACTTGGTTGGCTCTGATACCCACCCATTGGTTGAGGGTCCTTGTTAAAGTGGATGGTCTTTAGAAACAATGCTTTGTGGATTTGAGTTACAGTGAATAATCTTTTACCATTAAAAGGTTTTTCTGGTTCCTGTCTTCTTAAAAGAAATAGAAACAATTGAATTGTTATTCATCTTTTATATTTTGATCTTATTCTTGATTTTGAAAGAGAGGGTAGATTAGAATCTTTTACTCTTTCAGCATATAGTTTATCAAATGAATGGATGTCCCTGATTCTTTTCTCAGTTCTGTAGTCCTCATATATATATATATTTAGCTGAATAATTTACATTTTTAAATTGCATTAGCTCATGTAGTCATCAGAGGCTCAAAAATTTTTATATTCTTCTTCTTTTTCTTTTTTCTTTTTTTTTTTTTTTTTTTTTTAGGAGTTGCATTTCTCATAGGAGTTGTTTCAAACAGAATTCAAAGATTTAGACCTGGAAAGGCTTAAAACAGTGTCTCGTCTTTCCTCATGTGGTAGTTGGCACATTTCATAATTCTTGAGACTTACTGTATGTTGTAACCAACCAGCTATAAGTCAGTTAAAGATTTGCTCATTAAACTGGTTTGTCTTACTATCCTTCTGAATCTTATAATATTTGTGTTGTAAAAAAAATGCTGGTGTGGGCACAGATTAATTAGGAAGCTAAGGAAGAAGTATAAATTATCAGCTACTATATAAATAAATTAATTGGCATATGTATTTTCCAGTAACTGATCTATTGTTCATACTATTTTTTTAAAATAATGCAGTCCTTTTTTTAAAAAATATTTTTTTAGATGTTGATGGACCTTTATTTTATTCATTTATTTATATGTGGTGCTGAGAATCAAACTCAGGGCCTGACACTTGCTAGGCAAGTGCTCTTACCACTGAGCCACAACTCCAGCCCCTAATGCAGTCCTTTTTTAAAAAAAATATTTTTTCAGATGTTGATGGACCTTTATTTTATTCATTTATTTATATGCAGTGCTGAGATTCGAACCCAGTGCCTCATGCATGCTAGGCAAGTGGCCTACCACTGAGCCACAACTGCAGTCCCCTTTCATGTTTCTTGAGTCTAATAAAATATTATGTGTGCTTTTACTTTTAATTTCCTGGCTCTTAAACTTCCTCAGAAGTAACTGCTGAGTCTTCTTTCCAGATTTATTCAGTAACATTCATTTTTCCATTATTTTGTCATATGTTAATTGTATATTATTGTGTACAAAAATCTGTGAGAGGAAAGGAGAAATAAGATTGTCTTCGGCTTTTAATCCATTATTCTGAGTGTACAGATAACGTAACTAAATACACTCCCTGTGCCACATGAGGATCACTGAGAAAATGTTCTTGGAGTTTAGAGAGGAGCATTCATTTCTACCTTTAGAGATGTGGCAGAATCCAGGAATGCTTTCAAGAAAAGGCATTCAGCCCTGAAATGAAGTGCTAAAAAATGGAGGTTAGAAAGAGGGGTTGGAGAGTAGGGGACTGTGCCTTAATTTGTTTAAGGTGCTGATTAGACTGATAGGGAAATATTAAACAGGTACTGGGAAACCTAAGCATGGATTATGGATTGAAGCTGGACTTTTATATAGCTAAGGGACCAGCTAGAGCTGGTGACTGAAGTTGTTGAACTAGGTGAGGTGCTTAGGCTAGAGCAGAAACCATTGGGGAGTAGTGTCAGTTAATGGGTAGGAGAAAGAAAAAATGTGATTCCCAAGAGGTAAAAGATGAGAAATAAGACATTTAAAATCAGCTTATCAAAACACTAATGTGAGATGAGAAAATGGGGAGTGACTGCTAACAGGTACAGGCTTTTTGTTTGTTTGTTTGTTTTGGAGTGATAAAAATGGTCTGGAATTAATGGTAATGTTTGCACAACCTTGTAAATATAATAACCACCAAACTGTGCACTTAAAATGGTGAATTTTATGGTATGTAAACCATATCTCGATTCAAATAAAAGGTAAATGTGGCAAGAAACTTAATAATATGTCCTATGTACAAGTGAAACAGGCTTAAACATGGAAATAGGAACCAGAAGAAAACATTTGTCCTAGAAGATAGGTCCCAGTTTGGTTTTTTAGGGTGAAGATCATTTTTGCTTTATGCTAAAGCATTTCCTAAATTAGAGAGATTCTCAAAAGGATAGCTAATAGAAATAAGTGTTTCATGAGTCCCTTTTTGAACTTCATGAGTCAGAACTTAGCATTTGTTTGGGAGAATAAATGATTAAAATCCTATTTGCTTATTATACTTGTATTTTCCACTAACAATAAAATTTTGTGTGTGTGTATATATTGGGGGGGGGGGTTGTAAAAAATACTCCTATGTAGGGGTAGGTATTTGTTTAATGTTGACAAATTGTGTGTTGATTGAAATCTGACTGTATTATGGGTTTTTTGTTTTTTACTCTAAATAAAAAACTCTTTGGCTTTGGGTAGTTATCTTGTAAGTGGAATGATTTTTGTAATAAACCTTAGAATAAGTGTAAGTTTGCTTACTTATTTCTTATACACTCAGTTTTTCAGTTTTGCCTGTGAAGAATGGAAAGATATATCATGTTTACTCCTAAATTATCACCATGATAAAGAACCAGCATAGTTTTTTCTTTGGTCAACTCCAAAAGCCACGGCCTCAGTTGGGTGCTCCCTAATACCTCACACCAGTACTAGCTAATGGATCAGCCCAGGGAGATGGATCAGTTCCTGTGACAGAGCAGGACAAGTGGGTCCTGAGTGTCTGGGTACTTAGGGTGGAAAGGGTGTGAATTCATTTATTCTTCCTTTAAGGCTTATAGTTTTTTACACCTTTCAACTTTTTCCCCTGAAATGTTGCAGCTGTTTTGTTGCAACTATTTTGATGGGTTGGGCGGACAATTGTTCCCACAAAGAAAATAGCTGGAACTGAATGGAGTGGCCTGATGATTCTTATCTAATGCTTCTCTCTATAGGAATTGACAGAAGAAGGACTGCCTTTTCTCATACTCTTCCACATGAAAGAGGATACAGAAAGTTTAGAAATATTCCAGAATGAAGTAGCCCGGCAATTAATAAGTGAAAAAGGTAGACAGATTAAGGTGTTTATTTTCATCCTTTCTCTCTTTTTGATCTTTGTCCCCCACCCCTCCCATTACATTCATATCCCCATAAACATTTGGGTTAAAAGCTTAACAAAGCCAGGTGTGGTGGCGCACGCCTGTAATCCCAACACTTGGGAGGCTGAGACAGGAGGATCAAGAGTTCAAAGCCAGCCTCAGCAATGGCGAGGCGATTAGCAACTCAGTGAGACCCTATCTCTAATAAAATACAAAAAGGGCTGGGGATGTGGCCCCCGTGGCCAAGTGCCCCTGAGTTCAATCCCCAGTACCAAAAAAAAAAAAAAAAAAAGAAAGAAAGAAAGAAAAAAAGCTTACCAAGTATTGGAAACAATGGTGCATCTGTTTGTTTCTTGCAACATGTTTATTTTAGAAAAATCAAAGAGCTTGAAAAGTAGGGTTAACAATATTAGTTTACTTTTTTCCTGTATCTAGATACTTGTCTAATAGACAATTCCAGAGATATTGCTGATTTACATTAATTTCTCAATGGAAGAAAGTTGAGTAGCCATCTAGATTTCTCTAAAGTATCTAAGCAGAATTTGAGGCATCAACAGCTTCCCCTATGTGATTAGGGAAGAAAGTCAAATAAAATAAACAGCATTATATGTAACTACCCATTTTAGTCACTTAGTAAATATTTCGAGGTTGAATTACATTAAAAATCTGCCAGTAGGGGCTGTAAGGAGCTGGAATGAAGATGATCTTCTGGGAACACCTCCTGTATCTTTGTAGAAACTCCCTGCCCAGATCTGGGTAACCTTCAGAGCTGATGATTGCCCACTTAAAGAAAATAAAAAGTTCACTATAATATTTGAGTTTTTAAAATAATTTCTAAGGAAATTATACTGTCTACCCTGAAAATTAGAATTAAAATCCTACCTCTTTTTTTAAATGTTAGATTTTAGTTTTTCTCATCTGTTACTCAAAAGAATATTTTTTGTTATGTCATTTTTTGTGAATTTATAATCAGAGAATACAATGAAGAAATTCTAATCTACTATTCAAAATGTTATTTCTTTCAAAGGTACAATAAACTTTTTACATGCAGATTGTGACAAATTTAGACATCCTCTTCTGCATATACAGAAAACTCCTGCAGACTGTCCTGTAATAGCTATTGACAGCTTTAGGCACATGTATGTTTTTGGAGACTTTCAGGATGTATTGTAAGTATTCATTTTGCTTTTTAAAAAATTATGATATATGTCTCAAAACTGAATTTAAAACAATTATTTTAATATTTCAAATAATCCCATGTTGTAACAGTAATATTTGTTAATTGGATGGAACAAGTTGGGAGTGAACTTCTTTTTACTATACAGCATGGCATAATTGACTATGAGAATTATGATAGATCCTTATAGAAGCACCAGTATTAGATTATTGGGATTTGTGATATTGTTTGGGTGATTGGTAATTAATGCTTTGGATCTAACCTCTGAAAGAAAATTTATGTCCTATGAGAAATTAGCTTTGCATTGAGTTTGGTCTTTATCAGCACACACCAAGGAAATCAGGTCAGGTTAAAGAAAATTGGTAATATTGCTAGGTCAGCTTAAAAGAAATTGGTGATATTGCTCTTCACTTCTAACTCCACCTAGCAAGAACTTAGGAATGTCTGTGCTTGTGTGTGTGTGTGTGTATTTCACAATTTTGCTCTCACTTGGCAATTCTAATTTACACCTGTAAACATTTCCAAGAATAGGTAAAGTTTCTAGTTCCGTTCTCAGATGTTCATAGTATTAAAATAAACATGTAATCCTTGTAATTGCTACAGATACTGAATATTTATCACCTTTGAGAGATGTTGAAGATAATGATTAAAAATGGAAGTATTTCTTTTTTTAAATTGTATATATTTTTTAATTTTTTAAAATTTTAATTTGTTATATATGACATTATTATAATTCATATTATACATATAGAGCACAGTTTTTCATATCTCTGGTTGTATTGTATACAAAGTAGAGTCACATCATTTGTGTCTCAGGGTACTTATGACCATTGCATTCCACCATCTTTCCTACCCATATACCCCCTCCCTTCCCCTCCTTCCCCTTTTCCCCTTTGCCCTATCTATAGTTCATCCAATCCTCCCATCCCACCACTGCCCACGCAGCATATTATGAATCAGCATCCTTAAATCAGAGAAATCATTCAGCATTTGTTTTTTTGGGATTGGCTAATTTTACTTAGCATTATATTCTCCAGCTCCATCCATTACCTGCAAATGCCATGATTTTACTCTCTCTTAATGCTGAATAATATTCCATTGTGTATATTTACCACATTTTCTTTATCCATTCATCTACTGAAGGGCATCTAGGTTGGTTCCACAGCTTAGCTATTGTGAATTGTGCTTGCTATAAACATTGATGTGGCTGTGTCCCTGTAGTATGCTGTTTTTAAATCCTTTGGACCAAGGAGTGGGATAGCTGGGTCAAATGATGGTTCCATTCCCAGCTTTCCAAGGAATCTCCATACTGCTTTCCAGATTGGCTGCACCAATTTGCAGTCCCACCAGCAATGTATGAGTGTGCCTTTTCTCCCACATCCTTGTCAACACTTACTGTTGTTTGTTTTCTTTCTTTCTTTTTTTTTTTTTTTTTTTTTTTTTTTTTTTTTTTTTTTTTTGGTAATAGGGATTGAACTCAGGGGCACTCGACCACTGGGCCACATCCCTAGCCCTTTTTTGTATTTTATTAGAGACAGGGTCTCACTGAGTTGCTTTGTGCCTCGCCATTGCTGAGGCTGGCTTTGAACTCGCAATCCTCCTGTCTCAGCCTCCCAAGTGGTGGGATTATAGGCGTGTGCCACTGTGCCCAACTTGTTGTTTGTATTCTTAATAGCTGCCATTCTGACTGGAGTGAGATGAAATCTTAGTTTTGATTTGCATTTCTCTTAATTGCTAGAGATGTTGGACATTTTTTCATATATTTGTTGATTGATTGTATATCATCTTCTGAGAAGTGTCTATTTAGTTTCTTGGCCAACATATTGATTGGGCTATATGTTTTTTTTGTTTGTTTTTCGTGTGTGTGTGTTTTTTGTGTGTGTGTGTGTGTGTGTGTGTGTGTGTGTTTGCTTTTTGAGTTCTTTGTGGTAAAAATTTGCTCCCAAGATGTAGGCTCTCTATTCACCTCACTGATTGTTTCTTTTGCTGAGAAGAAGCTTTTTAGTTTGAATCCATACCATTTATTGATTCTTGATTTTAATTCTTGCACTATAGGAGTCTTATTAAGGAAGTTGGGGCCTAATCTGACATGATGGAGATTTGGGCCTACGTTTTCTTCTAAAAGGCGCAGTGTCTGTGGTTTAATTTCTAGGTCCTTGATCCACTTTGAGTTGAGTTTTGTACATGAGAGAGGGGTTTAATTTCATTTTGTTGCATATGGATTTCCAGTTTTCCCAGTGCCATTTGTTGAAGAGGCTATCTTTTCTCCCAATGTACGTTTTTGGCGCCTTTGTCTAATATAAGATAACTGTAATTATGTGGGTTAGTCTCTGTGTCCTCTATTCTGTACCATTTGTCTACCAGTCTATTTTGGTGCCAATACCATGCTGTTTTTGTTACTGTTGCTCTGTAGTATAGTTTAAGGTCTGGTATAGTGATGCCACCTTCTTCACTCTTCTTTTTTTTTTTTTTTTAATATTTATTTATTTGCTTTAGCTGTATACAATGCATTTATTTGTACGTGGTGCTTAGGATCGAACCGGGGTTGCGCGCGTGCTAGGCGAGCGCTCTACCGCTGAGCCACAATCCCAGCCCCTTCTTCACTCTTCTTGCTAAGGATTGTTTAGCTATTCTGGGTCTCTTATTTTTCAAGATGAATTTCATGACTGCTTTTTCTATTTCTATGAGGAATGTCATTGGGATTTTGATTGGAATTGCATTAAATCTGTATAGTGCTTTTGGTAGTATGGTCATTCTGACAGTGTTAATTCTGCCTGTCCAAGTATAACGAGATATTTCCATCTTGTAAGGTATTCTTAATTTCTTTCTTTAGTATTCTATAGTTTTCGTTGTAGAGGTCTTTCACCTCTTTCATGAAGTTGATTCCCTAGTATCTTTTTTGTTGTTGTTGTTGCCTTTGTAAATGGGGTAGTTTTCCTCATTTCCTTGTCAGAGGATATGTCACTGATATACAGAAATGCCTTTGATTTGTGGGTGTTGATTTTGTGTCCTGCTACTTTGCCAAATTCATTTACTAGTTCTAGAATTTTTCTACTGGAATTTTTTTTGGATCTTCTAGGTATAGAATCATATCCTCAGCAAATAATGCTAATTTGAGTTCTTCTTTACCTGTCCGTATCCCTTTAATTTCTTTCATCTGTCTAATTGCTCTGGCCAGTGTTTCAAGAACTGTGTTAAATAGAAGTAGTGAAAGAGGGCATCCCTGTCTTGTTCCAGTTTTTAGAGGGAATGCTTTCAATTTTTCTCCATTTAGAATGATGTTGTTCTGGGGCTTAGCATAGACAGCTTTAACAATGTTGAGATGTGTTCCTGTTATCCCTCATTTTTCTATTGTTTTGAACATGAAGGAGTGTTGTATTTTGTCATGCTTTTTCTGCATCTATTGAGATGATCATGTGATTCTTTAAGTCTGTTGATGTGATGAATTACATTTATTGATTTCTGTATGTTGAACCAACCTTGCATCCCGGGAATGAACCCCACTTGATCATGGTGTATTGTCTTTGTGATGTTTTTGGATTTGATTTGCCAGAATTTTATGAGAATTTTTGCACCTATGTTTATTAGAGATATTGGTCTGAAGTTTTCTTTTCTTTTCTTTTTATGTGTCTTTGCCTGGTTTGGGAATCAGGGTGATATTGGCCTCATAGAATGAGTTTGGAAGTGCTCCCTCTTTTTTTATTTACTGAAATAATTTGAGGAGTATTAGTATTAGTTCTTTTTGAACGTCTTGTAGAACTTGGCTGTGTAACCATCTGGTCCTGGGCTTTTCTTGGTTGGCTTCTGACAAAATCTTCTATTTCATTGCTTGAAATTGATCTGTTTATATTGTGTATATCATCCTGATTCAATTTGGGCAAATCATATGACTCTAGAAATTTGTTGATGCCTTTGATATTTTCTATTTTATTGGAGTACAGGTTTTCAAAATAATTTCTAATTATCTTCTGTATTTCTGTAGTGTCTGTTGTGATATTTCCTTTTTCATCACATATGTTAGTAATATTTTGTGTTTTCTCATTCATTAGCACGGCTAAAGTTCTGACAGTTTTATTTATTTTTCAAAGAACCAACTTTTTGTCTTGTCAATTTAAATATATACACATATATATTTATTTGATATACATCTATATATATCTATATAAATATATACATATATTTAGTTGTAGGTGGACACAGTACCTTTATTTTATTTATGTGGTGCTGAGGATCAAACCCAGGGCCTCACACATGCGAGACCAGCGCTGTACCGCTCAGCCCCAGCCCTAGCCCCTGTTTTGTCAATTTTTTCAATTGCTTTTGTTTCAATTTCATTGATTTCAGCTCTGATTTTAGTTATTTCCTGTCTTCTACTGCTTTTGGTGTTGGATTGTTCTTCTTTTTTAGGGCTTTGAGATGTAACGTTAAAGTCATTTATTTGTTGACTTTTTCTTTTAAGGAATGGACGCCATGCAATGGAACTTTCATCTTAGAACTGCCTTCATAGTGTCCCAGAGATTTCGATATGTTGTATCTGTGTTCTCATTCACCTCTAAGGATTTTTTTTTTTTTGTGTGTGTGTGTGTGGTTACCGGGGATTGAACTCAGGGGCACTCGACCACTGGGTCACATCCCCAGCCCTTTTTTGTATTTTTATTTAGAGACAGGGTCTCACTGAGTTGCTAAGTGCCTTGCCATTGCTGAGGCTGGCTTTGAACTCGCGATCCTCCTGCCTCAGCCTCCCAAAGTGCTGGGATTACAGGCTTGTGCCACCGCGCCCGGCTTTCTAAGAATTTTTTAAAATTTCCTCCTTGATGTCTTCTGCAACCCATTGTTCATTCAGTAGCACATTATTTAGTCTCCAGGTGTTGGAGTAACTTTTGTTTCTTATTTTATCATTGATTTCTAATTTCATTCCATTATGGTCTGATAGATTGCAGAGTAGTATCTCTACTTTTTTTATATTTGCTAAGAGTTGCTTTGTGGCATAATATATGGTCTGTTTTAGAGAAGAATCCATGTGCTGCTGAGAAGAAAATGTATTCTCTTGTTGAAGGATGAAATATTCTGTATATGTCAGTTAAATCTAAGTTATTGATTATATTTTTGAGTTCTGTAGTTTCTTAGTTCAGCTTTTGTTTGGAAGATCTAGCCAGTGGTGAAAGAGGAGGTGTGTTAAAGTCATCCCAAATTATTGTGTTGTGGTCTGTTTGACTCTTGAACTTGAGAAGAGTTTGTTTGATGAATGTAGATGCTCCATTGTTTGGGGCATATATATTTATAATTGTTAAAGTCTTGTTGGTGTATGGTTCCCTTGAGTAGTATGTAGTGTCCTTCTTTATCTCTTTTGATTAACTTTAGCTTGAAGTCTACTTTATTTGATATGAGGATGGAAACCCCTGCTTGCTTGCTTTATTTAAAAAAAAAATTGTAGTTGTTGATGGACAGAATGCCTTTATTTTATTTATTTGTTTATTTATTTATTTGGTACCAGGGATTGAACTCAGGGACACTCGACCACTAGGCCACATCCCCAGCTCTTTCTGTTTTGTATTTTATTAGAAACAAGGTCTCACTGATTTGCTAAGTGCCTTGCCATTGCTGAGACTTGCTTTGAACTGGTGATCCTCCTGCCTCAGCCTCCCAAGTGCTGGGATTACAGGTATGCGCCACGGCGCCCGGCTTTTATTTGTTTATTTTTATGTGGTGCTAAGGATCAAACCCAGTGCCTCGCACATGGTAGGCAAGCACTCTGCCACTGAGCTATAGCCCCAGCCCAGAATTATTTCTTAATATATGAAAAATTTAAGCAATTAGTTTAGACTTTCTCTTTTTAAATTTCATTTAAATGCCTTTTTAAAAAAAATCTTAGAAGTCTAGATTGCACAGAGAGAATAATTTTAAGTCCTATCAGAATGAATCACCTCACAGGCTTCTAAACATTCCAGTAAAGATGTGATTGTTAGAAGATTTTCAGTCCTAAAACTGTATAAGAGGCCAACAATTGAGTCCTGACTTGGGCAAGTCATTAAGCTTCTCTGTTCTGGTTCTTTGTACATAAAATATGGTTGATGGTACCACCTTCCTGATGAGGTTTTTTTTTTTTTTTTTTTTTTTTGAAAATTATGTTTGTGTTATAAACTATGAAGTCATGAGAAATCTTAGTTGTGTTTGCTTTACCTATACTCAAGAGAATGGTTGTGTTATAAACCATTATCATATCTTACTTGACTTTGTTTCTTGTACCAGGGATTGAACTCAGGGGCACTCAACTATTGGGCCACATCCCCAGCCCTGTTTTGTATTTTATTAGAGACAGGGTCTCACTGAGTTGCTAAGTGCCTCACCATTGCTGAGGCTGGCTTTGAACTCGCGATCCTCCTGCCTCGGCCTCCCAAGTGCTGGGATTACAGGCGTTTGCCACCACGTCTTACTTGACTTTTTAACCTATATTCAAAAGGATAGATTTAGTCTATTAATTCACTAAATATTTATCTACGTATTCTATATGACAGCCATTGTACTAGGAACCCAGGATTTAAAGTTTACTAAGAACAGGTCCTCTGAAGCCTGGGGCTGGCCTAGTGCTAGGGCTGGTGAGGACCCTTCATCTGTTAGGACTGTTCTGCAGCCTAGGATAGTGGATGCTAGCCAGGTGCCAGGAACCGCTGGGGTTGACTTGTAGCCTGGGCCAGCTGATGATGGCCTATAGGTTAGGTCCAATGGAGCACAGCCTGAAACCTGGGTCTTCAAGGGCAGTCTGGAACTCAGATCTGTGGGGGCTGCTCCAGCACTGAGATCTAATGGGACAAGTCTGGATGTGGGGGCCAGCCAGTGTTGGGGCCATTCCAGAACCTTAAGCTGCTTGGGTTGATCGGGCCCTGGGGCAGGGACAGAGCTGGACCTGGTTCTCAGGGGCTAGCTAGGTACTGGGCATGCCTGTGGTGTCAGTCTACAGGGATAAATAAGGCCTTACTTCTTCACATGTGCAGACATCAGCATAAAGCAACAGAAAACGTGAAGAACCAAGTCAACAAGAAATGTGGGAAATCCGCTAAAGAACACAATAATCTCCCAGTTACTGACACCAAAGAAAGAGAGATACATGAACTTATTGACAGAGAATTGTTTTCACGTGGCTTAGTGAATGTCAGGAAAAAAACAAACAATTCAGTGAAATTCAGAAAACAGAGACCAAAATGAGAAAATCAACAGAGATCGAAAAACGTATGTTAAGAAAATAATCAGCCAGGCAAGGTGGTACACACCTGTAATCCCAGAGACTCCAGAGGCTTGAGGCAGGAGGATCACAAGTTTAAAGCCAGCCTCCATGATGTAGCAAGGCCCTAAGCAATTTAGGAAGACCCTGTCTCTAAAACTAACTAGATTAAGAAAGACTGGGGATGTGGGTTAGTGATTAAGTGCCCATGGGTTGAATCCCTTATAAGAAAGAAAGAAAAAAAGGAAAGAAACAGAAGAGGGAGGCAGAAATTCTGGAGCTGAAGGACACACAAAGAAACTCGCCAGGTAAGGTGATGCATGCTTGTAATCCCAGTGGCTTGGAAGGCTGAGACAGGATATCACAAGTTCAAAGCCAGTCTCAGCAAGGGTGAGGCGCTAAGCAATTCAGTGACAGCTTGTCTCTGAATAAATACAAAATAGGGCTGTGGATATGGCTTAGTGGTTGAGTGCCCCCTGAGTTCAATTCCTGATCCCCCCCCACACACACATTAAAAAAGAACTCAAATACACTCTAATGTTGCACCTCAAGGAACTACATAAAGAAGAAAAACCTAAGCCCAAAGTTGTAGAAGGAAAAAATAATAAAGTTCAGAGCAAAAATAAATGAAATGGACTAGAAAAATAATAGAAAAGATTAATGAAAACAAGATTTGGATTTTTTTAGTTGTCAATTGACCTTTATTTTATTTATTTACATGCGGGGCTAAGAACTGAACCCAGTGCCTCACACATGCGAGGCAAGCACTCCACCACTGAGCTACAACCCCAGCCCCAAAACTTGGATTTTTGAAAAGATAAAAAAATTGAAAAGTCTTTAGCTAAACTAAGAAAGAGTGAAGATTCAAATAAATTACAGATGGAAAGAGGAGATATTACAAATAATACTATAAAAACACAAAGAAGAGACTACTGGGAGCAATTTTGTGCCAACAAATTGATAATTTAGAAGAAACAGACAAATTTCTATATACATACAACCTACCAAGGCTGAATCATGAAGAAATAGAAAATTTAACATATTAGTAATGAGTAAGGTGATTGAATTCAGTAATAAAAAGTCTCCCCTAAAGAAAAGCTCTGAACCCGATGGATTTCCTGATGAGTGCTACAGATATTTAAAGAAGAACCAATACCAATCCTCCCCAAACTCTACCCAAAAATTGAAGAAGGGAAATATTTCACATCTCATTTTATAAGGCTAGCCTTACCCTGATAACCAACACCAGATATGGACACTAGAAAAAAATTACAGGGTAATATTCTTGATGAATATATATACAACATCCTCAACCACATAAGAATAAATGAGAGAGCCCAGCAATACATTCATTCATTTATGGTCAGTTGATTTTCAACAAAGATGCTAAGAATACACAGTGAGGAAAGGATCATCTGTTCAATAATGGTTCTGGGAAACATTGGGAAAAACTGGATATCCACACTGCAGAAGAATGAAATTAGACTCTCATCTTGTACTATACAGAAACATCAAATCAAAATGGATTAAAGACAAAACATAAAGCCTGAAACTAAAACCACTTGAAGAAAACATGGGGGGAAGCTTCATGATTTTGTGGATATGACTCCAAAAGCACAGAGAGCAAAAGTAAAAAGAAAGAAATTGAATTATATTGAACTAAAAAACATGCACAGTAAAGGAAATAGCTTAATAGAAAATGGGCAAAGCGTCTGATTTTATTTTATTTTTGGTACCAGGGATTGAACCCAGGGTTGCTTAACTACTTGAGCCACATCCCCAGCCCTTTTTTAATGTTTATTTTGGGACAGGGTCTAAGTACTTAGGGCCTCCCTAAGTTACTTAGGTTGGTCTTGGAATCCTCCTGCTTCAGGCTCCTGGGATTACAAGCATGCGCCACTGCACCTGGTATACATTTGAAGTTTTCAAAAAATAAATTGCTTCTTTTAATTTCTCCCTTAGGTGTCTGATTTCCCCTTCTAGGCACTGTTTCCTCGAACATTTTTTTAAATTGTGAAGAGGTACATGCTGTGTGAGCTACACACTAAACCTACATGAATAGTTGTTAATGTTAAAATCAAATAAAACATGTAGTAAATTGAGGCTGATACATTTAATGGCTTGTATAATAGTTATTGTGCTACATGGTAATTAAGGCTTAAATGATAAGCAGTTTCCATAAATTGCTGTAATTACTATTACTTTCCTTAGTAACTCAGAATATCTGGGGTCATCTAGAGGAAGGATGATTGTGGTTAAAGAGGAGAAGTGGATTTATGGGGCATAGCCTCCTCCCTTGACAGAGGTAGGCACTGGGAGGTAGAGGTTACCAGTGTTCTGTGTTTACCTCTTCTTTGTTTCAGAGAAATTAGGCTCAATGAAGTAAAGCAACTTGTAAGGCCTCACAACTAATTAGAAACAAAGCTAGGATTCACAGAGTATATTGAATCCCAAAGTTCCAAACCCATGACACTTCATGAAAACAGTGACATTTTCAGCACCTGTAAAAGGCAGTGTCAGTAGGCATGTGAAAGAATTTTGAAAAGCCACTACTTACTAGTACCTGGAACTAGATCACAGCTCTTATGAATCCTTGTTTGTTTGTTTGTTTGTTTGTTTTTAGTATTGTTTGAACAGATTGGTTTCTGCCGAATCTAAATGAATAGGTTTTATATGGAGATAGGAAAAGATTGGAGATAATTTCTGAACTTATGGTCAGGTATAGGAGTATTCTATAGCCCTGTAAGAAGAATAAATAATGGGACATGGTGCAAGACTGGTGCAGAACTTAAAAAAAAAAAAAAAAAATCTTAAAAATTATGTCCAGAGAGCTAAAAAAAAGTTCTTAACTGTTTCTGGAGTCTTTAAGTGATGGGAGAAAAAGCAGCAGTAGGACAGATTCCATGTTAAGTATCACCTGACAGGAAGATTTTTGTTACTGTCATAACCATCCCTGAATGTGATAGATTTCTCCCTACCTCTGGGCTCTAGGTCATTTCTCCCAAATTACTGAATCACTGAAAATTATTCTTATAATTCTTCAAACTAATCAGTCTGGGAAGTTTGCTATAGCTTATTGGCTATGTAAATGGCAGCAGGGGTTTGTGGTGAGCACACTGGCAAAAGACAGCAAAATTAAAATGAGGTGGTACGGGACAGGTATCTTACTAATACAGCAATTTGGTTATTGGCCTGCTTCTTTGACCTCTGAGAGAGCAAGCCAGGAATTGGAGTTACAAAGAACTCAGGATAGAATAGGTATAAGAAGAAATTCAAGTCAATTCATCTATGAAGGCCTGTTTTAACTTTTTTTTTCATATTTTTATTGGTGCATTATAATTGTATATAGTGATGGAATTTGTTGTTACATGTTCATACATGCACACACTATAACAATATAATTATTTGGCAAGTATCAATCCCCAGTAATTTCTCTTTCCCTCTCCTCCTCGCTCCCCCTGGTTCCTTTTATCTATGGATCTCCCTTTGATTTTCATGCGATCTCCCCGCTCACCTTTCTTTTCCTTTTCCTTTTCTAGCTTCCACATATGAGAGAAAGCATACAATCCTTGACTTTCTGAGTATGGCTTATTTTGCTTTAACATAATGTTCTTGGATTTCATCCATTTTCTTGCAAATGGCATAATTTCATTCTTTATGGCAGAAAAAAACTCCAGTGTGTGTGTGTGTGTGTGTGTGTGTGTGTGTGTGTGTCCCACATTTTCTTGGTCTAAGTTTTGGCTATTGTGAACAGGGCTTGTATGCTATAGTATGCTGACTTTAATTCTTTTGGATAAAAACTGAGGAGACATCCACATGAGTGGATCATGTGGTGGTCCCATTCCTAGTCTTTTGAGGCACCTCCATAGTGATTCCATAGTGGTTATTGCTTATTTGTAATCCCACCAACAGTTCTCCACATCTTCTCTAGCATTTATTATTTGTATTCTTGATGGCTAGCATTCTAACTACAGTCAGATGAAAAAAAGTAGTTTTGGTTTCATTTCCCTAATTGCTACTAATGTTTGAATGTTTTTTTCATGTGTGTGTGTGTGTGTGTGTGTGTGTGTGTGTATTGGCCATTTGTATTTCTTCTTTTGAGAAGTATCTATTTAGTTCATTTGCCTATTTACTAATTGGGTAATTTGGGGGGTTTTGTGGTTTTTTGAGTTCTTTATATATTTTTATATTAATCGTTTGTCAGAAGAGTAGCTAGCAAAGATTTTTCTCCAATTCTGTAGGTTCTGTCTTCACATTCTTGTTTCCTTTGCTGTGCGGAATCCTTTTAATTTGATACATCCCATTAATTACCTTGGTATTATTTCCTGAGCTTTAGGGGTCCTATTGAGAAAGTCATTGCTAACACCTGTAGAGTGTTGGCCCTGCATTTTCGTCTAGAGGTTGCATAGTTTCTGCTTTAGTTCCTAGATCTTTGATTGATTTTGAGTTGACTTTTGTGCAGGGTGAGAGAGAAAGAATCAAGTCCCATTCTTCTACATATGGATAATCAGTTTTCCCAACACCATTTGTTTACAAAGCTCTTTTCTCTAATGTTTTTTTTGGCAACTTTGTTAAGGATCAGATGATTGTATCTGTGTGGGTTTGTCTCTCTGTCTTCTCTTCTGTACCATTGGTCTGTCTTATCTGTTTTTATGCCCGTACCATGCAGTTTTTGTTACTTTAGTTCTGCATTATAATTTGAAATAAGGTATTGTGATGCCTCTAGCATTGCCTATTTTGGCTTAGAATTGCTTTGGCTTTTCTAGGTCTTTTTTTCTTCCAAATGAACTTTAGAACTGTTTTATCTTGGGTCTGGGGTTGTGGCTCAGTGGTGGAGCGCTTGCCTCAGATATGTGAGGCACTGGGTTCTATCCTCAGCACCACATAAAAATAAATAAACAAAATAAAGGTATTTTGTCCATTAAAAAAAAAAAACTATTTTATCTTGTTCTGGGAAGAATGTCATTGGTATTTTGATGTAGATTGCATTGAGAATTTAGTTTGTGCTCATCATCCAGTAGACTCTCCCCCCAACCCCAACCCACCCCCATTCTGAGGGGTTTTTTTTTCTTCAGTATTTATTTATTTGCTTTTAGTCGTACACAATGTGTTTTTACGTGGTGCTGAGGATCGAACTGGGCTGCACACCTGCTAGGCGAGCGCTCTACCTCTGAGCCACAACCCTAGCCCCTCTGAGGGTTTTCTTAACTGAAAAAAAAGGGGGGGGGGTACTGATAGAATTTCTTAAAAGGCACATTTTGTTTATCTTACATCTTTATTATTATCTCCTGTTATATCATTCACTTTTACAGATTAGTAGGCATTCAGTAAATGTTCTGATTAATTTGCTTTTAGTTTAGTTGCTTATTACAATACTAAGAGTTTGAGAACTTTGAACACTTGTGTCTTCACATCTGGAACATGTAGTAGTATTTATAAGTTACTCATTTATAAATCCTACCATTGCTACCTCTCCTGTTCATTTTAATTTTCTGAATATGCCTCTGTTGTCAGCCACTGGAGAATACAGTGGTATAGGTCCCTAAACATCATTCTCATTCTTATTCTCTTATTATATTACTGACACTTATTATCTGCTTATTAGTAATTTATATTTTATAAGTCATTTCAAATCTGAAGGAAGTCATTTCAAATTACCTCTGTTTGCAGATGATATGATCTTATGCAGGTTGGGCATTCCTGTCCAAAAATTTGAAATCTAAAATGCCTCAAAACCCAAACTTTTTGAATGCTGACATGATACTCAAAATGTTTCAGATTTTAGAGCATTTCAATTTTTCGATTTTCAGATTAAGGATGCTCAATATATTTTATCTTTTTTGGTCCTAAAGCAAAGTGGACATCAAGTGCTAACAGCCAGGCAATATACTAGCCTTACTTTATACATTGTATGTGTTAGGTAATTTTTCCACCTCATGATAAACAAATTAAGCTCTGAGAGATTTAGTAACTTTACTGAAGTGAGTAAAGAAGCAATATAGCATAATGGTAAAGAACTTAAACAGTAGGCACAGACTGCTTAGGCTTGAATTCCATCCTTTTACCTACTACCTATATCACCCTGGGCAATTTACTTAGCACCTCTATGCCTTGGAAACTATCATAGTGTCTACTTCATAGGATTGTAAGCATTAAGTGAATGCATATATATGTAGCTATAAGAAAAGCGTCTGATAAATAGTAAGTGCTATTACAAGGCTAGCCATTAATGTATACATATTCAAACCCAATCCTATCAGACTTAAAAAAAATGCAACAAAGTTGAATAAAGCTGTCATTCTTGTTTTACAAACCAGAAATCTGAAACTGAAAGAGGCTAAGCATCATAAGTGGCAAAATTATGGTGTTTCTTCCACCATAATACATTAAATAAGTTTGTACTATGCTATTTATAAGTTGAATTAAAAAGTAGCAAGCAATATTGGGAAACTAAATCCAGTTCTGTATAAAAAAGATAAGGTCACAACCAACTGGACTTTATCCAAAGCATGCAAGACGATTTAACATTCATAATTCAGCTTATTAATGAATAAATAGGAGAAACCACATGATCACATGGTAGATGAAGAAAAAATTTTTAACAAATCCAACATTTATTTCTGATTTAAAAAAAAAAAAAAGAAAAGAAAAGCCCAGCAAACTAGGAATATAAGGAAACTTCTTTTGGCTAACTAGAAGAAATAGGCTCGTTCTAGATCCATACAACCTACCAAGACTAAAACATGAACAGATAGAATATCCCAACAGGCTAATAAAAAATAAGCAAATTGAATCATTAGCAAAACGTCTCCCGTTTAAAAGCAACAACAATAACAACAACAACAAAAAAAACCACCACCACGATGCTTTATTGCTGAATTCTGCCAAATGCCAGTCCTTCTGAAACTCTTCCCAAAAATTGAGCAGTGAAAGCTTCCAAACTCATTTTGTGAGGCCAGCAGTACCATGGTACCAAAGCCAGACAATGACACTGCAAGAAAAGAAAATTATAGACCAGTATCCCTGGTGAACATAGACACAAAAGTTCTTCTCAGAGTCCTAGCAAACTATATTCAACAGGGCATTAAAAGTTTCATTTGCCATAATCTAGAAGGGTCAGGCATGGTGGTGCACGCCTGTAATCCCAGCTGAGATTACAGGGAGGTTAAGGCAGGAGGATCGCGAATTCAAAGCCAGCCTCGGCATCGGCAAGGCTCTTAGCAACTCAGTGAGACCCTGTCTCTAATAAAATACAAAAAAGGGCTGGGGATGTGGCCCAGTTGTTGAGTGTCCCTGAGTTCAATCCCTGGTACCCAAAAAAAACCCATAATCTAGAAGATATTTATCCCTGGGTTGCAAGGATAGATAGTTCAACAAAATAAATTAATTATTGTGATATACTACATTACAGGATGAAAGATGAGAATCAGATCCTCTCAATAGATGCAGAAAACTATTCAACAAAACTTAACATTCTCTCAAGATAAAAACTCTCACCAAATTAGGTATACAAAGAATATACTTCAGTGTAATAAATAATAAAGCTCATGTACAATAAGTCCATAGTAACAATTATACTCCATGGTGAAAAGTTGAAATCTTTTCCTCTAGGGTTAGGATTAAGACAAGGATGCTTCTTACCACTTCTTTCTTATGTAGTACTGGAAATCCTAGCCAGAGCAATAGGTAAGAGAAAGAAAAGAGCCAGGTGTGATGGCACACACCTATAATCCCAGCAGCTCTAGAGTCTGAGGCAGAAGGGTCACAAATTTAAGGCCAGCCTGCTAAATTAGTAAGACTGTGTCTCATATATATGTGTATATCTATATGTAGATATATGTGTGTGTGTTTTTATATATATATATATATATATGTATATATATATATTTTAAAAAGGGATGAGGTTGCAGCTCAGTGGTGGTAGAGCACTTGTAGGTTCATAGTCTATAAAACAAAAACAAAACAGAAAGATGAAAAAATTAAAAAAGGTAGTGATTGACCAGCACACTGAAAACTATAAAATATGCTGAAATAAATAAAAAATGACATAGTGAAATGGGAGGATATCTCATGATTGTGGATTAGAATGTTAAAATGAAAATTATACCCCAAAAGATGTATAGATTCTATGCAGTTCCTACCAAAATTCCAACAATTTTTTCCCCCAGAAATAGAGAAAACCTAAAATTTGTATGGAATAACAAAAGATCTTGAGTAGCCAAAGCAATCTTGAGCAAAACACAAAGCACCATAGGTATCACACCACTTAGCTTCAAAATATACTACAATAATCAAAATAACATGGTACTAGCATGAAAACACACATAGAACAATGAAGCAGAATAGAAAGCCCAGAAATAAACCCACTCATTTGTGGTCAGTTGAAATTTTTTTTTTTTATTCTAAGTTATTATAAATGACAGCAGAATGCATTACATTTCACATTATATTTATAGAGCACATTTTTACATATCTCTGGTTGTATACAAAGTATATTCACACCATTCATGTTTTTTTTTGTACTGGGGATTGAACTCAGGGGCACTGAACCACTGGGCCACATCCCCAGCCCTTTTTAAAATGTCTTTTATTTATTTATTTTTTGAATATTTATTTATTTGCTTTTAGTTGTACACAATGCAATGCATTTATGTTTACGTGGTGCTGAGGATCGAACCCAGGCTGCGCCCGTGCTAGGCAAGCGCTCTACCACTGAGCCACAACCCCAGCCCTTAAAATGTCTTTTATTAGAGACAAGGTCTCACTGAGTTGCTAAGTGCCTTGCTATTGCTGAGGCTGGCTTTGAACTGGCGATCCTTCTGCCTCAGCCTCCCAAGTGCTGGGATTATAGGCATGTGCCACAGTGCCTGGCCCATTCGTGTCTTCATACATGCACTTAGGGTAATGATATCCATCTCATTCTACCATCTTTTTTTTTTTTTTTCCTTCACCCTTTTGCCCCTGCCCTTCCTCTCCCCAGTTGAATTTTTTAAAAGATGCTAATAGCACACAGTGGTGGCAAAGGGCAGTCTGTTCAATAAATGGCGCTGGGAAAAGTAGAAGGAAACTGGATATCCACATGAAGAAGAATGAATGTAAACCCTTATATCACACCATACACAAACATCAACTTGAAATAGATTGAATACTTAAGACCAGAACTGTAAAATTACTAGAAGAAATATAGGGGAAAGCTCCATTACATTGGTCCAGGCAGCAATTTTGTGTATACAGCCCCAAAAGCACAGGCAGCAAAGGCAGAGACAAGTGGAATTGCATCAAACTAAATAGCTTCTTACACAGCAAACAACTTAGAGAATGAAGAGACAGCCTGTGAAATGGGAGATAATATCTGCAAACCACATACCTGATAAATGATTAATATCCAAAATATATGAGGAACTCAGTAGTTAGAAAACAACCTGATTAACAAGTAAGCAAAGGATCTAAACATTGTCAAAAGAAGACATAAAAATGGCCAACAGAGGGGCTGGGGTTGTGGCTCAGAGGTAGAACGCTTGCCTAGCATGTTTGAGGCACTGGATTCGAGCCTCAGCACCACATTAAAAATAAAATAAAGGTATTGTGTCCACCTACAACTTAAAAAAAAAAGTTTTTTAAAAAGTGGCCAACAGACACAAAAAAAATTCTCAACACAAATTATCAAGAAAATGGAAATTAAAACTACAATGAGACATTGACCTTACACCTGTTAGAACAGCTGTTTTCACAAAGACAACAAGTGCTAGCATGGAGAAAAGGTAAACTTACACACTGATAGTGGGATTATAATTTAGTACAGCCGTTAGTGGGAAACAATATGAAGTATCCTTAAAAATAAAAGTCCTATGATCCAGCAATTGCACCCCTGGTTATATTCAAAGGAAATAAAATCAGTATTTCAAAAAGGTATCCACACTCCCATGTTCATTGCAGCATTATTCATGATAAGTAAGATGGAATCAGCCTCAGTGTACATGACCTGATGAATAGATGAAGAAAATATGGTGTATACATACACAGTGCATGAGAGATCCTGGCATTTTTGACAACATTCACGAACCTAAAAGACGTTATGTTAAGTGAAAAAAGCCAATGACAGAAAGACAAATATTGCATGATTTCACATTATGAGAGTATATAACAGTTGAACTCATAGAAGTAAGAAGTGAAATGAGTGGTGTTTAGTAGGGGCAGGGGAATTAGGGAGTTTAAAAACAAAAAAAGGAAACTTTCTCTATCTTAAAAAGGGCATCTATAAACAACCTATACCTAATGTTTAATAGGAAAGATTGAATGCTTTTCTTAAGGTTGAAAACTGCCATTTCTGTTCAGTATTGTGCCAGAAGGCCTAGCAAGAACAATAAAACATAATCAATAAAAGGCATTCAGACTAGAAAAAAATAAAATTCAGATTCTCTGAGAATGACATGATTGTGTAGAAATTACAAACAATTCTATTAAAAAGCTAGAACTCAGAAGTGATTTCATTTTAGCAGGATACAAAATCAACTTTAAAAAACTTATATTTCTCTTTATTAACAATGGACAGTTGTAAAGCAAAGATTTTAAAAGTTCCATTTATAATAGTTCCAAAAGAGGGAGAGAAAAAAAAAAAACAAACAAACCCTACCTACTAAATCTGATAAAATATGTGCAGGATCTGTATGGTAGAAAATACAAAATACGCATGAAAGAAATCCAAGACCAAAACAAATGACTTGATATATTGTGTTCATGGATTGAAAGACTCAGTGCAGCTGTCTGTTGTCCCCAGATTGACCTATTTAAACCTAACATAAGCCCAGTCAAAATTTCAGCTAGATTCATTTAGATTTAGACAAACTAATTCTAAAATTTATATGGAAAGATAACACTACAAAAGCCAAAACAGCTTTGAAAAAGAAACAAAGTTGATGGACTTTGATTTTAAGACAAGATAAATACTGAAGTAATTAAGACAGTGTGATATTGGTGAAAGAATAAATACATTATGTGGGAGAGATTGATCTAGAAATATAGACACAATATGGTATATTTTTTTTTAATGGCTCAAAGGAGATTCAGAGAAGAGAGGATGGTCTTTTTTAACAAAGGATGCTGCACCAGTTGAACATCCTCAAACCAAAGAATTTCCTTTCAGGAATAATCAACTTAAAATTGATCATAGACATGAATGTAAAAGATTGAGCTAGAAAACTCTTAGGATTAAACATAGGAGAACTGTCATGACTTGACATTGAGCAGAGTTCCTAGAGTATCAAAAGCACTATTCATAAAAGAAAAATTGATAAATTGGGTCTTCATTAAATTAAAAACTATCATTTTTAACTTCTGTATCATGAAAGATTGTTAGAATGTAAAGATATACAGACAGCAAATAAACACATAAGAAGGTCAGCATCATTAGTCATTAGAGACATCCAAGTTAGAACTGCAGTGAGATGGTATGTATTTATTTAAAATGCCTAGATTGAAATAGTAATAATACTAAGTGCTCACTAGGATATGGACCCACTGGAATTCTCAGACCTTGCTGGTGAGATTGCAAATGATATAGCCACTCTAGAAAACCGTTTGGCAGTTTCTTTAACAAGTAAACATATAGTTACCATTTGACCCAGTATTTATTTTAGAGGAATAAAATTCACAAAAAAATGTGTGCACAGATGTTTGTAGTAGCATTGTTCTTGATCACCAAAATCTGGAAACAACCAAAATGTCCTAAAGTGGTAAATGGACAAACTAATTATTTTATATCCCTCAATGAAATAAATGCTATTCAGCAATAGAATGAATGAATGTTCTTTAGAGTAGTGTGCTAAGGGAAAAAAACCCTTTTTGTGATTACATATTGTATGATTACATGTATATAACATTGTAGGAACAGGAGATAGAGTAGTAGTTGCCAAGAGTTAGGGGAAAAGGGAAGATCTGACTTTACAAAGGGTGGAATTGTTCTTATTTGGTTTGTGGGGGTGGTAACAAATGCTAGGTATATGTTAAAGCTCATAGAACTTAGATTAAAAAAAAAAATCATCTACTGTATATAAATTTTTAAACAATAAAAATGCTCTTATTTTGTATGCATTTGTCAAAGCCTAGTCATACATTTAACAGTTATGTGTTTCACTATATTCTGCCTCATCTAAAAATAAAGAATTGTAAACAATGGAAAAGTGGAGGATGGAAGAGAACACTTAGGTGTCCTAGTTAGGAAAATTGTACCCTAAAGTGCAAAAATATAATTTTGCTGATTATGTTAAGGATCTTTTTAGCAGATTACCGCTTTGTCTGTTTTCTTGACCATTTATTGTTGACTCACTGATTATTAGTTCTTAATAACAATGGATAGTTTCTGGCCAGGTGCTAGATAAGAGCCTTTTTGTAATCTCTTTTTCTGCACATCAGTTCAGATTCATCGTATCTCCCTTGTCTTTGCCTTTTGCTCACAATTCTTAATCTGTTGACAAGAGGGGAAAAATCAAGTTAGGGAAAATCTGTCTTGAATGTTCTCTCTGAATTTGTCACATTTAAGATTTAATCATTCATGAATTATTTCTTAACCAGCAAATGCAATTCACACTGTATTAGTTGTGATAGTCTTTGGCCCTTATGAAACCAAACTAACAGGACCTCCATCTTAAACATTATAGACCATTTGCAGTTCTGTAGATATTATTTCAGTGCTTTGCTGTGGGTGACAGTAGATGATGTCAGATTAAATTTAAATTGATCTTCTCTCAATGTTTATCTCTAGTGCATGTGCAATTACTTCAACACCAGAGAACCTTTCAAAGGCATTCTGTCAATACAGCTACCTGACAGTCATTTGTATTTGTAAACTGTGCTTTTGGCACCTGCTGGTCTCTGTTGCATTGGAGCTAGTGGGGAGCCAAAATGGCTGTACAATGAAGTTATTGGTTGGTACATCTCAGTGGGAGTTATTGAAGGGGAGAAATAGCACTTCCAGGACCTCAAGAGAGGATAAAAAGAAAATGAAACTGGTAATGTTAACACAAGCCAGCTATTCTTTGCTACCAGGAAATGATTTAAAGAGTCAGTTCTACCCAAGGAATGATAGTATGTGTGGACCTACATTTTAATTCTTATAAGAGATTTGAAAAGCAGTGTTTCTGTTTAAGTGTATGATGAATTTTTAAAAGTACCAACATCTCAGTAGAAGGTAGATAATTCATATAAGCAGAAATATACATTGAAACAAACAATGGAAAGAAAATACTTAATTTTCTGAAGACATATAAATCAAAATATAGGTTCCTTTTACTTAACCAAATTATCAAAACAAATTTTAGTTTAAAAAAAAAACACACTGGCAGGACTTCAGAGAACAAATATTTCAGCGAATAGCAGAAATTTACTTCTGTTTTTAGGTATGATTTGCCTACACTTTGTCAAAAGTTCTTGTTCTTTAACACAGCAATCCTAGTTTATCAAATGTAACTCAAATAATTACAAAGAAGAAAGCTTCATTTAAATCTGCTTAAGTCATTATGGTCTGTTCTGCCACAGTGCATGTCTCTGTGCTGTAAATTTGCTCATACGTGATTGGTGGTTAAGGGAATAATGTCCATAGTGGAATTGTATTGGTTCATCTACCATTTTCCCCAGAATGTTTTGAAACCATGAGATTAAGCTTTTTTCACAGTTAAAGACAAGGACTTGGTTCAAGTGATGGTGGAGATTGAGAGGTGCTGGTATTTTTGTTGTAGACTGTACTCTGGTTTCAGAACTGCGTAGTTTTAAGTGGTTAGCTCCTAACATTAGTTTTTCCTTGAGCCCTATTATTTTTAATGTGATTTTGTAGGACCTAGGTTTTTAAGTTATATATGTATAAAAATTTTTAAAAATTCATTCTAATTTGTTATATATGACAGCAGAATACATTGTGATTCATGTTACACACATAGAGCACAATTTTTCATATCTCTGGTTGTATACAAAGTACATTTACACCATTCGTGTCTTCATACATGTACTTAGGGTAATGATATCCATCTCATTCCACCATCTTTTTTACCCCCATGCCACCCCATTCCCCTCCTGCCCCTTTGCCCTATCTAGAGTTGGTCTAATTCTCCCATGCTCCCCCTCCCAACCCCACTATGAATCAGCCTCCTTATTATCAGAGATAACATCCAGCATTTGGTTTTTTGGGATTGGCTAACGTCACTTAGCATTGTATTCTTCAGCTCCATCCACTTACTGCAAATGCCATGATTTTATTCTCTTTTAATGCTGAGTAATATTCCATTGTGTATACATACCACATTTTCTTTATCCATTCATCTACTGAAGACCCAGAATAGCTAAAGCAATCCTTAGCAAGAAGAGTGAAACAGGTGGCAGGCATCACTATACCAGACCTTAAACTATACTACAGAGCAATAGTAACAAAAATAGCATGGTATTGGCACCAAAATAGACTGGTAGACAAATGGTACAGAATAGAGGACACAGAGACTAACCCACATAATTACAGTTATCTTATATTAGACAAAGGCGCCAAAAACGTACGTTGGGAGAAAAGATAGCCTCTTCAACAAATGGCACTGGGAAAACTGGAAATCCATATGCAACAAAATGAAATTAAACCCCTCTCTCATGTACAAAACTCAACTCAAAGTGGATCAAGGACCTAGAAGTTAAACCACAGACACTGCGCCTTTTAGAAGAAAACGTAGGCCCAAATCTCCATCATGTCAGATTAGGCCCCAACTTCCTTAATAAGACTCCTATAGTGCAAGAATTAAAATCAAGAATCAATAAATGGTATGGATTCAAACTAAAAAGCTTCTTCTCAGCAAAAGAAACAATCAGTGAGGTGAATAGAGAGCCTACATCTTGGGAGCAAATTTTTACCACAAAGAACTCAAAAAGCTAAACACACACACACACACACACAAAAAACACACACACACGAAAAACAAACAAAAAACATATAGCCCAATCAATATGTTGGCCAAGAAACTGAATAGACACTTCTCAGAAGATGATATACAATCAATCAACAAATATATGAAAAAATGTCCAACATCTCTAGCAATTAAGAGAAATGCAAATCAAAACTAAGATTTCATCTCACTCCAGTCAGAATGGCAGCTATTAAGAATACAAACAACAAGTTGGGCACAGTGGCACACGCCTATAATCCCACCACTTGGGAGGCTGAGACAGGAGGATTGCGAGTTCAAAGCCAGCCTCAGCAATGGTGAGGCACAAAGCAACTCAGTGAGACCCTGTCTCTAATAAAATACAAAAAAGGGCTAGGGATGTGGCTCAATGGTCGAGTGCCCCTGAGTTCAATCCCTATTACGAAAGAAAGAAAGAAAGAGAGAGAGAGAGAGAGAGAGAGAGAAAGAAAGAAAGAAAGAAAACAACAGTAAGTGTTGACAAGGATGTGGGAGAAAAGGCACACTCATACATTGCTGGTGGGACTGCAAATTGGTGCAGCCAATCTGGAAAGCAGTATGGAGATTCCTTGGAAAGCTGGGAATGGAACCATCATTTGACCCAGCTATCCCACTCCTTGGTCCAAAGGATTTAAAAACAGCATACTACAGGGACACAGCCACATCAATGTTTATAGCAAGCACAATTCACAATAGCTAAACTTTGGAACCTACCTAGATGCCCTTCGGTAGATGAATGGATAAAGAAAATATGGCATATATATGTATGAAATTAAGAAAACTGTATAAATGCCCAGTCATAAACAGTGTGGTTAAGTAAGTCTGGGTACAGCATTTTGACAGCCTACAATATGTCTGTTAAAATGATAGGCCTAGAGCTGAGCACAGTGGCTCATGCTGCGAGGAGGCTGAGACAGGAGGATCACACGTTCAAAGCAGGCTCATCTACTTAGCAAAGACCCTGTCTCAAAATTTAAAACTAAAGAAAAAACAAAGCCTGGTGATGTTGTTCAGTGGTTAAGTATCCCTGAGTTTAATCCCTGGTACCAAAAAAAAAAAAAAAAAAAAAAAAAAAGGCATAGAACAAAATCTATGAAACAAGTGTGAGAATTAAAATATGAAGCTGAGTATTTAGATGCCATGTTTACAACCATATTGACAAATACCTGTCCTGTAATAGTTATGGTGGGATTGATGGGATTGTAGGTTAAATTTTTTTTTAAGTTTTTCTTTCTTTCTTTCTTACTTTTTTTTTAAATTTTTATTGTGTGTGTGTGAGAGAGAGAGAGAGAGAGAGAGAGAGAGATTGGTAAAATAGATAAGAGTGTTTTGGCAATTTAAGCTATTTTTATTTTGTTTTGGTTTTAGAATTCCTGGAAAACTCAAGCAATTTGTGTTTGACTTACATTCTGGAAAACTGCACAGAGAATTCCATCATGGACCTGACCCAACTGATACAGCCCCAGGAGAGGTAGGACTCTTGCTTGTTTTCTAATGAGAACTCTTTTTCAGAGAGGATCTGAAGTTTTTCTGAGTTGGCTTGAGTTTCAGCTCCTGAATGTCTGTGCAGAGAAATTCTGAATATACCATAGAAAATGTACAAATTGTGCTGCTTTCAAATTACTTTTAAAAATCTTAGGGCTTTAGGGCTGCAGTTGTAGCTCAGTGGTAGAGTGCTTGCCTAGCATGTGTGAAGCACTGGGTTCAATTCTCAGCACCACATAAAAATAAATAAATAAATAAAGATTTTTAAAAATCATTTAAAAAAAAGATCTTACGGCTTAAGAAATGTGGAATATTGCACTATAGTTTCTTTTTTTTATTTTAACTTTTTATACATGTTTACAGAGTATATTTCATTTCATATTACATATAAAGAGCACAATTTCTCAAGTTGATGGTTTTATATAAAGTATTTTTACAACAATTGTGTCTTCTATAGTTTCTTGATCATCTAAACTAAGGTAGTTTGATATGACCTCTGCAGAAAATGACTATAAAGGGGTGAAATACAATTGGCTTCAGATAAAAGTAGGAATTAGGAGCAGATAAATCACTGAAGTCAGTGGATTTTAGTGATTATTCAAGCCTTTCTGTGTCTAGAAGATTGAGCATACTATAAAGAAAGCAATGATTTTTGCTGTTCTTACCAAATGATTTTTTTAAGAATCTTCAAGAATACAGTATTGATAATGCTCAAAACTTATGATTAAATGTAGCTTTCCCATCTGAGATTTAGAATGCTTTAAAACTATCAGAATGTTTGCTTTTATTTGCATATACAAATTCTTAGTTAAAATATGTTTAGTCAGGTGTGGTGGTGTATACTTGTAATCCTAGTGCACCTCAGGTTGTGCATCTTGTTGAGAATCGGAGTAAGAGCATTTTAAATGAGGAAATCAAAGCTGAGCCAGGAGGATCACAAGTTCAAAGCCAGCTTTGGAAATTTAGCAAGACCCTGTCTCAAAATAAAAAGGGCTGGGGATGTGGCTCAGTGGTTAAGCACCCTTGAGTTCAATTCACAGTATCAAAAAAAAAAAAAAAAAAAAGAAAGAAAGAAAAAAAAAAAAAAAAAAATGTTTAAAAAATATATATATATAATTTTTAACCTGAGAATTTTACTCTTTCTACTTTGTAACTTCTCTTACAAGTTATTTATTTTGGTGTCCCTGCTTTACTAAACAGCACTAAATTTGCATTTTGATATGTTCTGGTTTATAGCATGAAACTAAGAGAGGAAATGCTATGTACCAAAACCCCTCCTATTGTATATGTCTAGAACTTAAATCCACTATTTTGCCTGAAGAACCTCCACTTATGTAAAATAAAATCTAAACTTTACCTTATTTAAGGGTCAGATTAGGTTCAGAGTTAAGAGTTCTCTTTGGGAATCTGATGACATGCTTTTTCCTTGAAAAATGAGATCAGACTTTTCTTTGATAATTAGGAGGAGGCAAACTTGTTATTGGCAGTAATTCAAAGGTGATTATTTTTCTCAGAAAAGACCTGTTTAGCATTCTATCAGATTAGGAGAGATATGATTTACCATTATTGTAGTGTCCTGTGTCCTGATGTGTTTCTGCTTCTCCATTAGACAATGAACTCCTGTATTTTGTTATTCATCTTTATGTGCTAATACCCAGTGGGGCACTGAATACTGTAAATGTGTGTTTTATAGTAATATAATTTAAGCTTAATTAACCTAACATGTATCCCAGCAAAAATTTTAAATGGTAAGTTTGTAGATATCTTGCTTTCTGTTTTAATGAGAATGTGTTAATATGTATAGTATGTGATACATGCACTGTGTGCCCATGTTCATTATAGGGAATGTTAAAGTGGTGACGTTCAGGCCTGCTCTTGAGGGGCTCACAATGAGGAGATAAGGGACAGACTACACTGCCTTTTCTTTATAATCCTTGGAAGTCACTTTTCCAGTTTCACCATGTATTTTGTTCTTCTACTGGTATACAAGTAAAATAGTACAAAAATTAGTTTCTTTTGGTATTGTATATATTTTCACTCCTTATTTAAACTGAGCTTGAATAATTTCTGGCATCTGAGTAACTGACAAATAAGAGATACATCTACAGAGTAGGTGCCTTCCTTTCTCTTAGGTATCCTTTGTAAGAGGGAAAGGTTGGGCCAACCTTGGGTTGTGCATCTTGTTGAGAATTGGAGTAAGGGCATTTTAAACGAGGAAATCAAGGCTTCAAACTTAACTCTTGCCTTTGGCATACTTGCTATCTTTTATTGATTAATAAGGAAAGAATCATAAGGCAACTGCCATTTATCTATTACTCCTATTTAAATATTTTAACTCTATAACGTATAATGGTACAAAATGTCTCATTTTTTCTTTTGTAGCAAGTCCAGGATGTAGCAAGCAGTCCACCCGAGAGCTCCTTCCAGAAGCTAGCACCCAGTGAATATAGGTATACTTTATTGAGGGATCGAGATGAGCTTTAAAAACTTGAAAAACAATTTGCAAGCCTTTCAACAGCAACATCAACTTACGTGGTGGAAATAGTAAACCTATATTTTCATAATTCTATGTGTATTTTTATTTTGAATAAACTGAAAGAAGTTTTGGGTTTTTAATTTTTTTTTCCTCCCCCTGACTCAAAATACATTGTCATTTAATATAGCCTCTTTTTAAAAAATCTGCTAGGGTTAAAAAAAAATAAATAAAAACCAGAGGCCTCTCTTCGCTTTAATTCTGTCCTGTACAATTTTTATAATATAATCAAATGAACAGTACCATTGCCAGATAACATACCATTAACTTGCACTATAGGTTAGGGAGGACTTAGGGATGTTTCCTATTTAGTATGTGCTTTTCTTTCTTTTCCTTTTATATGATCAATTCTGTTGGTATTTTCATTATCAAATTTCTGAAAGCTAAAGGGGTATATATTCTGGATACTTGGGAGGGGAATAAATTAAAATTTTCACCCTGTGTACTGTGTTTTACTGATTGGTTGGATATTGCTTATGAAAATTCCATAGTGGTATTTTTTTGATTCTTAATGTGTAACTTAAACATACTATGAAGAGGAGGAGAGCCATAAGCCAGAACATTTGGCAGAAATTGTCCTTATGAATTAAGAAAAAGAAAATGAAAGTATTATTAAATTTCTATGTGTTTGTCTGAGAAAGCAGCATATGGATGGCATTTAAAACTTTGAACGAATTATACCTAAATCTGGGAAGGGGAGATACCATGGAGCAGGTTAATAGTATTGAACTAGATAACTTTTAAGGCTTCTCTTATCATAAGACTTCAATTTCCTAAGAGAAAACCAGCATAGAAATTGTATTTCAGTAATTTTAAGCCTCCTTCTGTCTTGTAGTCTTATTATAGCTGTATAGAAAAGACAATAAGAACATGTACATTTAATTTTTTCCCATTGTAAATTTGTTAGAGGATCCTCCCTGCTCTATGTTCCCTGATTTCCCAGGCCTGCAGTATACAGTTAGATGGTCCCCGTGCCAGGCCTCAATACTGCCAGGGAGAAAAACCAGAGGGAGAGGACCCTCAGTGTCATTCAGGAATCCCGTGGCCAGAGGACAGACAGGTCCAAAATTGGCTTTCCTCTGGGCCTGGGTTGGTGCTATAGGCTAAGGGTCATTTTCTACTTGGGGTATGAATCAATCCCAGTTTGGGGAAAGATTATTTTTAAGCTTAAAAAGGTTGACATGTGCCATTATATGTAGTATGTAATATATGTAACATCTTTCAATCCTTTAAAATAAAATGAATATTTATAATGGATATTTAATAATTGTTATTTTTAAAATCAGTCTAGAACTCTTAGTTATGCATGACTTTTATCCTTAATTTCAATAGTTTTGTTCAGAATAATCAATGTCAATAAAGTGATAAGTGGCATGTTTAGAATATTTTATTAGGAAAGTAGGACAGAGCTTTCTAGAGTTTGGGCCTTAGCTCCTTTCTCTTCATTGCTTTTAACTAATAACTTGAATGAAGTCAGAATTGCAGTGTTCAAGTCAGAGGATAGGCGAGATCTGAGAAGGTCAGGATGAAAATTCTCAGGTACAACAACAAGCTAACCATACAAGACCAAAAGCAGCTCATGCAGTTAAGTTGATTAACTTGTATTCCTGTAGTTAGGTTTGAAAAAATAATAAAAGATAGCACTCAAGTATTGGGTTGCAGAGAGCTGGCTTTAGAGTATTTATTGTGAAAAAGCCTCAAGGAGCACGTGTTCAGCATGATCTAGGGTAATAATTGTTAAGAAAGTGATTGGATTTGAAGATGAATTCTTTAGCTTCATATATGTTGGACTTAGGCTTTAGCCCTGCCACTGTCATTGTCTTCTCTAGACTGAAGCCATTGAGGACAAGAATACTGAATTTTATGTATCTCTAGTGCCTAGCATTTCTGGATACTTAGTAGTCATCATCAAATGCTTAGTAAATGAATGAGAAGCAAAGTGACCTTGGGTGATTTTTGTACCACTGAGAGTGCCCAGCACTCATCAGGACTTGATGCCTAATTTTATAAAAAGCTATTAACATGCTCATGTGTATTCCATGAAAGGACAGCTTAGGATTTTAAATTTTGAAACATAAATGTTAAGGCTGTTTTGCTTGGAGAAGACTTGGGTCTGGGAGCAGTGTAGATTTGAAGGGCTGGTACGGTCTGGATCCCAGGAATCAAACTAGGATCTGAAGAAGTTATGGGAAGCATAAATAAGTGTATATTCAAGGTCAGTTTTTTGGTACTATGCAGGAGCCCTGTTTGGGGAGATGGCTTAAATTGCAGTTGACTACAGGCTTTGGACATGTTTGGGCATTGGCGCCTTCCGTAGTCTCACGGGACTTGGTCCGGGACTTGGCCGGAGATCTCGAGGGACTTGAGAGAGATTGCGGAGGAGGTCTGCACCATTTTTGGAGGTTAGAGGAGCGTGGACGGCATGTCGGGGTGTAGTTAGAGCCAGAGAGAAAAGTTATCAGAATAAAGGGCAGTTTGTTTCCAGTTCGTCTCTATAAACTTCTTCCCGCGGCTTCTTTGCTCCAAGCGGCCATCGCTTCAGGTGACAACAGTACTATAATTAATATGTGAAGAAGGATACAAAGATGAATAAGGCATACTTTGTGCTCTAGAGTTCCCTATAGTCTTGTCAGGCAGATGGATGTATAAACAATATCTGTAACAGGTGTAGAGGTAGAAGAAAATAGAGGCTAACCTGGCTGGCATAAAGGAGCACTGAGTTCTCACAATTTTATTGAGGAGATAACTTTCAGGAGATAGGGATCTAGACCGATGAAATAAATCTGAGCAAAGGTATGAAACAGTCTAGTGCATTAGAGAACACAAGAAGTTCTTATAGGAGGGCTAAGTGCAGTAGAGGTTGGAAGGAAATGAATAAGATGGGAGAAGGAAATGGAGCTGATCACAGAAGGCCTTGTATGGCAGATAAGGGGTTTGTACTGTATATGTATTGTAGTAGAGCTCTGTTAGCAGATCTTAGGGGGGAGTATGTTCGTATTTAGGATTGAGAAAGAATATTGTGGAAGTGGGTTTCATAATTTGGACTTCCCTCTGAACCTTAATAAGAGAATGTTATAGAAGACTCCTAGTTTACTTGATGTTTCCAGGGCTGTAGCGAGAGAGGGTGCAAGACCAGACTGAATAGCACAGTTGAGTAGCAAAACCCAAACCAGAAGCTTGTCTTTCTGCTTCTCTGCCAGATTCCTTTTCCAGTTTTTTTTTTTTTTTTTTTTTTTTTTTAACAAAAATCGTACCAGTCATGAGAGGGGACCAGCAAACGATGAAATTTTTTCTTTAGATGACATTCTAAAAAAAAATTTTTTTTAAGTTAAATGAACTTAAGAGAGGAAGATAGAGAATAGGCATCAAAAATAGAGAGAGCTCTCTGATGAAGTCAGGTTGTCAAAGATCATGTGCAGAAGAAGGGGAACTGGCATGATAAAAGCTACAAAGAGGAGCGTGAAATATAAAACAGTGTTTGAAATGGTAAAGCTCAGAATGAGCTTAAATTTATAGAAAATGCTAAAGTTGCCAAGAAGGCTTTTTTTTTTTTTTTTTTTTTAAACCTGACTCAAGGCAAAGAGAAGAATGGGTAAAGTAGCGTAATGGATCGACAATCAGGAAAGGCAGAATAACTCAATTTTTTACTTTTTCTTTGACAGAGAGAGTCTGGTTGGGCAAAAATAAAATGACATGAAATTGCAAAAATGGAAAGTAGAAAAAAGAAAAAAAAATCTTGCCACCTTAAATGATTTTGAGGCTGTTAGGCCCATACTTCTGTATCCCAGAGAACTACTGGAAGTTGCAAATGCTTTCTGTTAGCAATTATTGGGAATTTTTGAGAAAGCATGGAGAATATAAGATGACAGAAGACAGGAAATGGGCAAATAGCGTTCCAGTTTCCAAAATAGTTATAGTTAATGGCTTTAGCTGTTTTTCTAAAATAAAAACTCATGAATCAAACTGAAATGTTAATAGTCTGTATTTTGAGGAAAGATTTAAATAGGTGTAATCAATTTTTAAAACCAGTATTTAAAAGCCCTGCAGACAGTAAGTTGTTTCAGGACTTAAGTTGTTTAAATGCTGACTATAATTGACATATGTATTCATTAAAACAGGTTGGATAGGACCTCTGCTTAGCAATTGTTTTTAGCTGTGTTCGAATTTTTGTATGTATTTCCAAATAATAAAACTATATTTATAAAATATTTCTATATTTGAGACTTTTTACTAATTTATTGTCATAAATAATATCATACTGTGAACATTTTACTCAGAATATAGGTTACCAAAGTTACCAGCTCTTCCAGGTTTAAAGTTATTTTCCAGGTCATTCAGTTGTACTTGATTCAGAATAGAAAACTATAGGAATGCATGTGCTGATGTCTCAAAACCCAGCCCAGCATCAATGTTCCCTCACATTGGGGAAAGGTTGCCCTGCCTTTAAACAATGGGATTTGGACTTTTGAAGAAGAAAAGTCAGTTTACAAATGACTTTAAAATACTCTTCTCCGATCTTGCCTATCAAATTCATCCTTTGGTGTTAGGGCAGTTGTCACTCACTGTGATCTCACAGCCCTTTATGTAGTATAGATAGATAGTATATGTAGTATAGATAGATAGTATAGATAGAGTTGGAAGTACACATATCCCTTTTCTTTATCACACGTGAATGCAATTTATACAGAAAGCAGAAACCCAGTCTTTGTATGTCCAGCAACTTGGTATACTGAAAGTGCTTAAGAAATCTCTGATGAGAAAGAAAATTAACAAGTGAAGGAATGAATAAGGGACAAGAAATTACTACCATAATGGAATGGACTCTGCTAACCAATCTGCAAACCTCAATTATCTGACAATTTTGTCAGTCCCAAATGTGTTTGGGTGAATCCTATCACCTTCAATCTTATATCCTAAACTGATTTTGGGATCCTGATAGTTTTGTCTAGAATAAAATACTGCACTGTACACCAACCTAAGGATACATAATTGTTAAGATGACATGCAAGTTCCCTCTTGTGCAATAAGAGTCCTGTAGAAGAAGTATGAGGAAATTTCTCATGAACTGCACATTCTAAAGTAGACCTGACCACTTGTTTAGTCCCTCAGCCTCATGGAAGGACAGAATATGGTGAGTTGACAAAAATGGCATGTGCACTTTATAAAACACCAGTCAGTAAGCATTGATTACTGTTGCCAGGCTAAAGATTCAACTGTTAACAAGAGACTGCCCCTACCATCATGGAGCTGAAAGCTGAGTGAAGGAGCAAAATTGAGGAGTAACAAGGTGATTGTAATAGAATGTTATAAGGCTATGATGTGAGTTAGCTATAAGGAACATGGAGGTGTGTACAACCTTGGGAATCAGGAGCCTTCCTAGAGGAAGTGGTTTCTTAACTAGGAACAGAAAGCGCTATTTCCTCCTGCAGCAGGCTCCTCTTCTCCAAGAGAACAGTATTAGTAGAGCTGTAGCCATCTTGTTTCTTTTGACAGTAGTAATATATGCTAGGTTTTGCTAACTTGTCCTTTCTCCAAACGCTTTTAGATAAAAGGTCACATACTTGCCTATCTGCTGTGTCCTGTGTATTTTACACATCAGGATGACCCTGACAAAGGAAGCTGTATGCCCACAGTCTTGGTGCACTGTGTAAACTTGCCCAGGTAGGATTAGCTCACTCTAGGAAGCCTGGTACTTTGTTTTCTTGCTCTAACCACTGTCCAGGAAGGAAAGTAAAACATGGCGTCCCTTGGCTATGCACACAGCGAGGAAAGCAGAAGAGGGCATCAGTTCTGACTTTATAATGAGCGTGGCTTTCTGATGTAAAACATTGAACAGTACATTTCAGAAATTTTGTAGAATTTAAAGGAAATTCCCTGGTCTGTAGCTTCTAGAATCCAACACTATCCCTTAGACATTTTCTAAAGTTTGTTCTGGTACATACCTATCTATCGTATCTGGTACATATCTATTTTCTGGTTCTTCAAAATTATGGATAATACTTTAAAATCACATGCCTTTTTTTTTTGGGGGGGGGGTAACTCCACACTTAACTGTCCTTGTCCTTATAATTAAAGTGACCATGTAATTTTTCATCCAGACCAGGACATCTGACAAGTGAAGGAGAAGTGGGGAGATGGGTAACACTTTCACTGGGACAACAGACAAACTGGAATGTAAGATTAGTATCCTGCGCCTAACTAGATGTTATATATTTCTATGTTTGGATATCATTCCTAATAAAGATGAAAAAGATTTACCTTCTACCAGACATCTATCATACCCCCCTTTGCAATAACTCTTTTAAAACTCATTTAAAATTTTGAGTATTTTTCTCAAGTCTCCCTTCATTTTAGGTATCTCCCTAACACTTGTATTTGGGTGGGGGATAATGGGACTGAACCCAAGGATGCGGTACCACTGAGCTACATCCTCAGCCCATTCTATTTTGAGACATGGTCTTGCTAAATTGCCCAGGCTAACTTCAGACTTTTTATCCCTAGTCTTTTTCCATCTGATCAGCTTCATCACTGAGCCTCATTTAATTCATCAGTTTTCTTGTGTTGTTTGAAGTTTTATACATGCAGTTCCCCCTTCAGTCAGCACATTCTTAGGTTATTGCTCAAATACCCCATGTTCCACAAGCCTTCCCCTTTGTTTCCAAGCAGTTAGTCCCTCCACTGCTTGTGGCCTTGAATCACTTTGTGCATCCCTCTTTTAGGGTACTTTGCTGGGATTTACTTGCTTTAGGTAGTCTAAATGGCTGATCAGGATTAATTCTGTAGATCTGATATCTTTCTACATATAGCCCTGGCATTCAATACACAACAGGAATTAAGTTCAAAGTTTGTAGTTTATTGCAATTTCTCTTATTCAGGCACCACTCAGCAGCATAATAAATGACCACTTAATTCAGTAAGAATTAATTACAAAGAGTTTGCAGAAGTTCTCACCATTGGACCTTTTCTTGTGCTGGCCTTTGACAACACGAAAGGTTTAACAATAAAACAGAAAACATCTTTGTGGGGTTTAACTAATGAAATCCCAAGTGAATGTCTTAGTTATTAATCTTAAGAAAATCTCCAATTCTTGGGAAGTGTATGAAAAACAGGTACCACTGGATATTTTTCTCCAATAAGTTTTAAGTTTTTCCATAGAAGCTGTCCATTCAGGTCTGGAATAGTTATGCTGCTCAAGAAGAATCCTCAGGCTTCTGCTGTCAGATGCACAGGTGACAAGAATGACATTGTTGCTGAGGGTTAAGAAATTGAGTGTAATTTCCTCTAGGGGAAAGAAGGTTTCTTTCCTTTTTGCCTGATCTGCAATGTTGAAGTGGAGCTGAAAGGCCACAGGCCTCAATAGGCAGCGTGATCATGTTAACAAAACCAGTTTAATTACTAAGGATTGTTTCCCCCCCAGACCATATCCTGGTTGTAATCCTAGCTCTTGTGCAAATTCTCTTCATGATTTGGATGGAGTCATTTGCCTTTGACACCTTTTATGTTTTTATTTCAATTTATGTATTCTGTCAATATTGCACCAATGTACTTTTTTGTCACAGTAAATTAATTTCTTTGAGGGCAGCAATATAGATACTGTGTGCATCCTTTACCACTGCTTGTCTGCTATACCCAAGAAGCTTGTCTATGCAAGGGTGTCAAATTAATGAATATAAATGTGAGAACCACCTACTAGAAACAAAGTGTTAAAAAAAACAACAACCTGAATGTTTTATATTAATCTAGGACCAAGGGGACGTCCCCCTTTTAGTAGGCCTGACTACTTAAGAACAGCATCTAACATTCATAAGCACCCAAGAGCCACAGCCACCTTTTACTTTGATGAGAAAATATCCCAGGTCACAGGAGAACCTTTGTCCCAGGCTTTTCATGCATCCTCCTGAAGAGTCCTCGTTGCAGCAATGAAGGTGGCTGGGACCCTAAGAAACACCTTTCATTTTTACAGTTAACACAAAGCATGGTTTGGTGTCTGTGCTTTCACAGGAGGAAAACCGTGTGTGCTATATATTTATATTACAGATTTCCTCAACCTCTGGTGAACAATTTTACAAGCATTTAGTCCTTGTGTGCAAACAACCTACAGCACTTATGGGCACAGGCAGCCCCCAGGGAGGTTTCTGGACTCCTAGTATTCTCTGTTGGCACCCAATTTCAGTATAACCTCAAAATCCTTGCGCCAGCCACTTTGGCCAGTTGCAGGCAGCACCAGCACACTCCCATTCTGGGCATCCTTAGGTAACTGGCCCCTGTACAGGAGAGCCAAGCCAGCAGAAGAAAAGCAAAACTGAGAAAGGAAGAGAGGAGAGGCCACAAGGACAAGGATGAATGGCCTACACTTAATAAAAATGGAGATGGCTTTTCTTATGTGATTTGCAAAATCAGTTTGGAGGCAATTCCAAAAGAAACATTTAAAAATGGCCTAAGTAATAATAGCATTGCTACAGTACGTGCATGGCTTTCCAAGGGCATCTCTTTAAAAGAAAATAATAATTTGATTTCTATGAGTTATATTTGTTTTAAAAATGTATTATGAAATTAAAAAGCACTTTGTACAATGATTATAGCCTATGATATAAAGTAATTTGTAGGGTGTATGAATGGGATGGAAACATTCTTAAATTTTATGGTCTGAGGACCCAATTCAGTGCTGTGTACCTCTGCAACAACCACCATTAAAGACTTTAAGGCTTCTGGACATTTGATGAGCATCAGAAGATTAAGGATAAACAAAGGTGCCAATAAATGGCACAGGCAATTCTAAACTTGCTTTACAGAATATATGGGCGTCTGGGTGAGGCAGAGCAGGTGTTTAGAGAGGTAGCATAGGTTGGCAGATATCAATGAGTTTTTTGTAGCTAACCAGCCATATTTCCATCCTGGCTTTACCCTTTGTAGCTGAATAACCTTCTCCAAAGTATTTAATTTCTCCAAGGCTCAGTTGCCCTCCCTATAAAATGCCTAGTGAAGTCTGCCTGGCAAGGAGTACTCAATAAACATCAATTTCTCTGAAAGGGTGTTATCTTCAAACCAAGGGTCACAATCCATTTGTATATTATGAAATAAGTTTAGTGGGTTGCAACTGGCGTATTTTAAAAACATCAAAATGCCTTGCATATAACAGCACATAATGTTTCATTATGTCTATGCTGAGTTTTGTTACAAATGCATTTTTTAGTATGGGTTAACAGCCAAAAAGTTTCAATTTCTGCTCTAATAGAGAAACGTTCAGGTTATGTCAAAAAAGCCTTTAGAAGTTCTGCCTTTATTCAAACGAGCCCCTACAAATTCTTAGACCTTAATCAAAGCATTCCTAACTTGTTACAATAAATATGACTTGAATCATAGAGAAGATAAATTTTATCTGACACTATACAGCATTAAATTCAATTTTGATTGGTTTCTGTGTCATACTGACATTTATACATATAAGCACTTTATAGGTATATCATTTATAGTTGATTAATTTATATAAAAAGTTGGCTATTATGTTCTATTATGGGGAAATGAGATAAAATTTCTAAATAATTTTAATAAAGCTTTTTAAAAATGACTTGCCAAATCATGAAGACTGTTAGAGTAATATTCCAATCCTGATGAGCAATAAAAGTGAGAGACTTATGTGAGTACAATGGGGTCCCACACTGGCTCAGTAAAACTGAGAAATTCCAGAACAAAATGTGAGCTACAAACACAGGCCTCCTTTCTCCTTCAGGTCCTTTAGAGTTCCTAGTGCTGCCGCTAATATGGTGTGCAGGAAGCATGGACAATCTGGGGTTGACAGAGTAGAGTACTATAAGAAGGGTAGGATACTGGAAATTACAGAATCCAGTGATACAGCTGAATCTTGACATAATCTAACTACATTTATCATTTTAGCTGACTAGCTGGACTGGACCTATCAGAAATCACCCCTGCAACTGAGTTTAAGAAGCTTGTTTTAATGCCAGTCATGGTGGTGCATGCCTATAATCCCAGCTCCTAGGGAGGCTGAGGCAGAAGAATTAAAAGTTCCAGGCCAGCCCCAGCAATTTAGCAAGACCCTGTCTCAAAATAAAAACAACAAAAAAAAAGGCTGGGGATGTGACTCAGTGGTTAAGTGCCCCTGGGTTCAATCCCCAGTACCCACCCATCCCCAAAATAAAGGAAGCTTGTTTTAAATATTTGGGTGAGCACTGATCCTATTCAGGTTTGAACAGTTTGTGCTAAAGGGATAGCAAGGGCTAGAGAATAGAAAATAGGTGGAGTTCAAAACAACTTTATGGGTATCTAATATCTGATACTGGACCATAACCTGACAATTATAAAGTATTTCTTTCTTTCTTGGTATTACTTGAAAGATACAGATAAACAGATAACATTTGATGCTTCATTAATGATAATCATAAATGATGCTTTGTCCCACTGGAATTTATTGCTGAGATTCAAAAAGTATGGAAGAGAAAGATCTCTAGTTAAACACAGAGGTGAAAGGTAACATCAGTAAAACTTATTAAAGGTAAAATCAACAAGAGAGAAGCTAAGTGATAACCATTCAGCCCCCTAATGAACTCTGACTCCTAGGAAGACACTGCCTACACTTTTTGGGGTGCAGGTGCCCATCCTGTCCACCGAAAAGAGTAAAGAGCAAGGTAGAAAGGCAGTTCCTTCCTATTTCAACTGAGTTTACAGTACAGAGTGATGCTGTCTAGAATTTTAAATTCTTCTTTTCTAGATTTAAAAGCTCTTTGCTGTTTGAGATAGATGTGGGGTTGGGCTGATCATGCTTACTGTCAATGTGTTGGCATTAGCACCACGAGTCCTTCGTTTGGTCTGAAGCTTGGCACTGGGCTCTGTCATCTTCTAGAATGTGGGCAAAGTTAAGCCTGAGTGCCACTCTTTGGAAGAAACGGCAGATGTGGAAAGTGAAGGAACACACAGATGAGAGCAAAGCTGGGAAAAGGAGTATGCTAACAACTGAGGTAGAAAGCTGGCTCAGTCCCCCAATGGCCACCTGAAGAAAGGATGGGTTAGAACCCTCCGTGTGGTGGCTACATCAACCCCTTGGAATTAGAAAGTGCCCCAGGATATGGCCTTGCTCTTTTTCCCTCTGCTCATTTTTAGACCAAACACTAACCATATTTGAAGTACTTGGAAATTTCTTTTTCTTTTTTTTAAACTTAAGAGATTATAGGAAGGGGTGGATAAAAATGGGAAATGATACAAAAAGGCAGATTATGAGAAAAACCTTCACAATACATGGGTAGAATTCACCACATAAACCAAAGAGTTTTCCAAAATTATGAAGAATGGACAGCCAAGGGCACTAGATCTCTTTGAGGCGTTAGAGAAGGATGATGGAGTGAGCATGGTGGCTGGCTGGGGAAGTCTCCTACCACTTGAGACTCAAGGCAGAATTCAGAAAAGAAGCTAGGGTCACAACTTAAGATATCTTAAAGAGAACTTAGGCCACTCTTTCTGTTTTCTTATACTATTAATCTCCTTCACCAAAAAATATATTTGGATCAAACTGCAATTGGGTTCACTGAATGGGCTCCATTATATAGCTCACCTGTGCCCCCCACCCCTACCGCCATTAGGTCCTGATTTCCCGGTCTGATAAACAGGATCCTGAACTCCCATTCTTTTCCTAGACATCAGGCCTAAATAATCCACAAATACACTTAGCCTTAAGGTCTACAGTTCATTTCTATACATCATAAGTTCTTATCAGAGTTATAGATTCATTTTTCACAGTTCCAGGCAGAAAATTTGCACCTTGGCCATCTTTAAACTTGACCTGACATTACACGCTCTCTGCCAGGCTCCTTGATCTCTAACATCAACAACACCCAGCAAACAAAATACAACCATTTAGCATGGTTCAATTCCACTTGGGCATCTAGAGCCACTGTCTTGATACGTGATATTCCAAAGCTATTTGTCCAACAGCAGCAAGGTGCTTGTTAGGATAGATACATTGGCGCCAATAATACTGAAATTTGGTTTCTAGCTGCATTTTTTGTCAGTTTGGCTGGGAAGATCTGGACAGCTGGAAGTGAGCTTCTCCATCATTTTCTGTTTTCTTCTTTGTATCAATTTTCCACCTGTGAAGCCCAACACCCCACCACCAAGTGCAGCTGCAATTCCTGCCACTTTGAAGCCTGCAAGGAGGCCAATCGGACCCCCCACCACTCCTCCGATGAGTGCACCTGCCACAGGCAGAGCTGCCAGCTTGTATTTTGCAGCCTGTAAAAAAATAAATAAATTTTTAAAATTCAATTTAGAAATTGAGTTGAGAATATCTGCCTGTGGTGATGTGCATTTTCCTCTCATTACTCCTGGCAATGCCTCTTTAACTCTTGGTACATAATTAACCTTAGAGATTGTACTTGTTGGAGGAGAAAAAAAAGTATTCTACAGGTACTACAATTGCTCCAGATCTCAGGACTTGGAGAAAGGGGCCACAAATCGATTTTACTTGTAAAACAATCAATCCACTAACTAGTTGGCTTATTTAAATAGTTCCCACAGCCACAGATTCCATAACCAATATTTTTATGCTGCACAGAGATTATTCCATACTATGAACCTGGTGTTCAAATCCACATCATATGGAAAATAGATGGTCCCAAACCATGCATGCGGTCGCATCCTTACACTTTTGATTCTTGCTGCCACCCCCTCCTTTCCCTGGACCTCTGCAGACATTCATTCCCTCATGACACCAAATGCCTTACACACAGGCTACTGTTTATTCTCTTTGAAAAGAGGGAAAATTTCTTTCCTAATAGAACGAATCTTTGAGTAGAATATTACAACCATTGATTTCTTGCACTACCTATGTGTCATTTCTTCCTTATTTCCTTAATTGCTGGTTCCCTCAACACTGAAGAGAGCAGATCAATTGGGTTAATACTAGAGATTCCTGGGAGCCAGAGTACCATTGATTTGTCAGCAGGAGCAGAATCTTACCTTCCCCAAGTTTTTGGTTCCCTCTTCAACATTCACAGCAGCACTGTTGACATGGTCTGCAATGCTGTCAATCTTCTCCTGCTGAGACTAGATGCAAAGGAATTATGAGTGAGCGCTCCTGCTGGGGAGCCGTGGGACGCCAACACACACTATTTTAATTCCTGTAATCAGGGCCCCGGGTACTGCAGCCTTGCAGTCTTAATAGCCGTTCATTAATAGCATCTGATAAACCATGTCAAAAGCACAAATTCACTTTCATGAAAAAAAGAGGGGGATTTAATTATTGGGTAATAAAAGGGTGGCACCTTCATAGCAAAAAGCATCTCACACTGAAATTCATTCAAACATACAAACATATTATTGTTCAAATGAATCCACTTTCCAGGAGGAAAAAAAAAAATCCAAATAAGCATTTATATGTTATGTTGGGTTTGATGGGGAAAAAAACAAATCAAACAAGAAAACTCCTCCCTAACTTATCTTCTTTGAAGATTCTGTTTAAAACAGGCAAATTTACCTTAGGAATAAAACGCCCTTGATCCAATAAATATAAAAAGTATTATGTTTTAGGAATGAGGCTATGATATGGTTTATCTACAATGGCATCCTTCCACTTGTGCTATTCAGGAAGGAGCAGTGAATGAACCTACCGTCCTGGGTTTCACACCTGTACGCCACACTTCACACATTAAAAAATCATGATGAGTTAAACTATTTCAGGTCGAATATATTAATAAAATATATTAAATAGCAACACCTGTGCTGACACAACAGCAACTGTGGCTCTGGCCCTGGGGGCAGGAATGCTGAGGTGATGGAGGGCATTTTCCTCTCCAAAGTGTGAAACCCCATGACAGTGCTTTTGACAAGAGGTCACTGAACCTCTGCTCTAACACCTCCAGTGACAAGAACACATCCATCGCAGGAACACATGCTTATTTTAAAATCAACTTTATTCAAATTTACACAGAATGATGTGCACTCATTTTAATGGTGCAGGATGATGCATTCTGACAAATGATAAACCCCTGTAACCACCCATGTAACTAACCACCATCACAATTAGAGTAGCGACTAGCTTGGTTTTATTTTTGTAATTTGCAGGGAAAAAAGAGAGAATCTTTGATTCCAGATAAATGCCTTCTACAATGAGCTTGAATCCTGAAGTATTTGATTGCCCTTATATAACAGACCTGCTCATTTATACTGAGGGAGACATAAATAACACTCTCCTAATTCCAATCAACACTTCACTTGAGAACAAACAACACAGCTAATTTTTCCCATGGTTGTCTCCTATTAGCATTATTGATATTCCATCCCTTCCTAGTATGTGCCTTTTCATTGTTGGGCCCTTGTGGTATCCCTTCATTTATATAATTCTCCACCACTATCTTGACACCTCAGTATATATCCCTTAAAAAGTCCTTTTTCAGTTTTCTTTGTCTCAGTCAGAGACAAGCAAAACAACGGTTCTTAAACTTACGTGTGCCAAAAAATCACCTGTGGGGCTTTAAACGCAGATTGCTGGGTCCCTCCCCCAGTAGGCCTGGGGTAGAACCTGAGAATTTGTGTTTCAAGTAAGTTCCTGGATGATGCTCATACTGCTGATTCTTGAACTTTAAGTCAATAGTACATATAATAAGAATAAGGGCATAACCTCTGGTCAGATATTCTATGTTCAGATTCTTAACATACACCTTTGGACAAATTTCTCAGGCAATGTGTCAGTACTCCCAGCTATCAATGAGGATAATGCTATTTATACCTCATGGAGTTGAAAGGAGAATAACATGAGATATCTTCAAAGCATGAGGAGAAGAACAGAAGAATTCATCCTGACCTTCCCAAGATAAGGGTTCACTCTCATTTTCTTAACAAAAAATATATCGAGCTTTTTCCTACAATGCTTGAAAATTCTAGGGCAAACATTAGATCTCTCCTAGCATTCACTTGTTGGCTTTTTATTTTTCTCAGACAGTAAAACATTTTAAAGTCAGCTTTCTTTTCCTTATCCATAGAAGCAAAAGTGCCAGGACTAATATCCAACTTGCCTGCATTTCTGATGCCTTAGCATTGTTTCTGTTTGGGACACCCCCAGCATTCCCTACTCCCTATTCCTGCCTGAAAGAGTCTATGCAAGCAAATAAATCACAAGGGTGAAATTCTGCCATCAACCTTTGTATCTTGATGAGTTGAGGGTAGAAGAAATATAGCCCATGTTCTTCCTTTCCCTCAGCCCCAAATAATTTTCGGCCAGAGAGAGGATCCTACCAGGATTATTGCCATTTCCATCTCCAAGCATGATCTCAAGGCCTCAGGGAAATACTTTTCAATGTTCTTTTTTTAGGATATTTTAAGGGTATTGCAATCTTATGATTTTTCAAGTTAAAGTGAAATTTTAAATATCATTTTAATATTTTTAAATGAAAATCCTTTGGAATTGAGAAAAGACTAGAAGAAAAAAAATCAATCCTAGCACTACTGATTATTTGAACTTTAACACCCTCTATCACTGCAATCCCCAGCAATTGTGAGGCCTGTCTTGCCCTGGAGTAGCCCACATCTGCAAGTCCTATCACTGGTCCCAGAAGATTGCATAAATCTGAGAGAGGGGAGGTAAGGCAGAGAGTAGAAAATCTAGAATCAGTAGGCATCCTTTAATTGTGTGGCTCTACCTTCCTCTTCCCCCTACCTTATTTGGTTTGAATCCTCAAATGCCAATATCTTCAAATTCTGCTTCATGAATCAGAAGGACTCAATGGTATCCACAATGATTATAGTTAAGCATCAAAATGGTATCATAGAGCTGTCAGTCACTATCAGCAGAATGCCAAACTAGACTCCATTCAGAGCTAAATCTGGCACCACTTCTCCACTATATCTGTGGCTCTTTATGCTGGGCCAAACCAGACACACACAACCTACTCCAGCCTAGGAAGCCAAGCTCCTTTGACAGTGGCAGCTCAGGTCCTTCTCATTCTATCTGCTAACTCCCCCTCTTAGCTTCTGATGTGCTTTATGTTTGTCTTCATCTGCCTAGGCCTCCCACATCTGAAAAACTTCAAACCCCTGCCTGGTATTTTATTCTTTGGCACTTAAAAGTGTTCTCAGCATTCCTTTAACAATGAGCTAAGCCATTTATGAGGGACACTGCAGTGCTTCTCAAATTAGAGTAGTGTATAGATTCCTTTGTAAAAGAAAAAAAAAATCTCAAAACTCAGAGAATATGTCCATGGATTTCATTTTAAGGAACACTGACTTTCATCCTCCACTGGCCTGAATCTTGATGAGTAATAGGGGCTCCTAAGATTCTGAAGCAAATGTGATTTATCAAATTAATATTTATAAAGAAAAATGTAATTTGGGCAGATGAATTAAAAACTAACAAGGTATTATTTTTTCCTTTAGTGCTTGAGTACTTGTAAACCCAGCATACTTTATATCAAATAATAGGAATACATTCAACAAATTTATCCCCAAATCCATTTACATCAATAATAATGCTCTTCCTTGGAGAATTGGTTATGCAATTTTATTAGTGTGCTTGGAAAACTATTGAGTTTCTTTAAGAAGATAATGCCAAAACTCCAGGAATTTTCCTTTATTCCTAAGTTCCATACTTAGTCATATGCAATCAATCATAATATACACAGAGGAGCTCAGAAATACACATATAAACACTATGATGTGCAGGCAGAGCACCAGATAAGCAGAGTAGAGAAGGAGAACACTGACATAGGGGGCTTTAGCAGTGGAAAAGGGATGGAAGGAAGTCCAGTACTAAAATGTCTAAAGGTAATGGTGGTTGAAAAGTAGAATTTATGGATGGGGCCAAAGGGATCCAAGGGAAGGACAAATGCAGAAAGGCAGGTGGGCTCAGGGGAAAAGAAAAGGATGGGAAGTAATAGACATTGTTTTGTTTAGTCCTCCCACTGGTTTTATTTATTTATTTATTTATTTACTTCCTTCCTTCCTTCCTTATCTATTTTTTGTGGTGCTGCGGATTGAACCCAGAGCCTTGTGCATGCCAGGCAAGCACTCTAAAAACTGAGCTATACCCCCAGCTCCTCCCACTGGTTTTATAAAGCCAATTGTTTCCCAATAATATCCTGAAGGTCATATAGGTAGGTAATAAACGGAGGAATCTAATCTAATCTGTGTTTTTGTATATCCAGAGTAAAACTGCATTTCAAAAACTGTAGGGAATAAGGTAAAAGGTAGAAGTCAAAACAGGATCAGCAGCCAGGATGACATGCTGTCAAACTACCTGGAGTTCTTTAAATTCTCCTTGAGTAGAAATAGGGCTGGTTACAAGAAAAGGGCAGTAAAGGCGAAGACAAATGAAGCAGGGAACCTAGTAGATGTTAATTTGTTAACATTAACAGAACCATAATTTGATCTCTCAATGGCTTTGTAGGTCCTTTTTGTTGTTGTCAAGTACATTTTTTAACATAAATTTACCATTTTTAACTATTATACAGTGTACAAATTAGTGGCATTAAGTACATTCACAATGTTATACAACCATTACCACTATCCTGTAGGTTCTTTTTATACTATTCTCTATTCTTCATTGAGCTAACCATAGTACTACGTACATAGAAAGTGTTCCTTAAGTGCATGATTAATTTGTCTAGATACTATCATGTCCATGTGACGATAACAAGAGGATGTGGTTGCTCTGGTTACATTCCCAGGTCATTCTGTACCTAAATGGAGCTTCTGTGAGTCTTTGGCCATGTGGTCATGAGAACTCAGTCACTCTGGGAATAATAATCAGGGGTTCTCCTTTGAGCTTTTGCCAAACAGCATTCTGCTCATGTCCTTGTACACATTATTATAAATAGGACATTTGTATAGAGCTATGGCTATAGCCAGTCTTCCTACATGGATCTTCCCTGGGCTGGGGTTAGGAGATGCTTATGTAACACAATTAAATGTAACTATTTAATGTAACTGTTAGATGGCTACAAACTTTCATTTTTCTTTCATGTGCCTACCCCACTGGAAAGAAAATGTATTTGTATAGAGTGAGAAGAACTCTGTACATGTTTTGTTTGTTTTTTAAATCATCTTTATTGAGGTATAATTTACATACATTAAGACACATATTTTAAATGTACAGACTGATGGCTTTTGGCAAATGTGTAAATTTTACAAACTGCATTAGATTCAGAAAGTATTAGTTACAATAATTGAATAAATTTTGATTCTAACCAACACATATTTTGGGATTCCCTGCTGTATGCAAATATATTTTTAGGTTATATAGATACCTAATCCAGAGACTTCCAGCATTTTGCTTCTTCTCACTTAGAGGCATCAGAAATAATTCAAATGATTTACTGAATTTAATTTTAGTCATTACATTTCAAGAAAATATCCACAAACTAGAATATAAGCAGAATAAGGGGTGAGTACTGGAAAGCCTAAAAATCATATTGCAGAAGGAACACAAAAGAATGGTTTCTTAAGAAGTGAAAATATGGTGGGGTGGAATAGAGAGAGGAAAGTGATACAGGTCTTAAGACCCTGAAACCCTTTTATAAGGAAAAAAGTCCAGTGTGCTTGGTATGTGGCTCTAGAGGACAAACGTACCAAAGAGCAGTTATCACAGAGTAGACCTTACACATGGAAGACCTTCTGACTCCGCACCTCCACATGGCGTGGTAGAAACATGAAGTAATTATGCAACTGTAATTATGCAAAAAGAAGCTAAAAGACCCTTTGAGAAGTTAGGACAGAGTAGTGGTGTTAGATTAGTTGGCCTTAACGTCCTCCCATTCCAATTCTGAGGTTGTATGATCTAGGCACTTAAAGTAAGATCTAAGGGAAACCCTACCTAGGAGAAGGACAGCCCCCAAATCATAATTTGATCAAGAATTTAAAATTAAACCTAGACAGAAGTAGAAACAGGCTAGTGCCTTTGTGGACATGTATATATAACACACCTACTCATATATTCTAACTTCCCATAATTCCTAGGAATAGTTTAGAAAAATAATGATAGAAAACCTATCTTTCCTACCAAAACTACCTTGTGCTCCCTAATCTATGTTAACAGCATTACTGAGGCCTGATTACACAGAATAATGCCATAATATTCCTTATCTTTGACTCCATCTTCCTCCAACTTCTGCTAAGTCTACCCTAGAAATACCTCCCAGTACTGTTGCCACTGCTCCAGGTTAAACTCCTAAACTCCTACAGCTGATTCTTCACTAGTCATCCTGCCCATGACCTCATTCTCTCTTCTTTTTCCATTTTGTCTTTTTAGATATACATGACAATAGAGTGTATTTTGACATATTATACAAACATGGAGTCTAACTTATTCTAATTAGGATCCCATTCTTGCAGTTGTACATGATGTGGAGTTTCACTGGTGTATTCAAAAATGAACATAGGAAAGTTATGTCTGATTCTTTCTTCCACCATTCTTTACCCAGCTAACAGTGGCCTTTCTAAAGCACAAACTGGATTACAACTAACAAGCTCAAAAGTCTACAGTGACTCTGTAGTGCCTATAAAGTAAAGATCAAATTCTTTGGTATGGAATATAGTGCCATCACAAGTTGGCCCTCACTCTCCTTGCCTGCCCACTGTACCTTACGCTTTGGTTTGTAATACTTAGCACTCTAGGACAGGCCATGCACTTCTCTACACCTTGTCTTTGTTCAGCTGTTTGAAAGGTGCTTACACCTTTACACCCCCTTGATCGTTTCCTCATTTTTCAAGGCTCATGTGGATGCTACCTGCCTTGGTGAAGTTATCCTTCATGCTTTCACCTTGCAAACATGCTTCCTTCCCTTGGAATTCAATGCTGCTTTTTGGAATAGATAATACCTCTCTTCATATCATATTTTTGCATTTAGTCATTGTGTTTAAAAGCTCAGTTTTGGGGGTTCAAGTATATCTCCACCTACTGCAGAATGCCCAATGGCAGATAATGGGTTTCATTTATTTCTATATTCAACCTTGTCAGATTGCCCAGTACTGAGTATCTAACACAGTGCCTTAACATTACATTATTAAATCAAATTGGAATTTGAGGCTCCATACCAGTCTTAAAAATTATAATTTCTATTAAAATTCTAATCAGAAGCACAGTGAATAATCCAAGTCTCTAATTCTAATACACTACCAATTCCAAGCCAAAAACAGTTGTATACTTACATTTACTAGGAGAGAGAAATCAGTAACCAGTTGACTAAGTTCAATTAAATCCTTAAAAAGAGAGAGAGAGAAAGTTACTTATTTTTATGCCTCACAGTTACCAAGAAGAAAATAATTTTTAACATACCGCTTCTAAGGTTTCCCATGATTCTGCAGCATTTTGATCTCGAGGAATTTCAGGCAATGCATATATCTGAGTCAAACTCTGAGAACTAGCTTCATCTTCAGTATTGTGAAATGCTCCTGGATGAACACAGACTCATGTTTGGAATTTGCTTTTTATCAAGGACATAACATGAATCAATGCCATAAAACAACTGCCATGTAAAATGCTCACAAATTAAATTCAGGCTAATAGTAAGTTGATTATCCTATGAAAACAGAATTACTTGTCCTTGGGCAGCTTGTTCCCTTGGTTAGTTAACACACATTTTTTTCTCTATCTAGATAGTCATCTACAAAATGGCTACAAATACCATCACCCAATCTGAATAACTAAAAATAGGTACAGAAGAACCAGCAAAGAGAAGAAACTAATCTAGTTAGCCAATATTCCATGAGGAGACACCCAATGTTTCACTGCTAAATTTGTAACCTTTTATTTGGTTATTTTATTAATAAATATCAGATATACAAGGTAGTAAAAGCAGGGAAGAAGATGTAGCTCAGTGGTAGAGTACTTGTCTATTATGCACAAGGCCCAAGGTTTGATCCCTAGTACTGCATCTATTGATGACAATTAATTTGTCCCCAAAAGAACATTTTTGTACATATTGTCACTGTTTCCTTAGAGTCATTCTTCTGGTTCATTACTGTTTCCTCTATTTCTTTTCTGAGTTTTAAAAAGCCTTCAACCCACTAACACTTTGCTTATTTAATACTGCTTTACTGATAAATTAATTTACAGTAAAAATTCATCTTCAAGTGTTTCATATTTCCTCATATTGGTTTTACCAATCTTTCATTCATTCAACTGACATTTATTACATTCTGACCACAGGCCAGTCGGTATGCCACAGTGCTGGGGAACACTACAAAAATTCTGAGATTCTGTCATAGTGGTGCACACCTGTAATCCCAGCGACTCAGGAGACTGAGGCAGGAGGTTCACAAGTTCAAAGCCAGCCTCAGCAACTTAGTGAGGCCCTGTCTCAAAATAAAAATTAAAAAGGGCTGGGGATGTGGTTCAGTGGTAGGGCATCCCTGGTTAAACTCCTGTAGCCTGCCTGCCCCAGTCCTCCCAAAAGTTTCTTAGGAGGCAACATACTATAGTTGTTAGGAAGATGGGTCTAGTCAGAAAGACTTGGGTTAGAATCTTGGTTTGGCTATGTGCTAGCTCTCTGACTCAAGAGGGTATTTAATTTCTGGATTATTTTTCTCATTTGTAAAATAAGGTGATTATAGTTTGCACAGAACCTGGCTTACATATAAAAGCAAGTGCTCAAATAATAGTTACTACTACTACCACTGTTATTGCTGCTATTATTAGTAGAGCTTACCATAAAATGTGTGACAGACCAGTAAACAGTAAAGTTCATTCAAGATAGTTTGGTAAGAACTGTGATGCAGTTGACTACAAAGTGCTACGTGAGCCCGGTAGAAGCCCACAAACTTTGCCTTGCGGTCAGGAGAGTGGTCAGAGAGAGCTCTGAGGCTGAAGCTCAAGGACAAAGGAACCATACAGGTGAACTGGGATGAAGGTGCAGGAAGATGCAAAGACTATTTAGGTCAGGGATAAAAACAGAATTGGGAGCTAAAAGAGGATCCATATAGCTGATGCATAGACAGCAAAGAGAAAAGCAAAGATTGAGGCTAAATATCCAAGCTGAGGGTATTCATGGCATTGTAAATCATGTTAAAGAGTAGTGTCTTTCTCGCAAGATCACTATGGAACCATGAAAAGGAGTTGGAGACCACTGGGAAGTGGGAAGTTGCTACTATCAGATTTTATATTTTAAAAGGAAGCCGGAGCTGCAGTGTGAAGAATACATTAAGGATGGAGTTGAAAGGGGAAGAAATGAAAGTGAAAAACCAGTTGGAAGGCTTTCCAATATGTCCTGTGCAATATGTCCAGCTCTAGAATAGTGAGAGTGAAAATGGAAAGAAGAGACCTTAAGTTTTATTTACTCCTCTTCACTTCAAGCTCAAACTACCTACTATTTTAACATTTTCTGGCCATCCATTAGGTATTATCTTTGGTACCAGGGATGGAAAAGTAAATAAATCATTGTGCCTACTCTCAAAGAACTTATATTCTAGAAAAGTCAGACATACAAAGAGACAATTATAAAACAATGGGAAAGTTCACTGATATCTCTCTATTCAGATGAACAGAGATACATGTAGATTTTGTGGGTGTTCTAAGCTGCAGGTGGCATCTGCTCCAGCGTGATGTGGTATGAAGAGGGAAAGCTTCCTAGAAAAGTTGATACTACTGGTTGAAAAAGAGAGGAATATAAATTCTAGATAGAGAAACTTGATTGAACAAAGGCCCTCCTGAAAGAAACAATATAGCAAATGTAAAATTAGCATTTCAATGTTAATAAAACATGAAGTAAAAGACACAGAGTTACAAGAATAAGACATTACAGATAATCAGGAGGGGGCCTTGTTGACCAGGTAAAAATTCTAGACTTTATCTGGCAGACAACAGAGTCTTGCTGAAGGTTATAAGCAGGTTTTGAAATGACATGATGACATGTGACCTGATCTACTCCTAAAAGTCAATTCTTATTTTGTTTTCTTTTTTCAAAACCTGTAATTGAATGATATTCCATAAAACTGCATTACTATAGTTATCTTCAAAATTTATGAACACTTTACCTCTTAATAAAAAACTTATTTGAACTGTATAAAAAGGGCATAGTCAGCAGACTAAAAAGTAATTTGTAGGTTTATCAGGACTGACAGTGTTCTTTTAATTTTGAACTTATTTGAAAATATTTCTTTAACTTAAAGAAGGAGCAAAAACATCAGATACAAAGCAAGTTTTACATTACAACATTATGACAAATATCCAATACATTTAAAGTTCTCAGTTTTGTAAATGCTTAAAATATTTACTTAATACCTTAGGTTATCACCATTAAGACACTTTCATTTTCACTTCAACCAAGATAAATGCATTACCCTATGACCCTTCTTCTACTTAACATTCCTACATATTGGTGAACAATGATAGCTTCATTATCATTATCAGACTGAATGCAAAGCAGAACTTTATGACCTTGCCCATTCTAAAGATTTAAAAACAATTTTCTTGTAGTTGTAAATAGACAGAATGCCTTTATTTTATTTGTTTATTTCTATGTAGTGCTAAGGATCAAATGCAGTGGTTCACACATGCCAGGCAAGAGCTCTGCCACTGAGCTACAACCCCATCCCACTAAAGATTTTTTTAAGCTATAACTTATGTACTTTTAAAAAGGATTCAAATGGAGTATGTTAGATACACACACACACACATAATCATATGTAAATTCTTTATCTAAAAAATAAGGGATGAGAAATGTTTGACATTTAAATAAATCATAAAAGATTTCCCTTAGTAAAAAATAATGTTTAAGTCATTTCCGGCTCACTTGAAACCAAATTGCGTATGCATCTTAGTTCAAATAGAATCTTAGAACAAAGAAGTCTATTCTCTGCCATAGAAAACCCTGCTGTAAACTTACAACTCTGAACATCACTAATCAATTCAAAGCATGACTATCAATTAAGAAAGCAAACCTTTTAATTTCTACAACTCCCATCATTCAATTTCAACTTGTACCTCAGCAATCATTCTTTGACTTTGAACTCTTGCAAACATCTATGGATGTGCTGAGGCAAAACACCGAGATGATAGCTACAGGAAAGAACACTGAAGAACTTGAACTTGTTCACAGAAGTAAAAAACTGTAATTGTTTCACATTATATAACAATCTCAGATAGTCCCACCCATGTGCAAACAACTGTAAACATAAAGGGCAAGCATGTGAGTGCACCCTGTTCCTCAAATTCCAAAATTAGTGTTAAAGCCTTATTATTCACTATAAATTCACATAAACATTAAGACAGTTGACACACGTTAGTTGAAGTAAGAAATAAGTTAAATAGCCTGGCTATAAAATTTTTCCCTCCTCTTTTATACATATTCAAATATTCTTTCCCTCTCTCTTTTTCCATACTACATAAATAGCAATGATCCTAATAAAATTACAACACAAAACATGAAATTTCCGCAGAACTTCACCATATTAGGAAAAGTTTCAATACAATCTAGATTAATTAAAAAGCATTCCTAGCCAGGCGTGGTGGTACACACCTGTATGTAATCCCAGTGACTCAGGAGGCTGAGGCAGGAGGCTTTCAAGTTTGATGCCAGCCTCAGCAACTTAGTAAGGCCCCAAGCAATTTAGTGAGACCATGTCTAAAATATAAAAATAAAAAGGGCTGGGGATGTGGCTCAGTGGTAAAGTGCCCCTGGGGGGAAAAAAAAGCATTCTTTAATTTCTTTCAAGTTATGATAGTTTAAAAGAGTGAATTAATTTGCTGATAATCTATATAAACCCATCTATCAAAATAAAATTACTTTTAAGCCATAGCTTAATCTAACTGAAAAGGAAGGCTATTAAGAAAATTAAAACCAGCTGGGTGCAGTGGGGCATGCCTGTATTCCCAGCTACTCAGGAAGCTGAAGTAGGAGGACCACAAGTTCAAGGCCAACCTTGGCAACTTAGTAAGGCCCTATCTCAAAACTAGAAAGGGATGGGGATATAGGTCAATGGAAGAGCAGCCTGGGTTCACTCCCTTGTATTGCAAACAATTAAAAAAAAGAAAAGGAAGAAAATTAGAACCAATAGAAAATACATTTTCTGAATAATATAAAACCATCTACATGTTTCACAAAAATGTTCTATACATGTATATACCTGAGATAAAAATCTAATATTTCACCAAATTCAATATGCTGGTCTTAAGTTCCCAGCAGCTTTAAGATTGGATTCTTTTGTGACTATCTGTTTAAAATGTAATAAGATTCTCTTCCTACTGCGCTGTTGAAGTGTGCATCCTGGTTGGGAGTAAAGAAAGACAAAAAATGAAGAGAAGCACTGATTCAGTCTATATGGCTTGAATCACCTTTCTAAGTACAAATCAGATTTGTGGGCTCATCATTTCTCTTGGTGGGAAGCAATATGCTAAAAATGAAACTAGACACACAAGTGAGACAGAAGGGAGTTTCTCAGATCAACCAAGATTGGCAGAGAAGATTTGCTTCAGGAATTCTTAGAATCTGGACAAAAGAAACAGCAAAATCATCATAGCTTCCTCCTAAACTTAATAAGCTTCTTTTATTCTCCAGAGAACATAAAACGTCCTATTCTACTTGTTATTTCTATCTGTAAATGAAAAACTATTTTTGCATTTTTTATCTCACTCATGGAAATGTGAAAACATTGCTCCTGAATCTCTGCTGATGTTTCCAACCAATTTTTTTAGAATCAGACTTGTAAAGGGAAAAGTATTTTAAGGCACTTAACTTCTATGCAAATAAAACATATTTTTCTATATAGGCTGTCACTACTATAATGAGTATCTAAAGCAAAAATAAGGAAAACCCAGAGAACAGAGGATAAAAACATGCAGAATGACAGAAAAGAGTCTATAGTTAGAAGAAGACCACACATGGAGCAAACCCAATTCCTACCCTACTATTAAAGTGTTATATAAATCAGTTACTTGAATTCTTTTCATTATTCTTCTCTCTTCCATCCTGTCAATTATTTGTTAATAATTTTTTTTCTTTTTTGATTTAAGGTAATCTAGTAGAAACTCACACTTGGTAAAATACTCAGGAACTTGGTGAGACAGTAATTTTAACTGCTTTATGTTGGCAATGGATTCATAGTCAAAGCACAATCTGACCAGGAGACTCTTCAGAATTTGAAATTCTACATGCTGCTTTAGGCTTAGCTTAGGTATGTGATTTTATAAATAGAATGACTCTTATCAAAACAACACTAGTTTCAGAGATTTAATTTTGTAACTTTCTCCCAGTAACAAGTAATTAGATATTTAGCCTATTTGGTATCCCATGAATGAATTGTGAAGTTTGAAAATCAATAGAGTTGGAAAATGAATTTTGCCTGCTATTTCTTCTCCCTTATCCTCTGGATCTATCCTAATCTTTTTCATTTCCTCTCTATACTTACTTCCTCAAATTCTGCCAATCTTAGTTTTTAAACCAGTCTGCTTCTTATGGAAAAAGCTAACTGGCAGCAAACTGGGTTGAATGACTTTCTCTAATAATCACCCAGATGATACATAAATCTAAGTCAGTTGAGCACAAATAGCTCTACTAGTAGAAATGCAAGCAATGAAATAATAAAATGTAAATTAAGCAAGCATTAGATTATTAATATATTGTGAGAAAACTCTCAGAACTCAAAATTTTGCTTGACAGGGAATTGCTGGAGATGGACATTTCAATGCTATATAGCAAGAGACTGATGCCAACTACTCTTTCCAGAATATTCAGTTTATCTTCACTGTTATTACTGCCATCACAATTGTCACAATGTCTGGGTACATAATCAAATGGAACTATAAATGCCTTAATCAAATGGAACTATAATGCCCAGTTTCTGTACATATGCACATAAAGCATCAGTTTGTGCTAAACGATAACAGCCTTCTTTCTCACCAAAACAGCAGTGATAATTCCAGATGAACGGAAATGAAAACTGTAACTACAAACTATTAAAAACATGATTCCCAAATAATCTTCAAACAAGGGTAGAGTGCTAACATCTCCTTCTCAAAACATTTTAGGCACTGGTTATCCCCAGAGTAAAGTGATTGTTAGCACATATGAAATTACAAAGCCGGGGCGCGGTGGCGCACGCCTGTAATCCCAGCACTTTGGGAGGCTGAGGCAGGAGGATCACGAGTTCAAAGCCAGCCTCAGCAATAGTGAGGCACTTAGCAACTCAGTGAGACCCTGTCTCTAAATAAAATACAACAAAGGGCTGGGGATGTGGCCCAGAGGTTGAGTGCCCCTGAGTTCAATCCCTGGTACCACAAAAAAAAAAAAAAAAAAAAAAAAAAAAATTACAAAATTGTCCCTAAAAAGATACTTATTTGTGTATTTATAAAACATTTATGAATGGTCCACTATGTGTAAAACATTGTGCTAGATTCTAAGGATACAATAAAACAAGATTACCCAGAAACTCTGAATAAGTAGCCTAAATATTTCTTCCAATATTTTTATTCCCCTGTAATTACTGAATCATTAGTACTGAAAATATAAAATTAAAAATCATCTGGATTTGGAGATAGGGAGTGGTGTACGAGTAAATAAAATAAAGAAAAACTGGCAGGCATAACTTCCTCAAGATTCTATTCTAATTTGTACCTTATTTATCTTTTTCATAAGGACTAAAGGCATCTTATGATACATAAGATTGAATAAATAATAAATAAAAGCTAAACAAGAAAACAAGAAAAGCCGAAAACAAAGGTAGCAATTATAAAATAAAGCTAGGATACTCTAAAAATTTAACTTTTGGTGATTAAAAAATTTGGCTTTAAGCTCTATAGTAAATAACTCAAGTAGGGAAGCCTTATCAGTTACTCCATTCAATAACTATAAGATAAAAAACAAAAAAAGATAAACAGTTTTGAAGTACTACTATGGATTAAAACAATATTTTTTTCGGGATTAAAGACACTATTATAAAGTGGCCAACAATTATCAACTAGATGCTTAGAAAAAATAGGACAAGTTTCACAGGGCTGTTTAATCTTAGAGTATCACTTCAAAAAAGTTGATGGCATGACATCCACTGAAGATTTATTGTTGTTAGTTAAATTCAGAGAACTGAGCTGGGAGATAGATCTAATATCTCCTATGAAAACCAGTCTGCTTAAGGACAAAAAGCATGCCTGAAGAGGTCACCTTTGCACTGGAGAGAAGTGAAGAGTATGCTGCAGACAAGGATGACATATCCTTAGGAAATATTTTAAATTTCTTTTCAATATATAGGCACATAGGCCTTTGAAGCTCTGAGATTCCACTCCATATGGCAATTTATCCTGCAAATTTTCCAGCGTACACATTTCCAGCTCACTTAGGGTTCAAGGATTCAACATATTGGGCTAGCAGGTAACCCCTTGAGACCTACAGATAATCAGCAATCTCTATGCAAGGAAGTGAGCTTTAATTAACTGCATTACTGTGACCAAGAGTAAGACTCAGTGTAATACATTACCACCAACAGTCATAGATCTGGTCAAAGGAGGCTGTAATAAGGTTTCTTCATCATTAAATTGTTTCTTAAGTTCTTCAACAGATTCCAAATGGAGTTGGAGAAATTCTGCTGTTGCTGCAGATGCTTCTTCTTTAACAGGATCTATCATTCTCTTCAGAAGTACTAGGTCATCCTTTCGGACTTTCAAACAAAGCTTCTCCATTTCTCGGATATTGGAGCGCAGTTGCTATAAAAAAAAAAAAAAAATCACTAATGCCACCAGCTTTGAGTATAAAACATTTGTTTTCATCAGTACTTTGTTACAATGATTGTGAATGGAAATGATTACATATTCTCTACAACAGAGGTGTGCCATAATTCTTTTCTATTTTCCACATATAGCATCTTTAGAAACCACATTCTCATACTTTGAATTATTTTAGCAGTTTTCCATCATTAAAAGTGACTATTTTACAAAGGCAATAAATGTTCTTCAGAATAAATTAAACACTACAGAACCATCTAAAGAAAAAACTGATTTTCCCATTTCACTAATCCCCTTCTTCTCTTTACCCAATCCTACCATGTATTTCTCATGGCTCATGCACACATTTAGCATACAAAGGCCTTCTCTCCTTATTTAAAAAAATGGATAATATTATGGATAATAATCCATAACTTGTCATCCACACCCCAATTTGACAATATCATCATGGACATCCCTCATGATCAATAGTTATACCAATAGTTACAGCAATATTCCATAATATTGATGGTCTAATGCTTCTATCCTACCATGCCCCTATACTTTCTTCAACCTTATGTCCACTCTCTTACCATTCCAGTATGAGCTAGAAAACCTTGGAATAATTGGATTGTATATTCAAAAACCTATGATTTGCAGGCATTAATATATCAAATTTATATAACCTTAAGGCCCCCTTAAATTCATCCTGATGATTTCACAAGAAGGAAACAAGTCTAAAACACAGCAGAATTAGGACTACAGACCACAACTCAAGTCCTAGAACAATACTGTTTCCAATACTTTACCACCTCCTGAGTGACTCCTTTCTGGATTATAATTGTAAAACTTGGTTATGTAGTTGCCACATGGTCTATAGAAATATTTTTTAGATATTATTATTATTTTTATTATTGTACCTGGGATTGAACCCACAGGTGTTTTACCACTGAGCCACATCCCCAGCCCTTTTCAAATTTTATTTTTTATTTTGAGACAGGGTCTCACTAAGCTGATTAGGTCCTCACTAAATTGCTGAGGCTGGCCTCAAACTTGTTATCCTCTTGCCTCAGCCTTCCCAGCCTCTGGGATTATAGGTATGTGTAACCATACCAGGCTAGGCAATATCATCATTGAAAGAGCACTGAAGTTTTCCTGCAAACAAACCCAATGAGCATTTACCTGTCACATATTTTTCCTCTATTAAAGAATTTGTACATATGTCTGTGTCTCCAGGTAAATTACAGTATCCAGCTAAGAACTCTATTACTATGGATGAACCTGTGACACATTCTTCCTGTCCTAAAGGACTTGTACATATGTCTGTATCAACAGGGAAATTGTCATATCCAGCTAAGAACTCTATTACTATGGGTGAAGGGAAAAAATTTAAGAGAAAGACAATGCCCACTTAAGTATAAAATCTGATGCTATACTAACAAATATAATAATAATAATGTAAAAAACATAACTAATGATACATTTTTGTCAATTCTTACTGTAAGCTAACCATTGTGCTAAGTGGTTAACCTTCATAATATCTTTAAAATGGTTATTACCATTATTATCGCTTTACGAAAGAGAAAATTAAAGCAAGAAGTAAAAAAAAGTAGCCCAGGATCACACTGCTACACTGATACAATTAGAAATCAAATCCAGGCCAAGGATCTTGTGTCCTTCACAACTTTACTATTTGATAACACTAGGTAACAGAAATATAATGCAAAACACATGTATGTAATTTCTTTAATAATCACATTAGAAAAAAGAAACAACTAAAATTAATTTTAATACTATATGTTATTTAACCCAATGTATCTGAAATCTTAGTTCAACATACAATCAATATAAAATTATAAATTGAGCATTTTATATTCTTTTATTTGTAGTCAATCTTAGAAATTGGGTAGATATTTTATATTCACAACACATCTTAACAAATACTAGCTACATTGTAAGTGTTCATCAGCCCAATGTGACTTGGAGCTACCACACTGGATAGCACAGGTACAGAGTCTCTCTAAAATCAAATAGTAGGAACAGGATAGCATAACTATATGTAAAAACCATAAAGTAGGTGTTCCTACTTCTGGAAATAGCATACTCAGTGACTCAGAATAACTTTCCCACTAATGATTACTTTAAAAGCTGAATGAAAAAAATCATGAAACCAACTAAAAGAAAAAACAACAAAAAGCCGGGCGCGGTGGCGCACGCCTGTAATCCCAGCACTTTGGGAGGCTGAGGCAGGAGGATCGCGAGTTCAAAGCCAGCCTCAGCAGTGGTGAGGCACTTAGCAACTCAGTGAGACCCTGTCTCTAATAAAATACAAAAAAAAGGGCTGGGGATGTGGCCCAGTGGTCAAGTGCCCCTGAGTTCAATCCCTGGTACCACAAAAAAAAAAAAAAAAAAAAAAAAAAGTATCAAAAAGCAAATAAGATAATAAGTAATTTTCAGGACAGGAACTGGGCAAAGATGGAAATCTGGAAAAGTAGTCCTGAACTCAGGTCACATTTGCTTTGGGAATACTTGCATAACGGTGCAAACTCACAAGGGTTGGGATAAAAATTCAATGGCAGTACATGCTAACTGTGAGGGCCTTGGTGCTTTGGGCTGGGATCTTAAAGAGCTATATCTTCAAAGCACAGGTATCCTGAAATAAGCCACCTCTTGCATGACAGCAGATTGTCTTTCTGTCTCTTGAGAAGCTTACAAAATCCTTGAACTCTGAAATTGTATAAAGATAACCTTAGAAAGTGTCCTCAGGGGCAGAAAAGAAGTCAAACCCAAATCCTCTCACAAGGAAGGTAACATTATTTCTAGCTTCTAATAATTTTTCAAATATAATCTCCACTAATTAAAGATAATTGTACATATGAGGACATATGCAACATGAAGAAGCAGCAGAAACAAACAGAAACATAAAAATGGAAATTTTTCAATGTATAAAGTATTTATATTTTGTTCACAGATATAAAAATCAAGCTTGAAAATTCAGTAATTAGAAACTATATAAAGCAACATATAGATTTTTAAAAAGATTTAATATTCCACATTTTTAAATAGTGTCCAAAAGAAAGAAATTAATAAATGAATTTAGCTGTATATTAGGCCAAGCTGAAAAAAAGTGGAAAATAGATTGAAAGAATCTATGTCAAAAATGAAGAAGGAAAGTTTAAAATAGAGAGGAGGAAGTTAAAAGACATAGAGAATACATTTATTTAACTGTAATAATAAATAATGTGTTTATTTAGAATATCAGAAGAGGATAGAAAACAAATTTGAAAAGATATTGGCTGAAAATTTCCAAAAACAGAGGGAGGAAAAATATCAACCCAAAGATTCAAGAAGATCAACAAATCCTAAGAAGAATAAATAGCTGCCATTCTGACTGGTGTGAGATGAAATCTTAGAATGGTTTTGATTTGCATTTCTCTAATTGCCAAAAGATGTTGAACATTTTTTCAAGTATTTGTTGATTATGTATCTTCTTCTGAGAAGTGTCTGTTCAGTTCCTTGGCCCATTTATTGATTGGGTTATTTGGGAATTTTTTGGTGTTAAGATTTTTGAGTTCTTTATATATTCTAGAGATTAGTGCTGTATCTGACATGCGTGGTAAAAATTTGTTCCCAATTAATAGGCTCTCTATTCACCTCACTGATTGTTTCTTTTGCTGAGAAGAAGCTTTGTAATTTGAATCTATCCCATTTATTGATTCTTGATATTAATTCTTGTGCTACAGGATTCTTATTAAGGAACTTGGGGCCTAATCCAACATGTTGGAGATTAGAGCTTACTTTTTCTTCTATTAGATTTCATCTCACACCAGTCAGAATGGCAGCTATTAAGAACACAAACAACAATAAATGTTGGCGAGGATGTGGAGCAAAAGGCACGCTCATACATTGTTGGTGGGACTGCAAAATGGTGCAGCCAATATGGAAAGCAGTATGGAGATTCCTTGGAAAACTTGGAATGGAACCACCTTATGACCCAGCTATCCCACTCCTCGGTCTATACCCAAAGGACTTAAAAAGAGCTTACTACAGGGACACAGCCACATCAATGTTTATAGCAGCACAATTCACAATAGCTAAACTGTGGAACCAACCTAGATGCCTTTCAGTAGATGAATGGATAAAGAAAATGTAGTATATATACACAATGGAGTATTACTCAACAATAAGAGAGAATAAAATCATGGCATTCTCAGGTAAATGGATGAAGTTAGAGAATATAATGCTAAGTGAAGTTAGCCAATCCCAAAAAGCCAAATGCCAAATGTTTTCTCTGATATGAGGAGGCCGATTTACAATGGGGTTGGGATGGGGAGCATAGGAGGATTAGAGGAACACTAGAATGGCTAATGGGGAGGGAGGGAAGGGAGGGGGCAAAAGGGTCAAGAAAAAAAAAAAAAAACATGGTAGAATGAGATGGATATCATTATCCTAAGTGTATGTATGAAGTCACGAATGGTGTGAATATACTTTGTATACAACCAGAGATATGTAAAAGTGTGCTCTACAAGTATAATATGAAATGTAATACATTCTGCTGTCATTTCTAACAACTTAGACTAAAAAATAAATTTAAAAAAGAAGAATAAACAAAAAGAAAAATATACCTAGCTAAACAAAAGGAAAAGAGGAGGACGAAGATGTTTAAGAGGAACTAGCGACAAAACCATTTCCTGCAAAGAGTCAGTAAAATCATAACATGACTTCTCAATAGCAATAATGAAGGCCTGAAAGACAACTAAATGATGTATTCAAAGTAAAGAAAGAAAATTGCTGTTGGGGCTGGGGTTGTGGCTCAGTGGTAGAGCGCTCGCCTAGCACGTGTATGACCTGGGTTCGATCCTCAGCACCACATAAAGACCAATGCATTGTGTACAACTAAAGCAAATAAATAAATATTAAAAAAAGAAAAAGAAAATTGCTATCAACTTAAAATTATTCCCTGCAAAAATATTCTTCAAGACCAAAGGTAAGATAACATTTTTAGGAAAACAAAAACTGAGTAATTATCTTCAGCATATACATGGTAAATGCTATATAAATAATATTTAAGTGGAGGAACATACATGGAACTAAAATATTCTGGTAAATGCTATATAAATAATATTTAAGTGGAGGAACATACATGGAACTAAAATATTATCTGTGTTGCTAAGTAAAGGATGTATGTTGTAGTTTTTATTAAAAGCCTATAATATAAAAAGCCAACAGAGAAAACAACTTGTAGCAATAGAAAATATAAAATCATCCCAAAACAAAGTAAAAATAGAGATGAAAAAAAAAACCAAAAAGGCAGAGTTAGAATGCACACAATAGCATGAAAGATTTAAACTGAAATATATCACCAATTATATTAAATATAAATGAAATAAGTACTCCAGCTGTAAAATGAAGAATTTCAGACTGGATAAAAAGCAAAAGAAGTACATGTAAAACACACAGAAAATATAAAAGAATGGAAAAGATACACAATAAACAAACCCTAAAACTCCCTCCCCAAGAAACTTCACTATAGCAATATTAACAGCAGAGAAAATAGACTCCAAAGTCAGAACATTAGTAGCAATAGAGAACTGCTTTTTAATACTAATACCTTCACCAGGAACATATAATTCTAAAGTCGGGTATACCTAATAACATAGCCACACCATATGTAATCCAAAAGTTGACAGAACTACAAAGAAAAATTTAAATCCACAGTCATGATGGAAGGCTTTAATACCTTTTCAGTAACTGATGGGACAAATGGACAAATGATGTAATTTAGGCATAAAGGATTTGAACAAGATTAACAGGAACTTGATCTAAGTTATATAGAACATTACACCCAACAAGTTGAGAATATTACATGTAAAAAACACAGGCAGCATTTACAGAAATTGACTATATACTATCTTAAATTTTATAATACTCTGACCATAATATACATTACTTGAAATAATTAGGGAAAATATAGCTACATACACTACATGTATTTAGAAAGATATTTCTAAATAACCCATAAGTAAAAGAAAAAAATCACAATGGAAATGAAAGATTCTTTGAACTGAATGAAAAGAAAATAATTCATATTAACACTTAGAGCCAGCTAAAAACAGTAGTTAGAAATATATAAGTCCATATAGGTTAGAAGAGAGGAAAGGCTGGAAAGTAATAGACTAAAAATCTATCCTAATAAACTAGAAAATAGCAAAAATGAATGCAAAGGCAGAAAGGAGAAAATAATAAAGATGTGAACAAAAATTTTATGAAACAGAAAGATAAACACACAATAGATCAAAGCCAAAACTTAATCTGGAAATACTAATAAAATTGATAAACCTCACGAGAGGAACTCCAAAACAATAGAGAAGGCACAAATAACCCAAATCAGAAATAAACAAAAGGGGATAACACTACTGATCTTACAGAATTAAACAAGCAGATATTATGAACAAATGCATGTCAATAAGTTAGAAAAGTTAGATGAAATAGATAAATTCCTAGAAAACTACAATTTACCAAGTTGATAAGAAGTAGAAATCTCGGGTTGGGGTTGTGGCTCAGTGGTAGAGCGCTTACCTAGCATGTACAAGGGCCTGGGTTCGATCCTCAGCACCACATTAAAAATAAATAAATAAAATAAAGGTATTGTGTCCAACTACAACTGAAAAATAAGTATTTTTTTAAAAATATAAATCTCAATAGTCACATACCTATTAAAGAAATTAAGTCTGTATTTTGAAACTCTCCTGCCTTCTCCCATTCTACACACAAAGCCCAAACCAACCAAACCAAAAACCCAGCATGAATGGTTTCACTGACCAATTCTACAAAACATTTAAAAGAAATTATAAGAATTCTTCAAGGGAATGGTAAATGACCATTTCCTAACTCTTTTGATAGCAGAAACTCAACACCAAACTCAATAAGGGGAGTAAAAAAAAAGGAAAAATTCACATTAGACTCATACTCTCATGAATAAGATACACAAATCCTAAAGAAAATGTCAGCAATTTAAATCTGGGAGCATATAAAAATACAGAAATAATAGAAAGTAAACATATACTTATTTCAATAGTGGATTGGAAGACTACTGTTATAGGTGACAACAGATAAAGCTCAAATCTGATTTGTTTAATACAAATTATATTATGTTAAAAAACAGGTTAAACTAAACTATAGTCTTAAAGACTCCCATTTTTACTTCTGTAAAATTATGCAGAAAAGTTTGGAAGTATTTACCATAGAGATCCAGATAGTGATTACTTTGGGGGAGGTGGATATAATTGGGAAGAGGCTACGAAGCCCTTCTGGTACGCTGGCAATGGTCTGTTTCTTCTTTTTCTTTCTTTCTTCTTCTTCTTCTTCTTCTTCTTTTTTTTTTCAAATGAATGCACATTATTTTTATTTTAAATTCAGATTCCTAAAAGGTAATTTCACCACCCTAATCACATACTTTTACAAGCCTGCACACTGGCAGGAAGATGGTCCACAGTTCCTAAGATTTAGCACATATATAAAAACAAAACTTTGTAAATTAAAGAAAAATTAACATACTTTCATCTATTCAGTAATTATTTTTAAAATTTGCCAAATTCTTAATCTGCACTGTGGCACCTAAATATTCACAGTTTAATTATTTAGGTATATATTAGGCATTTATGTTATAGTGTAAAATGAAAAGTTTGAATATTGTTAGAAAAGAATATTATATTAGCCTGAAGGGTCAATTAACATAAGGATAGAAATAAGGCTGAAAACATTCGAGTAGGAAAAAATTCAGTAGGGAACTTATTGTGGAAGTATATTAAGTACAATCTCTTGGATAAAAGATATTAATTCACTCATTTGACTAGCCTATAAAGTTTGTCGGAACAGGGACTGTGCCTAATTTGTTCAACACTGTGTCCTTCCAAGGCTGTATTTAGTTTTTGGTATAAAGTACAATTCAGTAAATCTGATAAATGAATAAATTCCTTCTTAATATTTTCCACAAAGTAGCACAGTAGTGACTCAACAGTAAGACAGATCACCAGGTATCATGAAACCAACAACCATTCTTCCCTGGAAGAGCACAATATTATTCACTAGCATATGAAATACTTCTTTCATTGGGCAGAAGAAACAAGGAAAGGAGCTACTCCTTTGAAATTAATTCTGACACATAAGAATAAAATAGTGTAGTGAAAATGAGAAAGCACCTTGGAGTTCTCATAGGAATACTGGGACTAGTGATTTTTTTAGGAAAGTTAATATTATTAGTTTTTTTTTTTTAAAAAAGCTGTATGATGCCATAACATAAATTACATTGTGATAGGAAGACATTATTTTTTAAAAGACATAATTTATTTTCTCAAATGTGAATTTCTCATACTATAAAAACAAATTAATCTCATAAGAAAGAAAATAGTGGCATCTAAAGAATAATATGATTGTGTAGGGTATGTTATGGTTAAGTTTGGGATTTTAAGAGACATGTCAAAAAAAAAAAAAAAAAAAGGAATGAAAAGAAAGGCATATGAATACAAAAGAGTGGTGTGAAACAAGGAGAATCATGTAAGTAAAGTAAGAGCCCAGAATGAGCGGAGGCTGGTGAAAAATGTTAAGAACAATAAAAAGGATTTAAAAAACACATGTACAGCAAGAACATGAAAGAAGGTTCAGGCCTACTGCTTAGGGCAGATGGTATAATGTTAACAGATGATGCAGAGAAAGCAGAGCTACTTAACTCCTATTTTGTTTTTGATTATTAAGGAGAAATTCAAAATTGAAAGGGGTAAGAAACATGCTCAAAGGAAATTTGAAATGTGCCTTTACTGTAAGGATCTAGATAGGTTTCATGAAGGAGGGGAGATCTGAGTTGTCTTCAAAAAATAATCTTGGGAAAACGGGACATACTAAATAGAAAGAAACATACTGGAAAGAAACAAGCCCTCTCAATAATATAGTTTATCAATTTGGGGACAAATACCTTTTCTTATATTTTAACATCACTGAAATTAGAACACTGTATCTTACAATGCATGGTAAAAAAGCATTGTGCCATAGTTAACTAGCAGTACTTTTTCTTCCTTAGAGGTACACAGAATAATAGTGTTTCTTACAACTGATCATGTATTGGATTTGATTTCCTCTCTAAGATTCTGTAGAACCTAAGCCAACTGGAGTAGAGGCAAGGATCCTAAATCCTGATTAATTAGTACATAAAAAATTTGAAGCAAAATTTAAGTTATAATTTCCTGTAAAGCTGACAATAACCTAAAATAATTTACATTCTAATAGCATTCATTTTGAAATCTACTCTTCTATCTTTTCTTCCATGCCCTACCTGGCTTTGTTCTCAATCTTTTCTTATTTTCTCCTAACTTTTGTCTACTATCATTGTTTTCTACTCTCCTCCTCTCTCTTTTCTATTTCTTCTCCCTTTCAAATAGGTGTTTTTAAAAAATATATATTTTTTTATTTTTTAGTTGTAGTTGGACATAATACCTTTTGTTTTATTTTTTTATGTGGTGCTGAGGATCGAACCCAGGGCCTCTCATGTGCTAGATGAGCGCTCTACCACTGAGCCACAACCCCAGCCCTTAAATGTCATTTTTATAAATTAAAATGTAAATATATATAGTTCAAGTGTTCTATATTTCTCCTAGAAAAATTATGAACACATTTCACTTCTACAAATTCCATGGCTGATTTTATTTTTGTGCATCTGTGCTATTTATGGAACTAGGATTGATTCTCTGCAGAGTAGTATCTTTCCAAATGTTGTCTGAAATCTACTGAATCAGAATCTCTAAGGTGAGTCCCAGAAACTGTGTTCTCAACAAGTTCTACATCATTACCACCTTGGAGAAAAAGCAAGACTGACCAAGTTTTCAATAAAAGCCAAGTTAATGTTCTTCGGTGAATTACTATAGTAATAATTTCTAATTCTTTCAAGCAGGTTCAAAATTTTAACATAAAATCATTCTTTCTTTCTTTTTTTAAGAATATTTTTAGCTGGGAATGGTGGTGCATGCCTGTGATCCCAGCACTTGGGAGGCTGAGGCAGGAGGATCGCAAGTTCAAAGCCAGCCTCAGCAATGGTGAGGCACTTAGCAACTCAGTGAGACCCTGTCTCTAATACGGCACAAAAAAGGGCTGGGGATGTGGCCCAGTGGTTGAGTGCCCCTGAGTTCAATCCCTGGTACAAAAAAAAAAAAAAAAAAAATATAAAAAAAAAAAAATATATATAATATATATATATATATAATATATATATATAGTTGTAGATGGACACAATACCTTTATTTTATTTATTTATTTTATATGGTGCTGAGGATCAAACCCAGTGCCTCACATGTGCTAGGCAAGTACTCTACCACTGAGCTACCATCCCAGCCCACAAAATCTTTCTTAATGCTAATGTTTTCTTATTCCAGAGAAGAAAATTATTAAGCCTATTCTACTTACAGTTCTAAAATATGAGTGATTTCTGTTTTTGTCCAAGGTGGTCTCAGAATAGAGTACTAGGAAGGAAAGAACAACACAGGAAAGAATCCTGAAGGTAATGCAGTGAGGGTCAGTATTTAGGGTTCACTAAAGATCTGTATTTACCAGAAAACTGACCATAACATGTTATGTAAGGTACCCAAAGCTGGGGAAAGAACCATCTGAAAAGGCTACAAGGAATACTATCCAGCATTCACTCAAAGCTGGAAACAGTGAATGTTCCCACCAACTAAACTGGAAAAACTCTTAATTCACAAGGCATTGTGTAAAGTACTCAGAAAGGTTTTGTCTCGGTAGATAATAAGGAATATTAAGCACACACTATGCACTGCCACAGGTATGCTCCAGTTAATGAATCATCAAAGTAAGACCTGAAAGGATCAAACTGTTTCCAATAACTAGTAATTTAATGACATTCCAGAACAAAGCACAAGATGATTTATAGTAACATAAAAACATTCAGCACCTAACAAGATAAAGAAAACCAATCAAAGATCACCAGACATACAGAGAAATAGGAAAACATGACTCACAATAAGAATAATCAATGAATCAAAATAGGCCTACAATTGACAGATATTAAAATTAGTAAAAACGGATATTAAAATAATTATTAGAATTGTATTTTATAAGCTGGTGTGGTGGTGCATGCCTGTGATCCCAGCACTTAGAAAAGCTCAGGCAGGAGGATTACAAGTTTGAAGGCAGCTCCAGCAACTTAGCAAGGCCTTGTCTCAAAAAATAAAAAAAGGACTGGGATTGGTGGTGCATGCCTGTGATCCCAGCACTTGGGAGGCTGAGGCAGGAGGATCGCAAGTTCAAAGCCAGCCTCAGCAATGGTGAGGCACTTAGCAACTCAGTGAGACCCTGTCTCTAATACGGCACAAAAAAGGGCTGGGGATGTGGCCCAGTGGTTGAGTGCCCCTGAGTTCAATCCCTGGTACAAAAAAAAAAAAAAAAAAAAAAAAAAAAAAAAAAAAATATATATATATATATATATATATATATATATATATATAGTTGTAGATGGACACAATACCTTTATTTTATTTATTTATTTTATATGGTGCTGAGGATCAAACCCAGTGCCTCACATGTGCTAGGCAAGTACTCTACCACTGAGCTACCATCCCAGCCCACAAAATCTTTCTTAATGCTAATGTTTTCTTATTCCAGAGAAGAAAATTATTAAGCCTATTCTACTTACAGTTCTAAAATATGAGTGATTTCTGTTTTTGTCCAAGGTGGTCTCAGAATAGAGTACTAGGAAGGAAAGAACAACACAGGAAAGAATCCTGAAGGTAATGCAGTGAGGGTCAGTATTTAGGGTTCACTAAAGATCTGTATTTACCAGAAAACTGACCATAACATGTTATGTAAGGTACCCAAAGCTGGGGAAAGAACCATCTGAAAAGGCTACAAGGAATACTATCCAGCATTCACTCAAAGCTGGAAACAGTGAATGTTCCCACCAACTAAACTGGAAAAACTCTTAATTCACAAGGCATTGTGTAAAGTACTCAGAAAGGTTTTGTCTCGGTAGATAATAAGGAATATTAAGCACACACTATGCACTGCCACAGGTATGCTCCAGTTAATGAATCATCAAAGTAAGACCTGAAAGGATCAAACTGTTTCCAATAACTAGTAATTTAATGACATTCCAGAACAAAGCACAAGATGATTTATAGTAACATAAAAACATTCAGCACCTAACAAGATAAAGAAAACCAATCAAAGATCACCAGACATACAGAGAAATAGGAAAACATGACTCACAATAAGAATAATCAATGAATCAAAATAGGCCTACAATTGACAGATATTAAAATTAGTAAAAACGGATATTAAAATAATTATTAGAATTGTATTTTATAAGCTGGTGTGGTGGTGCATGCCTGTGATCCCAGCACTTAGAAAAGCTCAGGCAGGAGGATTACAAGTTTGAAGGCAGCTCCAGCAACTTAGCAAGGCCTTGTCTCAAAAAATAAAAAAAGGACTGGGATGTGGCTCAGTGATAAAGTGCCCTTGGGTTCAATCCCCAGTACCTCCTCCCCCCAAAAAGAATTTTATTTCATATGGTCAAAAAGTTAAGTAGAGAATATGGAACAGGCAAAAAAAGGCAAAAAAAAAAAAAAAAAAAAAAGTTAAGTAGAGATATGAAAGATATTTTAAAAGACCCAAATCAAAATTATAGAGATGAAAACTACAACATGTGATATTAAAAAGAAAAATACACTGACTCGATCAATGGCAGATTCAATACTGCTGCTGCTGAGATTAGTAACATGAAGGCAAAGCAATAGATATACTTTTCAAATGAAACACAGAAAAAAATACAAAAAAACTAAGGAGTATCAGTAAGCTGTAAAATAACATTAAGCAATATAAATGCAACTGGGGATCTTTAAGGGGAGGAGAAAGAAAAACATTTGAAGAAGTAGTAGTCAAAAATGTCTGAATTGTATGCAACAATAAATTCAGAGATCCAAGAAGCTTAATAAATTCAAGCACAAGGCAATTGAAGAAAATGCTACAAGGCCTATCATAATCAGAGTGCCCAAAACCAGTGATAAAAGTAAACTCTTAAAAGCAGCCAGAAAAAATAGACACATTACATAACAGGGAAACAAAGATAAAAATGAAGCAGATTTCTCATAAGAGGAGATAATCGAACAACATCTTTAAAGTAGTGAAAGAAAATGTCAATGTAGAATTCTATACATGACAAAATTCATTAAAAAAAAGGTGAAATAGTTTTAAGATACATGAAATCTAAAAGAATTCATCATAGTAGAACCATACGCTAAGAAATGTTAAAGGTAATCTTTATGGCAAAAAGAAAACCAAAACAGATGAAAATATAATAGATCTATGCATAATAGATCTATGAAAATATAATAGATCTTATTAATGTCTAATAGACATTAATAAGCAAATCAGAAATGGAAATGACAAAAGTAAATATATAAGATTTTCCTCTCAATATCTAAATAACTTTAAAAGATAATTGCCTGTTTAAGTGTAGTACTTAATTATTAATAATTGCCTGTTGAGATAATACTGTTTAAGTATTATAAGGTATACAACATATATAAAAATAAAATGTTTGATAGCCGGTGCGGTGGCGCACGCCTGTAATCCCAGCACTTTGGGAGGCTGAGGCAGGAGGATCGTGAGTTCAAAGCCAGCCTCAGCAATGGCGAGGCACTTAGCAACTCAGTGAGACCCTGTCTCTAAATAAAATACAAAAAAGGGCTGGGGATGTGACCCAGTGGTCGAGTGCCCCTGAGTTCAATCCCCAGTACCACATAAATAAATAAATAAAATAAAATAAAATAAAATAAAATGTTTGAGAACAACAGCATAAAGACAGTATATAATCCCTTGAAGATAAACTATGATAAAATGTATACTATAAGCCCTAAAGCAACTACTATAATAGTAGAGTTAACATGTAGCAAGACAAAAAAAGAGAAAAAATGGAATAAAAAAATTTTCAGCTCAAAAGAAAACAGAACATTGTTAATCATTAGGCAAATGAAAATTAAAATCAGGAGCTACCACTATAGACATAAGAAAACTAACTATGTCAAATATTGGCAAGGACATAGAAGAACTGGTTGGGAATATAAAATGGTGCAACCATATTGGAAAACAGTTTGGCAGTTTCTTAAAAAGTAAAATAACAACTACTATATGATCCGGCCATTCCACTCTTTAAGTATTTACCCCAAAACAATGAAATCTTTTGCCCATTCAAATGTTTCTACCCAAATATTCATAACAACTTTATTTGTAATAGCCCCAAACTATAAACAAACCAAATGTCCATCCATTCATAAATGTACAAATTATGTATAACCATATAATACAATATTATTTAATAATAAAAAGAAATACTGATACACGTTACAACATGAATGAATCTCAGAATATTTATGCAGAGTGAAAGAAGGCAGATTTTTAGAAAAGATACGTTGCATGATTATATCATATAATATATTGTCTATATTACACAAAATTCTAGGAAATTTAGTTTATAGTCACAGAAAGCAAGTCAGCGGTTGCCTGAGTATGGAGGGTTGTGGGAGAGCACAGACAAAAGCGGCAGGGAGAGATCAAGAATGTGTGGGGTTACAAAATACTTTATGTAAAATCAGTGACTCGAAAAAATGTGCTCTTTATATATAATACAAAATGAATTGCACTCTGCAAGCATGTATAACAAATTAGAATAAAAATATATTTTAAAAAAAGAGCATATAGAAACATTTTGAGGTAATACATATATTATTATCTTGATTGCAGGGATAGTCTCATGGTGTGTACATGTCAAAACTTAAATATTTAAAATATGTGTACCTTATTGTATATCAATTATATACTAAGACAGTTGTTTGAAAAAAAGCAGAAAGGAAAATACAAAAAGATTTCCTGCGGATGAAGGTGGGAGAAAGGGAAATCAAAGAAAGGAACACAGGGGGCTTGGGTGAGATTTGTAAAGTTTCTTCAACAAAAAAAATGAAGCAATTGTGGAAAAACATTCACATATCTGACACAGCTGGATGATGATATTATGTAGTGTTTGTTATATTATTTTTGTCATTTTTTACATTTTTGTATGTTTGAAGTGTGTATGTGTACGTAATTTTTCAAAAAGGAACCTCAATGTTAAAGTTGATATCGGAGTAGCTCCTTATTTTTCTATCAAGTTTGTGAGTTCAGAATCACATACTACAGCTACAAAGACAGTAGGTAGAAATCTAACATAATCAGGCCTCTCATATATTCTGTACAAATTATCTGTACATGTGTGTATCTGCCTTCTTCTAAACAACAATATCCTGTTGATTATCATACTAGCCACCAAATTGGTCTTCTTGGTTCCAATCTTGCCCTCTTAAAGTCTATCCTTTTTATAATAGTCAAGTGATCTTTTAAAGTTAAATCAGGTCATTATCTTCTCAGAACTTTCCCAAAGCCTTCTACCCAACTCTGATTACCACATCCTGCAAGGCCTTCCATGATCTAGCTGATTTCTCTGACTGCAACTCCTATACACTCTTTGCTCACACCAGCCACAACCTCCTTATGACTCCTTGAATATGCCAAGCATCTTCCCATCTCACAAAATTCACTCTCATTTTCCCTCTGCAGGAAAACTCCATTCTCCCATGGTTTGTGCCTTCACTTCCTTCTGGTCTTTCCTCAAATACCATCACTTCTACAACCACTGTTCATATAAAAGCTCCTTATCTTCTATGATTCTTTGTTCCCCTGAATCTGCTTTACTTTTCTTCATGGCACTTGTAATCATATAACATATTATATGTTAATTTACTTTAAAATAAATCTTTATAAAAACTAACAAATACCGGCAAGGATGTAGAGAAAGGGGAACCATTGTCCACTCTTGGTGGGAATGTAAATAAATACAGTCATGGAAAACAGTATGGAGCTTCCCTCCAAATGAACTACTGGGTATACAGCCAAAGGAAATAAGATCAGTATGTTAAAGGGGTATCTGTATTCCTATTCACAGTAGCCAAGTTAAAGAATTAAACTAAGTGTCCATTAATGGATGAATGGGTAAAGAAAATGTGGAGACACACACACACACACACACACACACACACACACACACACACATGAAATACTCTTCATACTATTTAGCCATAGAAATGAATGAAATTCTGTCACTTACAACAAGGATGAATCTGAAGGACAGTATGTAAAATAAGACATGCACAGAAGGATAAATATCATGTGACCTCAGGTAGAATCTAAAAATGTTGATCTCATAGCAGTTGAGAGAAGAATAGTGATGACCAGAGGCTGGGGATGAGTGGGAGAGGTTACTTAGTTACAGTTAGATAGAAGGAATAAGTTCTGTTGTACTATTGCACAGTAGGCTGACAATAGTTAACAAGAATATATTGTACATCTGAAAACAGCTAGAAGAGATGATTTTCAATGCTCTTACCACAAAGAAATGATAAATGTTTGAGGTGATGGAAATGTTAACTACCTCGGTTTGATCATTACATAGTGTATACATATATCAAAGCTTACCCTATGTCCCACAAAAATGTGCATTATGTAAATTAAAAATTAAAAAATTTAAAGTGAAAAAAATCTGTCTCTGCTCTCTGCACTTGCCACTTATAACATACAAGTTCTATTAGAATAAGAATAGTCTCTCTTCTCACAATCAGGCCAGAAAAGCAGATGTACCAATTTCTCAAAATTTGTAGAAATTGGGGCTGGGGTTATAGCTCAGCGGTAGAGCATTTGCCTCGCATGTGTGAAGCACTGGATTTGATCTTCAGCACCACATAAAAATAAATAAATAAAGATATTGTGTCCATCTACAACTAGAAAAAAAATTTGCAGAAATATCAATAATATCTAAAGTCAATTTAAAAAAGAAAGCATATCAACTCAGTATTTAATAAGCTTTTCAGTATGCAAACAGCAAACTATAAACTATGGCCTAACTTTCAGAACAATAAAGATGAAGTTCTATTTCTCTTTAGTTTTAGTTTAATAACTAGCTATGAATTTTTTTCTTTCAGAAATATCTCCAAACTTCTGTCTCAAGATTAAAAGATATATTCAAATATATACTCATCTATACAGATAATTGTAAAAAGCAATTATTCTAAGTTAATTGAAAATTCTGAAAAATTGCTAATTATGTATTTAATGATTAAAAAGATGAGTGGCTATGCATATATTTGCCTTCATTAAATATTGATTTAGGATTCCTAATGTGTTTTTACAACATGTAATTTTAAGATCAAATTGTGTATAGCAGAAAACATTTGGTATCATAATAATTAATTTGATTTCTTTACAAACACAGAATACAAGTCACTGGTAAACATTTAAATGACAGAGTAAACACATTCTAGAAATCATGTAATTTATTATTAAGGGCTCCAGAGTTATAACTATTTAATTAACATAAATATGGACTAGTCTTTATTTGTATTCTCTAATCACTACACTAAGGTATTGACACTAGTATAACGACTTCACACTTCAATATCAAAAGGTACCAAAACCCCTCCTTCTTCTAAATTTGTTGTAAGTATTTTAAACAAGTGGTTCTAAGATTCTGGCCAAATTTGGAAATAAAATAAAGTTTACACACACACACACACACACACACACACACAAAATGAAATAAGAGAACAGTATAGAAAATAAAATCTTTGAAACATCAAAAAAAAAGGTACCAAAAAGAATAGATGGATTAATATGTGCTATCAAGAAAAGAAGGGATGATGGAAATATGCATACATATATCTGAATAGCTTAAAAATATTAAACCAAGAAAAAGTAAAAAGAAAAATCAAAGAGAAAAAGCACTTCATTTATTCAAACATCTAATAAGCACCTACTATATAGGTGTTAGGTACAGAACCCAGTCCCTTTCTGCCTGAGTTAATATTGAAACTATTTATAGATTAAAAAGAAAACATTAAGATACTACATTGGAATTAGTTCTCATTAAGGATTCTCATTAATGCTAACTAGGAACATTGAGACTATGCCAGATAAAACTGGATTCCTTACTACCACTTATTTTGACAAACACTAAATTTCTCAAATTTAGACAAATAACTAAATTTATTTATTTATTTATTTTTTACTTTAGACAAACACCAAATTCTGTTTTTCAGCTCCCTTTTATCTGAAAAATGAGGACAATAGTCCTTTATCCAGAACCCAGATAGCTGGCACTATAATATATTGGCTTCTATAATATATTTGACAATCACATTAACTTTTACTAAAATTTTAAACAATTATTTAAATCAACTTTTTTGTGAATTCCCATCTGGACAAGTTTTTCACAGCAGAAATTGTTATGTAATTATCAGAACCCTCTATTATCAACCAGAATTGTTACTGTATGTTACATATGTGGAGAGGGGAGTGGGAAAGACCGAGCTTTTAAAAATATATTTTGTACTTCTGTATGACAAGCTCATGAAAATGGAGAAATTGATGCAATTTTTAATGTTTTAAATTAAACAATAAAGGGGCTGGAGTTGTGGCTCAGCGGTAGAGCGTTCGCCTAGCAAGCTCGTGACCCAGGTTCGATCCTCAGCACTACATAAACATAAATGCATTGCATTGTGTACAACTAAAGCAAATAAATAAATAAATAAAGAGGCACCCAGAAAAAAATAAATAAATAAAAATAAAAAAATTAAAATAAATTAAACAATAAAAAACAACATTTTGTTAGCTGGATCTAGTAGTTAAAAGTGGAAGTATCAAATCAAACTTGTTATTACTAATTCCTCTTATTCACTGAATATCTACTATATGACAGGGGCTGTGTAGGCTCTGGGCATACATGATGGACAATCCTTACGACCATTCCAAAAGTTAGGGACTATTATGCTAATTTGACAGCTGAGGAAACTGATATTCAGAGATAGTAAATAACTTATTCACACAAACAGTACTGCATATGATTCAAATGATCAAGAAAATTTTAATTGGAATACAGTATAATGAGATTTTACTTTCAGAAAGAAAACGTGTATAAATAGTATTAAGAATTGTTTTGCAGAGGGAGCTGTTGTTTTTTATACAGTCTTTAAAAAAAGATAGATTTGAATAAGCTTATTTATAACCAACTGTTTCTTCCAATAACCAGTGAGCCAGATTGAAAAAAAAAAAAAAAAACAAGAATCAAAGCAAGCAAGAATCAGAAAACTATGGATGATATTATGAGAGAAGAAAAATATTACTCAAAAAGTTAAACCATAAAAATAAAATACAAAGAGATTATAGACTAATTATTATATTAGTTTAAAGATAATTGACTTGTGAAAATTAACTATATTTCTACATATAGCAGCAAAATTAGCATAATTTAAAAGAAAGGCAACATTTTAACACTGCCCCAAACACAAACACACCCACATACACACACACATATGCACACACAAGTGCACACATACATACAACCTAAAATGTAAGGTATCTAAGAATAGTTTAATGATATAGTTTGAAACAAATAGAATATTGTTTATCCTCTTGATAGAGGATTTCTTGAACAAGCCACCAAAAGCATGAACCATAAAAGACCGAAAAATTAGACCATATTTAATTAAGAAGTACTTTCTCTCAATAGATACCATAAGGAAATGAAAAGATAGTTCTTTATTACAAAAGTCCAATAGTGACATAACTCTTCATGAAATTATTTCTCCAAAAATAACTTTTACACAAACTAGCAAAGAACAAGTCTATACACAAAATTCAGGGTAGATATGAATAAAACTAAGCAAATACCTATATCTAACAGTATTTTTAATCTCATTATTTTAATGACACACATAAATCTTCCTTGCCAGATGGAGGTCAATAATGTAAATATATATATATATATATGTATATTAAATCAGTAAACAAATACTTTGACCATAGTCAATATCTCAAACAAATCCTGTGATTTTTAATAATATATTAAACAGTGATAATGGTAAGAAATCCGAGTCATAATTATTTCATTAACATTAACATGCTCAGTACCATTGAATAAACACTGAATCTTGTTGAGTACCAGGTGCTGTGAAATATACAAATAGTAGCGATATAGTTCCTGCTCCTTAGGCCTATAATCTAGTTATCACAGAGTAAAATACAGAGAGATAAATCCTATTTCCACCTAAATCTCAAATCAAATCTGGTTTTGTCTATTTCCCTAACTCTAAGCTACTAGCATCTTATTTCCTTCACCTCTGTGACCTTTCCTAATCTTGCATTCATTTTTCATTGTATCCCAATCTATTCACAATACTGCAGTTATACTAACTTTTTTGAAATGCAAGAGGATATGCATTCTTGGGAGAAACTGACTCTAGATTCAGAAACATGAGGCAGAGCTTATAAAAAAAAAGGGGGGGATTGTGGTGAAAGCCTATAGAAAGTCCAACACCCTTCATCTAAGCTGTCTCTATAGCTCTGTAAATAAAGGACCTATCCACCCCAGCAGAAGAATGCAGATTTGTCATTAGAAAACTGAAATAGAACAATCTCTAGACACTAATATTTGGCGGTTTTCCCAAGGAAAATGCCAACTTGCCAAAGAAACTTTAAGTGAAGCCTACCAGGAAGCAAGCAAATAGGGTTTTAGTGTCTCAGAAAAATAAAAAAAAACTATTACACCCATAGATGAAATGCTATGAAAAAAGAAAAAGAGAACATGAAAAAGCTCTCATAAATTAAATATCATAATGACAGAAACAAATGACTCGGTAGAAAAAGTTGAAGATAAAGCTAAGGAAATCGCTCAGAAAACAGAAGGTAAAGTTAGACATGTAATCTAAGAGTTCCAACATTCAGTAGAACAGAGATTGGCAAACCTTTTCTGTAAAGGGCCAGATAATAAATGCTTAGACTTTGCAGGCCGCAGTCTCTGTTGCAACTATACAATTTTGCCATATAGTATGAAAACAGTCAAAGGAAGCAAACAAATGGGACAGTCAGATGGCCAGATATGCCTATGAGCCATGGTTTGCTGACCCTTACAATCAAACAGCTAAAAATAAAACAAAATAAAATAAAAAAGCAAAGACGGAAAGGCAAGAGAATAAATTATCAAAGAAATTTTCTCAAAGCTAAAGAATATGAATTTTTCAATTGAAGGGGTCTAACACAATGCACAGATCATCAAATTTCAGAATGCCAGGGATAAGCAGATCACAAAGCTCCCAAAGAGAGGGAGGAAAAACTCCTATACAGACTGAGAAATCAGATGATACCAGCTTTTTTTTTAAATTTAAATATTTATTTATTTACTTTAGTTGTACACAATGCAATGCATTTATGTTTATGTGGTGCTGAGGATCGAACCCGGGTCACGCACGTGCTAGGTGAGCGCTCTGCCGCTGAGCCACAACCCCAGCCCGATACTAGCTTTTGAAAAAGTAACACAAAAGAGCTAGAAAGCCTTCACTATTAAAAGAGAATTCCAAATAGAATTCTACATCTAGCAAAGTTATCAATCACTTAGTAGAGAATTAAGGGCAGTTTTTAGACATACCATTCCTTAAATATTTACCTCCTTTGGGCTGGGGATATAGCTCAGTTGGTAGAGTACATGCACAAGGGCCTGGGTTCAATCCCCAGCACCACACACACACACACAAAATTACCTCCCAGGCACTGACAAATTACTCAAACAAATCAATGAAGTAAATTAAAACATGAGGGAGATATGATATTCAGGAAAACAGGGACCCTACACAGAGAAACATCTAAGGGACATTCCAGAGCAATAGCTGTGCAGCAAGCCTGGAGGGAATACAAGTGCAGCTGGGGGCAGAAGGGCTTCAGGGGGGGAGCTGTCAAAATGAAGAATGAAACTGATACATCTGAGCATAAGAAAAACATTCAGAAAACATGTGATAGTGATGTGGAGCATTTGAAAGAAATAGTCACAAATATAGTAAAAGCCAGGCAATTTTTTAAAACAACGCAATTACCTTCCAAAAAAGTAAAGGGCTATACTGTATTTCACTACTTGGTTTGGCAGAAAACAATGTCTCAATAATCAAAATAATAAGATACTGTATACCAATTTAACCAGATTGCAATATATGTAATTATATAGGGGAAAGGGAAGTAGGAGAGTAAAGTGGGAAACTAGCTCCACCTACTATGGCAAGAAGTAAAGAGGTAACACTTAATCAGGAAATACCAATCTATACATGGCATTTAGTAATAAAGAGGTAAATACTAGAGAAAATGGCCAAAAAGGTTTACAATGGTTTCTTCCAAGTAGGACTTGGAGATGAAGAGCAGGATTCTATAATTATCTCTAATTATATTTGATTATTTTATTTTTAAAACCATATGAATATATTTTTAACCATTAGTTTTAAATAATTTAAATTTATCTTTTTCAAAAGCAAATAACTAAACTAGGTGCAGTGGCACAGGCCTGTAATCCCAGCAGCTGGGGAGACTGAGGGTGGAGGATCTTGAGTTCAAAGTCAGCCTCAGCAACTTAGTGAGGCCCTAAAAGCAACACATTGAGACCCTGTCTCTAAATAAAATACCAAAAAGGGCTGGGGATGTGACTCAGTGGTTAAGCATCCCTGGGTGTAATCCCCGGTACCCCCCCCCAAAAAAAAGCAACTAGCAAATAGTATTTGCAATAAATATTATATACAGAAGAAATATATATTTTAGATCATAAGGTATTCTTATCAAAGATGTCAGCATATAATATAGGAAAGCAACATAAACAGACAATTAAGAAATATTATTGCCCAAGATATATGTGAAAAAGCCTTCACCTATCAAAGCAATTTAAAACAAACAAACAAACAAACAAAGTAAGCACTATCTTAACCTACCAATTAGCAAAAGGTTTTTGGAAAAATGTATTGATTGGGAAAAAGTAAGGTGATATATCATTTCTGTAGAAAAATTTGATAACATGAAATAAAACTTTAAAATACGCATGACATGTGATTCAGAAAATCCTGCTAAAAATGTATCCTTAAGGAAATAATAACAAATATGTTAAAAGGATTTAGGCATAGAGGAATATACCTACTGCCCCTAATCCAAAAATTCCAAATCATAAAGGTTTTGAGCATCAACATGAAGTTACATGTAGAAAATTTCACACCTGATTTCATGTGAAAGGTTACAGTCAGAACATAGGTACAGTAAAAAAATATTGTCCAATATTACCTTCTGGCTATATATTAAAGGTGTATATGAAACAGAAAATAAACTTCATATTTAGGCTTGGGTGTCGCCCCCAAGATAACGTAATACATACATGCAGATAATTCTAAAAACCCCCAAAATCTGAAACACTTTTCGGTTACAGCATTTTGGATAAGGACACCCAACCTGCATTATTTTAGCAAAACTTTTTCAAGACTGTCTTTTTCATATTGATTTACCAGAAATAACATCATTACCTGAACTGTACGTCCTGCATTGATATGCTCTTCATGCAACTTGTCCCAGATTCTGCACCGTTGATACTACATAAAAGAGAGGGAAAAGGTACTGGATTTTTCATCACTAAAGGATTATTTCATTGCCATTTTACCACAAAAATTTCTACTCATTTACTCAAACTTAAGTATATCAGCTAAAGAAGATAGTGACTTAGTGGTGGTAGTTAACTTTTCAAAGACCATATAGGTAGGAAGTTTTTGATAATATTACATACAAAGTTCAGGAAATAACAAAACAAACAAAAGATCAACAGATCTAGGTTATTTAATTTTACAGAAAAAAATATGTATTTTTGTCTATATTGAAAACACTTCTGGAGATGGAAAATATAAAGAATGAAAACGTAAAAGAATGTGAAAAATAAAAAGATTAACAACATTCCTTATACATTCTTGTTATGTACTATGAATTTTAAATGTTTGTCAAAGACAGTATGAAATATTGAAAATTAAAATCTGAATTTGAAAAAAAAGTAATATCAAGGCTGTAGACTAAACAGTAAACAAACATGAGATTGAAGATGTAACATATGTGTTTCAGTTTTTACCAAAGCAATATTTAGCTTTCAGAGTATCATTCAGGAAACTTCATGAGCATAATAATGAAAGTTTTTTCATTTGACAAGAACCAGAGAAAAATGTGATAACATCAAATAGGAGAGTACTTATGTAGCATATAAACATCAACACCAAATATCACATATGATTTTTGGTTGAAATAAATGATCCCAAAAATAAAATGTTAGAAGTGAATAATGACATTAAAGACATTTTTGGTATATTACACACTGAAACAGAATCAACTTAGCAATGATTTGAAAAGACAGAAAAATGAGAATACCCCATACTGCTTAAAAGACATAATAAATCATAAGAGGAGAGCACTGGAAAAATTTCCTAGGACATTTTTATATTCTTTGTTCTTCATATTCTTTAAATTTGATAGTAAATGATGCAGTAAAAAACCTCTTGATATTTGTAATATTTTGATATTGTCTAAGAACTAAATAATAATGGTTAAACTTAATATATATATATATTAAGCTTACTATATAAAATATATTCATAAATATCATCAAAACACCTTCATTTGTAAGAAAAATATCAGGTCCAGTATGAATACTCTTTTTTAGGTAGAGTTATAGTATTAATGTAAGTTTGAGAAAAGAAACCAAATACATATGTTTGGAAATAAACCATTTTAAAATTTATTACTTATCACTAATTTGTCATAATATTCTAAGAAAAATTAACATTAAAGAAGCAAAATTGAGAATTTGTAGAGGCCAAAGGCTAGAATTCATGGAGCAGAATACCAGAGAGGAGAGAACCGCATGGTAAGAAGAAAACTGAGAGGGCTACTCTGAGAGAGTCTTCAGCTGGGTACTGATTAGCACATGCATGTGAAGAAAGAACCTGAAGTCAGAAGAAGAACCACTTAAAAAAAACCAGTAGAGTACTTCCTAATGGTCACATAAGACTAGACACATTTCATGTGACCACAAGAAAGAATGGGAAAACCTTCAAATACATTAGGTATCAGGTAGAATATTTCAAAGTATTGCCCACTGTGGGGGACAATTAGCCCTGAACTCAAGGCTGTTGTAGTCATACATGAGAAAGCTTTAAAGAAAGCCTCCAAAGAATCAAAGTGTTCCCAAGTAACTTACCTGAGACACTCAATTGTGCCTCAAAACAAAGTTCAGATATATTTAAAATAATTTATCACTATTTAGTATACAGTAAAGATCACAATATCTGACATACAATAAACAATCACCATGTGTGTAAAAAGGCAGAATAATATGATCTGTAATGAGAAAATCTAGTCAATAGAAACAGACCCAGGCATGACAAAGTTGATGGAATTAATAGACATTAATATTTAAAAGGGTTATTATGATGTACTCCATGTATTCAAGAATTAGAAGAAAATATGAGCATCCTAAGAAGAGACACAAGAAACTTCAAAATAGTTAATTCCTAGAGATAAAAAACAGCATCTGAAATGTAAAACACACTGAATGGGATTAACAGCAGATAAAACAATGCAGAAGGAAAGATTAGTAAACTTGATATAACAATAGAAACTATCCAAAGTGGAACACTGAAAGGAAAAATGAGTGTGATAAATGAACAGAGCATCAATGATTCATGGGCCATACAAAAACAATACACTATCCATACAGTTAAATTTCATGGAAGAAGGAAAGAAAGGGCAGTGAACAATTACAAAAAAAATTAATGCCAAAGTTTTTCCAAATTTGATAAATACCATAAACCCACAGATCCAAGAAGCTCAAAGAACAAACAAATAAAACAGAAAAGAAAATCACACTAATACATATATTATAAAACTACTTAAAAGAGATAAAGAAAAAAACTTCAAAGCAGCTAGAGGTACTAAAGACACATGAAGTACAGAAGAACAAAGAATGACAGAGACTTCTCATGAGAAGCAATGCAAGCCAGTAAATAGATATTCATCAACTAAATAGAGAAATTGACTTTCGCTGTAATTATAAAAATGAATGAACAAATAAATAAATATGAAGAAAATATTTGAACAGATAAATAATAAGTAAGACTGATTATGTCTGGTTTTATACCATATAGTTCAGGCTTCATGATGCTTCAATAGTACACTCATTTTCACACATAATTACATGTTACCTTATCATTTTTTAATATTTCTGATCTGATTTCTTTAACTGGACTGCAAACTTCTTGAAAACTGGAAATCTATTTTTACATATCCTTCAATGCTAACAATCTAAGAAACACCAAACACCAATAAATACTTATGAAAAGTTAACATTTATTTCCTGTAATAAATAATTTTCCTTCTCATTACACCTGGTAGCTTGAATACAAATATTCATCTCTGCTCTTTTCTGAAACCCCATTAAATGAAGATAAAGAACTTTAAAAGGTATAAATTCACAGAAACAATGAGAATACAATGGAAAACATCAATGACAAGACATTTTAACAAAGAATTGGAAGCCAGGAAGCATATGGACATGCTGCCAACTGATTCAGCAGGTCAGAGAAAGCTGGAACTTCGGCCTGCAGAAGGGGTGGACACTGTGAGAAAGAGGCACTGAGAACAGACCAAAGGCACTGCTTTCCTCCAGGAGGACTATGAACCAGAGATACCAGCTACCAAGTCATCAGTGGAAGTATGTAGTGGAAGCACAAAGCAGAAGCATTGGTTGAAAGTTTACGTAAGGATCAGGTCGTCTACCAGATCCCCTCTCTGCTTACCCACAGGACAACCCTGTCCCTATAGAGAAGACAATACTTTAGAGAAAACCTCTGGAGAGGTCAAACGAGAGAAGCTAGGAATCCTGGAGTCTAAGCACAGCAAGGGCAGGACTGAGGTAACATACCACACCCAGGAAGATTAAGCCTGGACCAGGAATCTCTGAATGATGGTGAGCCCGCTCCCCTCTTTGCCTCTTTTCCTTCCCTGGTCTCAAAGGCTTGTCACAAAATTTATACTACATCCATCCCTTCAAACTTCCCACCCCCACCTCCTTCATAACCATGACCTCTGATAAAATAAACAATCCCAACAACAAGGACTAGAAGCTGTCTGCATCCTGAGTAGCTACAGATACTGACATCTGGTGGCTCCCCATTAAAATAGATCTTCACTTGTTCACCTCTCTAGACAAGGCCCCCATTACTATCTTGCTACTCACCTACCCACACAGAAACATACATACACCTCTTCTGATTAGCACTCTTAAAAAAAAATCAACAGCCAGCCAAGGAGACCTATAATACTATCTGCTGAGACAGAGGGAAGGAAGGAAGGAAGGAATGAAGGAAGGAAGGGAGGGAGGGAGGGAGGGAGGGAGGAAAGAACTTATTCAGGAAAAACAAAAGAAAGAGAAGATGACTTGAAAAATAATCCCACTATAGAAAGATGATATGATACTGGATCCATGAAACAAGGATTCTTAGTTGAGAGTATTAGAGTGTATATATGTGTATAAGCACATTGAGAGAGAAAAAAACACATACACATACACAGAAAAAGTGTAATTCCAGTAGCTCTATTTAACCTGGAACATGGATGCAACAGCTGGTGCTAGAGTAGACTTTTTTTTTTTTTTTTTTTTTTTTTTTTTGGTACCAGAGATTGAACTCAGGAGCACTCAACCACTGGGCCACATCCCCAGCCCTTTTTTTGTATTTTATTAGAGACAGGGTCTCACTGAATTGCTAAGTGCCTCACCATTGCTGAGGCTGGCTTTAAACTCACGATCCTCCTGCCTCAGCCTCCCAAGTGCTGGGATTACAGGCGTGCGCCACCACGCCCAGCTTTACAGTAGACATTTTACATACAGGATAGAAACAAGTTGAAGATGGAGAACAAGATAAAAAGAGCTTGGGTCTTTCATGACTGCTGAGCAGCCATTGTAGGCCTGGACTGCCTTCATTACCATGAGATAGTAAAGACCAAAACAAAACAAAAGCAGAAATACTCTACCATATTTTATACTACTTTCAGTTTTTCTACCACTTGACTCTTATCATATACTAATTAATACATGCTAACTAATACTGTTTCTGTGCTACAACGTAAAATTTCTCCCAGATCCCTATAATACAAAACAAAGAACATTATGTTCCAAGCTTACTATCTTGTCATCCCTATTAACTAAGCAAGCTGAGTACTAACACTTCACATTTCAGGATTACATGTTAATAAAATTTATCATGTATAATAAAATGAAATGCTGAAGGACCTATGGAATACAGCCCCAGGTGTCCACAGCACACTACTCTCATTGTTTTCAGATGTTGCAGAATCACGCCACTAAGGCTTACCTTCAATTTCCCTTCAGTCTTTCTTTCTTCTTTTAAATTCATATTGGATGACTGATGGCCAGCATAATAAATATTTTATCTTTCTACACCTTTCTCCCAAAAAAAAATATGGCTTTTTGAAGTGAGGCACTGTCAGACACCTGGAGTCCAAAATTAGTTCTTAAAATTCTTTTGTCCAGAGAACTGAAGCTTTCAAATGTTTTTACACTGCCATAACATAACTATTAAAATAAACTAGTCAGTATTATATAAAATGTTACTTTCTTATTAAAATATAAGTCCAACAGATAGTAGAATGATCAAGGATATAAAATAAAGCATAGCTCAGTATGAGTTTAACTGCTTGACTTAAGATAATATCACTTATAATTATTCTGATAATGTCTGAAATTTTCACAATAAGTAAAAATTTCACAAAATGCTAATGGTAAGTGTTTGGGCAGAGAGGGATCAACAAAACTAACCTGGAATAATTTTCTGATGACACATGGCACAATTAGTGAAATCAACAAGAGACCCATTCCTATCTCAACTGCTTTTCTCTCAGGATTCTGGCTTTGCCATTGATGACTGATTTGCTCATTCATGTGGCTACGATCTGAGATAATGACAGGAAGCATTTTTTATAGAATAAATATAAGAAAAGAGAACTCTAAGACATGTCAAAGCTCAAAGGTAAGTATGACAATAAAAGGAAGAAATGGCCTTAAATACACCATAATCCACCTGTTTCTACCTTTCAGAATCAATTCATTTGCTAAATCCCTATCTTATTTGTAACTATGCACTTCGGTATGAGGTCAGGACTTTGAAACACATTTTATCAAACCTTCTACAGGGAGATGATCAATCAAAAGTAAACAACTCTATTTATATGTTATAGTGCTAAAAGAACCAGGACCTCTTCTTAAGTGAAGCATGAAACCCTTTAATCTGTTTCCATTCATGACAAGAATAACCAGTTTAGCAGGCAACTACTTCACCATCCTTTAAAGTCATGGCATCACCTATTGCTTTTGAGTAAAGAAGAAAGTAATTAAGGAATGACAAAATACTGACCCTGAATTCTACAGTTTCATATTTGCATTGAAATTTCCATTTAGTATTCCTGGTATTTATTTTCTACATTTTTAAAAGGACTTTAATACTTGGAAGATACATGGTATCCATGATTTAAAAAAAAAAAAAAAAAAAAAAAAGCTGGCATTTTTCTTATATAAACTACTCAGCTGAAGGCAATGAACAGTGTTAATATAGAAAGGCCTATTCTAACCCAACCATAGAAACAAAAGAAAATCACCAGTGGAGAACCATAATTTAAAACTTATACTAGTAGAGTTCTTTTTGAAAGAACTGGACTGTACCACAGCAAATAGGAGATCACAACGTGCCAAGCCAATACTCAGTGCTCAGTGAACTTGATGTTGACATAAATGCCAAAATCCATCCACCAGACCCTGGCCAGTATAAATGCTATGCGATCTCCACCATAGTTCCTGAGACTAGTCCATCTTCTTTCTATTTCCTCAAAAGATATAAACAGTATGTCTCAATTTGAGGCTTTCCTCAAGTAAGGAAATTCCCTCTTGTCACACAATTGATTTACTTCTTTAATACGCCTGCACCTGAAAAGGATAGGAGTTAGAGACTAATAACACCCTCAAGGTTCAAAAAACATGCCAAGGGCTGAAAGAAATTAAAACAGGTCCATTATCCAAAGTTCCTCTCCTTCACATTATGGTGCATTATCAAACAGTTTGTATTTAATTACTAACTGCTTAACACCTCAACATGTACAATTAAAAAGGCATATAATCTATTCCTAAATAACTTCTTAGAAAAAGAATATATTTGTAGAACAGAAACACCAGCTTAAAAAATGAATAATGTGGGGCTGGGATTGTGGCTCAGCAGTAGAGCGCTCGCCTAGCACGTGCGCGGCCCGGGTTCGATCCTCAGCACCACGTACAAATAAACGCATTGTGTACAACTAAAAGCAAATAAATAAATATTTTTAAAAAAATGAATAATGTTACTAAATCATTAGGAGTTAGGTATTTTAACAAAGCCTTTTATCTAATATTCTCAATTTAGCTGAAAAATGCAACAAATATAAATCATATCATGCAACAATTTCTTGTGGTAGAAAATGAAAAAACTCACCTTCTCAATATTAATTTGGTGCTTTCTTAACCTCTCCAGGTCTGTTGGGATGACTATCTTGGTGAATTTCTGGATAGCTGGTTCAAGACGGCGTAATTTCACTTTTTCTTCATCTTCAGACATCCTAGAGAAATGTTGAATCACTTTTACTTGCAACAACTGTCTTCTCCACACATACAGAAAAACCTAAAAGGGAAACATTTCTTAAGAATGCTTTTCAATGAGTTTTCATTATGTTTAAAGTCAACAGGTAGATTTATAATTTATTTTAAATATATATTCAACTTTACGCTGAACTTGAGTTGTTTTTTCTTTAGAAACCATGCATTTCAAAATCTTTTTCTCTTTATGAAAGTTGTGTATATTCACTCTAGAATGTTTATAAATAAAATATAAATAAGAGATTAAATAAAACTAACAATGATCTCCTCGCCCTTAGTTAACTACTATACATTTCAGTGTACGTCTCCAGGCCTTTTTCTATGTAAGTATATTTTTTTATAAAGGAGTATGCAGTGCAAGTTTCATGCCCTGAAATATTCTGGACATTGAATAACCTTTTTAAAAAAGGGGTCAAATGATGAAACTTGAAGGAAAAATTTCATTTTAATACTTCTGCTTGTATCAAATTGCACTTCTAATGTCATCAAAATAAGTATGTAATTATATATTTCAAATATAACAAAATGCAAAACTCTTCTCAGGGATGTCTTTAGATCTACTCTTCCCATTCTGAAAAAGTGACTAATATTGATTGCAACTGATTCAAATAATTAGTGACAGACTTGGAATAAGAACCAGGTTTCCTAACACTATCATCAGAGGCTTTTTCTACTTCATCATTTTTCTACCAGTGTTCCAGGAAGTCCAAGGGTATGCCTTTGGGGGGCCAGGAAAGGAGAGGGAAGGGGCTAGAAGTGAGCAGGCTCCAGAACCTAACCCTTGTTTCAGCTGCAGAAAAATTTATTTACTTCTATTTTATACACTGGAGCTTACCAGATATTATGTGAATTAATGGGCTCCACTGCCTAGCCAAACTAGAAAACCACTATTGTACACCATGCTTACATGCCATCTCAATACACATAACCTTTCCCATATTAAAATATATGTATATTTAAGCTGACTAGGTTAATCCCATTGGCTTATGGTGTCTGCCCAGGGTTCGGAGAGATAGGAGTTCACATTTAGACTTTGTGCATCCCTGTTATCTTTAAAGTCCATTGCTTTCAAGAGATCTATTACCCCAAAACATTAAGAGCTACTACTCTAAATAATGTCTATTTTCTTTTTTCTTTCATAGTTGAAAAACCTTGAAGTGTTGGTTATAACAATTGCCTTCACTGTCCATCCACTAGTAATTTGGTTCTTATGTCTGACACAAGTTTGAAAAAAGAAAATTTCCAAACACCAGAAACAAAGAGGGCAAAATTGCTGCAGTAGTGAATGGGAAGTAGAAACATAAAATTAATTGTCAAAACAGAAAGTCTGCAGATCCAACAAAATAGGAAAATTCATAGCTAAGAGACATGAGATAAAGACTCAAAAGATGGATAAACAAGACGCGGTGGCTCAAAATCCCAGCACTTTGGAGGCTGAGGCAGGAGGATCGTGAGTTCAAAGCCAGCCTCAGCAACGGCGAGGCACTTAGCAACTCAGTGAGCCCTGTCTCTAAATAAAATACAAAAAAGGTCTGGGGAACCCAGTGGTCGAGTGCCCCTGAGTTCAATCCCCGTACCACAAAAAAAAAAAAAAAAAAAAAAAAAAAAAAAAAGATGGATTAAACAGTAAACTATATAGCTAAAAAAAGAAGTATTGATTGAAAGATATCATTTAGAACATAGATGAATAAAAAGATGAAGAGATTTTGAAAAGATAATGTCCCTAAGTGCATGTATGAAGTCACGAATGTTAGATAAAATCGGGCAGTCAGGCCATACCCCCAGGTGCCTTCCCAGAAGTGCCCATCTCTCCAGAGAATCCACCTTTGGTGGGCTTCGAGTCCCCACCCTTCCTGATCCAGGGAATACTCGCCTCTCAGGGGAATTTGACCCAGGGTGGGCTCTCCCTTTCTGAGCCAATCCAGACCATACAAATCACGCTCCTGCTGCTCTGTACTTAAGTCCCAGAGCCCTGGCCAGTCCAGAACGCTCTCTCACCGCCATCTTCTCACCAGCTCTCCCCTCTCCCTGTCCTCCTTTCTCCCCTTTCCCGTTCCCTTCTCCCTTCTCCCTTTCCCCTTTCCCCTTTCCTCCTTTCTCCCCTTCTCCCCTTCCCTTAATAAACCCCCTCTTTTCTACAAGGCGGTCTTGGTGTGGTTTTTGTGCTTTCAATGAATGGTGTGAATACACTTTGTATACAACCAGAGATATGTAAAAATGTGCTCTACAAGTATAATATGAAATGTAATACATTCTGCTGTCATTTCTAACAACTTAGAATGAAAATAAATTTTAAAAAAAAGAAGATAATGTACATAAAAGATAAAATGACAAACTCAAGAACAGGAATAAAGAAAGAAAATAAATTATTCAAAAAGAACATGCTAAGAATCAAGACTGTAAGACCTCAAATTGGAAAAGCACATTAGCCCCAAGTTGTATAAATAAAAAACAAACTTACCTAAACATATGGAAAGGAAATTGAAGAATACCAAGGATAAAGGAAAAAAAAAATCTTAAAAGAAAACTAGGGATAAGAGACACATGAATGTAAACAACAAAGCAGAAACCTTTTGATCAAAGCAACATATCAAAAGATAGTAATATCTTCAAAGTACTGAGGAAGTTGGTATATACCTAGGTAAATTATCATTCATGGTAAGGCAAAATAATCATTTCGGACATACAGAGACAAGAGTTTATTACCAAACCCTCATTAAAAGAATTACTTAAAGCCATATTTTAACAATAAAGAAAACAAACTCAAAGGAGTAGAATGGCAAGGAGCATGGAATATAATAAGTTAGTACTGGATATAATAAATGAGTGAATAAAAGAATAAAGAAAGGATTTGTTTTGAATAACATGATTAAATATAAGAAAAATGTTCCCATGTAAATAATTTCTTATTATGTGACTTTGTATAGTAGCATAGTATCATCTTATGTATGTGATTCACAGTGTAATCATCTATTGTTAGCTACTTAGGTTGATCCCAATTTTCCACTATTATAAAGAATACAGTAATTATTCTACCAACATATAAATTCATATTTGCACCTATGACTATTTCTTTAAAATAAATACCTGGAATTAGAAATATGAGGAAGACACATTTTAAAAGTACATTTAGCCGGGCGCAGTGGCACACGCCTATAATCCCAGCACTTGGGAGGCTGAGGCAGGAGGATTGCGAGTTCAAAGCCAGCCTCAGCAATGGCAAGGCACTTAGCAACTCAGTGAGACCCTGTCTCTAATAAAATACAAAAAAGGGTTGGGGATGTGGCCCAGTGTTCCAGTGCCCCTGAGTTCAATCCCCGGTACCAAAAAAAAAAAAAAAAAAAAAAAAAGTACATTTATACACATTTTCCCAAATGTCCCACCAAAGGTTGTGTCTATTTACATTTCCACCAGCAATATATCACAATGTCCATTTATCCACATTCCAACCAATTTATTTGGTATTTCCCTTCTTATAAATATCTTAGATATTTAATTGGTGGGGGAAAGGGTGTCTCATATTGCTTTAGTTTGCATTTATTAAATTACTAATGGAAATGATTTATTGGCCATTTGCATTTCTTCTTTTGTGAATTACCTGTTCATGTTATGCATCTGTTTTACTACAGAGAATGTCTATTTCTTATTAACTTATAAGAGTCTATTTTATGCCAAATATATAAATTATTTGTCTAATGTTAACATTTCCCTGTTTATTACTCTGCTTTTTTGTGCTTTCTTCTACTATGCAGATTATGCACTATGGGAAAATATCTTGAGGTCTACTATCATTCCTATTGAAGTGTTTTCTAACATAACCTGTTGCTCAATAGATGCTATCGGAACTAAAACATTTAGTCACTATTTTTAATCCTATCACTCAGTCAAACAGCAAAATATGCATAGCATATGATAGCAGATCTTTAACTGGTCTGCCTTTAGACTCTTTTCCCTCTCCAATTTTCCCCCACAAGTTATCACCAATGAATATACCTAAAAACCAATTGCAGTATCTTACCTCTCTATCACAAAAACTTTCAATATTCACTATTATTTGAATAAGAAAATATGTTTATAAGTAGATTCATTTTATCTAGCCAATTATTATCTCCACGTCTGTAATTCTAGTTTTGGAACGATGTTCCCTCTATTGAGATGCACTCTGATATTCATCTGCCTCTAAACCTTATGTACCATTTAACGGATGAGATGTAACTCAAGTGATTCTGTCTTGTCTTCCACTAATCAGTTTGTGGTATAAGTGTTCCTTATTATTTACAATTTGGCTCGTTATCATTGTTCCTTTATTGTTGTATAATAGCTTTCTTAAAAGTGGCATTTCCAGGAATATTGTAAGACTTTGCCCCTTAGCTTTGTATGTACAAGGAAAACCTATCTCGGCAATGATGATCTCACAGGAAAGACAACCTGTCTCCAAGAACCTCCCAAGAGGCTTTTCAATTTTTGTTCTCCTTCTAGCTAGCATTTTATAATATTTCTCTACCATTTTCTATTTTTACAAAGTTACAATAATATTCCTTTATAAAACTAATAACAGCATGCAAATAATTGTAGATATCATGATGTTATTGGCACAGAATGTTTAGCGGTCATAAAATAGCTCAAATGTTTGTTAGTTATTATGGGAAGATCTTAATTCAATATCTAAATGTGATTTAAAAGTGTGATTGAATAACGAGTGAAAGTGTATTTTGCCATTTCTTGATTTTTCAGTCATAAAACTATAATATTTCTGGTATAATTAAAACAGGAAGATAAAAAATATTTATATTAAGATCTCACCTGTGTAAAGTATGCCTAAGAAAAAGACAAAGCAATACAAAAAAGTGCCTAAGCTTCCAAACTCCTGTAAAGTTGTTATATTATTTTTTAATATTTTAATATGAATTGTTTAATGTTTTTTAAAAAGTGTAACAAAATATTTTGTGTGATGAAATTATTCTTATAAAATTATTATCATGATTGTGATAGTACATACACAACTATATCACTTGTTAAAACCTACCGCACTGTACACTATAGAGTGAATGCTACTGTATATAAATTTAAAAACAACAATAATATGTGGAAGGAAACCAAAATGGAACATAAACTATTAAAAATAACATTAACTATTATAAATGAATAACATAACTATACAGAAAGAAATAGGGAATAAAACAATATAAGTAACTTCAGAAAACAATATTTTAACTAAATACAATAAGGCTAAAGACAAAAACAACTGCACTGTGTGCTAGTAAATTTGTTTCTCACAGGGATATAGGTTAGAAATTCTGAAATTAATTTATGTGTATAATAAGATTGAACAAATAAGGAAATATTTCACATAACATGGCAGCCATATTTTTGTCAGAGAAATAAGTTAAAAATAGGGGACAAAACTAGATGAACCTGGTGATGTCAGAATAGAACTGGAGCCATTGGGCTGAACCTAAAATATATATAGGTAGATAAATACAGAAATAAATATAGATCTTCTTGTGTGCATGGGTGTGTATACGCATATACAGCTATCTTCTGAGTGGCTCTAAAAACAATGACACCCCAGTAGCAATTAGCACACCTAAAGCACAGAACTTGCTATCTAAATACCATTCTCCAAAAAAGAAACCAGGGCTATTTGATTCAGGGCTGAGGCAGGGACAACACAAGATGGAGATGAAATATTTTATGATGCCAGAAATAAATGACATTCTCAATAAAGGAGAGAAGCATATCAAAAGGGCACAGAAAGCAAACAAACAACAACAGCAAAAACCAAACTCACAATGGTCAAACCTGAAACAATAACAAAATAAAAGAAAAATAAGTCTACACTAATACAAATAAATAGCTTAACACAAATAAATGAATGGGGAGAATGTACAACTCTTTCTTACAGAAGAATTCCAATTAATAAGTAAAGAAGAAATGAGGAAAGTAGAAAATCACCACTTGAACACCATAGTAATCATTACTGAAGGCAAGACCCACCAATGGATGCTAAGTTTAGCAAGGGAAATTTGAGGAGAAACAGGATATTTGCATAATTTACAAGTTTTCCCCCAAGATATCTATTCATTATAAGGGGGAAATCATATCTTTGTAGTGGAGAATCCCAGCAGACACCATCTTAACTAAGTGATCAAGATTAACATCAAAAGCCATAAATCGTATCATGTATCCTGATAAAATAAACTAAAAAGGGCACATACACTTTTGTGGTACTAACAAAAACATAATCCAATCATGACAAACCATGGGAAAAACAGCATTTGTGGGGCACTCTACAAAAACCTGACCAGGACTCTTCAGAAGTGTAAAGATCATGAAAGCAGGAAAAGACTGAGCAAATGTCATTGATAGGAAGAGATGAAGGAGCTAGACAACTAAATGTGGGGTCTTAGATTGGGTTCTAGACTACAGAAAGAACATTACTATGAAAAATTATGAAATCAGAAGAAAGGTGTTCAGCTAATAGAATTGTTTTGAGATTAATTCCTTGTTTTTGATTGTACTACAGTGCTTAGAATGGTGACATTAATGGAAGACTTAGAGAATCCTGTATTACTTTTGTAGCTTTTCTATAATTGTAAAATTATTTCAAAATAAGAAGTCTTTTCATGTACAAAAAATGATGTTTCATATAAGACTGAAACTTTCACAAGCCAAAGAACTGCAATGATTTCCTTGTATGAAAACCTGGAGAGAGAGGTGCCAGGAGTGCACCAGGTACTTTACAAACTTTTATCATTTAGTGCTTCCAACTAAAAGGAGATGGGTACATGATACCCAAGTTCCCGATGTTGAAAAAGTACTCAAAAGTTAAGGAAAGTACTTAAGAAGTTATTTATAAGTGAAAAATTCCTTTTCCTAGAAAAAGTTCAAAAACGCTGGCAACACCATTCCCCCAAAGTAATGAACATCTTCCTAAGTGATGAGAGTAGAGATCCCACATGTGGGCATGGTGGTGGCGCCCGATTTTCTCGGGCACGTCGCTCTGTGTTTCTTACTGATGCAAGAGGTAAGAATTTGGAGGTAAAGGTCAAGGCCCTTGGTCCCACTCTGCAGTCTCCTCTCTGGGCCTTGGACATTGAAAAGGAGGGAGATAAGTGGGGGACCTTCTGCAAACCACCTCCTGGTCTAGCTGACAGGAGGCTCTGGCCTCTTGCTCAGTCCTCCCCTCTGTACCCATGAGCGTCGCGTCATCCCTCACAGTGTCACCCACGGCGCAACTGGGTCACACTGGGTTACACACACCAATCGCCCCAACACCGAAAAGGTGTGCGGTCGGGTCCTGGGAACCAGACGCGAGCGACCCTGGAGAGCTGTGTCCCACAGTGCGCCACAGGCAGGACAAGCACCAGAAACTTCCACCCCACGGAGCCAGGAGCCATCCCGTTCGCCCAGTCCGCGGCCTTCCTACACCCGATTTCCAACAGCTTCCCAAAAAACGAAACCGGATAAGGCTCCGCCACTTCTTGTAGCCGGGAGGAGCCCGCGCGACGCTCGCACTTCCAATCTAGTGTCCCGCTTCCCGCCGGGCGTCTCGCCCGCGTTCAGGGTCGGTGCCCCGCCAACACAGCCTGTCAGGACCGACGCCCCCGAGGAGGCCTCCCGCGAGTCCCTTACCTCCCGCCGGGGCGTTCGAGGCCGGTCGGTGCGTACAGCGCAGGCGCAGGCGCGGGGGGCGGGGCGTCACCAGGGGCGGGGGGGATGAGCCCCGCCCCCTCCGGTCCTTGGAGGCCAACGAGGGCCGGGCGGTGGGCGCGCCGCGAGTGTGAACCACAACCTTAAAAATAATAAAAAAATTAAAAGTGATCTTCCTTTACAACGGTGGGGTTGTGACACTGGAGCCAGGGAGAGACGCAAGCGTTTTTTAGGTCTCTTTGTGTGGTGTGTTGTAAGACAGTTCACATTTGTATAGCTCTCTGCATTCTGCAGTCTTCCTGCATATTTTCCTCTATCCTACCTACAATTTTTTATTAATGGGCTGGCCTTGTGTTCTTGTTGTTTACACATGTAGAAACTGAAACACAGAAAGGTTGTGCCTTTTCTCTCGCCCCAAAAGTCCTGTGAAGTGGACAGAGTAGGAGTGCTTATCTTAACTGCAACAGGCACAGAAGTGGAAGCTCAGACAAACTGGGATTTTCTCCAAAAAACAGTGAAGTGCTTAAGGCAACTGGCATTATTCCGGTTTTATAGGTAGTGACTCTGAGGCTCAACAAAGAGTTTTAAGTTACTCACCACAGTTCAGCTCATTGGTGACAGAGCTAGGCCTCCCAACTGGTTTTTCTGATTTCCTTCTCAAGTTATTCCAGTTAGACCAGTTACTACCACAAGAACAAGCAGGTGGCTGATTTGGAAGCCCTGTGCAGGCCATTGGTCCTCCTCTCTGGATGGCCTAACTTCCAGACTCAGCCCTTTTAAAACTATGTATTTGTGAATATTAAGATGGCTTGCTTAGAATGTATCCATTCTTAGCCTTGTTTTCCGAAATCATAAGGATGTTCAAGCCACTTCTAAGGAAACTCAGTTAAGGTCTTCTGGTGGCATGGGAGTGGAGGTAGAAATTCCTGTGGACTACATATTAGGTAGCTAACAAAGTCTTGAAAAGCAATATTCAAAATAAAGCACAAAATTTCCTAAGCAGTTCAAATTTTGGGGGGGATTATACTGAATACTGATGCTTATCTTGCAGTTAGCCCTAGGAATGAGGTGTTTATCAAATTTTAATTATAAGGTGAAAATAGAAATATTAAGCAATACCATGGCAAAATGTCTTTTAATGACCTTTTGGTGTAAAGGTCATTTGTGTTATTCTGAAACAGGATACCTCTAGGACAGTAGGGAGATGTGGTATTCAAGGACTGTATATTTGAATTTGGCCTTCTAAACTGTTCTATGTACTTGCTATAAGTTAGGTGTGTCAAGTAGGATAATAGATGTTTTTAACCTAACAGTTGATTAGCTTGTTTTATAATCTTTAAATATTTGGATATATGGTATATGAACCTTTTTGTATGTATATACTTTTGCCCTGGGCCATGAAATTGTTAGTGACAGGCCTGTTCTTCAAGATGTTTTCCTGAGAGACTACTAACTTCAGTAATGCCAAATAAAACAAAATAATAAATATGCATTTTGGAAAGAAAATGAAAAAAAAATTTCCAGTATTATGATTGATTTTTAGGAGAATCCGTGGGAATTAGTAAAAACAACTTCAACAAAATAGAGAAATAGCTTTCCTAAGTGATAATCGCTAATTAAAAAATGTAGTGGAGAGGGCTGGGATTGTAGCCCAGTGGTAGAGTGTTTGCCTACCATGTGTGAGGCACCACGTACAAATAAATAAAATAAAGGTCCATTGACAACAACAACAAAAAAAAATTTTTTTAAAACGTAGTGGAGAAAAGATCACATTCAAAAATAACAAAATAAGGGATCAGGATGTAACTAAATGGTAGAGTGTTTGCCTAGCAAGTGTAGGGCCATCCCCAGCATTGGAGGGGGGGAGTTTATGTTTATAAGCAATATAGAACCTATTTGAGGAACTGAAAAGCTAGATGGGAGAATGGAGGCAAAGGAAGGAAACACAAAATGGTGTGAGGAAAACATCTGGACGGAAACTCCAAAACCAGGTACTATAGCTGTCCCCATTTTACAGACTAGGAAATTGAGGCTTAACAAGGAATTTGCCCAAGATCAAGGTCTCACATATTAGATGAATGGAGTAACAAAATATGCAACTTTTTAAAAAATATTTTATTTATTTGCTTGATTTAGTTGTAACACAATGTGTTTATTTATACGTGGTGCTGAGGATCGAACCCGGGCCGCGCATGCTAGGTGAGCGCTCTACCGCTGAGCCACAACCCCAGCCCCCAAATATGCAACTTTTAACCTTGTCTTTATGTTTCCATTAAGGATACAAATGAGCCAGGCGCGGTGGCACACGCCTGTAATCCCAGCACTTTGGGAGGCTGAGGCAGGAGGATCGCGAGTTCAAAGCCAGCCTCAGCAATGGTGAGGCACTTAGCAACTCAGCTAGACCCTGTCTCCAAATACAATACAAAAAAGGGCTGGGGATATGGCCCAGTGGGTGAGTGCCCCTGAGTTCAATCCCTGGTACCACACACACACAAAAAAAAGGATACAAATGAAGACTCAAATATATGGAAAAACAATACACCTTTTTATTTCCTGGTAAAAAAGCTCAATATTGTCAAGTTATCAGTTTCCCTGAAATTACATTTAAAATTCAGCAAAATCTCCATCAAAATTTCATTGTAATTTTTTGCAATAAAACAGCTTTTAAAAATCCCAATTAGGGTTGGGATTGTGGCTCAGCGGTAGAGTGCTGGCTCGCGCCTACCACGTGGGCGACCCGGGTTCAATCCTCAGCACCATGTACAAATAAAACGCATTGAATAAAACGCGTTGTGTACAACTGAAGCAAATAAATAAAAATATTTAAAAAATAAATAAACGTGCCGGGCGCGGTGGCGCACGCCTGAAATCCCAGCACTTTGGGAGGCTGAGACAGGAGGATCGTGAGTTCAAAGCCAGTCTCAGCAATGGCGAGGCACTTAGCAACTCAGTGAGACCCTGTCTCTAAATAAAATACAAAAAAAAAAGGGGCTGGGGATGTGGCCCAGTGGTCGAGTGCCCCTGAGTTCAATCCCCGGTACCAAAGAAAATAAATAAACGCATTATGTACAACTAAAGTAAACAAAATAATATTTTTTAAAAAAAAAAATCCCAATTGACTTTACAACTATTATTCTCTTCTTGGAATGCCATTTTTGCTTACTTCCCACTACCTCCAGACTTTAGGGGAGATTCAGGTTTGGCCTGCGGGCCCTGTGACCTGCGGGCGGAGTTTCCAGTTCAGCCTGCCCGCTAGAGATACCAGTTTGGCCTGCCGGCTTGGGTTCCTGGTTCAGCCTGCCAGCCCTGTGGACTGCGGGCGGAGCTCGCAGTTTGGCCTGCTAGCTTTGGTTCCCAGTTCAGACTGCCTGTGGGGGATCCCAGGTCAGCCTGCCGGGCCTGGGGCCTATGAACAGAGCTCCCAGTTTGGACTACTGGCTTATGTTCCCAGTTTGGCCTGAGGGTGGGAGCTCCCAGTTCAGACTACCGGCCTGAGTTCCTGGATCAACCTGCTGGTGGGAGCTCCCAGTTCGGCCTGCTGGCCTGTGCTCCCAGTTCAGCCTGCTAGTGAGGGTTCCCAGTGGGCCTGCCTGAGTGAGTCCCAAATTTGGCTTGCCGGCTTGACTCCCAATTCCACCAGCCATCAGGAGCTCCCAGTTGGGCCTGCCGGGGTGGGTACACAGTTGGCCTGCTGGCAGGAGTTCCAAGCTGGACCTCCCAAGGTGAGGTCCAGCTGGGCAAGCCTACAGGATTTCCACCTCTGCCCATCCACCTTGGAGAGGCCATTCCTGCTGAGGACAGCAGGGAACAAGCCCCACCCACCTGCATCCTTACTAGCTCAGTCCACTTACTAAGGAGCCACAGCGACAAAACTGTAATATAAAAATAGAAACTAACTGATATATGAATATATATTGGGTACATTGAAAGCTCTAATATTGATAGTTCCCTAAAAAGTGAGGTTTTGGGTAACCCGTAGGGACCTTATAAGACAAAAGAACTGAAGCTGTAATACTCCAGGCTTACCTTGCAATAGAGAGAAATACATAGGCATCATGAAAAAACAAGGGAGGAAAATGCCCCAAACAAACCAAGATACTACAACAATAGGAGCCATAGAAAGCACAGTAGGTGAAATGTCAGAGAAGGAGTTCCGGATATACATAATTAAAATGATAAGAAATTTGAAAAACGACCTAAGTGAACAGATACAGGCAAAAATAGATCTCTCCAACAAAGAGATAAGAGATCAAATACAGGCAACCATCCATCACACCAACAAAGAGATAAGAGAACAAATCCAGGTAGCAAAAGATTACTTCAAGAAAGAGATAGAGAGTTCGAGAAAAAAACAAACAGAAATTCTTGAAATGAAAGAAACAGTAACCAACTTAAAAAATTCAATAGAAAGCATCACCAACAGATTGGACCACTTGGAAGATAGGACCTCAGACAATGAGGACAAAATATATAATCTTGAAAATAAAGTTGACCTCACAGTGAAAGTGGTAAAAAACCATGAACAGAATATCCAAGAATTATGGGATACCATCAAAAGACCAAATTTAAGATTTATTGGAATAGAGTAAGGTGCAGAGTTTCAATCCAAAGGAATGCACAATCTTTTCAATGAAATAATATTAGAAAATTTCCCAAGCAGGAAGAATGAATTTGAAAATGAAACACAAGAGGCCTATAGGATGCCAAATGTACAAAATTACAACAGACCCACACCAAGGCACATTATAATGAAAATGCCTAGCATACAAAATAAAGATAGAATTTTAAAGGCTTCAAGAGAGAAGAGTTGGATTACCTACAAGGGAAAACCAATTCGCATCTCAGCAGATTTTTCAACCCAGACCCTCAAAGCCAGGAGAGCCTGGAACAAATACCAGGCTCTAAAAGATAAGGGATGCCAACCAAGAATTTTATATCCAGCAAAATTAAGCTTTAGATTTGAGGATGAAATAAAAATCTTCAGCTGGGCGCGGTGGCGCACGCCTGTAATCCCAGCACTTTGGGAGGCTGAGGCAGGAGGATCGCGAGTTCAAAGCCAGCCTCAGCAATGGCAAGGCACTTAGTAACTCAGTGAGACCCTGCTTCTAATAAAATACAAAAAGGGCTGGGGATGTGGCCCAGTGGTCAAGTGCCCCTGAGTTCAATCCCCGGTACCAAAAAAAAAAAAAAAAAAAAAAAGTGAAAGACTTCTACAATAAAAACTACAACACGCTAAAGAAAGAACTTAATTAAGATCTTAGAAGATGGAAAGATCTACCTTGTTCATGGATAGGTAGAACTAATATTGTCAAAATGACCATTCTCCCAAAAGCACTATACAGATTCAATGCAATACCAATCAAAATCCCAATATCATTCCTCATAGAAATAGAAAAAGCAATCATGAAATTCATCTGGAAAAATAAAAGACCCAGAATAGCCAAAGCAATTCTTGGCAGGAAGAATGAAGCTGGTGGCATTACTATTCCAGACCTTAAATTGTACTACAAAGCAATAGTAACAAAAACAGCATGGTATTGGCACCAAAATAGACCAGTTGACCAATGGTACAGAATAGAAGACACAGAGACGAACCCATCTTATATTAGACAAAGGTGCCAAAAACATTCACTGGAGAAAAGACAGCCTCTTCAACAAATGGTGTTGGGAAAACTGGAAATCCTCATGTAATAGAATGAAATTAAATCTCTTTCTCTCACCATGCACAAAACTTAACTCAAAGTGGATCAAGGATCTAGGAATTAAACCAGAGACCTTGCACCTAATAGAATAAAAAGTAGGCCCAAATCTCCATCATGTTGGTTTAGGTCCCAACTTCCTCAATAAGACCCCTATAGTGCTAGAACTAAAACCAAGAATCAATAAATGGGATGGATTCAAACTAAAAAGCTTCTTCTCAGCAAAAGAAACAATCAGTGAAGTGAATAGAGAACCTACAGAATGGGAGCAAATCTTTACCACAAGCACATCTGATAGAACACTAACCTCAAGGATTTATAAAGCTCTCAAAAGCCTTAACACACAAAAAAAAAAAAAAAAAAAAAAAAAAAAAAAAAATACTCCAATCAATAAATGGGCTAAGGAACTAAACAGACACTTCTCAGAAGATGATATGCAAAGAATCAACAAGTATATGAAAAAATGTTCAATATCTCTAGCAATTAGAGAAATGCAAATCAAAACTACTCTAAGATTTCATCTTACTCCAGTCAGAATGGCAGCTATCAAGAAAACAAACAACAATAAATGCTGGCGAGGGTGTGGGGGAAAAGGCACACTTTTATACTGCTGGTGGGACTGCAAATTGGTGAAGCCAATATGGAAAGCAGTATGGAGATTTCCTAGGAAAACTTGGAATGGAACCACCATTTGACCCAGCTATCCCACTCCTTGGGGTCTATTCCCAAAGGACTTAAAAACAGCTTACTACAGGAACACAGCCACATCAATGTTTATAGCAGCACAATCCACAACAGCTAGACTGTGGAACCAACCCCGATGCCCATCAGTGGATGAATGGATAGGGAAACTTTGGTATATATACACAATGGAACACTACTCAGCACTAAAAAATAATAAAAACATGGCATTTGCAAGTAAATGGATGGAGCTGGAGAAAATAATGCTAAGTGAAGTTAGCCAATCCCCAAAAGCCAAAGGTCGAATGATCTCTTTGATATGAAGATACTAACTTACAAAGGCAAGGGAGTGGGGATGAGAGGAATGAAAAAAAACTTTAAATAGAACAAAGGGGGAGGGGGGGAGGGGACAAAGGGATAGGAATAATGGCAGACTGAGTTATCCATGACTACCCTAAATACATGTATGAAGACACAATTGTTGCAAAAATACTTTATATAAAACCAGCAACTTGAGAAATTGTGCTCTTTACATGTAATATGAAATGAAATGTACTCTGTAAACATGTATAACAAATTAGAATAAAAAAAAAAAAAAAAAAAAAAAATAACAAGGTTAAAATTCTTATAAATATCTTTACCAAATGGCTGAGAGATTAGATTACAACTTCCTTTTTTTAAAAAAAAAAAAAGACTCGGCCTGGGGTTGTGGCTCAGCGGCAGAGCGCTGGCCTAGCACGTGCGTGGCCCGGGTTCGATCCTCAGCACCATGTCAACATAAATGCATTGCATTGTGTACAACTAAAGTAAATAAATTTTAAAAAATAATAATAAGACTTTAGGACTCAACTTTAAAGTCTCTAGGTAGTTTTCCCCAACCTCTCAAGTCCAGGTTTAATGTTCCCTCATATGATAATATTGTAATCTATGCATAACTTTAATAGTATTTATCATACTTAGTAGAATTTCTCATCTTTGTGTCTGTCTCCTATTAGATTCTTAGTATTTTGAGGAAAAGTATGTATTATTACTTACTTCGAACTTAGCATAGTTTCCTGGTACAAACCAGGAAAACTATATTTACTACAAGAATTAATAATTAATTTCTCTAATATTACAGAGCAAGTATATGGTGAACCTGAGGTCAACTTTAAATCTGGCACAATAATATGGATCTAATAAGTTATCCTCCCAGCCCATTCCTTTTCTGAGAACTGCTTTTATCTTCCAGATCTGAATGCCAACAGTTATGAGCCTCTGGCAATGATTTCACATAAGCATGAACACAGGCCCCTGACCAAAGCAAACTGGTTCAGGAACAGACATGTAACTCAAACTTGAACAATAAAGTTCTCTCTCTCTCTCTCTCTCTCCTCTCTCTCTCTCTCTCTCTCTCTCTCTCTCTCGTCTCTCGTACTTGGTATTGGGAGTAAGAGTCTAACATCAACTGGTTTCCTGAATAAAGATGGTGACAACTGAGTGCTTGGTGGTCATGTGTTAGTGTGGATGCTAATAGATACCATAGAAATGCTGGCATAAACGGCAGAAGTTTATTCTAGAGACTAGAGACTAGACATCTAAAACCAGGGTCCCAGTGTGGTTGGGTTCTGCTGAGGGCTCTCTTCCTGGTTGCAACTGCTCACTGTATACTCACAGGGTGAATAAAAGAGGGCCAGGGAACTCAATGGTGTCTCTTTTATGAGGATGCTAGTCAAAGGCCCCACTCCTTAATACTATCACATTAGGAAGTGAGGATTAAATATATGGATTTGGGGAGAAGCCGTAAACATTCAGTCCATAGCACCATGTTTTTGACTCTATAGATTAGCAAATCAGGGAAGACATGTTGTTTGTAGATAAATTTGTAAGTGTGGAGAGGTAAATATATGTATGTCTTAGGTGATAATTTTTTTTTTACTGTAGGTCATGTTAAATTAAAGCCACTACCTTCACTAGTTCTCTAGCTATTAATTATTAAAATATCTATTGCACTTCTGAACATGTTCTATTTCTTTGTGCGTTTTATCACTCCACCATCAGGTACTGAGACAGAGGAAAGTTAAAGCAATAATAGCCATTATGTTTGGGGTTAAATTAGCATGGGTTGCTTTCTGAGGTACTGGAAATGTTCTATGTATTGATCTGGTGTGATTGCATATGAGAAAATCCATCAGGCTGCACACTAAAGATATGTGTACTTCATGTAGGTTTACCTTAATAAAAAGGGGAAAAGAAAGAGTTATTTAAATCAATTTTTGATTTAAAACAAAATCTTTAGTAATCAAGGAATATATACTTCCTTAATATTATTTCTATTACCTCTCTTTGAACAGTGGTAAAATAGCAGCATTAATGCTTATCCTTTTTAAAGACCTTGACCGCTTTGAAAACATAATAAAAATCCAAGGAAAAAAATGGAGAAGAGGATGCTTAGAAGCAACAAAAAAGAAACAAGAATTTGGAGTACTTTCAAATTTCTGGTTCCAGTTCACTGCTGAGGCTTAGCTGCATCCTTACATTTAGGTCTGGTTATACTCCCCAAATCTTCTAAAAACCACCCCTCTTCTTTCCTTAATAGTTTTAACTAACTCATATGAACTACTATTTTTTAAAATATATTTTAAACTTTATTTATTTATTTATTTGCTTATTTATTTGTGTATATGGTGCTGAGGATGGAACACAGTGCCTTATTCATGCTAGGTAAGCATTCTACCACTGAGCTAGCCCCAGCCCTGAACTGCTATTTTTAAAACACAATTTTTTTTTATTTTATTTTTTTTCAAACATTTATCCACTTGCCTTAGTTGTGCACAATGCGTTTATTTTTACATGGTGCTGAGGATCGAACCCGGGCTGCACATGTGCTAGGCGAGCGCTCTACCACTGAGCCACAATCCCAGCCCCTATTTGTTTATTTTTTATGTGGTGCCAGGGATTGAACCCAGTGCGTCACACATGCTAGGCAAGCGCTCTACCACTGAGCCACAACCCTGGCCCTTGAACTGCTATTTTTAATCAAGAGAGTTTCAACAATTGTAGATACAAAATCTTATTTGTTTTTACTATCTGATGAAACCATTTTAATGTATTCACTGACCTTAATATTTAAACTTCCCCACTATCTGCTTTATTGTCCTCTGCCACCACAGAGACACACGTACGTGCACACACACACACCATCACCAAACAGTCTGTTCATATATGTTAAGATTATAAAGACTTTATATATCAAACTGGAAGGAGTAAACATTGCAGGGAAACAGGAACACTAAGATTTTCCACTCATCTCCCATTCACCATGTAAGAATTTAATAATCATTTTACATTTAGAAGAGCTTTCATGACCAGACATCTAACTGTAAACTGACCCTCTTTTTTCCTCTTTCTATCCCCGCTTTAGTACATTAGATCAGTTAGCTTAGCTATTCTCAAAACTTAGTGTGCCTAAAATTATTGCATAACGTGGAATTTATAGTCATGCTTAATGGATATTACAGGCAATTGAAAGACTATTCAAGGGAAAATTAACTGTGTAATTTTTGCTTTATTCACCGATTTTAATTCCTCATACCTACAATCATTACCAACCCAACTCACCTTCAAAAATGCCATTTTTCTTTATTCTGCATTTACAATTAGAACACAGTAAACATACTTCATATTAAGATTATACTAAATGTTTTTTAAACCTTAGCAATTAAAATGCATCTTGGAGTTTGTAGTACCTTAGTTATTATCACAAATATCAATGTTACATGATATATGTCAGATATACAAGTTAATAGGAAATCCACGTGAGCCGAAACCTGCCTTCTCTCACCACTTATTCTCCTTCAAATATTCTTTGTTCTATCCAGATTGAAAGTCTCAGTGTTCTGTTATTATTTTTTATTATTATTAATTTTAATTTTTTCCACATTTTTATTGATGCATTGTAGTCATACATATCAATGAGATTTATTGTTACATATTCATACATGCACACAATATAATGATATAATTGGGACAACATTCCCCCCCTCCATCCTTGCTTCCCATCCTTTTCAGTACTCTTTGTCTCAATCCTTTCCCCAGTTGTAGCTTGTGCTTTCCACCTGTAATATTCTCCATCAATTGTCCCTCCCTCTTTCCATGTCCAAATCCTATTCATCTTTCCATGTCTATTCCAAATGTTCCCCTTGCTAATATTTCTAGAATTTCTAGATTTACTGTCTCCTTCCTCCAAATGACTTATAATGTGAACTCTTCTTGACACATTACTGTCTATATTTTATTACAGTAATTTAGTGTATGTCTTATTATCTCTCCAGTGCTTTTCAACCTTTCAACTATCTGAAGCAATTGTAGTAATGATGTATTGGCTGATCATAGTATATGGACAACTAAAATGAATGGCAGCAATGTTTTAAAGGGATGGGAGGGAGGAATTGGAATACTTTGTTATAAGGTACCTACACTGTGATATGGTGTTATTTGAAAGTGGGCTTTGATTAATTGTAAATATATGTTGCAAGTAGAGAAATCACTGAAAAAACAATTCCAAAAACAAGTACAATTGATAATCAAGAGAAGATAAAAAAAGGATGAGAAACAAAAACAGGTGCAATCAATAGAAAATACTAGGAACATGCTACATAATAAAGCAGCCATATCAATAATCACTTTAAATATGAATTGTCTAAATATACCATTTTGGGATCAGTTTGATTGTCAGAGTAAATTTAAAAAAAAAAAAAAAAAAAAACCAAGACCCAACTATGTGTTGTTTATAAGAATCCCAATTAAAATATAAAGACACAGATAGGTAAGAAGTACTGGGATGGGGAAAGAAATACCATGTTGTATTCATTTTCTATGACTGCCATAACAAAGTACCACAGTCTAGGTGGGTTGAAAAGCAGAAATCTGTCTTCTCAGTCTGAAGGCTAGAAGTCTGAGATCAAGGGGCCACAGGATTGGTTTTTAATTTAAATATTTTTCTGAAGACTTTGAGAGAAGGATATGTTCCAAGTCTCTGTCCTTAGCTTGCAGATGGCTGTCTTCTTCCTAAGTCTCCACACTATCTTCTCTCTGCTCATGTCTGTGTTCAAATTCCCTCTTCTTATAAAGACACCATTCATAGTGGATGAGAGTCCACCCTAATGACCTCGTTTTAATTTTTTTAAAATATTTATTTATTTGCTTTAGTTGTACACACTGCATTTATTTTTACATGGTGCTGAGGATCGAACCTGGGCCGCGCATGTGCTAGGCGAGCGCTCTACCGCTGAGCCACAATCCCAGCCCCTCGTTTTAATTTAATTACCTCTTTAAAGACCCAATTTCTAAATAAGTCACATTCTGGGGTACTGAGGGTTGGGACTTCACATGAATTTTTGAGAGGGTCAGAGTTCAGCTCAGAATACATGCTAAGACTACTCAAAGAAAGCTGAAATAGTGATAACAATTTCAGACAAAGCAGACTTCAGAACAAGGAAAACGATCAGGGACCAAGAAGAGCACAGTACCTAATGATAAAGGGCTCAATTATCTGGGAAAACGTAACAACCCCTTAATGTATATGCCAGTACCTAATAACAGAAGCAAAAACTAAAAGAACCGTAAGGAGAAAGACAGCCTCATATGGATAGAGCATGAGGGCAACAAGGCAAAAATTAAGTTCATGTAACCTGCCATTTCTTCAGAGGCAGCAGGATTGTTACAGAAAAAGCAAGTGAATGTAACAAAGGGCAAAACTATTTCTGAGATACCAAATATTTCTAGATTCCTGTTGGAGAAGCTGCCGGAGCTCTCTTTTACTGGATTATAGAATCTATCCTAAGTCTTTTGACAACTGACACTCTCACCAGTAAACCTTTTAATCCCCCAACTAGTGGAATACATTTAAAGAATTGGAAATCAACAAAATCCACAAAGAGCCCCACCTTCCCTCTTCACAGCCCAGCAAGCCCCAAATCCCATTGTCACACTCCTTAGGGGTTCCCCACCCCCCCACCCTTTTGTGGGCTTCAATGGTTTGAGAAGCTTTTTGAGTGATATTTATATTTCCTCTAGCCAAAGACACATTAACTTTAATGTTTCCTTGGCAAATTATTACTAAAGAAAGAAATGTTGGTGCTTGTTCCATGGAAATAAATTGATAGGTTCAGCAACTGTCACTTTGCTTATGTAAGTGAACATTTCAGAAAGCCATGTTTTGAACCTGAGCAAATGGTTTTAAATATAGAAAAAATGTCCTGATTCTTGGTACTTAAACATTAAAGGGTATAATTGGTAAAGTTTGAGCTTTTCCAGCTTCTGGTAAGTGCTTTGTAATTCATTCAGTCAGGTGATGCCCCTGGCATGCCAGCCTCTGTGCTGAGTCCTGGTGATTAAAAGTTTACAACATTCCTGTTCCTGTCCTCCAGGGGCTCACAATCGGGAGGAAAGACAGACATGTTAATAAATACAATTTAATTAACAAGTGCTATATTAGCTATCCCTGCACAAATGCTCTAGGAAGAAGCACAGACCTGGTGAACTAAGAGTATAATCAGTATGTAGAAATTATCAAAAATAAAGGAGAAAGGAGCATTCTGAACAGAGAGACATATTTAGAAGGTACACACACACAAAAATCTAACAGTGATGTGTTCAGGACCCCCCAGAGTAAAGGGTGCTGCGAGAGGGACCCCCAGACTCTTAAACTCTATTTGACATCGTAGTAAGAATAATTTAAGTGGTGAACCTGTGTGCCTTTCTGCCTGATGGTGTAAACAGGGAGAAGTACTAAGAGAGAAGGTTGCCAGGAGGCAGGAACTATCTCAGACGTCTTCATCACAGTCCATATAGATCATGTTGCCATTTGTTTCATATCTGGTCATGGCACTATTTCCAGAGAGTCGTGGTGGTGTCCTCCACAAAGACGAACATCATATAGATTATCTGATCTACATGACAGCTGCCAATTGTTTCGTGGAGGCTTCTGAGGCACTTGACCAAATTTTAATTTAAATTCCAGCCTCATGGGCCACCATTTTCTGAGCCAAGTTCCTGCGACACTTCAATGTTCCATCCACCCTCTTGCGCCTCCGGCTTTGTTCTGTCTATTCCTCTCTGGAATCCTTCTGCTTCTTTTCCCATTGATTATAATGTCACTCTCTGAAGACCCACCTCAAGTCTTTTCTTTTTCCAAAATCTTTCTTTATCCCCCAGCCTCTGTTTCCAGAGTGCTTTCATTTAATTTTGCTCTATATGATCTTCACTTCTTTTTTTTTTTTTTTTTTTTTGGGTACCGGGGATTGAACTCAGGAGCACTCGACCACTGGGTCACATCCCCAGCCCTTTTTTGTATTTTATTTAGAGATAGGGTCTCACTGAGTTACTAAGTGCCTCACCATTGCTGAGGCTGGCTTTGAACTCGTGATCCTCTTGCCTCAGCCTCCCAAAGTGCTGGGATTACAGGCGTGCACCACCGCGCCCGGCTGATCTTCACTTCTATATCTGTCTTTCTAACCAGAGCAGAAACTTGGCGAGGGCAGGGACTTTGTTTTATTTAGTGTTCCCAGAACTTTATACATGGCCTAGATTGTGGCACTTGATAAATATTTATTTTCAATGACATGTTTGTCTCATGGTCTTTGCGATCTCATTGGTGTCTTCTTCAGTTTCTCAACTGAGTTCCTCCAGCTGGGCAAACATTCTGAAGTTCAGGTTGTCACTGGGGCTGAGATCAGAAGAAGAATAAGAGAAATACCTAAGGCAGAGATTCTCAAACCTTTTCCCACAGAAATGGAACAAAGTCACAACACACAAAGTCATTTGGAGATCTTTAAAAGGTATAATTGCCTATGCTTCACCTTCACATATCCTGATTTATTGGGTCTGAAATAGAAATGAACTGTATTTGTTAGCTTTCCAGCACTGTAACAAATACCTGAGACAATCAACTTATATAATAAAAAGGTTTATTTTGGCTCACAGTTTTGGAAGTTTCGCCCCATAGTCAGTTGGCCCCCTTGTATTTGGGCCAGTGGCAAGGCAGCGCATCATGGCAGGGAGCATGTGAAGTAGCAAAACTGTTCACCTTATGATGGGAAAGCAAAAGAGAGAAAGAAGAAGAGCCTAGAGTCCCACACTCTCCTTTGAGGGCATGCTCCCAGTGACCCACAAGCTCCCACTAGGCCACACCTCTTACAGTGCCACCTCCCAGTACTGCCACTCTAAGGAACAAACAAGTCTTTAATATGTGGGCCTTCAGAGGACGTTCCAAATCCAAACTACGATGCCAACCATCAATTTTTTAAAGTTCTCTAGATAACTCTAAAGAGAAATTTTGAGAACTCCAGCCTAAAGGGCAGATAAGAAATAATCACCAGGCCCCATGATATGATGTAGAATAATATTTAATTCACTTTTCTCAAAAGGTGATGCTTTTCCCAGGAAAAGAGCTAAAAGAACAAAAGCCACACAGTCTGGATGAAATTGACCCTTTCCTAGAGAAATCTTTGCTGTCAGGGGCCTGAGTTACATTGTGGGAAGATTCACACAGTTGGCAGAATACTTACCTTCATGTCCCCGCTCAGTGTGTCTGAAGAATCCCAGCAATTTCCCTCACAAACATCTTTAAAATGAAGTTACAGGAAGCCGTACAATGAATTCAAATCAAAGCATCAAGCACTGAGTCATTAAATGAGCTTTGAAGGCTTGAGAATTCTCTTGAGGGTCTCCAGCATTGATGTTGCTATGATTTGGATATAGTTTGTCCCTTCGAAAAAACTCATGGTGAAATTTAATCCCCATCATGAGGTGGTAAAAGGGTGGGAACTTAATCTGAGCATGGTGTGTTTAGAGATGACAGCTTTGAGAGGTGATTAGGATTAGTTAGTCATTAGCGGGGAGCCCCCAGGATTGAATACCCATGGCTTTATAAGAAAAGAAAGAGAAAACGGAAGACACACACACACACACACACACACACACACACACACATGCGCACACCCCCTGGCTGTCTCCATGGGATACCAAGTGCTGCCTTGGGGCTGTACCAGCAAGAGAGCCATCACTGGATGTGGCCCTTCAACCTCGAACCAGAACTCTGAGCCAAAAGAAACCTCTTTTTTATGACTTATACCATCTGTGGTATCGTGTGATTAGCAACAGAAAATGGACCAAGACAGATGTCCCCTGTGGCGCTCATTCAGTAGAATAAGAGACAGAGCCAGCCACAGTGGGGAGGACCCCACATTTCACAACTCCAAATGCACCGTGCCTGCCTGTTGTGTTCCACGTGAAGAGTGCCTTCTAGGCTTATGTAATGCTGTACCTTGGCACAGAGCTCTTGTAATCTTCAGACCTGGGAGATTTCTGGCAGTGACTTCCACCTTGATTCTTTTTCCCAACCTTCTTCTGGCTGACAACTGTGACTGAGCCTAGGTGAGGAATGAAGAGTCTCCTTACCAAAAAATTCTCTGCAGGAGTCTTTCCCTACCTGATGAGGCCTTCATCAGAAATTCCCCTGGCAGTTCTTGTCAACATATGCTTGATTCCCCTGATGGACTCCAGTCACATGTGATCCTTAATTCAGTCACTGCAGCAGTGTTCCAGGAAGGATGTCAGCTCATTCTCAGTATTACCAGTCTTTTCTCTTTCATGGTTAGTCAAGGTCAGGTCCACAGGAAGGAAAATATACATTTTATTTCCAGATTTTGTTTGTTTTGGGTTGTGTGCATATGTCAAATTTAATGATCTAAAGGCAAAGGAGAGATAAAATGCAGCAGTATTATCTACAAAAAAAAAAAAAAAAAAAAAAAAAAAAAAAGTCTCCTAGCACTTACCAAAAAACTCAGACCTCAAAAATGTTACTTTCCATTTTTCCATAAAATGGGTGTGGTAGTGGTGACAGGTGGAGAAATCTAGTCAGTGTCTCTCACTTTTTGTATTTTTGGAGAATATGGAGAGAACAGCAGGGTCCTCAAGATAAGGAAAGAACTATTATTTTTCTCCCAATGAAATTGTGCTGAGAATGAAAACAAAATATAACATGAGGTGTTTACGTAAAACATGCATTTATTACCATAAGAGACATACAAATTGAAAGCTATGAGGGTTTAAAGGAGAGTAAAAGACCACATTCCATTTTGAAAAACAGGCAGAAGCCGGGCGCGGTGGCGCACGCCTGTAATCCCAGCACTTTGGGAGGCTGAGGCAGGAGGATTGTGAGTTCAAAGCCAGCCTCAGCAATGGTGAGGCACTTAGCAACTCAGTAGGACCCTGTCTTTAAATAAAATACAAAAAAAAAAAAAAAAAAAAAAAAAAAAAAAAGGGCTGGGGATGTGACCCAGTGGTCAAGTGCCCCTGAGTTCAATCCCCAGTACCAAAAAAAAAAAAAAAAAAAAAAAAAAGAAAGAAAGAAAAAGAAAAAGAAAAACAGGCAGAAATGTCATCTCCCTGTTAATAAGGATGTGACCTGTATATGACTTGGTTTCTGCACTGAGGAGCTTGACCATGATTCCTATTCTGACTACAAAGCAGGGAAAGTTAGTTGTAAGGGTAGAATAAGATTTGGGCATCCACTCTGTGCACTGTAGAATACTCAATAAATGGAAGTGATTTATTGTAGCTGATATTGGTGATGAAGATGTTATTGTTCTTATTATTGCTATTGGTTTTGAAGAAATTGGCATTTAACAGGTAGAGCAGACAGGGAAAGGCTTTATAGGCAGAGAGATGGGGACTGGCAGAGATGAGGACTGCAGAGGTTTCTGCCAACTTTCCTGGCTGACTAAGAGACCTTCTAATTCAATTGTCTTGGAGTGTTTGCTGATACCTACTCTGTCACTGGTCTTGTGATGATACTGGAAACAGAAGACTGAATCAGAAATGATATCTACCTTCAGGGAGCTCACCTCCATTGGGTTTGAGGATGGTTTCGAAATTCAAATCAAGAAGTTTGTAGTTAATTTATGGGTAACAGAAGGTCACTAAGGTGGCTAGAGCAGAGGAGTGACACAGTCCAAGGTGCATTTTAGGTCCTTCTGTCAAAATACCAAATTTACCTTTCAACTAGTTTGCCCCAGGAAGTATTTTAAGTTAGCAGATGATTGAACTCCTCAATCCTCTGGCTTCAAAAGCCTAGGATGTCATACCCTTCACAATAGAATTTTTTTTTTCTTACTTATGAATCATAGAACTGATTGTTTCCTTCTTTTAGAAAGCCTAAGCCAAATTTAGCAAGTATATAAATGACTTCAAAATATTTGAATGTGAATCCTCCCTCAGTCCTGGCTTTTTTTTCCCCATATTTACTTTCTTTCTACTCCTTCTCTTGTTTTTATAAAATCTTGCTGAATTACATGTAGTTTTGTAAGACATTTTTAAATTCATTCTATAATAAGGTAAATTAAAAATAGATAAATTTTCTTTTTAAAAAATTTCTTATTTAATCAACTTTTGTTGAAGATTATTTAAAATGTCCCCAGGGTAAGTTTGCATGAATGAAATATATTGGAAAAATAATGTTACAGATGTTACTTCCTGGCATGATTGCTGTCTCCCAAACTTAAAAACTGGTTACTATACTGTATAACATAACACTTGTACAGAACGTGAAATCTAGTGGTAACTGAATATTTTACATTGAAAATTTGAATTTTGTTTTCAAAGGAATTTAAGAAAAGATGCAAACTGAAAAATATCTGAATCTTTGTTCCCATGTACTTTAAAAATTCTATTTAATTCAAATAAAAAAGCTAAGATTTATAGACTATCAGAACATTAGAAGATAAAATCTGTTATCCCGATTTTTAAAAATACATATGAAAATGCATTTGAAATGGAATAAAATCTGTTCTTGTAGTAAAAGGTATTTATCATGCTTAGGTTGCATTGCTAGACCAAAAGAAAGGAAGGCATAGAAAAAATTCTGTATATATTCCCACACTCAATCTACCTTATCGTTTTTAACTTGCATTGAAAAGCAAGATAATGTTTAAGAATTTGAAAATGTTAAGGACATTTTCTTCCATTAAAAAAAAAAAAAAAAAAAAAAAAAAACTTCTTTAGAGATGGTTTTCAGGGCCAATTTTCAAGACCCACAACTAAGTCAGTTCCCTTGGTTCATGTGTACACCCTCAACCTTTGCCTTTCTTTCTTCACCTTCTCATTTAATTGACCAGATGATCAAAGTTCATCTTATTTTTTTTTTTTTAAGGCCCCTACCGTTTCTTGAAAAAGTTAAAAATCCATTCTCCAAAGGGCAATGACTTTCTACCTGTGGAAAAGAAGTAAACTTCAGAAGAAAATTTCGAAAGGAGAATTTAGAGATGGTCCAAAGAAAGACCTTACTAAAACTAAGAGATCATCTTCAGATTCTTCTGCAGGAAGGACTCAGAATTTGATCCAGATTTGATGAATAAGTACTTGCTGCTTTTTGAAATGATTTGGAACATAGAAAGAAAATGTAATATCAGCCTGTGGATTTTATGACTTAAATGTGGGGCTTGATCTCAAATCTGATAAACCAATAAATAAATTGGTTTGCTAACAGACCAACCCAGAATGCAGGTAGATGGTGAGCTGGTGTGATTGCTGCATTGGTAGTGAACTCTGTTGCTTCATGGGATCACTGCAATCTTTTCTAGACTCAATAATCTGCCCAAACTTTTCCAGATATGTACCTTAAACTCATTTTCCTGTCCTTTCAGATTGGAATCATTTCTCTATTTAGAAAATCAGAGCAATTGCTTTTTGTAGGGTCCAAGCACTTGATCTCATCTCTACAATGTCTTCAAACGTCTCAGAGAGGATGATCAACCATTTCTTGCACATTGTTGGGTAATTTACCTGGGTCTAGAGTCGTGAAGTCATGCAAAGTACTTAAGGGTATTCTTTCTTTGTCCTCATTTATCTTGAGACACACTTTTCTACTCATGTGGTCTGTCTGACCCTTGTGAGTTTGTATTATGCTTCCATGTGCACCAGAAGAAAATGGAAATCAAGTTGAAATCGAATATAAAATGTCAAAACTAGAAAAGCTATTAGATCAAGTCTAGATAAGGGAACAAAAGAGAGATTTAATCTGTCTTGTTCCTTGTGGTACAAGGATAAAGCTATATCAAAGATAAAGCTACCAAACACTTGAATTCTGTACAAATGCTCCTTGATCTGAGTTTATGCTTAGGTAAAGCTGTAGACTTTTGATAATAATTGTCTGTGTAGATCTGTCTATAGATGACAAATATACCTACCAAAGGATCCATGTGTGTGGTTATAAGTTAACAAATGAGCTTCCTGATTTATACATCAGAACTTGTTAGAGGTGTCCATCAGAGACAGAGAGAGACAGACAGACTGACAGAGACAGAGACCTCTTAACATGTGACTGAATCAGGCTCCTGAGGTATAGCCCCTGATGATCACACCAGGGCCACCTTTGAGGCCTCCCAGTACTCAAAAACCCTTCTCCCTAGGCTACTTTGACTCCATCTTGTTTGCTAGTTGTCCACAGACACCTGTTCTGTGAAGACAGTCCACCTCTTGATTTGCAAGGCCAGGCATAAACACAGCTACTTCTCAAGAGGTGGTTATGGACCACAATAGATCTTTTCTTCCTAAGAGCAAAAGCTGGAATTCTTCCACCTGTTAACACCTGTAAATCTTCTGAAAGGCTCCATGAACAAAGACTGCTGTTTTTCTAGGCGTATGACATGAAAATCCATTTTTACAGCCATACAGTGAAATATGCAGCTGTGTGGAAAGCTCCTGGAATAAAGAAAGATTACAATAGACTCCTTTCCAAACCTTTTAAGGATTCTTCAAATGATGGTGTCTAATTTGAGGGTTTGATACATGTTCCAAGGACTAAATCCTGGACTTTTATAAGAAATAAGAAAAAGGATTTAAAATGCCTAAAAGCTATATACTTGTTTTTAAAGATGCTTGCAAAATATAATTATTGAAAAATACTATTTGGAACTGTGTCATGATTAAGGAAACATCTAAAATAAAGTTGGTTGGCAATTTTGAGTTACTTTCCAACTGAAAAATCTGTTTAATGGACTTTAAAATGATTTCATATTTGTGTTTAAAAACTATGCATCTCTATCCAGGTTGACAGCTTAAGTACTAAGCTCTGGCCAGATAAAATCTGAAGTGACTAAGGCAGTGCTTCTTAAATAAGAGCAAATTGGACCTGCCATTCCAAATCACTACCATCTCTCCTAGCAAGACCATATTAGCACTCACACTCTTTTCTGATGAGGGAGTCACCTCAAGCTTGCAAACAGCAAGTTTGGGTCACCCAGCAAGTACAGGGAAATCCAGAGAAGGTTCCAAGCACTCAGCCAGCTTATTAAAATAAAAAAATGAAATGGAGAATTCTGCAGAGCTTACATGTTCAACTCTTGGATGCATTTAAGAAAACAGCACAAGTCTAGCTCCTTCTCTGTCTCTGGGCCAGCTCAAAATAACCACACACAGGGCCTCGCTGACCTGGAAGGGTGAGTCATTATTATGTTTCTTACCTGTTCTTGCTTTATTTACATCTCTCCTCTGATCCCTTTGGCTACCTAACTTTGATTCTGCTTCCAGCCCTTTGGAATTGGTGTTTGAACTTTGTCTCTATTCCTTTAGATCCTAGATTTTTCTAACACATTCTACTTTGGTTTATGGTACTGGCTCTCTATGACCTGAACTACCCTTGTTCTTGCTCTTCTGAACCTTACTTCCAGGACCATCCATTTGGCTGGCTGATTTTTCTTTTTGCAAGAGTGTGTGAGCGTGGGAGGAGGGTAGTTGTATGTTGGGGAAAAGACAAGTGTATACATGATTTGGAAAATCACTCACTGAGAGAGAGAGGCTTAACATAACATCTAAACATTTATAAGGGGAGTGAGGGAATTGTGTATTGCTCCTCCTTGTTGACCATCCTGAAATTTGAAGTAAATTCTTAATTAGGTGTTTACTTCCCTGCCAAGAAATTTATCTCAGCCCTCAGATTTTGCTGCCACCTGGTGCTAAAATGTTCCAGGAAGGGATGACTAAATAGTTTGACAAATTCTAGAAAGTATAACCTAAATTCAGAGACAACACAAATTAAGATGATAGATATTTATTATAATAAATAAATGAAGATTTAAAAAATAACTCAAACTAATATAATAAATAGTGATTGTGATATACCTATTGTAACAAATTTATAGGATGTGATGAGAGTAAATCATGATGCAGTTCCGCAGTTCCACCCATCTCACAGATGTATGGCCCATTTGAGGTTTTGCTCCCAAATATGTCCAAATGATTGATGTTAATACCACATTAATGATAAATAATTTCTCTTAGTTAATGACTCCCCTAATTGGAAAAAAAAAAGTTTGCTGCCTATTATTCTAAATTAATATTGGTTGATTTTGGCTAAGGTTTACCTATATTTCACAGAAACATTTTTTCCTTTTGTAGCCTTGGTTGCTCTGCCACTTCTCTCCCTTCTCCTTTCTGTCTCCACTGTTCTCAGTTGCTCCTCAAGCAGGGCCTCCTTCCATTGCTTCTCATTTTTCCAAAACGATGTTTGGTCTAGATTCTTCCACTCTCTGTGCTGGAAGAAATTCTTCCTTCCAGGTAATGATCTAACATCCAGCCTATTTTTCCCAATCTAACTTTTAAAGAAATTCTGTGCTATTGGACTCCTAATAGGGCAATACCTTACTCTTTTAGCTTTGGATTCTCAACTGCTGAGGAACATAAAAAGAATCCCCCAAGGTACAGGCAAGAGAGAAGTTTAGTAGTGTCATTCATCTGAGGCAAATTACATTTTCCACAGATGACTAAAAGAATTATTCTCATTCCACATGCTCTTTTTACAATGTGATGTTGGCTGTCTTTCCACAGAAAAGTGCAATCTATGTTCTCTTCCCTAGAATCCGGGTGGGCTTGTGATCTTGGAAGAAGGGATCCCTTGTGACTTCCAAGGTTAGGTGATACAAAGTGATAAAGTTTCTGCTTGGCTCTCATGGGGTGTTCTTTTGGAACCCAGCCACCAAGGAGTGAGGAAAAACAAACTAGCTCACACAGAGACACCACATGGAGAGGTCATTTGTGCTTTTTCCAGCTGACAGAGAGCCCCACTGTGGCCCAGCCTCAACCAGCATTGACCACAAACAGCTCCAGATGGTTTCAACTGCAGCCATCAAGTCACCTCTGGCCCTCAAGCCTTGGCAGCCTGGGACCCAGGCATCAGAGAGCAGAAGCAGATCATCCCTGCTGCACTCCAATTCCTAATCCCACAGGAACTATGAGTACAATAAAATTGTTCTATGCTGCCAGGTTTTTAAGAGTGGTCCAATGGGCAACAATGGCTATGGGAACCACATCTTATACAGTGTGTTCCTCAGAAATTGAGAGCACCTCGAAATGCTGCAGATTCCAACTCCCCTCCACTCAAACAGGCTTCTTACCCTGAAGCATCTCCCTTCATCACAGTTGAACAGCCTCCCTCTCTTCTGGTTTTTGAAGGTCTTATTTCTGGCCCCACCATTAATCTCAAAGATGGTTTCTCCATTTCTTGCTGGAGATCTGGGACTTCATTGAAAGTATTTTTGTCTCACTCTTTTCTGCCCACCTCCCCCCTTTCTTTCACTATTCATCCTTGGCTTTTCATTCTATCATCTGTTTCTGGAAGATTCACACCTGGGGATGATTGGCACCAGGAATTTCCATTCTTTCAAAGAGACTCCAACCTATGCACAGGAGTGTGGCCTTACCTTCTGGTTCCAAGAAGATAATTATATCACAGATGACCCAATATTAATATTTTCTACATTATTCGGCCTTGATATCAAGATAATGATGATATCTAAAATTTATTGAGATTACTACATGCCAGTCATTGTGCTAACCTCTCTCCACGCTCCTTTCAAGCCTTTCAATAACCTTAGTCTTCCTCCCGTTTTGAAATGAGGAAAGTGAAGAACAGAGAAGATAGATTATTTAGCTAAGGCAACATAGCCTATAAATGGAAGAGGGAAATTCGAATGGCAGTGGTCTAACTGTAGAGCCCATGTTCTTAATCACATGGCCCATGTGCAGAATATTAACTAGCTAGCATGCAGCCAGCCGAGCCCAGTCATCAAAGACTATTTTAAGGTAAGGAGAAGGTCTTACTTTCTTTCATCTCCCTCTTGCTTTTCTCTTCCTCATGATTCCCTATATCTGCACACAAGGGAACATACATCTCAACAGGAATAAGCAACTGTTTCAAGGTATAGAACATCCAGTGTAATTCTGTACAGAGAAAATAAACATTTTCCCCAAAGAAGCAACAAAGTCTGCAGATGCATAATTCTGGCTGCTAAAACCTCATCAGGACAATTTATATTATAGCACACTCACTTAGCTTTTTAGGCTGAAAGATCGCATTTAGGTTACATCACACATCTTCCCAAGAACAATGAGTGGAAGCTTGTTTTATATTTGTGTAACTAAAAGGGCCTATTCAGGGCTTTGTCCCCCTGAAACAAAGGACAATCTGTTTCCAAGTGTCTTCTTGCAGGCCCGAAACTGCTCTCTGTGTTTTCATAACACTGCTCCATACTGTTTTATTCCCAGTGCAACTGGGGTGTAGCAGGCTTCTGGGGAGCAGCCCCAGCTCCTGCACCAGGCCTGCTCTTGAGGCTGCACTTGACACTGAGGTTTTCCTAGTGTCAGTGCACCTCTTTCACACATGGATGAAAAATCCACCCCGAATTCCAAGGGACTAGTTGAAAAAGTTTTATATGACAAAAAATCCTATTTTAAAACTTAATAAAATCCCATTTAAATACCTCTCTTCTTCCCCCAAATGTCCATTGTGGAGAGCAGCTTTCCTCTCTCTTCAGAAAGCTTTTCCCTCCCTCCAGGATTGTTCTCCAGACTCACACTCCAGCTCTATCTCAGCTCATCCTTTGGGCCCCATCCATAATCTCCTCTACAATTTCCATCCTCAGGTCGAGTTCAGCACTCAGGGGTCCCCTTTTCAGAAAAGGGAAGAGTGTGCATACTTAAAACATAATTCTTCCCAGTCACCAATAATTTTAAAACACATATCTCTATTCTAAGAGCTTCTAAACATCAATTTTAAAATTGATTTTAAATCTTTTAAAAATTGTGAACTGAATCATACATGAAAAAAGATAAACATGGAAATGTGTATGTTAAAGAATAAAAAAAGTAATAATAACACTACCCAAAACTCAGTGTCCTGGCTTATGCTGGGTCAACTTGGCTAAGCTGGCAACAGTGCTTCCCAGTCCTCCATTACCTCTGTGACTCAGGGTCAGAGTGGGCTCCGAAGAAGAACGTGCACAATATGGAAGATGGACACTCAGCCACCCCATTATGCTGTGAAGGTTGTTGTGGTCAGATGTGCAATGGACAAATCCAGAGGTTCTTAATGGGTTCAACTTGCCCTTGATTTCCTCTACTCTATCAACATGTCAATAGTACTCCTTTCTTCTTTCCTTCTTTCTTTCCTTTCTTCCTTTAAAAAAAAAAATTGCTGTGCCAGAGATTAAACTTAAGGCCTCTCGCATGCTATGCAAATGCTCTACCATTGAGCTACTCCCCCAGGCCTTTTGAATTTTATTTTGGGACAGGATCTTGCTAAATTTCCCCAGCTGGCCTTGAACTTGGGATCTGCCATCCACAGTCACTGCCAATAGCACTTCTTTATGACTGCTTATCCAGCCTCACTCCAGACATAGTTTCTTTGCTGAAACAAAACAACATATCCTCTGGCAGCTATTGGTGGGGCAAATGCTTTTTTCTCAATGTCCACTAGTAAACACCACCCAAAGTGGTCACATGATCCAGCAGATACAATGGTTCTTGGAGTGTCTTAAGATTCATTATAGCATATATGGCAACTGTATGGACATATGGTGAGTCATAGTCCAAACCTTTGGGATTCTGGAACAAAAGTATGTCATTCTCTCCTAATTATTATTCTTCTTTTGAGAAATGGCTTCAGGCTTGCTATTAAGCCTTAGTAGAGACTAAACACTTAACTATGGAACACCAAGTTACCACACAAGCTAAGCTGCCCATTATAAAGTGAGTGATGTCTGAACTAATAGGCTATAATGTTGGGTGTGCACATCAACCCTTTGCCATCAAGTGGCAGAGATATGCATGAGATCAGCCTCAAGCAGGTCCTGAAGACACAAATTCAATTGCACCAGCAAGTGGCTCAGATTCCCATGAGCCCCACATTTAAAAAAATTTTTTTAAAATATTTATTTATTTGCTTTAGTTGTACACAATGCATTTATTTTATTTTATTTATTTATTTATTTATTTTTGGTACCAGGGATTGAACTCAGGGGCACTCGACCACTGGGCCACATCCCCAGCCCTTTTTTTGTATTTTACTTAGAGACAGGGTCTCACTGAGTTGCTAAGTACCTAGCCATTGCTGAGGCTGGCTTTGAACTCGCGATCCTCCTGCCTCAGCCTCCCAAAGTGCTGGGATTACAGGCGTGTGCCACCGCGCCCAGCTTGCATTTATTTTTATGTGTTGCTGAGGATCGAACCCGGGCCGCGCAGGTGCTAGGCGAGCGCTCTACCGCTGAGCCACAATCCCAGCCCCCTACTTTTTAAAAAAAAAAAAATTTATTTATTTGCTTTTAGTTGTACACAATGTATTTATTTTTACATGGTGCTGAGGATCAAACCCGGGCCGCGCACGTGCTAGGCCAGCGCTCTACCGCTGAGCCACAACTCCAGCCCCCCCCATGAGCCCTACTTTTGTTCCGTTTCTTCTCCTCCCTCAGTCTGTGCCTATTTCCTCTCAGGGTGGATTGAAGAAAGGGGGGAAATGGAGTTAGGTTTACAAATATGTCTTCTAAAAATGCTGGAAGAAACTGAAATGGTATGCTTGCTGCACTGTAGCCCCACCCACTTAGATGTGGCTTATGAAGGACAGTGTTGAAAGGAAAGATTCCCAGTAGGCAGTGTACTTGTTAGTTAATTTGTCTGGAAAGAGGTGATCAGAATTATGGATCAATCCAGTCATGACAGTGACTAATGGTTTGGTCAATTGCTCAAGAACTGAGAAAGGAAGATGATAGGAAAACTGGAGACAATAAATTCTAGAGAAGAGGTATAAAGTTATCCACCAAGGAGCATAAAGTGTGACAATATTTGTGTCTTTGGTGAATGCTCTCATCAAAGGGCAACCTTACCAAAGGAAGAAGTTACTAATCAGGGAGACAAGATGATGTGTTTGGTGGATGTCAGTCAGCCTCTTCCCCCAGTTATTCCTGTCATTGCCAAGTGCAACCATAAATATGGTGGCCATGGCTGTCAAGATAGAGGTATCCAGCAACATGAACTTGCTCTTGCCAACTCCAGTCTGATTACCTCCACAGTTGAGTCTCCTGTTGTCAACACCAAAGACCAGTACCAACTGGAGATGGGTACCTGGATTAGAGTGATTGTATCAGATTATTTTTACCTCAGAAGGAGAAGTACACTGTTCTTACAGAGTGCCTTATTTGTTATGGCATCATGGTATCTCATAGACCTTTGCTTCTGGACCCAGGAACTCATTTTACAAAGAACAAACACAGTAGTGGTCTTCCCATAACCTGAATGCAGCTGAACCGACAGAATTTGGTAATAGCTTTTGAAGACTCAGTTTAGTGCCAGATGAGTGGTAAAACCTATTAGTTGAATCATGGTCTTGTTATATTTTTTATTTGGAAATTAAATATAATTAAAGAAGTATGTGTGCAGATGCTAAATTGACAAGGGGTGGACTATGCTGGATTGTGCTATGTTGGCATGGATAAACTGAGAACTACATTTCCCAGAACTCCATTTTCTGTATAATTTTGAGTTTGAGCTGGCCAAGAGAGCAATATGTGCTAGGTTTTAAAGACATAAAAATAAAGCAATTATGATTATTCTCTAAAGGGTTTTGTGGTTAGATGTAGTGACGGATACATACAGAGATGCCCAGAAGGTTTCTCTTGTCATTTTTCTCCCATTAGCATTTAACAAGTCTTTCTATCTTTAAATCTCCCCTTGACCTCTTGTCCCCTTCTGCCCTTCTTCTCTCTCTCTTTTTTTTTTTTTTTTTTATGCTGGTTGGGTATATTTTCACCTTTCTCTTTCATCCTGTGCTACTGGCCTTTGCCACCTATATCCCCCTAAAACAGCCCTTGCCACTCTTCTCCCTGTACTCATTTTTTAAAAATTTCTATTACTGGCATGTGCTGATGGCTCCCAAGAACAGTACACACACACACACACACACACACACACACACACACACACATACACAGTTGTCTCCTCTGAGTTTCATCTTTCATTTTCAATGGTTTCCATCTGGATGGCAGTCAGGCAAGTGCAGTGTGGGCCATAACTACACTCATCACACTTCCCCTCAAAACTGCAGGTCCTTCATGTGTAAGTGAATAACTTCATCACCCACCCAGGTATCAGTGAATAACCTCACCATCCACCAGAAACCAGGTATGAAAGTGTCCCACTTGTTTCCCTCTCATGTTCACTCTCCTTGCTCAGGTTTCCTTTCTCTCTTGTCTGGAAGAATGGAATAGGCATTTTCCCAAAGTTGTGAAGTTCTAGTTATATAATACAATAAGAATGTACCATACAAACACTATGGTTTTTCTTCAGTGTAGACCCATCTTAACCCTAAAAATGTAGAGAATAAATCCATTTTATGGCATAAGTTGCAGCCAATAGTGGGCTGAGATGAACAAAGGGAAAATACACCTGCACAACATTTTAGGTAATGCAGTCCATTCCATGAATATTTGTCAGTTTCCCCCCCCATACACTAGGATATGTGTCTTCAGGAGAAGCATCCAAAGCAATGATTCACTGTGTTCTTTCGAGCCCAGTACTGTGTGACATGCAGGGAATAGAAGGATGGAAAGTTCATGGTCTCCATTCTTGAGGAGCACTCAACGTTCCTCAGTCACTGCTCATGTTGAATGATGTCTCAGATGGTCCCTCGAATGCTGAGCTCCTCCCAGAGACAGTGTTGCAGTGAAGTTCCTCCCAAGGCTCATTATTTTCAGAGAACAAATTGAGAGGGGAAAAAAAAAAATCCCCATTTCAAAGTCAATCTAGAGACACATGTAGACTGTTGTCTAGATGCAAGGATTCTTTTCCGGTGACACATAGGAACCACCTCCTTGAGACCTGAATTAAATTGCAAGCAATCTCAGTAATGAATTCAGCCTTGTGCTCAGCCCATTCCCAGAACCTCCGGTTTAATTATGAGAAGAAAACCTATTTATTCTGGGACAGCACTACTTTGGGATAAATTCCTGGAAGCCATCAGAAAAGTAAAGGGAAGATCTTTCTCAGAGTCTCTTCTCTGGATTTCTGAGAAAGAAGTGTTTCCTGTTTGGTCTGTCAAGTTGCTTTTAATTCCAGCCCATGTATTGCCCCTTATTTAATTCTCTTTGAACTTAGATTCTGTGTCTATACAGAGGCCTAGGTCTCCTGTGGAAGACTAAGTTGAGCTTTCTCTTGTCTTTAGATACCATCTTTCCCTGAGCATGTTCCTTTTTTCCCCCCTTTTATTTTTTAGTTGTCAATGGACCTTTATTTATTTATTTATTTATAAATTTATTTTTTAGTTGAAGTCAGACATAATATCTTTATTTTATTTATTTATTTTTATGTGATGCTGAGGATCAAACCCAGGTTCTTGAATGTGCTAGGCGAGCGCTCCACTGCTGAGCCACAACCCCAGCCCCTGGACCTTTATTATTTATTTATTTATTTATATGTGGTGCTGAGAATCGAACCCAGTGCCTCATGCATGCTAGGCAGTTGGTCTGCCACTGAATCACAACCCCCAGCCCTGAGCATGTTCTTCATGTTAATAGTTGCAAAATAAAATGCTAATGTTTATACAGTACTTCACATTTTACAGAACTCTTTTCATGTGTTTTAGTTCTCTTACTCCTAACAGCAACCCAGAGAGGCAGACCTGTGAGGCTCAGAGAAGAATAATTTGTCCAAGATCACAGTGCTGTTAGAGGAAAGACATCACAAAGGACCCAGGAATTTGAACTCTTTCTTCTTTTCCACTTCTCTCCCTATATCCATCCAGTGCCCAAAATGACATCTAGCCCTGATCCATTTAAAAATTGGCCTGAACTCTGAATAAAACCATGTTGATATCTCAAGCCAAGGAACACTGGAGTCTGTCCTGGTGACTAGCTTGGTTGTGGGAACCTATGGATACCCCCTGTAAACCAGAGCTTCAAGAAGCTGCTTCCAAGATCTGGGAAATGCAACCTCCCAATGCAGTGCTTCTCTTGTTGGCTGCACATTTAAAACATCCAAAGAGCTCTAAAAAAACACTGTATCCTGGGTTACTGCCCCAGAGATTCTGATTTAGTTGATCAAGGGTGTAGCTTGGTCATTTAGATATTTTTAAAACTCCCTAGGTTATACTAACATGTGCTCAAGCTTGAGGAATGTTGTTTAAAGGCTTCTGCCACTTACTTGTCCCTTTTAAGTCTTGTGCACTCATTCTTTCTCTTTTCTAAATACTTATTACGCCCATCAAATATAATAATTGAATAAAATCTAGAAAGTAAAGATTAATCTTTGGGGATTAAGCCTAAAAGAAATAAATACTGTTAACAATTTGGTGGACATCTTTCTAGGGCTTTTTTATATACATATGCACCAATAAATTATAGGCTTTAATAAAAATTATATACATACTGCTATATAATATGCCTTCTATTGTTATCATTTTTACATATCAATACATTCAAATTAATATCATTTTAAAGATTCTATAGCATTCAATGGCTGTAACAAATAGTTTTCTTTTTACAAACATATCCACTTCCTTTCAGAGAAGATGCTTGAAATCCTAAAAACCTAGTAGGGAAGATCAGATTTTCTTGTCCTCTTAGTTTCTCAGCCAATTCCAGTTTATCCAGAAGAATTACTTATAATAAAACAGCATACTAACTTGGAAAAAGACCCTTGGGAGGGAAATTTAGAAACTATTATTAACACCCAACTCCCAATAATCTTTTTTTTAATTATTATTCTAGGTTGTTATATATGACAGCAGAATGCATTATAATTCATATTACACTTATAGAGCATATTTTTACTTATCTCTGGTTGTATACAAAGTATATTCACACCATTCATGTTTTCATACATCCACTTAGGGTAATCTTAAGAATGAAAGAAACTGTGTTTTACAAACATCCAAGTTCCATCAAGTGTTCAGTTATTTGAAATCTCTTCTCACGTTTGTTGAAAATTCATCAGCTACCTGGGTCAGCTCATTGAGTGAGTCCCTGACATAATGCTAAAAATAATAATAATAATAAAAGGTGGGGGTGTAGCTTAGTGGTAGAACACCTTTAGTATGCAGGAAGCCCTGGGTTTGATTCCCAACATCAAAATTGAAATAAAATAAATAATTACTAGTATTTACATAGCACTTTATAGTAGACAACTCTACCATAAAAATTGACTACCAGGTGGGGGTTGTGGCTCAGCGGCAGAGCGCTCTCCTCGCACGTGCGCGGCCCGGGTTCCATCCTCAGCACCACGTAAACATAAATGCATTGCATTGTGTACAACTAAAGTAAATAAATAAATATTAAAAAAAAAGAATGACTACCACTTATTAAGTATTCTTATTGAAAATCAATGTGCCAGGCATTGAACAAGGTATTTAGTGTAGTCTTCTATTTGACGTCTCTCATAAAGTCTATACACAGTGGCATTATCATCCCCATTTTACAGATGAGACAGCTGAGACTCAATGAAAACTCAATTGTAAACATGGACGTGTTAGGGTTTTACTCAACACTGTATCTCAGAGCCTAGCTCAGCGTCTTGCACTGTACTAGCAAAGGGCAGGACTCAATACATGGTTGATAGATGAAGGAATAATTAGATCACATGCTATTTCATTTCTTCATATTTTCTCTGGATGGTGTAGAAATACTCTCCCCAGAGGAGATTTTCTTCCAAGCTTCATGCTCTAGCAATGGCTATTCACATAGTAGTGATTTGGTGTTTCATGGAAATGTGCTACATTCTTTTTATTCTCTAGGGGAGTGGTTCTCAAAATGTGGTTCCTGGCCCAGCAGCACTGGTGCCATCTGTGAGCTTGTTAGAAATACACATTCATGGGCCCCACTCCAGACCACTGAATCAGAATCTCTGGGCAGGAGTATCAAAAAGCATGTTTTAGTAAGCTTTCCAGAGGATTTCAGTGAATGTTAAAGATGAATATTAAAGTTTGAGAACCATAGGAAATAAATTAATGCCTTTCTGTCCTGAGATGTAGGTAATAGTTAAGTTTGGATGGATGGATGGATGGATGGAGGAGCCATTTACAGAGGTTGGGAAGATAGGAAGAGGAGCAAGTTTGGAGGGATTTAGGATGACATCGATTTAGGTTTGATATGTTGAGTCTGAAGTACCTTTGGGGTATCTTGGTGGAAGCATCTGTCACCCCCAGGTCTGAAGCTCAGGATAAGACTGAGTTAGAGATGCAGATTTGGGAGCAGTAGTTGAATCCATTTATGGGAGTGCTCAGGAGAGCAAGAAGCATTAGTACAGAGAAGGACCATTGATATACCCAAATAATAGCATTATTCTAGGAGAGCTAGGGAGGGGTGCTCAGAGAAAGGAGTTGTTCTTCCTCGTGAGTGACTTGCATTGGAATGTTTGTCTCATCTCCCCCTCTGGATTATAAGCTCCTTAAAGGCAGGGACTGTGTAAACTTCAATAAGTCCCTCAAACAAAAGTACATTGCTGCATAGTCTGTGAATAATCAGTGAATTCCTACCAGGATTCTTCTTTTACAGAAATCTGATGTGATCTGAGCCACCAGCACGATGTGTCCCCCAAAATCACTTACATAATTTCCCAGAGGACGTTGTGGCAGATTAAAAATAAGTGAATAAATAAAGGGCATCATGTGTAATCCACTGATATCCATGCTAATCACATTAATCAGAGTGAATTAATTACACCTGAAAACAGATGCAAAGTTAAATTCCTTAGAAAATCAATTCATTAAACTCATATTGTAATGCACAGTCAACAGCCCCCATGTTTAGAAACTATCAGCATGATTTGTGGCAACTTCTGATTTACTAACAAAACTGCTTAAAACATTTTTAAAGGCAATTACAATTACTGTCTGGCATTTGATTGAAAGAAATCTCGTCAGCATTGTCCCTCGTGTGTCAACTGTCACAATTTTCTAAAAATTTTGAGGCGAAAAATAGGCAGGCTCTACTATTTGCTAGCCTCGATTAGGGTTAATTCAATGTGTGTCTGCAAATAATAGTGTTTAATGTAATCTCTCTAATTACAGATAAAACGCATTTTCAGTCATGCTCATCACTGACAGTATTTTGGGATAAGTTAAACTGACAGCTGCTTTCTAAAGGAAAGGAAAAAACAAACCTTCCTTGGGGTTGTGTTGATTTTCTCTCTCCCTCTCTCTCTCTCTGCATTAAAGTTCAGAAAAAGATGAAACTAGACACTGGCTTTGAATACCAACTTTGAAAATCATGACATAGTTTTCCTCTCTTGGGAGGGTGACACATTTTTTTTCACCTCCCACCCCCAATAATGAAGGTGTAACTTGAATTCACTCAACAAGAATTTTCTTGGGGTTTCTGGTAATCTAGGCATTGTGCTAGGCACTAACGAGATAAATAAATAAATAAATAAATAAATAAATAAATAAATAAATAAATAAATAGTTCTACCAAAATTGGTCCCATAAACCAAGTCAAGCTTCCTACTTTATTATACATGATAGGGGTGGTGCCAATGTATTCACAACCCCTGCAGGGTGAAACTATTCTAATCACAGCATTTTCTGAGAGGTCAATACATGTTCCTCCTTGACCAAATCAACTGGACCAGAGACAACCCAAAGGCACCTAATCCACAGATGGTCTAGGCACCTACAATATGGCCTGATGAAAAATTGAGCTAGGTCAATTGGATTTTCTCTCTCAGGAATAGGAATTGGAAAATGCCAAATAAGATGTTAGGGATAAAGGTGAAGTTAGAAGTGAATAAGACAGAAACACAACACAAAACTAAAATCTCGAGGGGGCAGGCTTATGAGGTTATGAGGAAGCAAGAACATATTCAATGTTAAATGAATAAGGAGCAAATAATTGTGATCATAAATGTCTTGCCTTTTTTTTAATATCCTCAAGACACATGTGGTTCACACTAAGTCACTATTTGCAATACTTTTTTTCACCTGTGCTGAAGATAAGCCATGTTCATTGCAACCTGTGTGTAGTAGGGACATAGTTCAGCTTTGAGTTAATAGAAAAACTCAAAATAATAGTGGTTTAACAAGGAGTTAATTTATCTGTCACGAGAAGTCTAGTTACAAGTAAAACAGGGCTGACAGTGTAGCAATACTTCAAAAACCCTCAGGGACACAAATTCCTTCCATCTTGTTTTCCTACGATCCCTAGAAGATACCCTTATCTCCATGGTCTAAGATGGCATGGACAGATAGAGGGATGAAGGATGAAAGGTAAAAACCACTTACAATAGATTTCACTTACAATAGATTTCTAGCACTGGAATAGATTTCTAGCAACTGGAAAAGTGTTATTCATTATTTATGGATGGAAATTATGCAAAATATGATTCTTATTTCTAGAGCAACACCAGAAACAGAGGAAACACCAGAAAAAGAGCGAGGAAATCCATTCACAGAGCTAAGCAAACGAAGTGGGAGCCCAAAGCCAGAGCTGGTATAAAAATTGGCAGAAATTATAGACAACTTGCAGGGGGTAAGGAGGGTGTCTGTGCTTCCCTATTTGTGAAACAGTTCAGAATAATCCCCATTTGATCCCAGGAATAAAAGGCCCTCACTGACTTATGAGTTACAATACAAATCAGACTTATTTCAAGACCAGCTGTTGTTTATAAACTATCTTAAAATGTCACCTATAATGACACTTGACTCCTCTCCAAGTTGATATTTCCATGGGTAGAGCCACTCTCTGGGGCCAGACAACCGTGATGTCTCTAGAAGGTCACTGTCAAGTGCCATCTAGAAGAGGGGGCTGCATATAAAACATAGTACCCAGATTTCTAGCCTTCAAGATGGCAGGGATGACACCATCTCAGAAGTAGGGATACAGGAAAGAAGAAGAGGGGACAGGAGAGAGGAGTTTCTGAATGGAAGGGGAATGGATAGTTCTCTAAAAAATTGGTTAAAGCACAGTGAATTGTGTAACCACTGGGTTAGCAATAATAAGAAATTCTGACAAATCTAAGTGTTGGGGAAGATGTAAAACCATAGGAAATCTCATGCATTGTTGGTTGGAATGAACTGGTACAACCACTTTTGGAGAAAATTGGTATAACTAGTAAAGAATATGATTTGCATACACAGTAATCTAGTAATTCTACTTCTTAGTAGTCTCAGAGCTGTAGGTCTCAAATTTTAGCACGCATCGTAATTTCCTGGAGGGCTTCTTAAAGGAGATTACTGGGCTCTCCCCCAGAGTTTCTGACTTAGTAGGTTGGGGGGAGCCCAAGAATTTACATTTTTAGAAAGGTCCCAGATGATGCTTATGCTGATGATCCTGGGACTACACTTTCAAAACCACCAGCCTAGAGGAATTCTTGCCTGTGTTTATGAGGAGACATGTACAAAAATCATGACATCAAACTTATAATAGCAAGAAACTAAAAACAACTTAAATATCCATTGGTAGAAAAGTGAATAGAGAATTACAGTGTATTAAGAAAGGTACTATACAGCACTGGAAATTAATGAATTAGTTGTACAACACCATGATAAATGTCAAATATAATTTGAGCATAGAAAAAAAACCAAGTTGCTAAAGAATACACAACTTATGTTACCACTGGTATAAAATTAAAAAGTAAGTAAATCTAAGCAATAAGTTGTTAGGGTTGCATATGCATACACAAGCAGTGGCAAACCAACATTCAGAATGGTGGGGGAACAGGGACACGCAATAAGGAGGCGTGCAGATTCAGTTCTTGAGGTGCATCATAAGTTCAAAGACATTTGTTGTATTATTCTTTTGTGTGTATAAAATATTCTTTTGCATGTATAAAATGCTTTAAAATCATTTTCATTTTTTCTATGTATGGCATATTTTTTCTTTTTCTTTGTGGTTAGTTAGACATTTCCAACTTATACTACTTTAATTTCCCATAGAATCTTGGCAATGTAAAAAACAAAAATGCAAATATAAGGATAACTATTATTTTAAAGGAAGAAAACACCTTAATATGTGCATATGGATAAAGAAACATTAGAGAAGCTGTGTTAGGATGGTATACTTGTGTATTTGTACTTGTGTGCATTTGTACAGTCATGCATTGCTTAATGACAGGGGTATGTATGTTCTAAGGTAGGGAGGTGACTTGTCAATTATGCAAACATCGCAGTGTGCTTACTCAAACCCAGATGGTGTAGGCAGGTCACTCTGCATGGCCTCTATACAATCAAGAGATGCAAGCCGGGCGCGGTGGCGCACGCCTGTAATCCCAGCACTTTGGGAGGCTGAGGCAGGAGGATCGCGAGTTCAAAGCCAACCTCAGCAATGGCAAGGCACTTAGCAACTCAGTGAGACCCTGTCTCTAATAAAAACACAAAAAAGGGCTGGGGATGTGGCCCAGTGGTCAAGTGCCCCTGAGTTCAATCCCCAGTACCAAAAAAAAAAAAAAAAAAAAAAAAAAAAAAGAAGCAAACATGAGATGTCTGAGGCTGCTGCTGGCCTTAGAGTTATGCAGAATGATGCAGCAAACATGAGATGTCTGAGGCTGCTGGCTGGCACTTTGGGAGAGGGCACACAAAGTTAATGCAGTACTTAGCAACTCAGTTTTTTTTTGACTCAGGTCAAGTGCCCCTGATTAGAAAGAGTATATCCCAAGAGCATACTGATCTTTGGGTGTTATGTAAAAATGGATAGTACTAAGCCAGGCGTGGTGGCACACACCTGTAATCCCAGCACTTTGGGAGGCTGAGGCAGGAGGATTGCAAGTTCAAAGCCAGCCTCAGCAATGGCGAGGTACTTAGCAACTCAGTGAGACCCTGTCTCTAAATAAAATACAAAAAAGGGCTGGGGATGTGACTCAGGTCAAGTGCCCCTGAGTTCAATCCCCGGTACCAAAAAAAAAAAAAGGATAGTATAGTAAGTACAGAAGCCAAGAGCATAGTCATTGGTTATCTTTGGGTGTTATGTACTGTACATAAATGTATGCACTATATTTTCATATGACTGGGTACAGCAGTTTTGTTTCCCCAGCATCACCACAGTGGGTCATGCATCACCCCGAGACAATATGATGACTGCAACGTCACTGGGCAATGGGAATGTTTCAGTTCCATTATAATCTCTTTTTTTTTTTTTTTTTAAAGAAATAATAAGTGACTTCATTGAAGTGATTTTTTGGTCTCAACTTACTTTTCATTTTAATGTTTTTATTAATGCATTATAGTTATACACAATAGTAGGGTTCATTTTGCCATCATCATACATGCATTCAATATAATTTGCTGAACTGAAGCAAATTATATTCCATTATAATCTTATGGGACCTCTGTTGTGTATGTGATTTGTCCTTGACTGAGACATCATTATTTAGCACATCATGAGACTTAAAAATCATTTTTATATAATTCTGAGCAATTGATTAAAAACTGGCAGGGAAAATTGAGCAAGGATAAAATGGCTGGGGGCTGGAATGAGGGTTTTAGAAATTAAAGATGGAAAGTGTGTTAGGGGACTCATAAATTCACAGGGCAAAATAAAGTCCAGTCTGGTAGAAAAAGAACGACTCTGAGATGAACAGTGATTGCCTGAATCTCTGCACTGTCCCAGCAGCTCTCTGAGGGGAGAATGAAAGCAGATCTTGGGGATGATGGATTTTGTGGTCATAGGTTTGGTGAAAGTGGCCAGAAGGAGAGAGAGGTGGTGGCAGAGTTCAAAGGAGGACAACTTTGAAGCTGTTGATGCTAGAACCTTTGTGAAAATTTTAAATCACTTGGAAATTGGGAGCTTGGCCCAAAGCAGAGAAGCATGATAAGGGATTGAAAGATGGAGACTCACGGTGAGGAGAGAGAGTGTTTGCAGTTAGACGGGGAAGCCTCAGAAGGGACTCCCAGAGCAGAGCAAGCCTCATTATCATGTAGCTCAGCACATCTAAGACCAGAGAGGAGCAGAATTTGAGAACTGAGGACAGTTCAGTTGGGGGCCTGTGGAATCAAGGAATCTAAAAATTTAGCAATACAGGTGGTTAAGTTCAAGATTGAGGTTGAGTCACAGTTTGGACAGTAGCTTTGGTGCTCAGAGGGTTCTTACCATTTGCTGATGAGTAGGGAACTAAGGTTACATGACTCTGTGTTCTAGGGAGGAGCAGGGGTCTCCAGGAAGGCAGTCAGGGTGGGAAAGCTGTACCTCTATGTGTTCATATGCCACCCACTAGCTGTGGGATCTTGGGCGAGGTGCTTAACCTCTCCTAACCTCTTTCCCCATTTTCAGACTGATAACTATACTGTGTTAGAGGTAAAAGGCATCAAATGAGATCATGGATAATCATGCTTACTAGAATATCTCATGCAAACTATAGACACTTAATAAACATTAGGTCTCTCTCCTCTTTCCCTCAAATCAAATACCCTTGGAGGCCCAGCTTGGGGGTCAGCCAGTATCACAGCAGGTAATCAAAGGGACTGATGATCCCTGGGCTCACTGATGAAGCCAGGAAATGGGTCAGAGACAGAAACAATAAAACTGAAATGACAGTGTGCTTGTGACCAAAGCCAAACAAAATATTGCCCATGTCAATGTCACAGAGCAACTCAGACACAATCCTGAGGAAGAATTTTCTGAAGCATTTCTTGAATAATTTTATTCATGGTGAGGGGTATCAAATAAAAGAAGGTAAAGAAATTCCCTTTGACACTTGATGGATTAGTTGGGCCCTTTTCAAAGAAAAGTATTTGGACAGGTATTAAGCCTCTTAGATTTTTAGTCCTTTCAGTTTTATTCTAGCCATAAAACAAAGGTTTATAAACATCCTTGCTTGCAGAACAATCTCAGACATTTTGTGAAAGAAGGAAACGGGGATCTCCTGAAATCAGTACCTAAAACAAAAACAAAACCAAAACCACATAAAATCAAGATTATCCTTAGAAAGCACTTAAATCATACTTAAGCTCAAAAGTCAACAATTAGCCCAAAGAGTAGAAAGCAAAGTATGAAAGAGGTATTTGTACACCCACGTTCGTAGCAGTATTGCTCACAATAGCCAAGAGGTAAAAGTAACCCAAGCATCCAACAATAGATAGCAAAAAGTGGTATATATGGACAATGGAACAATTTCAGCCTTAAAAAAGAAGGAAATTCTGACACATGCTACATAATACAGTACGTGAAATAAGCTGGTCAGAAAAGGACAAATCCTGTGTGATTCAATTTAGATGAGCAGGCAGATTCACAGAGAAGGTAGAAGAGCAGTTGCCAGCATGTTTGGATGAGGCGAGTGAGGAATTGTTGTTTCCTGAGTACAATTTTAGTTTTGCAAGAAGAATAAGTTCTAAAGATTGGGCGCACAACATAAATGTCCATAACACTATTGAACAGTACACTTAAGAATGGTTTGTATGGTAAATGTTATATAATGTGTATTTTACTACAATTCAAGAGTCAACAATGAACTTCTTTACTTTTGTGCATTTAGCTTATAGAAATTCGGCTATGGGCAAATGGTCCTTACTTAGCCCTGACTTTCTTATCCCCCTTCCCATCCCAACAAGGCCTTTCTCCCTATGGTCCCCAAAGAGGGAGCTTCACCCTTCCCTCTTTAATTTTTTCTTTTTAGCCAAGCATCTGTGTTCTGATTCATATGCAAAATGGTGCTCCACTGCATCTCTCCTTCTTTTCTTACTTGATCATATTTTATAGCTGAGAAAGTCCTGTAAAGCAGCAGCAAGACAGGTTTGGCTCCTAGACCACACACACAACTCGAATGTCACAGAACATAACTATGCATGAACTGATGAACTAAATTAGGAGATCCCCTACATTTCTGTTTTTTGAGCCAACCATATACAAAGGAAAAAAAAAAAAAAAACCCACAACCATTTGGACTGAGAATATGTGATGGTTTGTGTAGAGTTGAATAAAAGTTGCATGAGTATCTTCCACAAAGAAGGGGGTTCTAAGCAACGAAGTAGCAATGGATTAAACAATAAGGCAGAGCACTGCTCAATCTTTGAGAGCTGTAGCTCTGCTTCTTGTCAATTTTCATTCATGAAAAATTAATATCCTGTCATCTTGATTTAAAGGTATGGCACTGGGCATGGTGGTGCTCGCCTGTAATCCCAGGGACTCAGGAGGCTGAGGCTGGAAGATAGCAAGTTCAAAGCCAGCCTTAGCAACTTAGGCCCTAAACCACTTAGGAGACCCTGTCTCAAAATTTAAAAAATAAAAATAGAAAGGACTGGGGATGTGGCTCACTGGTTAAGTGCTCCTGGGTTCAATCCCCAGCGCCCCCCCCCCCAAAAAAAATACTGTTAGGCCACAAATTGTTAGCTCCATTTAAATTATGTACAGTTGAAAGAGAAATGGAGTTTCACACACTGTGTGTTTGTATCTCCTCAGAGCACCCAGGAGAGCTTTGCCCCCAGGAAGTAGTCAATAAATGGTTATTGAATTTAGAGTGTCCTTCTTTCCAATCAGTGAGGTTTAATCTATTTCCAATTCAGAATGCCTATTAATTTTTCAGCATTACTAAGCCTTTTAAAAAAAATCCATTTTGGGATGTGCTTAAGAGTTCACAGCAAATACTATTATATAAATGATTAAGAGAAAACTGTTAAATGAAGCATGCTTATTCAACACACCAGCAGCCATTGGTAAAATGTAATTTAATTTAATCGTTTAAATTTACATTGTTAATGTACAAGAGCATTTCTTTCAAACCACAGGTTAACACACACTAAAGAGCAATGCTGTTGGAGGAGCAGAGGAACTTGGGAAAACTCTGCTGTCTGAAATAAAAGCAAGGCACTCTCCATTAACAGCTGGTGGATTCCTGATTTCCGCCCACGGAAGGCATGTTCACACTGAGAGAGCTCTCCCACAAGGGGAAGAATCACCTGCTTCAATGCTTCTTGTCCTCTTCTGAGCTAGTGTGGTCATCCACTCTATACACTGGTGTGTCAACATTAAGACAAAAAAAAAAAAAAAAAAAAAAAGAGAAAGTTGAATTGATTGCCGACTTGGGAGGCTCTCATAGTTGTAGTAACTATGGAAGACAGAAGAACACCGGCTATCATCTTCATCTTCAGCACTGGTGTCTGGACCTATAACTAGAAAAGCTTCTTCATGCCTCCCAATCAATAGATAGGAGGGCTAAAAAGTCCTTTTCCTAAAATCTGATGGATGTAATAAAAAAAAAAAAAAAAAGGTAACAGCATTTCTCTAGGGCTCTGTGTTTTTGTTTTGCTTTGCTTTTCCTTCACAGACATGACAAAACAAGGATTAACTTTCCAAATACTCATGGTGCACAAGAAGGTTATGTATGCACAGTACTTCTAATTTATTCAAATTCAATTTGAATTTGGTCTGAAGCTATTTTGTATGAAATGTTAGCTTTCCTGATATTTAATAATGTTTATTATGTTTGCATATAAGCTCAAAAAAATTAAAGCAAAAGTACTACTTTATTTATGGTTATCTTCAGGTAAAATGTTAATATTAATGGTTATGTGTAAAAGCCTGTTTTCCTATAGATGCAGTAAGTTGAGAAAGAAAGGCTATGGAAGGTGAATTAAGTCTTAGTCTTGATTCTGTTACTAGCTGTTTGTCCTTGGGTAATTCTGTATCCTTCAAAGGGCCCCAGTTTTCTCCTCTATGAATTCAGGAAGTTGGACTGGTTTACAAGTCAGGCCCTTTCCAAGTCTAACATTTAGAAATCCTAACATTCCAGGCCCTATCATCTTGATATAAAAATAATAATCTTTCATAAAAGCTTACACAAACATAATACACGATCAAATATCAGAATGACTCTTGGAAAAGATGGTATATGATTTGCTATCTGGGTTATACTTTGCAGCAATTAGGCAATTCATTTGGCATTTGATTGTATAATTTAATGACAATATAAACAGCATAGTTTTGTTATTTTTCCTTTAAAAAGACTAAAGCAAAAATGATTTAAAGCTAACAAAAACTACTGTGACATCAGTTTGACATTCAAAGTTTGTTTCTTAGCAAAATGGCCAAAGATATTTTGACTTGATACAGAGTATATAATATAAAGACTTTTAGACCTAAAAATCTTCAAACATTATTCGAATTTAGCAAAACATAAGCAAAATTTTAATATCAAAGTGCTAAACAGTACTGCCTTAAAAGTCACTGCAAATGAACCATAAAATAACGGCATGGGAAGTGACATTTATTGTACAAATGGTTAATAAAAAGACACATTATAAATATATATATGTAACCTGCTATATTTATATATATATATATATTTGTTTATTTAATTCTAACTGGTGTATCCAAGTCACTGTGAACACCCCATTTAATTATTCTGTAACTCAGCTTCCAGGAGCTGGTGGTCTTGCAATAAATACAGGCAAAGCTATTACAATATAACGTGCATACAAATGTTTATACAAATAAGGACACTGCAACAAATTATCTCATAATAATATGGCATTAACAGTAGAAACATACAAAAGGGAGTACGAACACGGAATGTTGAAACGCAGCCCACTAATTTCTTCTAGTACTCACATTAATACTATTGTGTTTTTTAAAAGAAGACTTGCTTGCTCTCCAAAATTGTCTCTTTAACCAATAACAAAAATTAAATTTTATATATAAAAATCCTTATTGTCCCTGGTGCTTACCCTGTATGACCCAGTTTCTACTCAATTGCATGTTCTCATCTGGGGATCAAATACTTGACTGATTCATCAAATGCTCCTCTCTGGCTTTTGAATGAATATATCAGTAAGCTGTTACAGCTGAAGCAAGTTTAGAACACTCCAGTAGGGTCCATGGAACACAACCAGAACAGGTATATGTAATCCATCTTATAACCTGATCCCCTTTTGGGACAGCTGAACAGTCAGCAGGGATCTAGTTCTATCAAGAATGGCCAAAAAGTCTTGGATGGGCCAGATCTCAGAAGGGTTCTACAGGGCAGGTGGATGGAGCCTTTGTTAGGAAAATTAGCATGTCACTTGCTAACATGACTGCCTCCTTTTTATTTCCATAGAAAGTAAAGGAGAGTTCATGAACAAGACTTAATAAGACAGCACTTTAAAAAATTGCACTTGTATATGGAAGTGAACGGCCATTATCATTTTGCTATGTCTGATTTGTAGGTAATCCTTCATCTTTCACCATTGGTTAAAATAATCGAAAGAAAGAAATTAAGAAAAGGGAATTTCTGCCTTGTTTGCACCACATACGTACCCTTGATATAGGAAGTATGATTTAAAGGGATCAGTCTTAAGACACATCCTACCCTGGTGAACAACCCTTGGCTGTTCTTGTTTTTAAATACAAAGCAACCATAATTGTATTCCCCAGGAAGAGTTTTAAAACAGTTATATTATCCTTTTCTTTTCTTTTTTTCCCCTGCTGGGATAGCATCATCCAAAAGTGCTTTTTTAGCAATTTCTTAGAAAACCCTCATGAACTATACCCCTCCAGCCCCACCCTCCAAAGCCTAATTATAAAACACAACCCCAACACGATTCTCTGCAAGTTTTCTGGCTTTAGGTTGTAAGGAAAGGTGCCAGGAAAAAAAAAAAAAAAAAAGAAAGAAAGAAAGAAAGAAAAGAAAAAGAAAAAAGAAGGAAAGAAAAGGGGAAAAAAATGAAGAAGAAGTCTTTTGCCTTCTACAGGAGCTGCTTTTTCTCTGAAGGAAGGACAGAAAGTAATAGTGTCCAGACCCATCCCTTTGCTGCTTAGCAAGCAGGTGCCAGGAGAAGAAGCTGCTTCCTGATCAGGGTGCTCCGGCTTAGAAAGGTAGGGTATCCAGGAAGAGCTTGTCGATGATGGAAGGCGGAGCCACCAAATCTTCCAGCTTCAGATAGAAGATGCGCTGGAGGCCCAGGGTGCAGATCTTCCTCAGTTCTACCAGGGCACCCAGCACCTTGGGCTCGGTGGGCTCCAGAGCCTGTCCCTTGCTCTGGTGGTCTTTTAAGCTGCTTGTGATCTTGTTGCATAGCTCCTCCACTCTCTTTGGTTCTTTTAACCCATGTCGTTCTGCAGAGGGATAGAACAGGGCAAGTTTAGGAGGCAGCTGTATCTCATGACACTTTAAATCCCTCATCAAGATCTGTGCCCCTTCCTGCCAGTTGGAATGGTATTTTACAATCAAAAAACCCTCCCCTCTGAGAGCTTGTTCCTGGCCTCTGTATCAAACAACACCAGGATTTGAATCCCAGTCCTGCCCCTTATCTTGCTGCCTGCCATTGAGGAAGTCTCTTAATTTCTGAGCCTCGGTTTCCTTATGAGACGAACACAATGATCAACTCTGGGTGGGCCAACATAGGTGAATAACATGAGTGAAGCACACAGTTTCTGGCACACAGCCACAATGAGTGCATGACAGGGCTGTTGCTATGCTTTATACATTATCCTGCTAAGGTCTCACAAAAGCCCTGTCAGTAGCAGGCTCTCTCAGAGCTCTCTCAGAGCGAACCGGAAACACATCCAGACAAATAAATTTACTTGAGGGAGGTGGGGAGGCTGTAAATATTCTATTTGCTAATGCAAGAGCTGCCCTGCAAAACCCAATCCAAAGCGCATTCTGTTTCCATACTAACCAGATTGAGAAGATTCTAGCTTTTCTCTTCCTTTTTCTCCCCCCTCCCTTTGAAACACCCACTGAACTACATCTGATGCTCTGTACAAAATGCATGTGTCCTCTTGCCACGGAGGCTGAAAAGTCAAAGAGAAGTGGAAGAGGTCTGGAAGGATGTGCTGCAAGCATTTTATAACATGCCAACACACGGAAACCACCATCTGATATTTTATGAAACAATATATAAGATGATCCCCATGTTAAATATTATGGTCTACTTTTCGAATAAAGTTGAGACACTCCCAAAGTCACACAGCTGCTAAAAGCTGGAATTTGAACCCGCATCTTCGAAGCAGATTCTTTTCTCTTGTGCAGCCACCGCTGCTTCAATCTAGAATGAGACAGGAGCCTGACACCCAATACAATTCTCCCAGCTCTCCCTCAGCCTTTAACTAGCAATGCCTCTTTCCTAAGAGCCGAGCTTGGTCTCTGTTATATCAAAGTTTTCTTCTCTCAATATATTTACATGTAAAAAAATTCATAATTCTTGAAAGATGAAAGACATCCCTCTAAAGGGAAATCAAACATTAGTTTCTAATTTCCCCTAGATTTAGTTATTTTAGTTGGAGATATTTTGTTTGAAAAGTTATTTCCCTAAAGCAAGAGCCGATCAGAAAACGAAGCACCCATTCACACATTTTTTTTCTTTTCTTGTCCCAAATAAGAGAGGCCTGGGAACCAGGAAATCTTCAATCCCCCCCACAGGGCTAGTTGTATGTGACTCGGGAGAGTTCCTCTCTCTCTAGGCCTTGTGAAGGGAGGAGGTTGGATCTAATGGCCTCTAAAGTCCCTTCTAGCTCTCATGTATTATATTAAAGTGCAACCATGATAATCGCTGGCAATAGATCGTACCTCAGTGGATTATAATTTGCAGGTGTCTCTTCTCAAAGCAACATGGTATAAAGAAAGGAGTACTGGGCTTGGAGTTAGACCTGAATTCCAGGGCTGATTCTATCACTTACTGGCACACTACATACTTAAGTGTGACCTAAGCTCTCTAAGGTTCAGTGTCTTTATAGGAAAATGGGAATGATGGGGTGGTGACTATAACAAAACCCCACCTCCGTGGGCGGTTGTGAGGCTCAACTAAGATGGCGCTACATGAAAGCATTCTGTCCACTGTGGAGTGCCACACACACATACCTGGGAGAGTCAGCACCTTAAGACAATGACCACAACTGCAAGATGGAGCAATGAAGTCCCCTAATTCCCAAGCTCTGCAATGCATGCCTTTGCTTTCCCCAGGGAACTATTAACTAATCAGCCCAGGTGCAAACCTTTCCCCTTGGCTTATCTGTACTAAATACATAGACCCTGTGTTTCAGTCTCAAAAGGACCTAATTGTGAACTTCAAAAGAAATCCTGCTTGCTGTGATGTTCTGCCCTTCCCAACACCAAAAAAAAAAAAAAAAAAAAAAAAAAAAAAAAAAGCAGGCTGCAAATTTTACAATAAATTTCAAGAGCTACAAAATGTTCATAGCCTCTGACCAAGTAATCCCACTCTTGGGAATTTATCCAAAGGAAAAATTCAACAGAAAAATAAAACAGTATGCATACAGAAGTTTGGTGCACATTATCTTTTAAACCCCCCTGACCCCAATAACAAAAACAAACAAGCAAAACACTGGAAAAAGCTAAAGAGTTGAAGAATCAGGAGATTGTTGAATAAACAATGGTATATCCAATTAATGAAAGATTCTGTAGACATTAAAAAGGATAGACACGAAGAGTTTGAAGCAACATGGAAAAACACCTATATCATAAAGTAAAGGGTAAAATATTAAAGAGTATCTAGGCTGTGATCACATCTATGAAAACATTATTTCTGCATGTAGAGGAGGAAAGGAGACGAAAAAATGTGAAAATATTTATGAGAGAGTTGGATAACTTTTCTACCTTTTTAAAAAATCTCCAGGTTAGTGCTGTTTGTATAATAATGTTAAAAGAGAACACGAGGGGAGCCAGTGCTTTGTGAAGGCCTCTAGTAGCTATAATACGGTCAAGCACCATCTTGCTGATACTAAATTCTATTAGTGCTGAGATATATCAAATTAGATTCACAAGCCAGGGAGAGATGCGTTTTCTCAGAATTAAGTACCAGTGCACTGAATTGTAAGCTTTCCCTTCCTTTTGGTGCCGCATGTCTTACAGAATATTGGAGAGCCTATATTCATTATGGGGATGAAGAAACTGAGCAATTTGCTGGCTGGATTTCTGGAGGGGGCTGACTGTAGAACCCCGTAGCCAGACGTTCTCATGGCCAAACTCACAGAAGGGGCCTCGGAGTTTTCCCTGCTCTCCAGCCAGTTGCGCCTGCTCAATAACTATGGCAACCATTATTTATTCAGTGAATTCAAGTGGAGATCGATACCTCCTGCCAGCTGGATCAACCCTAGGCCTGGAATTCCTTGAGGAATTTAGAGACACTCCTGTTGGAAGCCAAAGGCACCTCAACCCTCCTTTGTTGTTTTGAACAGCCACTGGATTTGTGGCTTTTTTACTTTTCCAAAAGGGCTAAGATAAAATCAGTCTCGATGCAAACTACTGCCAGCAGCTAGCAGGATTTTTACATCACTAGGGAGTCACTAAGTGTCTGGTACCTTCCCAGCCATTTGAAATTCCTTAAAACTCCAATCACTGACATTTAGATGAAGGGACCCCTTTCTTCTTACAGCTTGGTAAACATAGCTGCACAGCTGATGTATGGAGAGTTCATACATTCTGGGGGCCATCAGACATTTGGATTTTCTCCTTTATAGAGAATTTTACAAAGATTTTAGTTTAATATCTGCCTCCGCCATTACAAAACAAGTTTCTTGGCTTTTTTTTTTTTTTTTTTTTTTTTTTTTTTTTGCATTTTGATCTATATAACATTTATCCCATGCTTCAGTATTTTAACTCAGGCAGTATGAATTCAAAACTTAAAAGTACAACTTACGAAAACGGTTAAATAATAGATTTATGTATCCCAATCATTATGTATGTAACTTGAAAAGGATTTGAATCAGTTCAAATTTCCACCTAAGAGAGGAATCTCTACTACGATAGTGCAAAGAGATATGGATACCAGCTGAACTTCGAGTGTCACTATCTCAGCCTGATAAGAAAAATATGTTTACTTGTACTTTGTATTAGACTCTCTTATTTTGATTATTTTATCTCACCCTCACAGCAACCCAGTGAATTAGGCAGGACAAAGATCATCTTTAATTAAATAGTTAAGGCTAAAACTCAAAGAGTTAAGTGACTTTCCCTGGGTCAAAATTATCAAGCGGCTAATTTCTTTCATTAAAGAAGATACTTCTTTAATGCCAAGTGCAGAGATACTTCTTTTATATCTGTCTATGTTCTTTCTTTGAACACCTCTAATTGTTAGGAAGCATCTCCTGTCCCAGTCTCCCGATCATGCCCTCTGACCTTCTGTGTACCTACTTCTTTCAACAAATATTCATTGAGTACCTATTCCCTGGTAATGTCATAGCTGCTGGGGTCGGAGCAGTGAAGAAAACAGACAGCAGATCTTAACTTGTGTGTGCAGTTAACACCTAAGGACACAGCTGGATGTCTGCATTTTAGTCACCTGTGCCAGATGTCTTTGCTGAGTGGGAGAGAACAGGAGGGGCAGGGGCAGAGAGCTGGGAGAGAGAAGATCTTGATTGGGTTCATGCTCATGTTTTTCCATCTTCATCTGGTTAAGACCTATTCCTTTTTTAGATCTTGGTTCAAGTGTTTCTTCAGGGAGGCTTCCCTTTTTGCCCCTAGTCTAGATCACATTCTCCTGTGGCATTCTTCTTGTTCCCTTTTCAGGACATAATACTTTGAACTCAGATATTTAGGTGACAATTGCCTCCTTCTTTCATTAAACTTGAGGTCCACGGGGAAGTGGACTGTATTTGCTCACCACTGTGTTTCCAGCACCAAGCCTAGAACTACGTGACATCCAATAAATAGCTATTAAGTGAATATATAAGTGGAGGATCAAGGACATGTTAAAAAATGGTTAAGGAAATTGTTGTTAGGTGCTCAGATTAAATACACAGATTGGAAGTTATTATAATAGTAACAGCAAAGAGCTTTATAAACTGAAACCTCCCACATCAGAAGCTTTGGAACCAGATTTCCTGGCTATACCTCCTAGCTTGGTGACTTTGGGCCTGTTTCCACATTTAAAAAATAGGGATAATAATGGTAGTTGTTTCATGGGCTGTTGTGAGAATTAAGTGAGTTATTACATGTAAAGTATTTGGAATAATGCCTAGCATTTAGTGAGCACTTAATAAATATTTGCAAATATCCTCTATATTTAAAACTCAACTCATTATGTTCCCTTTCAAATCAGCCATATTTCTGATTCACTTATTAATGATATCACAGTCTTCCCCACCCCTCTCATAATAATCTGACAATTCCTTCCCCGAGTGGCCCATTGATTTAATTTGTCCCAAGAACTTCATTATCTCTGTGATGCTCTTTGCATCTATCTCCTCCTCAGTAACAACTTCCTCTCAACCAGGTGTTCAATATCCGTTATCTAAAATATTTTAGTAGCTCCTGACCAGTATTCCTGCTTCCTGTCTCTACTGTAACCCGTCTCAGGCAATTCCAAATTCATTTATTGAACAACATCAAGCAAATCAACATGTATAGAGCCCTTGGCACAGTGCCTAGCACTGAGTATTTAAAAATGGTAGTATTATTTTCAAGGAATCTCCATAGTCAATAGGTCCCCTTGTTCCTGTTACTCAAGGAACGGTCCCCAGACCAGCAGCTTCGACATAACCTGGGAGCTGGTTAGAAATGCTGAACCTCAAGCCTTGCCCCAGACCCACCTCATCGGAATCTGTACATTAACAAGATGGCATGTGCATGCACTTGAGAGCTGGGGCTCTGCTCTAGTCAGTCCTTGTCCCCAGAACTTGCTTGACTCATCTGTCCCTAGGATTTATCCAGCCTCTCTCTGTCAACCACATGCCCCAAAGCAGTGAACTCACTCCCCAAGGTAGCTCATTCCATTTTAGATAGTTCTGTCTATGAGAATTCACTCCCTAGGGGAGCTTATTCTAGCTTCAAATAATTCTGTTGTAGTTTCTTATATTGAGCTAAATTTGCCATTTTATAGTCATCAGTTCTGCCTCTGAGGCCCATACAAGGAACAGCAAATTCTCTTCTTCCTGGCAGAAAGCAGGGGACAAGAAAAGGGATGGGTGGTAGCTGTCAGAAACCCCCTCAAGGAAAAGTGACTTCATTTTTTGAGCAGGTTTTAGGGCATAGGCTAACTCAGAGACAACCATATAATTCCAGTCAAAGGGGAAGGAGATATGTGTTTTAACCCAAAGCACCAAGAAACAGGACTTCCTGCTGTGAGCTCCACCTCTTTCTCTAGGAAGTCATGTCATTGCTACTTCTCATGTCACATGACATCCTTTACCTACAACCAGCTCCAGAGACACTGAGCCCACGCTGATCAGGAAGCCACAAGTCAGTAGGCAGTCTGTGTTGAGGTGTAGTAGTACTTTTCAATCTGACTGTCTTTGAGTGGGTGTCTTTGAGTCTGTCTCTCCAACAAGACCACAGACTCTTCGAGAGTTAGGGATTGTGTACCTGGCACGTAGCATATTCTCAGTAAATATCATTTGCCTTATATACTTCCAGGAAGACCTAGCTATTCTCCTGATAATCCATAAAAAAATGTAAGACAGCTAACATTTAGAATAATAACACTAAAGGTTCGTCTTAATTTTTTTCTCTGCAAAGTACACATTCAATTTTTACAAGAAACCTACACATAGCCAGCATTATCTGCCATAGTCTGAATGCTTGCTTCTCCCACTGTCCCATTGATGTGTTGAAACCTAATCCCCAATGTGACGGTATTAAGAGGTAGGGCCTTAAAATCACGAGGGAAGAGTCTTCATGAATATGGTCAGTGCCCTTATGGAAGAGGCTCAATTTGTTTGTCCCTTCACTCATCTGAGGAACAGTAAGAAGGCACCACCTGTGAAACAGACCAGACACCAAACCTGCGGCTGCCTTGATCTCAGACTTCCTGGCCTCCAGAAGTGTGAACAATAAATTTCTGTTGTTTATCTTATCTAAGCCATATCCCTTTAAGAAATGAGAAAGCTGATATTCAGAGAAGGTAAGAAATTTCCCAAGATTGTTTGTCTAGGAAATGGCCTGGTTAAAAACTTGAACTCGGAGCTCAAATCTCCAAAGCCTGGAGCCACCCTTTTTCAAGCTATATTACCCTGTCAAGTTTTACACTTAGTTTTCCTGGTAGTGTTGCCAATGGCTATATCTGATGCAAAACCACGGTAACCAGGTAACGATTTAGAGTGAGCAGGGGAGCTCCGGAAAGACAGGTGGTGGAAGGTGTGGCAGGATCAGCCACCTGTCTGTTCCTGCCACGTCACCGTTTCACCACTTTCTGCTCTTGGTTCTGCCTTCCTTCCTCCTCTTCAGCCTTAGAGGTCATGTTCCATCAAGACCAGGAAAAATACAGATAGAAGAGAAAGGAGTCATTGTCTCGCCTGACAGAAGACCTGAGTGTGGAAAAGAAAGCCACTTTCTTTTAGTGTAGTGATTTACAAAGTGGCATTCGGGGGGCATTCGAGATTCCCTCCGCCATCTGGTCCTAAACAATCCTTGCCATCTATTTTCCCCTATTACTATGTGGAAAAAGCATTTTTCTCTGAGGTAAGATCATAATATCAGGTCATAAGGTCAATGTCTCACAGATGCAGTTGTTTTCCTGAAAATCTTTTCAATTTCCCCTAAGTGCAGTACATGCTATCACCCCAGAGGCCTGGGAAATGTAACCCACAGTGGTTTCCTATCTGCTCTCACAGGCTCACTCCAGAACATATGGTCATTGCACTCTGTTCCTTTTCCTCTACTTTCTACTGAGATCACAGATACGATTTAATACCTGCATAATGCGGCTCCACTGTACGCGTTTTCCCCCAAATGTGCTTAGGTGTTCCACTACCACGCCCTTGCCATCTGGTTTCCTTGATCTGGAATGTTCTTTATATCTTCCCATGTCCTGATGCAACTTCTTTGGGAAGTCATTCATGACCAACACCTCCACTGTCTGTACCCCCTGAAAGCTGGCGATTAATCTGCACTTCTCCTGCACAGAATTAGTCCTTTTTAAGGACCTGAGCAGTAATCACCATACACAGAGTTCATTCATTATATCATAATCCTAGGAGACTTCCTGGTAGACTATATACCTCCTGACACCAGAGTCCATGCCTGCTCATTTTCACATGCCTGGGTACTGTCACAGTTCCTGGCACATACTTATTTAATAAATGGATAATTATAAAATGGTAATTCCACACTAACTTTCTGTTTGGAGGACTTCTTATTTACTAAACACAATCAACTGCACCAGATATCAACACACTGGCATCCTATCAGAAGTAAAGTATTTCCATTATTCCAGGGATGTAACAGTGGCCAAAGGCAAAGGTTAAGATTCTTAAACCTGGGACCTAAAAACATTTAAAACCACAACTGTGGGGAACTCCCTATTACTGTCGGAAGGGAGAGTGCTCTAAAAGAAACCATTTCCTGCCCCGCCTCAGCACCTAGTTTTTCATGAGGGGGCCTAGAGAGAATAGGAGGAAGAAAGAAAAAGAATTAGGGTAGAGGGGAAGCCATGTTTACCTAGGTCAGCAATAGATTATGCGGGCTCTTAATGTTTATCCTGGAAGCAAGACTGGCTGACCTTGTAAGACCCTATTTTCTTCTTATAAATTCTTCTCTAATTTACCAACAGATAATTCTGGGATGATTTTTCTAATACCCATAGCCTAGTTGACTTTCCACAATTCCTCTTTATGATAATGGAACTTATTCAGAAGATTCATGTGAGCCCACAATCAAACGAAAGTTACTGTCCACAACAATACGTTCCTCTTGCCAGGCAGCCCCTCTTCTGCTATTTCCTGACATTTTCATACACTTCACACGGCCTCGCAGCCAGCAATCACAAGAGAGTGCTGTGAGGACCAGAAAGAGAGCAGAGGGCTTATTTTCCTTATGGGTTATAACCAGGGCCCCTGTAACAGCCGGCTGCACAGGCTGGCTGGAGTGAGGGCTGCAACTAGAGCTGCCTTGTGGGGGAGGACCAAAGACACAGCCCTAAAGCCCCAGGCCCTTGGAAAGTGCAGCTTGATTATTTTAATACTGTGTCCTCCCTCAAGCTTCTCTCTCAGGGGTCCAATGAAACAGTCACCAAACCTGCTGCCTTTTAAAGCCATCATCTGTTTCCTTCCACTGCTGGGTTTGATTTCAGACAAGACAGGGCTTCCAAGGGGAAGGATCAGGCGTGTGCCTAATTGAGGGGGGGGACCTCTGCCACCATCACCCCAAGCAGAAATGCAAGTGGATTGTGTGCCTATCCTGAGTTCAGTTTGGCTACATCCCAAATTCAATTTTCTATAATCCACACAGACACCCCATGGAATAGATATTGTTATTCACATTGAAACTGAAGTTCAGAGAGAAGAAATGCATTACCCAACAGTACATGCTTATTAAATGTGGCATCCCAGATTAATAAGGGGATGTTGGATTCCCAAATCCATGCTATTTCTGCCATGCCAAATTGCCACCTCCTCCAGCAAGTCTCCATATGAATGGGCAGGAGGCTGAACAGCCATAACCACGGCACACAGCAAATGGGATGCAGACTGTCCCCACACTCCTGACTCTGTACTCCACACTGAACTGCCAATCTCTCCTGGTAGAGACTGCCTGGCATCCACATATCCTGGTCTCTTAGTTGTCCATTAATTTCCACCTGAAGAGGAAAACAACCACCACCGGAGAGACGTAGCCTTTTGGGGCGAGTCCTCCTCTTAAGCCACAGCTCTCACTGTAGAACTGGCCACTGTTTTACTTTTAGTCTTCTTCCTGCCCTAATTTGTGCTCAAAACCATAAGTCAGAGTAGATCTTTCTGAAGTGTGAGCCTGGGCATCAGGGTCCTCTGGATAAAACTTCTGTGGCTCCCACTGCTCTCAAGATAAACTCCCTCTTCCCCACTAGGGGTGAAATGTTCTTCATGCCCCGCCCCACCTCTGCTGCCCAGTAGCATCTCCCATCACTCTATTTTTTTTTTCAGTCATTTCAATTTTTCTTATTCATGCCTGGAATTCTCTCTCATTCCCTCCCTCTTAGCCTGGAGACAGCCTCTGCTCTTACCAAGGACCAGCTCCTATGATCTCTTCTGAGAAGACCACCCTCACCACTAGTCCCTCAGCACTTTGTACTCACATCCTCATCTCCACTGAGCACTCAACACCCTTCCTCACATGTGTGAGTCTCTGATGATGTGTATCATCAACTTGAAAAGCAACGGCAGGTGTCACAGCACCTAGGTAAGTGGGCATATGTTGATTAACTAGGCCCACGACACACCTCCATAGAAGATGTGGCAATGGACTGGTTCTGCTGGCAGAAATCTGAGGCTGCGTCTAACTTTTTTTTTTTTTTTTCTTCTTAAAATGAACTAAATTCCATGCTTTGTGGTACTGAATGTCTAACTGTACTAGGAAGAGCTGAATGGTTTTGAAATGGAGTTCAAGAGCTTTAATTCAAAGGAAGCCTTTGAACCAGTTTCATTAACAGTCCTGCTGGAATAAAACACTTGGGCCTTAAGTGTGCTTATTTTCTTTAGGTGCTGTGGCATGCTATTGGAAAGCCCTCCCAATGGAATCCATACTCTTTGAGACTGCCTTTCTTTTTTTTTTTTTCCCATATGTAGCCTTCTTAGAAGTCGGTAGCAACCCCATCAAAAGAAGTGAGCGTCTCATCCAGGACTAAAACCAAGAGGAAATCAAGCTCCCTTTGGAATGAACATGGTAGTGCCTCAGCTCTAACTGTAGGACGTGCCATTTACTTTGCTTTGCCTTTCGCATAGGGTCAAATGATGCACCAGCCCAGCCTCTGAAGGTACACAATGCATCTCAAGTTAGCTCAAAAGAGAGACCCCAAGATGGTGTATGTAACCAATGCCTGGGCAAATCAACGCACATCTCTGATGCATCTGAAAGGAAGGGCCATCTGTACCAGAGGGTGTTCTCAGGCCTTTGGAGGGAGACTCACCACCTGCCTGGAAAATGTTTCCTTCAGCCTAGAGGATATCAGGTCTGATCTTTACCCTTAGTTCACAGCCTAGCCTGTGTTGGGTCTGACTAAAAGGACAGAGCTGAGCCTTGGGCCTGGTTAGTCCTTTCTGGACCACATTGCCCCTGGCTATCACTGCCTCACCAGGCCCCAGTCCGACTGAAAAGGATGAGAGCTAACAGAAAACTCTACAAGTGTATAGGGGAAAGGGTTTGGGGGCTGGGCCTTGTAGCCACAGGCAGATGGTTGGTATCTCCTCTCCCATCCAAAATCCCCACTCCAGGAATTCTTTATCTTCCTAAAGATAGAAAGGGAGACAGACATCTAGAAGGAGAGTAGCATTTATTTATGCTTCTGGTTCTTAACTTTAAAAAACTGTTGAGCTATTTTTGCTTTTGACAAATATCCATTTTCCTCACTCCTCTCCCAACAAAGTTAATAAGTCAAGTTGTCATTTATATGTCTGCAGTTCTTTGGTTTTACTTTGGCTTACCGGAGGAGGGAAGACTTGCAACCTCTGCCCCACAGGAATGGGCTGGTTAAGCTAATCTTCCTTGGAAACCTTTGTAAAAACAACTCTGAAGCAGCTAGTCCAATGGTCAACAGAACTCTGCTAGAAAGGCAGATTTTCATACAGTGGGTTTGTTGACAGTGGTAACCAATAGGCTAGAAATCCTCTTTCTTAGAAGCACATGACAGCAAGCTGAAGACACATGTTTCCTTGTTTAAACTAGACTAACCATCAAAGACTTGATAGAAGTGGGTCATTTTCATAATGTTCTTATGTGTCTGCTATGGCCAAGGCCAGAATCTACCTGGGATCACTTTGGGATTTAGTAAGGTTGGGCTCACCTGTGATCATGCTCAGTGCTGACAGGCAGGCTAAGGCTTGGATATCAAGGTTCAGGCTCTGCAAATTTAAGGAAAAGTCTTTAATGGAGTCGAGCCACTCCCCAAATCCACGAAGGCACTGAAGTCGGTGCAGGACAAGTCCATTGCAGAACACAAACTTATCTTCAGCAGTGTTTGACCTGGGGGGCGGATGAGAGGAGACACATGAAACAGGTCTGTTGGGTCTGGCCAACGTGACAACATGATAACAGGCAGACAGCCAAGGGGCAGTGTTTAGAACCTCAAGGAACTGTAAAGTATGCTGAGGCACCTCCGAGGAACAATGTTCCCAGGGGGTGAACAACTGGTACTGCCTGTCTGTGCTAACTCACTGGGGAGCATCAGCCCAAGGCGAGATAGTTTCATGACAACTGCTGTCTTATTCCTCCATTCAGTTGCTGGCTTGCCCTTGGACAGGATATGGAGTAGCAGGCAATTATGGATTACAGAGCCCAGTGACTGGTCCCATGGAGGTTCCTGAATTGGGCTTGTCCCTTATTCTCTTAAATGCCAAAACAGATAGGACCTGAGGCTAGACACTATAATTCCATTGTGCAGATTGTAAAAGCATCAAGTCCTTCCAAGCACCAGAAGTCAATCACAAACTAAAGTGGCCTAACTGAAAATGAGTCCTAAATTTGTATTTCTTTCTCTCTTTGAACAGAGGGGCTGCAGAAGGCCATTTATATGGCTTGGTGGTAAAGTGCTTGCCTACCATGCATGAGGCCCTGGGTTTGATTCCCCAGCACTCCCCCTAAATTAGAATATGATTATTTCCATAATCATCACAATCATTCCATTCATCTCTTAAGAAAGGTGCTCTGGAACCTCTAGTTGGACATGATAGATTAGCAGTGTGTGACCTTGGACATTCCTTATATCGCTCTAGAACTTCCTTTCCCTCATCCATAAAACAGGAATTCAAGTTGCTAACTCCTAATGTTTTGGGGGGAATTACATAAAATAAAGGATTGGAAAGCCCATGCACCATGCCTTTAGTACACAGGAGGATGCAAAAATATTAGTGGTAACTAATTCTGAATTCCATGTGGTCCTTAATTTAATCTTAGTTTAATTTTAAGATATCTTACTACACATTTATCTTTGTTGGCCTACCACATTCACAAGTCAATATTTCTTTAACATGCTTTTTGGATGAATAGCTTCATTCATTCCTTCACTCAGCAAGTATTTACTGAGCACCAAGTATGTGCCATTCCTGGAGCCAGGCACTGGAGAAAACTTGGTGAGCAGGACAGATATGGTGCCTGCCTAAATGGTGCTTACTGTCTACTTAATCCTCTGCTGTGTGCCTATTAGATGACAGTCACAGTGCTGCTGTGCTCTGACATGCACCGAATTGACTGTACATTAAGCTAATTACTGACACTATAATTGTAACTTCACCCTTCCTCTTTCCCTGATCCCACCACATAGGGCACATAGGACAGAACGATTCAATCTCAGAGTTTGAACATGGACCTATGATTGGTGGAATCCAAATGAACAGAGCACGAGTTAAAAATGCAGGAGCTGGATTTCTTTCTATATGATTAAGTGAAATGTTAGTATCATCTCCTAAAAATAGGAAGATGGAAATAAGCATGCGTGAATAAAAACAGCAATAAAGTTAAAAAAAAAAAAAAAAGAACTACATGTGGAATATATGAGAGCAGTTTAGAGAGATCTGAGGTCAAAGCCTTTTGAAAAATCACTTCCTCTTGTGTTTGGTGTCACTAAGCATGAGAGGCTGCACCAAATCTTTTGATGGTGTGTGTGTGTGTGTGTGTGGGTGCTATTCTTTTGGAGTAAAAGCTGGGGGTTGTGAAGCTGTGGAACTCTTTAGAGCTCCATCAAATATACTAGAACAATAACTTGCAATAGAAACTTATGAGGTAAACACAGTGTTCCCAAGCAAATACCTGCTCCCAGGAAATACCGTATCCACCATGAGAATTTTCGTAGAACCACAGAACATGGAGGTTAGGGACTTCAGATATCAGCACATTCATCCTCCTTATTTTACAAAGGTGGGAACTGGATTTCCAGTAAGGCAATAGCCTGCTCAGGCTCTCACAGCAAATCCATGTTAGAACTGGGACTAGAACCCAGAAGTTCTGGCTGCCTTCCCAGTGTTCTTTCTGCTACTTACTGCTGGTGTTCCTAATACCAGATCATATTTCCTATTTGTTCCTTGAGCAAACTTTTCACCAAGTATCTGTTGCAAACACAGAAGGTTGCAATCTTCTTCAAAGGAAGAAATAGACTGAAGGGAGATGAAATAATAGTAATTACCTGATGGAAAGTCTGAGAACAAACAGCTCCAAAAAGGCTGATTCTATAAGTAATGTCTGATCTTCTTTGGGGAGATCAGTAAATCCCGGAATCTTTTCTGCCCAGCTTCTGGATACGTCAATGGAGGCTGTCAGAAGGTTGTAGAACTGTTGCACATGCTCAGCATCTGTGCCTGCAGTGGCCTGGTCAGTGGGACAGTACTAAAATACAAATCACAGAGAGCAGCGTCAACCTGATTCCATGAGAATAATACCACCATTTACAAATTGGCTCTTCCCAGTCTATCAATGCCTCAATCTTTACATTTATTTTAAGTTTCCAAGGTTTCTAACATCCTTTTGCATTCACAGTCTCATTTGATTCTCACAATGGCCCTGTGATATAAATAAAGTGAATTCATTATTATCACTCAATATAGACAAAGAAAATGATGTATGTCCCTTTAGTTTCTGATCTTAACTGGGCACTGCCATCATCTGGGTAGCTTAAAAAAAAAAAAAAAAAAAAAAAAAAAAAAAAAAAAAAACACTCTTTATGGGTCCTATCCCCAGAGATTCTAATTTAATTGGTCTGGGGTGAGGTCTGGCCATCAGGAATTTTAAAAGCTCTCCAGATGATTCCAAAGAGCAGCCCACATTGAGAACCACTGCCCTAAGGGTCTGTGTCTGTATGGACTTCCAGGGTCTAGTGATTCTGTGATAGTACAGCGGTTTCCTGGCAAGAGGCCGTGCTAACCCAGCAGCTCTGGATGATGCTCTAGACCAGCAGCATTAGCAACACCTGGGAATTTGCTAGAAATGAATCTCTGGCCCCAATCTAGACCTACCTAACCAGAAACTCCGGGGCAGGCCCAGCAGACTGGTTTCATCAAGACCTTCAGGTAATTCTCATGCACACTGAAGTTTGAGAATCATGGATTTAACCAATAGGAGAAAGAAACAATTTTTTTGCTTCCTTCAATGGATTTCTGTGAGACAAAAGAAACCAAGGAGTGTGTGTGTTTGTGTGTGTGTGTGTGTGTGTGTGTGTGTGTGTGTGTGTGTAGGGGGTGAAGTATGTCCTTGGCAGAGCTTAGGCAACTATGTGCCTTCAGACATAGGACTTGTGGCTACTTAATGAAAATGAAACAAAATTAAAAATTCTGTTCTTCCTCATACTAGCCACATTTCAAGGGCTCGGTAGCCAAATGTGGAGTAGAATATTTCCATTACTACAGAAAATCTATTGGACAGTACTGATCGAGAAAGCTTCAAAAGGGAAGAAGAAAGGTATAGCAAGAATGAAGTCTCTACCCAGCTCTTGGATATTCTGGTAGAAGGACCAGTTTGCTGGAATCACTGGAGGAAAAAATTTTCTGCTTCGGCAGGAAGGTTGACATAGCAAGATAATAATCAACGGACAGCCAACAACAGAGATAGGCAGACGCAGACACATAAATATGTCTTTCATTGCCTTTACATTAACATGGCTCAGTGACATTTTGCATCCCTTCTCTCCATTGATCCTCAGGGGCAGGATTTTAATCCTTATTTTACAGAGGAGCAAACTGAGACTCAGAGATGCTAAGAAACTTTCCCAAGTTACGTAAGTGGCAAGCCAGGACTTAAACTGGCTCTGGGACTTCAAGTCCTTCATTCCCTGCCGGATGTTACTAGTTGGTAGTTACCAAGATCTTTAAAAAGCTTTCGGCTTTATTCTAATCGGAGCTCTTCAGGTAGGTATTTATTGGCCCCATGCTTCTGTCAACAGCACAGTGGCTGGCACATAACTGCCCCTCAATAAATAGTTGTCAAATTTTTTTTTTCAATGAAAGAATAGTCAGGGGAATGCCTAGATTAGCAGCAATACCCAAACTGATTGGAGGAGAAACAGCCACTAAGCAGCTAGGTATTGACTTTAGAGCTACCCAGGTGTGAGGACTTAATTGGATCTAGACTTAATTTGGTCTTTTTCAATATGCTTTTTTCCAAGAAGCATCAAGACACAGCTAGAGAAACACCAGACTTAGAGCCTAGGTACTTCAGTCAGTTTTGTCCTGACCCCTAATTTGTAAAATAATATAGCACTATTTCACTTTTCTGAGCCCCAGTTTTCTGTTCTGTAGAATAGGGATAATAGTACCATTTTAAAATCTTTGTTGTGATGATTAAATGTGATAATATATGGGAAGGGGCTGACACATAGAACAAGTGTAATGAACAATGGTGGTGATGATATGGTTGTGATAGTTGAAATTGTCAACATTCCTCAGCTTCCATATTTATTGAATGGGGGAATGGGCTAAAGTGGGAGTTTTCTCATTTTCATTCCATTTTTCTAAGATCCTATAACATCAGGTCCAGTTTAAAGCTCTGGTTCTTTTGTTTCAACAATCCCACAAAGTTCCTGGGATTCTATGAAACCATGGGTATTGTCTGAGGCTCTGGACCATGGGACTAAAGTCCAGGAGAAGAATGACCTTCCCAAGGGCATTCGAGGATGTTGCAAGGCCCTTTATCACAGACATTTCCAACCACTACCTTTAGCACACACACCCTTAACTAGAGGAGAAAAGAGGAATTTTTCCTTTCTTTTCCTTACTTTCTCCTATGAATCTAATACTATATAATTTCCAAGGGCAGGATAAAATTCAGGAGAGGTCTCCTTTTTTTTTTTTTTTGGTACCAGGGATTGAACTCAGGGGCACTCGACCACTGGGCCACATCCCCAGCCCTTTTTTGTATTTTATTTATTTAGAGACAGGGTCTCACTAAGTTGCTAAGTGCCTCGCCATTGCTGAGGCTGGCTTTGAACTCGCGATCCTCCTGCCTCAGCCTCCCAAAGTGCTGGGATTACAGGCATGCGCCACCGCGCCCAGCGAGGTCCCCTTTTTAAAAGTTGACAACACTACATGAGAAACCCCCTAGTGAGTGGTAGTATGAAGAAGAGGAAAGTATGTTGGACCCAGTAGCAGGTCCTCCAGTCTGTGTCACTGACCTGCTGTGTAACTCTAGACAAATCCCTTAACTTCTCTGGCTCTGTTTCTGTCTCTGAAATAGGAATCAACTGGATTAGCTAATCACTAAGATTTCTTTTGAGTCTTGCATTCAAAGATTAAAAATATTGCTAAAAATCACAACAGATATGATGTTATTGCCTAGAATTTGACACCAATTCAGCATTATTTGTTTTTGACCAGTGGGTTAAATGGAGAGCGAAGACTAAAGGATGTAAACTTTCCCCAGAAATGGGATCTAACAGCCCCCTCTTGCATTGACTTCCCTGAACCGTGGCTCACAACTCAACAATCACTCAGCTTCCAATATTTGTTCAGAACCCACTAGAGCGAGTAGCTTTCACCTGGGGTCCTCTGCAGGCCTCTGCCCCTGCTGAGCTCACATTTCACGCCTCCTGCACTCAGGGAAGAGCAGTCCCTGCCTGCCCTGTGTGTGTACTTTTCTCTGATGGAGCCCAGCAAGGAGGAAAACCAGCAGTCTCCAGCCAGGCCCTCTGGGCTTTACCTGCAGTGATTCTGGTCCAAGTCCCAGAATTCTGGTGCCAAACTGGATTCAGCCTGAACCACCAGTTCCTTGGAGGTGACTGGAGGGTCCGGATCCAATGCCGGAGGAAAAGAAAAACCATCTCCTCTACTGAACATAAGATTTAAAGAAACAGAGCAGAACATTCCAAATTCTTTGCCTGCCTTAGTAGTTTAGACTTGGAGTTGGAAAAACCAGATCCCCAGTCCTGTTTCTGAGCTCTCTTACAGAGCTTTGACTCTGGGCAACGTAAGTTTAGGTTCACTGAAGAAAATCTAGGAATATTTGCTTACTGATTGTGCCAATCAAATCCAGGCCAAATACAGAAGGATTTCTTAAATAAATTTTTTCTTGTTTATGCTAATTTTTAATTCCAGCATACAAGAATAGTTGATCCCTCAGAATCTGGCTTTACCACTAGTCAAAGACATAGCATTATGTCCATTGACAGCCAGTGCCAAATGGAGATTTCTCTGAAGCAACTAGAATGAGAATCCAGATCCAAATAGCATGGGTAATATTTAAATGAAAATCCATCTGCACATTTTATGCAGCAATAACACAACTGTACAAGTCAGATCTCAGCAACAGCATAGGCCTAAAATGAGATATTCAAAGGGAGGACATCAACCCTAAAAACAATTAGTGATGTGATGCTTTAATAGTATAGTAGAATCAAATATTTATCTCATTTTCAGTCTTAGCTAAATATATAAAATATCCAAAGGATGTGTTTCTCTCTCCTGAGTATGTTACTTTTCTCTGGGTCTTTATATCTCTAAAAATTTTAGGCATGATCATTCTATGAGTCAAGCAATGTATTCTTAGGTTCTTACACTTTAAACAGTGATGTTTTAAAATTGGCACTGAACATATTTCCCCACAAATTTCTTCTTTTCTGATCTAGCTGCTTGCCCTCCTCCCCTGCAAAAAGCCAAAGCCCATAAAACTCCCCTCCCCCCAGGAATGACTCCACTGTAGTTCCATATTTACCTTCTTTCTCTTTCTCAGGCATGAGAGCTCTCTGAGGGCAGGAGCCTTGTCTTGTTCAACAATCAATGTGTTCACTGCCCTAGCACAGTGCCTGACACCTGACAGCCATTCAATAAATGTGTGAAATGAATTAATGTCTTTCTGGAGAATCTGTATCTGTATTGTTCACTCTTTCTGAACCTGAGGAAAAACTGGGAAAGTCCAGGTCAAATTGAGTTGTCATTATTGAGACATATTGGTGGCTCTCAAACCTTAGTGTGCCAAATAACCACTTGAGGCTCTTGTTAAAATATAAATTCCTGCCTGCATCCCTCTTCCCTCAATTCAGATTCAAAAGGTCTGGGTGTGGCTTGGAAATCTGCATTTTAATGCAAACACTGCAGTTTTTCTGGGTATCACTGCTCAGGGAAATCCTGAGCTGTATTCAAGAGAGGAACTGTAGAACTGTAGCAGGTGTGATGGTTGGAGGGTCAGGGAGAGAAGTCTGGAAGGGATCACAGGAGTACATTTAGCCTAATCTCTCTACCATTCAGATGAAGAAACTGAGGCCCTTGGAGGGACAGGAACTGACCTGAAATCTAGTGAATTAATCATTGGCAGTTTGAGAGTGTCTTCAGTGAAGATTCATGAAACCAGTCTTTTTCAGTCTTCTTCATGCTGCTTTCTCCATAGGTTTAACATGTGCTAGCCACGCTGCCTCTTACACACTATTCTGTAACATTTAAATGCCATTTGCTGATGCCTCGTTTTGTCTGGGAAGCACCTCTTGTATTTGCAGTCTGTTACTGCACTAAATGGCATTGATTACCAGAAAACATCCTAGTGTGCTGAAAATACTTGGAATGACCAACTAATGAGGACATTAAGTATATTTTCTCATTAGTAATTATGCAGGCACTGAAGCCAAGCCCAGTGTCTATATATACTTGTATTGCTAAATTAAAAGCAACTGTGGGGCAGAGAATAGCAGCATTTCGAGAAGAAACAAATCAAACGTGACATGTTTTGACTGCACTGATGTACAATGATCTGAGCTCATTTTTGAGGGAGAGAAGTTTGGCCCAAAGGAGAAGTGAAGGTCCCAGAGCCAGGAATGCGTCACAGAGCTCAGGAGCTCTTGTTCTGGCCTCTTGAAGCATTCATTCCCTCTGTGACTTGGAACAAAACCCTTCCCTTTCCCACAAATGGAGAAAACTGCTCAATTTCTACCTTCCAGGCACATATGCTGTTACATGGAGATTAAAATATACCAGAGCTGGCAAGCATCTCCTTTCTCTACTGACCTGATTCACTTGGGGAAGGTAGCACCTTTAATAAATTGTATTGGTCAAATGAGCTCTCGGACTTGAAACTGACAGGGCAGATTCTTATTTAAAATGTAATAAATTATGGATACATATTGAAATGTTAAAATCAGTTACTGCTGAGAAGTGGGATCAGGCAGGTATAAATGAAGATAAAATGTTTTTTTTTTTTCATTGTATCCATTTTTAAATGGTTTGTCTTTTAAAAAATGAATGGGTATATATTACTATTGTTGTAAATTTATGAATATCTAATAAAGTTTCTATCTTTAAAACTCTAGTATGTTGCCATTAACTAGAAGTGGCAAAATAAAGAAACGGAAATACCTTGAGTGATGTGATTTGGTCTTACCCTAGTTCTGCCCTGACCCTAGGCAAGTGAGTTAACCCCTTTAAGTCTTAAGTTCTCTGAAAATATAGGGGCTGGATTAGATGATCTCAAGGTCACCTCCAGGTCTGTGACTTTGCAAATATAATTTTTTTTTTTTTTTTTTTTTTTTTTTGGTACCGGGGATTGAACTCAGGGGCACTTGACCACTGGGCCACATCTCCAGCCCTTTTTTGTATTTTATTAGAGACAGGATCTCACTGTGTTGCTAAGTGCCTCACCATTGCTGAGGCTGGCTTTGAACTCGCGATCCTCCTGCCTCAGCTTCCCAAGTGCTGGGATTACAGGTGTGCACCACCCCGCCCCCAGCTGCAAATATAAAATTTTAAGGGAAAGGTTATGAAAGTTGAATTTTAATGAATGACAGTCTTAAACTACTGAAACCATATGTTTTACCACAGAGGGGCTTAAGTGAAATTATATAAGAATATATGCTATGGTACCTGGCTCAAAGTAGGCAATCAACAAATTCATATTGTTTCGTTCATTTGTGTACTAATGTTTTGATAGAGAAAAAAAGCAAGTTTAATCAAGTTACTTAGCCATATATATTCTTGTATGTGTAACCACTGTATTTAGGGATGATAAGGGAAATCTCAGAATCTTAAAATCTTAAGAGTTGGAAAGGACTTTGTGTCATTTAAAATAACCTTACTACTTGTGCTGCTGATCTCACACTTTGACAGCAGCTGGTTTGACCTCAGAGTGACCTGGAAGAGGTCCCCTTCCTTCTCCCTCTAGCCCTGCCTGTGGGAGCAGTAGTCCTTTTTGCCACAGGGCAAGAGGGCCTCATTCCACCAAATTTTCCTTTTTCTCTCTCTAGTTCCATTTCCTACAATCATCTCTTAAAAGTTCCCATAAACTGTATCCACATTCTTCTTAAAACCCAGCCTGGAACCAAACTTAGTTTTTGAAGAGTGGTCTGACAGGCCAGAGTCCGTGAGACCATACTGCATTTGGTCCTGGTCCCGTACTTCTAGTACTGCAGGAGGTAATTCAGCATCCCTCTCTTTCACCACACACATACTTTGTTGGTTCATACTGAGTGTCTATGGAATAAACTCCCGAGATTCTTCTTAACATGAACCACTGACAAGCCAAGGCTCTCCCATTTTTTTTTTTTTTAATTCTAAATGCTGAGCTTCACGTTTATTTTTGTTAACTTTCTTCGTGATGGCTGCAGCCCTTCCTGTTCCAACCTGTCGAGATCACTCTGAATGTTGATACTGACATCCATCATATTAGCGATCCCTCCCAGCTTTCTGTCATCTACAAATGTGATCAGCATGCTCCTATGCCTTCATCCAAGTTTTTGACGAAAACTCACTGTATTTTTTAAAAGTCTTTTAATTTAGTTGATTTTGGTCCAATTTTTGATAATTCTATAAAGCTATCTAAAAGTAGGAGAACCTAAGCTATAAGGTTCAACCTGATTCCAAAACAATGCAATTAAAATAAATATACTTTGCAAAATTGAGCCAGGCCCTGAAGGTAGTCTCAATGTGACCCAGACTCTGGCATGGTCAATCTGCTATTTTGGACAAAGCTAACAATTAAATTGGATAAATGTTTGTTGATGAGGATGATGACTCTAGACTAACAGACTGAATGGTACAGAGGCAAGCAAACACACTGGATTGATTTTTCAGCATGGAGACAGTTCCCAGCTAGGACAACTCAAAGTGCTAGGGAAGGTTTGCCACTGAATGAGTTATTAGGCCACATAGGCTGATAATTGGATAATCTGGGGCCAAAATATCACTTCTGGGGCCTAACTTCATGGGATTGACCATCAGGAGTGATGTCAAATGCCCTGGAACAATGTCAGATTGTGTGTTGAAGCCTTGGCCAAGGCAGTGCCTAGATGCTTCATTCATGTAGACGGACTACATGGGGAGGGGGCAGGGGTACTTCAGGGAGAAGTCTTCATTCCCAAATACTTTTCCAGCATTCATTCACTGAAATCAGAGAGGCAGTGAAGCTTGGTGTTAAGGATCACAGACATTGGGTTCAATATACTTGGCCCCTAAATTCTATCTCATATGCATGTTAGCTATGTCCTTGGGTAAATTAGTCCTTTAGCCTGTCCTAGTTTTAATTTCCTCATCTGTGCAATGGAGCTCATAATACTTATCTTAATGGTGTTACTGCACAGTACCTGACATATGTAGTGTTCTTACTCATTAGTATATTCAACAAATGGCAGAGTTAAAAAAGTTTGGTCAAGGAAATAACATACAAAGCTCTGTGCTAAAACTTTGACAAGTATCATCATATTTTATTTTCATGAACAACCCCAGGAAGTAGATGTTATTGCCCCATAACACAGATGAGGAAACTGAGACATTAAAAGATTTAATCAGTTGCTCAAGGTGACCCAACTAGGAAATGATGGTGTTGGGATTTTCATCTAGGCCTGCATGCTTCCAAAGCCTAGGCCCTTAACTACTGCATTATTCTGTTATACCTGTTATCTGAGACTTGACTTTAGTCAAGAGCTGCTACTTATAATCAGAAGAAGAGTCCTCAGCCTTTGGTGCTAAGCATCAACTGTGCTTCTCATAGGGAGTCTTGTGATCAGGTATAGAGAAGAGGCTTCAGTCTAATGAGGGTGGGGATGTGGGAAAGAGGATCACAGCAGGGACACCAATCATTTCTGTCAACACTACAACTGCAAAGGGGGGCACACAGCAAAGACACACTTGCACACTTTGCCAGACAGTCAACTGGATGATTGAAATGCTGACTAGACCTGAGGAAAGCAGTCTGGTAGTAGCTGCTTATCAGATCAACCAACTGGGGACCCCTGTACTATTCTGGCTCTATCTGTATTTCTAAGTTTTCTTGTCATCAAGTAGAAATAATGATCCCTACAGTCCATGACTGGTTAAGGATTAAATAAGACAATATACCACAATGTCTTACATGTAGAAATTATTCAGTAATTGTGATCTTTTTCTCTTCCTTTCCCTTTTCAGCCAGACCCTGTCTTATTATGTTTGCTTTTCTAAGTCCTTTTTTTAAAAAAACTGCCTTACAATAATGTTTGTACATTTTCTCAGAAAATCCTTTCTCATGGCTCTTCTCTGTGTTATCTAAATTTGCAGAAATCAAACTGATGAGATTTTATTATATCCCATATGAAATAAAAATAGTGATATATTTTGGATGATTTAAATCACAACACTGGTAACCATTTAAGGTTTTAAAAGTGTTTCCATGATTCTTGTGTAGCTGATGTTTGAAACATCCCTCTGGGGTTAAATATTGTAATCATCTCCACTGTAGGGATGATAAAAGCTGAGAGCAGGAGCCAGGTGACACAGGCAGGAAGCAGCAGAGGCAGCGTTCCATCCCAGTCCTCCTGACACCACCTGATGTCAAGGCCAGAGCTCACTCCTCTCCATCAATGGTCTAATTCCTCTGAATAAGCAGCAGGTCAATCAATTCCAATGCAATTGGGGAAGCTGCTTAAGAATAACTTGAGGCTTACCCAGAAGGTTTGACCATAATATGAAAAAAACAAAAACAGTAGTCACTTTGTAGAGACCATGAAAGAAATCTACAAATTACAGTTCACCTATGCAGATTTTCATTGGTACAACCACCAGGAACCTCACAACAATGGGTATGACAGGTGTAGCACTGTCAGGGTCATTTGTTAAGGCATTGAGAGATCCAGTAACACAGATTGTTTGATGCAATGGATGCACTAAATTGCAAAATAAAATGAGAAATACAAAAAAAGATATAAAAACTGACTAGCATGGTGCCAAGCACAGTCATTCAATCAACTCTTACTAGTGGCATCACGAATAGAGATCCTGAT